>OU744729.1:31833808-33033808 GCA_916613615.1 Steromphala cineraria | reverse complement strand
AACTTATGTTCCGAGGTCAATAAACCATTGGATTCACCTCAACTGAAGTCAATAATTGTATATTGTTTATATAAAGTTATTCAGTTAATAAATATAATTTTTTCAACATTGAGTCTTTATTGAACAAACAAAATATCTCTTAACTTTAAATGTATATTTTAGATATGAAGTTGACAATATTTTACCATAAATTTTAAACATTTAATACTTAATTTAATTTTGTCTTTACAACAGTACATGGATGTAGGTACGATGTCCTTATACATGTATTAAAGCGGATCCAACACGCAGCCATTATAATATGATACTTTAAAGGGAGAGTAGCCCGTTTTGGGGGAATGTAAGTTGATGTCAGGACAATCTATTTATACTAAATGAAGCAGAAAAAAAATCAAATATGTAAAGTTAAGTTCAGCCACGCGATTCCGTTTTCTTACACAAAATGATTTAAAGTTTTTCACAAAAAGATGGAGGCCAAAGGATTTTGTATTAGTTTTTATAATTTGTTCTTTAGCTGACGATGGCTGATTGGTTTGTGTAATGAAATTTTTGACACTATCAAAATAATACATTTAGCATAAACGTATAACTATCAGTGAAAATATTAAAATATAATTTTTTTTTAAATCGTGCTTCTGCCACATTAAACCATAAGATCAAGGAAATTGATAAACGAAATCCTCGAATTGATTAAAATTCATTGAAGATTAACATATATTGTTTTCCTTTTCCTAAGTTCTATGAAAACTTGCTACTGGGACTAAAAGCGAATTATTCATATTCCATTTCCTTTTAAAAAGGATTTGTAAATCCCATTCACATAAATAATGATTCACGTTGTCATTGGTCAACGGGCTTCTGGTTGTACTATCCTATAACGTAAACAGATGCAAAATTCATTGATAAACTTGATGTTTGACGTCATACGTATCCGGGAGCGCTGATTGGCTAGTGTGAAGTAGTAGTAGTAAGAGTTTAAAGTCTAATGTTAACCCAATGACTAAGTTTATCAACGTGTAGATCAGTACATTATTGGAGCGGGAAACTTTTAATTGTATTCGACCCTTTCAATGATTTTTATTTAGATTATTTTATTTCATTTAATCTTTTAAATTCACCTTAAGTTATTCAACTATATAGTAAAGCCGTGATATAGATGTACCCGTATTACCTTTTTTACAGGCCTGCCTTGAATGGACGCCTGCCTCGAATAGACGCCCTTGTATATGGCTTTCTGAAAAATAAATAAACGTCTGCCTTAATAAAACGCCGGGTTAACCAAGTTTAATGTATAAAACGCTTCTTTGTTCATTGAATTTTCTGAGTTTTTATAAATCAGTCTCTACTTTTCCCTTATTGCGAAACAGACGCCTGCCTTGAATAGAAGCCTACTTAAAATAGACGCCTATTGTGTATAGCGTTTGAAACTAGTAGATTCACGGCGTATAATTGAGGAAGTACGGTATCTATTAAACCGATTTATGCAGCTACAATCATAATTGTATATATTCGAAAGTACATTTCAGTTTACTGCAAGTTGCCCTGTAGTCGATTCTAGGAAATGACTATATATAAATATAAATGATTCGCTCGCAGCGTTCATTGAAAAGGGTAGCATAATTTCAGATAATCTATCAGCTGACGTTTGTCGGAAATCTCCCATGGAGCAATAAAAAATACAGAAGGGCAGGGGATAAAGCGGCAGGAGCACGTTTTTTGATAATTTTATACTTCAAAATTTTCACTGCTAATTGTATGTTAATGCTAAATATATCATTTTGATTGTGTAATAAATCTCATTACAACAGCCAATCAGCCATAGTCAGAGGACAAAGTATGAAGATTTAAATAAAATCCATTGGCGGCCATTTTTTGTGAACGCCTTTAATTCATTTTCTGTAAGAAAAAAGAATAGCATGGCTTCTCTTTACATTATATATTTGAATTATTACTGCTCCATTTAGTTTAAATACATTGTAATTCAATTGGAACCATTCATTTTCATTTTCCTGACATCACCTTATATATTCCCTCTAAAACGTGCTACTGCCCCTTTAAAGCATTTATTTTTGTTGATATTATTCTTATCGAAATGGTTATGTCGATGGTATAAAGCATAACTGTATCAGAGAGAGTTAAGTAACTCACAAGTCACATTTTATAATCATAATAGCTTATAACTACCATTCTTATTCCATTTTCAATTAAGTAAAGATATATCCAATGAATGGTCTTCTATCTTGAAATGCAAGAAGGGGCGTTAAAGTTCTAGTGACGCGTGCTATTACAAATGTAACCACTGTAATAAAAACAATGTAATATGTAAAGTAATGTAATTTGTGAATAAAGTTACATTGACAAAATTGTATCACTTCTAAAGTTTTGTTTTGACCTATTGATGTTTTATACTATTATCTATTTCCTATTTTCAAACTGTTCTAGTCTCAATTGTATAAGTAAAAATATTTTATTCACATAGTTTTGGAGTCACAAATTGAAATATAAGATTGTCAATTGTTAAAGATATGTCTAATTTATCAAAACCTGTCTGTCCAAAATTGAGTACAATTTTACATATATATGTATGTTCAAAGATTGATATTACTTCCTTGATATTAATCATACTGAACCACATAAATGAAAATAGATCATACACTAAACAAACATTTTTTTTTCAAATTGTTTTTCCTTTTTAATAACAATTTCCTCTCAAATGGCATTCACTAAGCGTGACTCATGTGTTCATTCACAAGAGGACTTGTTGTTGTACTATCCTAAAATGTAAACAGATCTAAAGTCATTGATAAACTAATTGTTTGACGTCATGTCCGGGAGCACTGATTGGTTGCTTTGTCATTGACAAAATGCTTTCTGTCCATTCATAACATTGAGGCCTACTCTGTACGTGGAAATACAGCAGTAGCTAATATTTGAATGGTAAAATGATTCCTTGTGATTCACGATGCCTCCTTCCCTTCCCTTTTTCTCAGGAGTAGTTTAAGTCTGTGTACAAATGGAATAACTGCTTTGCAGGGAAGAAACTTTTGAACATCGCCTTTAAGATTACGCTAGCATTTGTTGTGTAGTTTTTGGCAATGTCAAAGCACAATATCATAGTACACATATGTAAAAAAAGCATTAATGTATTACAGATGTGTGTGTGTGTCTGAGTCTGTGTGTCTGTCTGTCAATCTATCTGTCTATTATATTTGGCTATATTATAAGTTATACCATTCAGAGGCGGGGTAAATGGGGTGATATCCGCCTCTGCATAACACCTAGCGAGAGGCGGACATCTCCCCATGACCCCGCCTCTGAATGGTATAACGAATTTATCTAACCGAATGTTTAAACAAAACACATATAATATGAAGATAAAGAGTAAGAATTGCGTGAGTCATATTACTATGGTTTGTTCAAAGCTACATATCCGTTGATCAAAAGTAACCAGCTTAATCATATATTCGAGGTAACATACATTGTGCATTTCAAGACGCTCAATCTGCACGCTTTTTCATGCTTTTATGTGCCGGGGTATAAACGATTTATTACCCCGCTCAAGAGGGTGATATCAGTATTTATTCAGGGTCACGTGGACAAATCAGAGATCGAGATTCTTGCATGAGGTAGGATAAATTTCGTAATATTTGTTTATTCGCCCGACCGTACATTCATTTTATTCATACATTCTTCCATGTATACATTCTTAAAAGCTCAGTGTTATACTGTCCTCGTACATCTAGGTATCATTCTGGAGTAAAATCCTCATGCCCTGTAGATATCTTTGAAGATTCGAAAAAAAACTAAAAACTAAAACATTGTCATAAATTTCCGCACACACAAAATTATATGTATATATAAAGATTGGATACTGAGTATTATTACACGCCCGTGTAAGATACCGCAGTGTAACATTATTTAGAGGATATTTGTCTTTTCTTGACAAATACCATGTTTATCTCATCGAGTGAGGAAGAAAATTTATATTTTCACGAGTGGCGCAGCCACGAGTGATAATATAAAAAAATTCTGCCTCACGAGATGAGATAAACATGGTATTTGTCAAGAAAAGTCAAATTTTCTATTTATTTTATGATTATATTGTTGTATTTCCATCAAAATTTAAGCGCATTTTCGTTGAGTCGGCACCAAAGAGAGCCCGTCGCCCAAGCAACAACATGACGTCATCAGCGTGTCATTGTGTCAGAGCATTGTTTGATGACGTCAGGCCATTGTTGTTATCAGTCACTAGTGATATTGTCACTAGTGACTGATAACACGGTTTATTTTCATTGATAGATCTCGGTATTTCACCGCAAATCATATAATAAACGGCAATATTAAACTAGTGTAATATCACAATGCAAATATGACGTCACAGAAATGAGCTGTTGTGACGTCACAATGTAAGCGCTTCGTCACAATGGATCCCGAGTCGCGGAACTGTTAGTTTCAGCACATTTTCGGCAAGTTTCTCTGATTTTAAGGGCAAGTAATAAACAGAATACTAAACTTCCTTCCATTTAATACTTTTTTTATTAAACTCGTGAATGATTTGGTATCAAACTCGCTTTCGCTCGTTTCATACAAAATCATTAACTCGTTTAATAAAAAAAGTATTAAATGGAAGGTCGTTTAGTATCCTCTATATCTTTATTTTCTTCATTAAAAATGATATCTAGAAATTAAGCTTATTCTGTTGTACATTGAATGTAGTAATTTCTAGTTTTCAGGATTTTTATTTTTCTCAAGCATCACGGTTTTTGTTGTTTTAATTGTTCTTCTAGCAGTTTGATTCTTAAAGAAAAGGTCGTATCCTACCCAAAGTTTTCATAATTACAAGTGATCTATTCCAGGAAGAAACGTAGGTTTTCAATCGCTAACAATAAATGACCCAATCCCACTAACAGTATATAAACGTCCGGTTGTCGTCATTTTATCAATATAATATTATCAAACACTATCGATTAACGGAAAGCACATTCGCACTCTTTCGACGAAAAATCGTTTTTCCTGGATTTTCTCGGCAATGCCGTTTCGTGGAAATAGGGACTGATATGATTCGAGGAAACAGCCGCGTAGAGGTATAAATTAAGATTGCAGCTATAAATAGATGGTTAATAAGGGATCGTTATAGAAATATATCAACTCCTTTTCAGGCAGTTTTGTACCTGAAACAGTAGCATCCAAACGCATACAAACACACATTGCTATAAGTACTGTTTAAAGGGGCAGTAGCACGTTTTTAGGGGGAATATAAGGTGATGTCAGGAAAATGAAAATTAATGGTTCCAATTGAAAGACAATGTATTTAAACTAAATGGAGCAGTAATAATTCAAATATATAACGTAAATTTTAGCCATGCGATTCCTTTTTCTTGCACAAATTGAATTAAAGGTGTTCACACAAAAATGGCCGCCAATGAATTTAACGTGAATCTTCATACTTTGTCCTCTTACTATGGATAATTGGCTTGTGTTATAAGATTTTTGACACTGTCAAAATAATACATTTAACATTAACTTACAATTATCAGTGAAATTTTTCAAATACAAAATTATCAAAAAACGTGCTACTGCCCCTTTAAAGAGCATTCTAGTTGTAAGGTATAATGTACAGGATTTTATGGATATCCAACTTCTTCATTCACAGAATAGCACCTTTTCGGTATAGATCCTTATACCATTTTACTATTATTCATCCTTCCTGTCTATATACTTAAAAACGGTATAAGTATTTATACCGAAACGTCGCTATTATGTGAATAAAGAAGTTTGATGTCCATAATGATTGTACTTCATTGCTAATATAAGTATTATTCTTCAAGGTGAATATTTCGATTAGTCATAAGTTGATTGCATGTGCTCTCTAGCTTCCTGTTATTGCATACATACCATAACTTTGCACACCGTATCCCTCTTTTAACAATCACGGATATATAATAAACATTCGTGTGACTAATCACGCCGGCGACAAGCGACGCCCTTAACCTTAAGCTTCATTAAGTTTATCTCCAAGCCATTAAGCCGCAAGTTTGAATAATTATGAAGAAAAATATAGCTACCTTCTCCTGATGCAGCATTTACCCATGCAAAATGTTGTTACCTCCGATATGAGTTTGTCATTCGTATACTTTTTCGTTCATAGATTTCTTGGAAGAAGTTTCGTTTTAGGTTTCGTGGAAATTGACACATTTAACCTACATTTGCTAAGGTTTGCTGCTCATATCTTTCATTTGCAGTTCAGCATTTTGGTGCAGCTTTGGTTGATCCATAAAATGAGATGTTTTAAAGACTATATATATGTTAAACCCCTTGCCTGAATAGAATTTGAGACGCTGTTGTCCCTGACAATATTCATATGAGATTTCAAGAATTATTTTAATTCATAAGTAACACTTATAAAGCACTCTATAAAGTTAGATTTGTATGATATAAAAGTTAATAGTAGATGTTAATACTCTTTATGCTGTTGCAAACCAGTGCCTGAAATTCACTTGATGGAATGGGATCCACAGATCGGTATCTTACATCAAGTGCAACCTTGTTTAATAGTTTTATTCAATGCATGTTGATGTATTTCATTTTACATTAAAGTGCATGTTTACTTTTTACTTTTAAATCGAAATTTGTTGTTATTTTAAGGTTGCTCATTTGGTGTTTCCATGGTGTTATAAGAAAAGCCTTTAAAAATGCCACAGAGAAAGTTTGGGATTTGTTGACCAATTTGGGTAATAAGTGAACAGTAACAGCTTTGGGTACCAGCACTAATATTAGCACGAGTATTGATCAATCAATCAAAGTTAATTTCACAAAATTAATTTCTATCAACATGAGTTTATGAAAGTTATGATTATTTTACATTTATCAACGGTTGTTGTTATATTTTATATATAAAAAACACGAGGGTCATATTTTATTTATCATCCAAGGTCACTCTTGTTCAAATCTCAGAGAAAAAAATTTACATCTCTGAAAAAAACAATACTAGATTTTCAAGACAGTGGGACAGCGTTACCATTACAGGATAACGTGCAAAATGTACTGCCAAAACGATATCTCCTAGGCTGCTATCGCTTGATCTCTCAGAATCCATGATGGTTAATTATTAACAGGAGTATTACTGATACTAAAAAACAAAATACTCTCCAATCATCTGAAGGGATTCGATCCCGGGTCCTTATGATCCGAAGGCGAAAGCGTTATCCACTGACCTTAACAGGCCTGATAGTTACGGTTTGGAACCAACGATATACATGTATGTCATATTCTAAATATAGCACGCGTCAGTTTCAGTAGCTCTGGTGATAAACACATGTTTTCAACGTAACCATTTAGTGACATCGTTAAGTATAACTTGTAACTTGGTAATAAATGCTCCACCTATTACTAATAATCATTAGTCTTAATTCAATGTCACCAGAGTACTTACAGAAACATTCCTTTTAATTCGCCAGGCGAGTCAAATTAGCGAAATTAAATCGCGTGTGTTATAAAAAAAAGTCGATTCTGCGATTATTGAATGTAAAATTATGCTCTTATCTAGAACAAATGTAGACTCTTCTTCATATACAGTTGTTTTATTGACGTTGATAACATTGTTCAGCGTCTTGAATAGAAAATATTATTACTCATTTAATATGACATTTAAAGTGAAATCATAGTCCACAGTTTAATGTGCCAAATATTTGGTATTACCCGAATGATGACGTAATGCGTTTTTGCTACAGCTCTGTTAATTGGTTATTTGATTTGGATACAGCACATGTGATTGGCGCGGTTTCCCTTTGAAAATATCAACAGTAATATAGGTTGGTGCCTATCACTTAAAACAAACATTGATCCTTTATGTGTGTAATTAAGGTAATCTGCAGTAGACAAACAAAATGATAATATTATGTTCTTGTAGCTTAGTAAGATACAATAATTAACCTTTTCAGACCCTTTACCTCAAATGGATAAATTTATAACGGCCTTTATCATACAGGGACTTCAGCATTTCTATAAACCTTGTATGAGTATGGGTATGTTTGCCTTTTGTCAATGTACTGGCTATTAGAAGTTAAATGAGCCAACTTAAGAGATGGTCAGTAGCGTGATCTATTTGCTACACTACGCTACGTAGTGAAGAAAGTATCATAGTATTTTAATGAGATTGGTAGCGTAAGTTACCGATTAGGCACAAATATTTTCTTACTGTTAGTGGTCTTTACATTAAGCTGCGTTCCGTAAGTGTGTTCACTTGCTAGTGTATCTGAGTTCAAATATCATATAATTTGGATTTCGATTGGACGTCAATCAAATAAATCATTTGCAAAGGATCACCTATTGTCCATGTGAAACATATTAACTATTCTCAGACCATATTCTGGCAGTGCCTGGTCACTGATGCAGAAGTTTTAAATTTGGCACGAAATGGGGTCATATTTGTTAAGTGTCGATTTTCTTAATTATTGATTTTAATTTGCCGGCCGCCCCATAAACAGGCCCGTGCCAGTTATATTCGGACAGCGACGTTATCTCCATAAACATGCATGTTACATTGGCGTAGTATACATGTAAATAATTTTCACGTTTTTTATTTCCGTCGGATTCTATTATTTTTTTTGCACATTTGTAACGAATCATCTCCGCTACAACTTCATAATTTCTGTTTAATTTTTGGTCGATTATCTAAGGAATGACAGTAGTTCAATCAAATTATGTACATAATTGTGAACAAGTTTATATAATGGCGATCGATGGGACAGGTGTCTTAATTTTGTACATAAATCGGTAAATCTGGTGACGTTACAAAACTAATAATCGGATAATAAAATATAAATTATGTACTTCCAGCTGAGATGATTTAAATTCAACCTGCAAAGTTTGATTATAATACATCAAGAACCTTTATCATGAAAATTAATTTTGCTAGCACTAATTTAACATGCAGGTCTATGAAAAAACGTCACTGTCCGAATATAACTGGCACTGGTCTGTAGACTCCTTGAGAAAACACTTGGCATCATTACATTGACATATTTCAACGGAACACATGATTAAGGGCGAAAGCTGTTGACCACTGAAAGAGGAATTTAAATTTTAAAAATGGTATATTCGAATGACCTGACAAGATTGTTACAGTTAGCTGTAAGATATGCCATACGAAAATGTTAATGTTAATAAATGTTAACTGATAAACGAAATTACAAAACGTTGTTGCAATGCTAGGGTGCCTGAAAGACATTCCATATTACGAGATATTTGCACTAGAATATACAGATGAACAACATAAGGCACGCAGCTGCACAGAACACATTGATGAGATGAGGCGGATTTTTAAAAATAATTCCAATCAATTTTGATTATTGAACATGTAAACATTCAACAGAAATAGAAAACATAGATATGAACTTTGTTTTACATTATCTCTGGGTCTCTGATCGCCTATGCGAAAAGAAATGAGCTAAAATTTGAATTTGTCAATGCTTACCTAGGCTACGGAAATATATGTATTTTTTCTCTGGAAAAAAGACTGTGTGTTTGAAACTGACTTGTTTTACAAGTAGGTGTCCACAGCTATCATGCATTAACAGGGCTGGCTGCAGTTAATGGAAATCTGATGAAAATCGACTGTGATTCGATTAAAAAAAGTGTAAAAATATTTCTCTAGTGGGTTTCAACCAGCCTGGCTTTCCTCTCATTCGCAATCTGAAGGCACCCCTGTTACCCGCATGTTCTGACACAAGCTCATCTAGCCAATCGCTAGGAGCGCAGCAAAAGCTTTCGATATCATGCTAGGGGCAGGTAACTCCAGTGTACCATTCGTTATACATTATCGCCGCTAAACGATGTTTTGTAAACGAGGATTGCTTATGACTGGGTTTGTCTGCGCTAAACTGGTTATAGCAACGTGAGATAAAGATTGGTGCATTCAGACCGAGACGGAAAGGATATCGATCCAGACTGGTTCGAACCCCGATAGAGACTATATTTTTATATATTATTCCTCGGAGTAGGGTCGATTTTAATCAGACTTCAGTTCAGGGTTATGTTTGAGTAACTTTGAGTAACACTTCTAGCCGAGTATCAATTAATTACGACTAAACTTAAATTGTACACTCAACACCATTCTTTTCAACTTAATATCTTAAACACTTTATGAATCTAACATATCATATGAAACATTTGATGTAAAACGCCACGCTCAATAACTGCAAAATATGGAGCGAGTGAACAATAGGCTGACGTCACAAGTGTAAAATAAAGGGACCTTAAGATCATTAGCGTTTCTGACACAAAATGTTTTTTCCAACACTTATAAGTTATATTTAACGGAAGATAATTTTTAACTTCAAATTGATAAATGAGAACGTGCTTTTAAAACACGATTAGTCGATGTTATTTTGTTGCAAAGGCTCCTGCAATAATCGGAAGTGCGCTAGTGAATTGAATTGTGGTGTGTCCCTATTTTGCGTACTATATCAGCTCTTCAATACCAATAATGTACTAACATATATCAACATTATATTAGTCATAGAGCAGTGAGTGATTTAAACATAGTTTTGATATTCAATCGTCAATAAACCTCACATTCTCCTAGACAATCCGCGTTGCGTCCTTTGCACCTCTACTTGTCGTACATGTGTGTATGTAAGGGGGCTCAAGCAGTAATGTTACCTCCCAGGCAATAAGCTACTGTCTAGGCAGAAACTTATTGCGAAAATTCCAGTAAGTTTACTCTGCTTTATGCCTTAGACGGTAGTGTTAGGGGAGACCGGGGCAAAGCGCCCTAACATATAAGCGGGTGACACATGTTTTTTAACCAACGATGTCTGCATAAAGAGTTATTAACGAAAAGGTATTTCGACAAAGGCGAAGCGCCCCATGCGATAAGACACACAAATGTGGTATGTCGAACACCTATAATAAGTCATTACCATACAAAAAGCTCACAGGCACCCTTATGAAAACTAAACAAATACAAAAACCTAGGCTCAGTATGCAAAGAAGGACAAAATATGTTTTTATATGTTATGGACCTATATTTTAGAGGTTTAATCCAAAAACCATCCTCGATTACCCAGCGCTTTCGTTCCGATAAATCTACACTTGTAGTGTAGATTTATCGGAACGAAAGCGCTGGACTATCGAGGATGTCCAAAAACTTGCATAAATACTATATACGAATATCTAAGAACTATGAGATTCTTGACAATTAAACTCATTTACTATCAGAAACCAGTAAATATTTGAAAGAAATAAAGAAATTGATTGGTTTGAAAGACAAATTCAACCTTTTAAGAACATCTTATCCCTGTCTAGCTTGCCCATATGACCTATCGTTGTAATTGTTTGAGTTAAAACAAAATATATGTTGAATATCAAACTAATGTTAAAAACTCCACGAAAATATATGTGTTTCAAAATGAAACAAACATTTTTTCCAAACAGTTCTGTTACTTTGTTATCATTTCGTTTGGAAACATGATTTTGTATATCAGGAATGCCAAATACTATGTATTCGTTCGAAAATACCGGAACATGCCATCACTTCCGGGGAAATCGGGAACTTTGTGAAAAAGAAATTATTGACTCTAGCACGTTTTGCATTTGCAGATAAATTGTATAAAACGGCTCAACCCACCAGTTATTGTCATAGCAACAATACGAACACCAAAGAATGCCATGTTTGACTGTCAATGAAAGAGAGAGAGCCGTTCGAAAGGTCCGACAAGGGGCCTCACAAGCCGACTTCGTCAGTCAGTTTGGTTGTCCGCGCATAACAGGCCGCAGATTAATGTAACGATTGTGTCAAACTGGTCAGACATCAGACAGGCCCATAAGCGGCTCACCACCCTTGACCTCTGCCAGTGAAGACCACTACATCCGGTTATAACGCCTTCGGAACTGCTCCATCACAGCGGCGTCAACAGTGGTTACAACACTGGGACACAGATTCAGCCGACAGTCCGTGTACCGGAGACTGCGACGACATGGTGTCCGGCCACTCCATCCTACCGCGGACGGTTCCTGACACCTGACAAACAGACTGATGGCCAGGCGAGTTCGCCGGTGACAGCATCGCGACTGGGCACGATCTGATATGAACCCTATCGAATATTTATGGAATTATCTCGATCGGAATGTCAGAAGTCGTCTTGTACCAACCTCCAGGATGTTGAACAATGCCCCCTCGACGACTACAACGGATCACCCCAGACATCATCAGACGTTTGACGACGTCAGTCCGTAGACGTGTTCTTGCGTGTATAGACTCTTAGGGTGGACATACTCATTGCTAACATCATTTTGTTAACATGTATTGTGACATTTCTCGACACTTCCGCGATCAGTGCTTCAATGATTTTCAAATATTGGACCCCACCCATCTTTACAGGCTTGTCCTTACAGTTATTCTGACTTGATTAAAATAAAACTTTCTACACATTGTATTCTATGTCGATGAAAACACGTGGTAGCGTTTCTTTTGGACTCTAGTTTATAATTTTATACTTCATTTGCAATATAAATTTTTTTAAATACAAGAAAATTATAAAATGAAAATTACAAATCTATTTCACGATATTTGCTCATGAAAACTAATTGATAACGCTGACACTTTAATGTGTTGACCATAAATAAATAGTTTAGATCACTAGGGGCAAAGCGCTCCCCGGACGGCAAAGCGTGCCCTGGTCTCCCCTACCACAAAAGACATTTAGTATATTATCAATGATAAGTATCATAATAAAATACATTTATCTGTTTAAAAACAATTGTTTTTTTTTTATTTTAAACTTTGGTCATACGACAGTATAACCTAATATAAAACCTGTTGATAAATCTAAATTTATTTAGATTGAGTTAAACCATTTTTCATTGGGTGACATTTTGCCTCAAAAACACGTGAATCATTGCGAAACTCTTACAGATGACTAAAATTTGCCGCAAATATTTTCATAAAATATGAATAGCTTTTTATTTCAATCCATTCATCCATTGTTGCGAAGACCGGAAGCTGTTGTGGCGTTCTGTGATTGGCTGAAATTTTGGCGCAAACCCAACCTGGTTCCCTGGCCTCGTTCCGCGTGCGCTATACCTAAGTATAGCGCACGCGGAACGAGGCCAGGGAACCAGGTTGGCGCAAACCATCCTTGGCTGGATAATAGGTCAGAGCGCGTAGCTTTGAAAGAGATTCTGTGTACACGTGTCACGTTGTTACCTCAGTCCTGAGACGGTCACCCTTCACACCGGATGGAATAATACTATTATTTGTAAAATTACATCAAGTATCAAGAGCCACTTGTCTGGAAATCATCAAGAGATAGGGATTGAAGTCGTAAAACAAGGTATTTCATTGACGTCACTTTTCGCAATTTTTAATCTACATGTACATCATAGTTTTTTATTTCTGTAATAATCGCGAAAGGAATTTGAGAACAGTATTTTATCATTTTTTTTGATTGATGTTATCAAACTAGTTGACTTAACGCTCATTTCACACATAAATAAGTAATGCGGTCCCTTCTAATTAAAATTCTTGGAAAGCGAAAGAGAAAGTAGGTAGAAAAGAATCTTAAAATAATCTGATTTCGTGATGTGGCTGTAGTCTGAAAGCTTCCATTCAAGTGCTGAACGTCTGTCAGATCAGTAACGCCGATAATAACAGGTTTGTTTTCAGCTAATTTGTATTTATCAAATATCTAGTAGTCAGATGAAAATAGGAATTTGTAAATAGCAAATGTAGATTCAAAGCTTTCTATTTCATAGTACAACAGTATTTCCTAGAAACCTTTGTCACATTATTGATTTGGAATTTCCATTATTTTTCATGTATATTTGTAATAATGAACTATAAATTTGATTATCAGACTTCAATAAATGTAAACATTGTCAAGTAATTGATAAGATAGTGTAGTACTAGTGATTCTAGAAATGTCCATTGTTACTCGATAGAAACCATGTTAGAAACCATGAACTATATACAAGATGGTTATAACGTGTTGAATAGTACCATTAGACTGATAATTTGTAAATTGTGTATTAAAAAAACGATTTTTCCAATGCTTTTATTGTAAGGATGGATTACACAAAGTAATATGCCGTTAACGACACGATCCTCATAAATGACTTGTAAATAAATATAGAAAATGACTCATGACTGAATAAATCACTAAGCATGTGATGCTGCAAAAACCTTATATAATATAAATAATTCACTGTCATGGGACTAAGGAGTATGGTATAATTATTCGTACTGTTTCATCGACATATATAAGGAGAACCTACCATAAAGTTTAGGTCCTTTTTCATTATGTGTTATTTTAACAGAGTGCACATGCAACTCTGTCTTAACATTTATATGAATAAAAATAGAGCCATGGGCTCTGTAGCTCATCAGGCTTTTGATGGAAAAAGTTTGGACCCCTGTGACCCCATTTAGGGTCATTGGGTCACACAATCTACAAGTTTGAATCCCCATTCAAAGGGGTCACCAAACGTAAAATTTAGAATTCCCATTGGCCCAGGAGTCTACACACAACTTTTCAGCTCTCTAGACCTTTTGAAACTGGAGAAGGAGTAAAATATGTTTTTAAGGCTTTTACCCCTTTGACCCCAATTGGGGTCAAGGGGTAACCAAACCTAAAATTTTGGAATCCTCATTTGCCAAGGAGTCTACACACAACTTTTCAGCTCTCTAGAACTTTTGGAACTGGAGAAGATGGAGTAAAATAGGTTTTTAAGGTTTTGACCCCTGTGACCCCAATTGGGGTCAAGGGGTAACCAAACCTAAAATTAAGAATCCTCATTGGCCAAGGAGTCTACATACAACGTTTTAGCTCTCTCGACCTTTTGGATCTGAAGAAGAAGATGAAAATAGGTTTTTAAGGTTTTGACCCCTGTTACCCCAATTGGGGTCATGAGGTCATGAAATCTACAATTTAGAATCCCCATTGGCCAAGGAGTCTACACACAACTTTTCAGCTCTCTAGACCTTTTGGAACTGGAGAAAAAGATGAAAATAGGTTTTTAAGGTTTTGACCCCTGTGACCCCAATTGGGGTCATGAGGTCATGAAATCTACAATTTAGAATCCTCATTGGCCAAGGAGTCTACACACAACTTTTCAGCTCTCTAGAACTTTTGGAACTGGAGAAGATGGAGTAAAATAGGTTTTTAAGGTTTTGACCCCTGTGACCCCAATTGGGGTCAAGGGGTAACCAAACCTAAAATTAAGAATCCTCATTGGCCAAGGAGTCTACACACAACTTTTTAGCTCTCTAGACGTTTTGGAACTGGAGAAAAAGATGAAAATAGGTTTTTAAGGTTTTGACCCCTGTGACCCCAATTGGGGTCATGAGGTCATGAAATCTACAATTTAGAATCCTCATTGGCCAAGGAGTCTACACACAACTTTTTAGCTCTCTAGACCTTTTGGAACTGGAGAAGAAGATGAAAATAGGTTTTTAAGGTTTTGACCCCTGTGACCCCAATTGGGGTCATGAGGTCATGAAATCTACAATTTAGAATCCCCATTGGCCAAGGAGTCTACACACAACTTTTCAGCTCTCTAGACCTTTTGGAACTGGAGAAGAAGATGAAAATAGGTTTTTTAGGTTTTGACCCCTGTGACCCCAATTGGGGCCATGAGGTCATGAAATCTACAATTTAGAATCCCCATTGGCCAAGGAGTCTACACACAACTTTTTAGCTCTCTAGACCTTTTGGAACTGGAGAAGAAGATGAAAATAGGTTTTTAAGGTTTTGAACTCTGTGACCCCAATTGGGGTCATGAGGTCATGAAATCTACAATTTAGAATCCTCATTGACCAAGGAGTCTACACACAACTTTTCAGCTCTCTAGACCTTTTGGAACTGGAGAAGAAGATGAAAATAGGTTTTTAAGGTTTTGACCCCTGTGACCCCAATTGGGGTCATGAGGTCATGAAATCTACAATTTAGAATCCTCATTGGCCAAGGAGTCTACACACAACTTTTCAGCTCTCTAGACCTTTTGGAACTGGAGAAGAAGATGAAAATAGGTTTTTAAGGTTTTGACCCCTGTGACCCCAATTGGGGTCATGAGGTCATGAAATCTACAATTTAGAATCCCCAATTGCCAAGGAGTCTCCACATCAAATTTGAGCTCTCTAGAGTCATTGGTTCTGGAGAAGAAGTCGAAAATGTGAAAAGTTTACGGATGGACGGACGGACGGACGGACGCCGGACGCCATGCCATGCCATAAGCCCATCGGGTCTTTCAGACCTGATGAGCTACAAATGAGAAAAAAGTTTGTTGGAAAATTTGGATGTCTCCAATTCTTAAATTTTATTTTTTATTTCATATAATTTTATGATAAACTTACAGTTTATTGTAATAATCATCCAAAAAGCTTTTTAGCCAAGGTGTGAAACGCCGGTAGATAAAATGCCAGGGCCCCGTTTCACTAAACGTTCGTATCCTTACGATTTTCGTAAAACCGATCTTAGCGTTTCGATTTTGATCGTTTGCGTTTCACTAAAAAGTCGTAGCACAAAATATTCGTAGGTTACGTCAAAAATTACGACAGTAGTGTGCATAAGTAAGTGGTCGAAAAACGCGTTTCTCACGCGTAGCTCACGCGTTGGTCGAAAACAGGACAATGTGGCTCGAGTGGCGCGCGAAAGTTCGCCAAACGTAATGTTGAAACCTTGTCATAAGCTGGCAGGAAGATATATTCGATTCGATAGTGTTTATTAGGTATTTTAACGAATAAGTAGATTAATTGGATGCATAATTTCGAATATTAAACGTATTTGAGATGTGTTCTTGATATTTTCATAATATCAAGCACTTTAGAAATAGTATGCATAAATGGATATATTTACAAGTCCAGTGATGAAATATGAACTTCAATCAACATATCATATATTTTGTAGCTAATCAAAACCAAATGAAATTTCAAAAACGATACTCTGTGTCACTTTAAGATATTCCGTTTTACTCTTGCACAGAAAGCTGCAGCTCACATCAATTGAAAATTGAAACTGATATATATACTTTTTAATAAGCCAATACATTTTATTTTTTTGTGAATCTGTACGGATGATTTTATTAAAGTTTCATATGTTTTTCTTATAATATATTCAGCATATGAACACCCTCGTATATCATGTAATCCTATTACACATATCCTTCGTAGTATAATTAGAATATATTGAGGTCTGTGGAGCTGATGATGATTGTGGTTTGTCATATATTTGGTATCATCAAAATTACGTTAATAAAAATTGGCTCCTCTGTAAAGTTGAACAAATCTTTACTGATCAGTTTATAACACAATGGCAATATGAAAAGACGTTATCATCTAAAGGAAAAATATATGATTGATCAGTGTTTGGTCGTGAAGATCATATTTTGCTACCAACAAAGGTTTCACAACCTATTTTGAAATTTAGAACAAGTATGTTTTGAATGTACTTCTTTATTAGAAAAAAGGAACAAACTATTACCAAGAGACTTAATTATTTATAGCTTTATAGCCTATTTACAGAAAGACATTGTACAACTGTTGCCAAGCTAAGTAAGTTATAAAATGTATCTTTGAGCAACTACAAAAATGTCAATAATAATTCTGCGTGGTTGTTACATTATATTGTATTATCAATATTAAATATGTACAATGTTCTATTATGAGTAGTTTAAGTGAATAAAGAACTTGAACTGGACTGTATTAACTCAAGACCGTCGATAAGGGCGATTCTCCTCACGAGAGTCAAATAGCAACTTCTCACAGCGATAGCCACATATATGCGTCGCTTCTGTTTGTATTGAAATAAAGTCATTTTATACATACTTTGGCAACTATCAACATGAATGTATATATTCTATGTATGATTTGTCATTTAGTGTTCATAACAGACAGTAATTAAAGTGCTTTGATAGAAATGAATGGTCGATTTTTGAGCATGATACTCCGTTTGGTGATTAAACAAATCTTTAAGATAATGGGTTGTTAGAAGTTTATACATGTCTGGTATAACATACACCTAGCTCATATTTAACAAGGTGCTCACGTCACTTAACAGTTATGTCCTGTTACTTTCGAATCAGTGATGTAACTATCAAAACATCATCAAATGAATTCTGTCTCTTTTTACCAATCATCAAGATAAGCCGAATCTAGATTTTGAAGTTTGAATCCCCACGTAAATAAACATTCAATCAGACTCCTGAAATCATTATCAAATAGATTGACCTTGAAATAACACTCTCTCGGGATGCAGACAGACAGACAGATAGTTTATTTATGTCTCACCTCAACATAGTACAAATATATAATATACATTCATTAGAATACAAAATAAATATATTATGCACATGTACATGTACATATGCTTTCGATTGAAGCGTAGCAGTTGTAAAACAAACGCGTGCAAATGCTTTCATTGGACAATATTCTTCATGTACAGAACAGAACAGAATTGTATTCTCATGAATCATACAAATTGATATAGAGAATATACAACATGTAAAGTGTAGAACGGCGACTTATGCCCGGTCTTTTTTGCCTGACACAATAAAACTATGGAATTCATTAAATCCAAACATCCAAAATATCGAGACATTATCCCGTTTCAAAAATAAGCTTTGTGGATCTAGAAATACAAATGTTAATTTCGATCTTAACTACGGTTTAAGAATTTGTCAAATTATCCATTCCCGCATCAGGCTCCGTTGTAGTGATTTGAATGCGGACAAGTTTAATAGACATATTGCGGACAGCCCAGAGTGCTCATGCGGTCACCCAATTGAAAACGCTGTACATTATTTTTTCACATGCCATAAATACACAGATATAAGACAGAATTAATTTTTCTATTTGAAAGGATTTAGTATTGATACAGTACTTAGGGGATGTACATCGCTTTCAAACGACGATCTTAAGAAATTATTAAAGTCTATTCATAAATTTATCATAAAATCTAATCGATTTGACATCTCATAAGCACTTTAATATGTAATGACTGCCACGTAAACAACATCATATTCATGCAAAACCAATATATGTGAAGCTAAGTTTTGAATCTGACATGTGTCACTAACAACTATTAGTTTTATATATTTATATATGTGTAACTGCATCGGAGCGGCCTTAATATAAGCTCTTCGGAGCTTGTTGGCCAATCCACTCATGTATACATTTCATGAATAAAATATGTTTAAATCAAATCATACAACATGTGTCCTAACTTTCTTCAATACCTTTTGAAACACTGGCTATTCCACGTCCCTTGCTTTCGTTTTTTAATAATTTCTGCATTTTTGGCACAATATCCTCTTTGCATGTGTTCTTCGTGTCATGTGAAGTTTGAATGCTATTGAAACTTTTGCATTCTAAAATGATTATTCAAAGTAGAGATTATGTAAGTACGTAAAACATTATAATCATGGTTAATGTTTAAGTAACCTATGTAATAACGTCTACATAAATGACATATTCACTGTTCAGTTTTAAATAGGGTTGATTTACTTGTTAAAACAATGTTTGTGTGTTCAATCCCATAACATTTCAACTGGCCAGAGAGAGTTACATTTTGTTTTTTACGTTTTGTTTAAAGCGTCATACCATTTGGGAACTGACAGTACTAATACAAAATACATATTTTACATCATATTCAGAATAAACTCAAACTCAAACTCTTTATTCTCTGAAAACCGCCAACGGCGGTACATGAGATAAACATATATACATTTACTTATAAACAAGACAGCAGGTTTGAGTTTGAGACAATGGCGCGCTTCAATCAGCCATTCAGAATAAACACAGGGCTAAAATGATATAGATTTAATTACAATAAGTCAATCTTAATTAAGCTGTGAAGTTTCGGGACTCGCTAACCAGACCCTCACGTGTGTACAGAAATGTTTATTCAGACGTCAATATACTATAGCTGAACAAGTCACCTTTAATTTACAATATCAATGGTGCAAGTTACTCGATGATGTCTCTGTTCTCTGTTTATATACTTATTCACACCTGTTTCCCGACTGATCTCCATGAAACAATAAAACAATCAGATTCTGATTGGAACTTATGGTATAGACTAGACTAGCTTCCTTTCATCCAGTCTCGGGAGATGAGGGGTACTGTGAGCTAATTAGCGTCACTCGAGCGGGCAGTTACGTTGACAAAGGGCGTTGAGCCGTGAAGCATGTCGAGGGGTTAATTGGTTAGAAACTTGGCTACGTATGTGTATCATGCTAATAAGCTCAGAAGTAGCCTCTTGATTACTGTATAATCAATTGTGTCATAGACCGGTGGCCTAAATACACCTGATTATAGTTAATGAGATAGAGATTGTACCATAAATTGCTATTTTAAGTCCGACCGATTCTTGACATACCCGAATTAAATGTATATTCGCAAAATCAGAAACGTAATTGATTACATATCCTGCCTTTATCCTTCAATAATCCTGAGATATCTTCGATACACAGACAACTTACACTGAAAAGGGAGGGCATAACAACAAGTGAAAAAAAATCGACATTTATTGTTTATGTCATTCTTCAAAGGGCAACCTCACAATGCGTTAAGATAACCATAAAGTCCTTGGGGGTGGGTACACAGATAATATATTTTCTATAGTAAGAAACTATTTTTACTACGAACCCCTTCATAATGAGATATTTCGAAATAGGAAATGAACAATTCAATTACATCTTGAAAACTTGACTATCAATATAACTATTATGTATACTAGTGTACCATACACATCTAATATGAATGTTATGTGTAATCTTCCATGTACAACGGTAAGTGGTTGTTCTTAAATAAAGTAGATTGGTTGTATAACTGTTTTGCTTCCCCCCCCCCCCGCCCGATGCCGTATATACTCTAATAACAATCCAGTCACCATTGTTTAAACATTCTCTCAATTTATGTTCAGCTGCTACTTTCCAAAAGCCACGAAAACATACCAGACAAAAATAATTATTTTTTCAAACACGAACTTTTCAAAAACATTTGAATCACAACAAGAGCAAGAATGTAACAGCCAATCAGCGATCGCGTGTCAATAAGGCGCTCGGCCGGCGCCCAGTCTCAATCACGTGATCTTGTTACCCGTAAAATCCATTACGTAACGCCCCCATCAGCGATGGTCAATTATCGGGGAAGACATCCGGCCGTGACCATCTTTAAGTTTGTTCGCTTGTGCATCTTAGTATAATAACTCGATTGGCACTTACAAAGAGGATCAGCAACTGGATCGTCTTGCCACCATATTTTCGAAATGTTGATCCCTGGTCACTTTATGAATGCAATTTTGTTACGGTTATCTGTTAGGCTGGGCATAGGAATATTTTAGCGCAAACTGCATATCCTATGTACTTCAATTTCAACATCATCCGTTTCGCTTTTGCAATGCTAGGATGCATCAAAGACATTCAAAATTACAAATCAATCAATAGTTTATTTTCGTCTCACGTGTGTACATGCTTATATTTATATTCAAAAGAGTATAAACAATATTGATAATTTAAAATGTACACAACCAATCTTCCAGCGATTTATGAGAGATACGTGATATTTGCTCTAGAATACGAAGGTAAATGAACAAACGTAAAGTACGCAGCTGTATTTATAATCACCTGCAAATCATTCCTTGTATCAGGCTTGATAAATGTCTAAAACATCGCATTCCCTACAAAAATCCAACAGAACTCTTTCTTATTCATCTAAACAACTTCTGAATGCACTTTAAAGAAGTCAATCCAAATGGGTTACGAATATACATTTAGACTACACACCACTTGCATCTCGGTATGAGCATAATCTGTCAGTTAGACCTGTGATGTTTGGAGTCAGATAGACAGAGGGCGGCTGCTTTGATCAATTCGTCGCCACGCTCCGGCGAGCAATGGTCACTGAGCAGGTATACAACAATACTCCCTTGTTCACTAATTTGGATAAACAATGATGACGTATTTAGGGTAGTATGGTCATTTCAGCATTCTTATTTGCTCTAAAAAGGCGACGATTGCGCTAAAGATTGAAAGTTATTTGCATGGTTGAACTCGTGCATGCATGAACATGACATCCAGATACACGCATAGTGAGTGAGAGAGAAAGAGAATGAATTGAATGTTTATTTAAGTGTCACGTACTTTACAGAAGAAACTACAATACCGAAAAACATATACAGATTGCAAAAAGTACCCCGCCATATGGCCTATGAGACACTTTAGTCGTTAAATATCACATCACATTTTATAATAAACACTCAGCGTCGTACATGAAATATTACACACTACATTCTTGACGTAACTGTGCAAAGTGACAGTTTAGGTTTCGAAATATTAACAATAAATGAACATTTTTTTGCTTCAACTTATATAGAAAAAACATACATAAAGAGTATTCTCAAAAAAAAATATCAAAAAAGCAGACAAGGCAAGGTAAGACTTGTATTTAATGTACGTATGTATGAAATCCCGTAGAGCATGAAGGAAGATGTGCCTTTTGGGTAATGTCAGAACAAATTTCATAAATATTTTTGAACATTTAAAGGGGCAAAAGCACAAAGTCAAAGTATAAAACCTAAATGAAGCAGTAATAAATCCAATATTTAATCTAATGTTCAGCCATGCGATTCCTTTTTCTTATAAAAATGAATTAAAGGTGTTCACATAAAAATGGTCGCCAATGGACTTTATGTGAATCTTCATAATTTGTTCACTGACTATGAATCATTGGTTTGTTTAATGCGATTTTTTACACTATCAAAATAATACATAAGCATGAAGGTACAATTATCAATGACAAATTGAAGATATACAATTTTCTAAAATGTGCTACTTCCCCTTTAAAATGAAATAATAAATATTTGCAACACCTCGCGCCTATCGATAGGAAAAAACTGTAGGGTGAAAAAATTTCCAGCACACGCTTGTGAATGAATGAATGAACGAACACATAAAGCTTGTCCCTCAAGCAGTGCCTCTTGCACTCAATGATTCGACTGATAATCACTCAAGCGTAGCGTTTGGATATTTCGCCGGATTAAGCCGTTATCTGAACAATCAACATAATCTTGTGATCAGTTAATTAGATACCTCATTAATGTATTCTTAGCAATTAACAGACAGTTCGGTTACCGTGCGGTGGTATCTTTATGCCGAAAAGACAGTCAAAGATACGTGTTCTCTTCGTTTTCACTGGATGAGTGATTTTGTTATAGCATTAAAAATACAAAACTTAAAATATAAGACTTGTATTCAATATTTAAGGTGCATAGTTAGTGGTAAAATGGGCATTTCGCAGTTTCCAAGCAGGATAGAAGGTTTTGGCTTATAAAAGAACATTTGTCGATTACTCTATGAATGAAATATAACGAAATCCATTTTGCCTTGTAGTTTACATTAGTTGCTAACCATTGCAGTATGTACATGTCTTTTAATTTTTTTCTTCGGTTTCAATTTCACATTCATTGTAACTGATTTGTTAAAAAACATACAGGCTTACACTAAAACTCATTACTTCCGAGAGACACATGTGGCAAATTAGGGCGACATTAACCGAAAGACGTATATATACAACGTCATAAAGACCCCATGATGATCACTGAATAGTGTGAAACCGGTCGGGGAGGTCGTTTAAACATAACTTTGCAACTATCCACAAAAATTTAATTCATATACCCTATACATATGTCATATAGTGTTCATAACAGACACTAATTAATGTGCTTTGATAGGAATTAAATAGTCGGTTTTGGAGGATAATACACCGTTAGGTGAATAAACAAATTTACAGACGATCTGTTGTTAAAAATTTACACAGAAATAAACTTATGTATAACATACATCTCGCTCATATTTTACAAGTTACTCATGTCACAGTAATATCCTGTTAATTCGATTCAGTGATGTAGTTGGATGTAATTATCGCATCGTCATCAGATGAATTAGTCTCTTTTGACCAATCATCAATAAAAGCTGAATCTAGATTTAACTACGGGTTTGATCCTGACGTGAATAAACATCCAATCAGACTCTAGAAATTTAATCAATATCTAAACAGCTTGACCTTGAAATAACACACTCTCAAGATGCACGTGCACCGAACACATGCTACCCATTGAAGCGTACCAATTGTTGAACAAACACGTGCAAATGCTTTCATTGGACAATATCCGTCATGTTGCCACACCCTGTTCGTTACCTAAAGAATCCCGGCTATCCCCATCCTGTAAGACAGGCGTCTTTATTTCTGTCGCTTCACTACGAAATAGACCCTGTAGTCATACCCGTTATATCCGCCGATTCAGCAAAATGGAAAGTCCATTTTCTATTAATAGTACACCAATCAAGAAACGCGTCTCATTTAGATGCAAGGAGCAACTAACTGGAGGTTATGCACGGTTCAATACTCTGACTCGAGAATTTTTGTCTATACTTTATTTACTATTTGAATTATCTAATAAATCGATGTTATTTTATTGTAATATTGATTGTTTGATAAGCATGTTAGTTTAAGTTTGAAGACCTGAAGTTGAGTCTTTAATAAATGTGTTTCCGGTGTATTCCAAATGATTAACACGACTTAAGCAAAATTCATATTCTTCTTTGCGCCTCTTCTTCCTTATCGTACAGTTACATTACTCTCATGCTGCGATTTCGGTATCTACAGCAAACCGCTAAATTTTAAGTCTTGTATTTTCAAGGACAAACATTCGTGCAGTTTAAATTATTTGCATAAAACAAATGTACAATGGTCAAAATTAAATTCAGGACTGAACCATTATGAAAACAAATGCAATGAATCATTAAAACTAGATGTCAACATATTTGTGTTAAAAAATACATTAACAACGAGCAGGAAATGGTTGATTAATGAGTAATGAGAGTAAGTTTATTCGAAACGGGGCGTCACACGACTATACAAGGAAAGCTTTGATTGGATCTATAGATAAGCCATAGACTTTGTTGTGATTGGTAGCTGCCGTGTCGGAGAAAATAAAGGGAATGGCTACAGGGTCTATTTCGTAGTGAAGCGATAGAAATAAAGACGCCTGTTTTACAGGATGGGCTATCCCATGCTCCTCGCTTGCGGTTTTTAATGATATTTGCATTTTGTGCAAAATATTCTTTTTGCATGTGTTATTCATGTCAGGTGCAGTTTGAAGGCTGTTACAACTTATGCAATCTAAAAATATTTTTTTGAAATAGAGATTCAAGTACGTAAAAAATTTCATAAAGGTAAATGTTAAAGTTGCATATGTAATAATATGACATTCTACATTTATGAAATATTCATTCTGTTTAGTTAAAAAAGATGGTTGATTTACTTATTAAAACGATGTTTGTGTGTTCCAAATAGGTTTTTAAGGTTTTGAACTCTGTGACCCCAATTGGGGTCATGAGGTCATGAAATCTACAATTTAGAATCCTCATTGACCAAGGAGTCTACACACAACTTTTCAGCTCTCTAGACCTTTTGGAACTGGAGAAGAAGATGAAAATAGGTTTTTAAGGTTTTGACCCCTGTGACCCCAATTGGGGTCATGAGGTCATGAAATCTACAATTTAGAATCCTCATTGGCCAAGGAGTCTACACACAACTTTTCAGCTCTCTAGACCTTTTGGAACTGGAGAAGAAGATGAAAATAGGTTTTTAAGGTTTTGACCCCTGTGACCCCAATTGGGGTCATGAGGTCATGAAATCTACAATTTAGAATCCCCAATTGCCAAGGAGTCTCCACATCAAATTTGAGCTCTCTAGAGTCATTGGTTCTGGAGAAGAAGTCGAAAATGTGAAAAGTTTACGGATGGACGGACGGACGGACGGACGCCGGACGCCATGCCATGCCATAAGCCCATCGGGTCTTTCAGACCTGATGAGCTACAAATGAGAAAAAAGTTTGTTGGAAAATTTGGATGTCTCCAATTCTTAAATTTTATTTTTTATTTCACATAATTTTATGATAAACTTACAGTTTATTGTAATAATCATCCAAAAAGCTTTTTAGCCAAGGTGTGAAACGCCGGTAGATAAAATGCCAGGGCCCCGTTTCACTAAACGTTCGTATCCTTACGATTTTCGTAAAACCGATCTTAGCGTTTCGATTTTGATCGTTTGCGTTTCACTAAAAAGTCGTAGCACAAAATATTCGTAGGTTACGTCAAAAATTACGACAGTAGTGTGCATAAGTAAGTGGTCGAAAAACGCGTTTCTCACGCGTAGCTCACGCGTTGGTCGAAAACAGGACAATGTGGCTCGAGTGGCGCGCGAAAGTTCGCCAAACGTAATGTTGAAACCTTGTCATAAGCTGGCAGGAAGATATATTCGATTCGATAGTGTTTATTAGGTATTTTAACGAATAAGTAGATTAATTGGATGCATAATTTCGAATATTAAACGTATTTGAGATGTGTTCTTGATATTTTCATAATATCAAGCACTTTAGAAATAGTATGCATAAATGGATATATTTACAAGTCCAGTGATGAAATATGAACTTCAATCAACATATCATATATTTTGTAGCTAATCAAAACCAAATGAAATTTCAAAAACGATACTCTGTGTCACTTTAAGATATTCCGTTTTACTCTTGCACAGAAAGCTGCAGCTCACATCAATTGAAAATTGAAACTGATATATATACTTTTTAATAAGCCAATACATTTTATTTTTTTGTGAATCTGTACGGATGATTTTATTAAAGTTTCATATGTTTTTCTTATAATATATTCAGCATATGAACACCCTCGTATATCATGTAATCCTATTACACATATCCTTCGTAGTATAATTAGAATATATTGAGGTCTGTGGAGCTGATGATGATTGTGGTTTGTCATATATTTGGTATCATCAAAATTACGTTAATAAAAATTGGCTCCTCTGTAAAGTTGAACAAATCTTTACTGATCAGTTTATAACACAATGGCAATATGAAAAGACGTTATCATCTAAAGGAAAAATATATGATTGATCAGTGTTTGGTCGTGAAGATCATATTTTGCTACCAACAAAGGTTTCACAACCTATTTTGAAATTTAGAACAAGTATGTTTTGAATGTACTTCTTTATTAGAAAAAAGGAACAAACTATTACCAAGAGACTTAATTATTTATAGCTTTATAGCCTATTTACAGAAAGACATTGTACAACTGTTGCCAAGCTAAGTAAGTTATAAAATGTATCTTTGAGCAACTACAAAAATGTCAATAATAATTCTGCGTGGTTGTTACATTATATTGTATTATCAATATTAAATATGTACAATGTTCTATTATGAGTAGTTTAAGTGAATAAAGAACTTGAACTGGACTGTATTAACTCAAGACCGTCGATAAGGGCGATTCTCCTCACGAGAGTCAAATAGCAACTTCTCACAGCGATAGCCACATATATGCGTCGCTTCTGTTTGTATTGAAATAAAGTCATTTTATACATACTTTGGCAACTATCAACATGAATGTATATATTCTATGTATGATTTGTCATTTAGTGTTCATAACAGACAGTAATTAAAGTGCTTTGATAGAAATGAATGGTCGATTTTTGAGCATGATACTCCGTTTGGTGATTAAACAAATCTTTAAGATAATGGGTTGTTAGAAGTTTATACATGTCTGGTATAACATACACCTAGCTCATATTTAACAAGGTGCTCACGTCACTTAACAGTTATGTCCTGTTACTTTCGAATCAGTGATGTAACTATCAAAACATCATCAAATGAATTCTGTCTCTTTTTACCAATCATCAAGATAAGCCGAATCTAGATTTTGAAGTTTGAATCCCCACGTAAATAAACATTCAATCAGACTCCTGAAATCATTATCAAATAGATTGACCTTGAAATAACACTCTCTCGGGATGCAGACAGACAGACAGATAGTTTATTTATGTCTCACCTCAACATAGTACAAATATATAATATACATTCATTAGAATACAAAATAAATATATTATGCACATGTACATGTACATATGCTTTCGATTGAAGCGTAGCAGTTGTAAAACAAACGCGTGCAAATGCTTTCATTGGACAATATTCTTCATGTACAGAACAGAACAGAATTGTATTCTCATGAATCATACAAATTGATATAGAGAATATACAACATGTAAAGTGTAGAACGGCGACTTATGCCCGGTCTTTTTTGCCTGACACAATAAAACTATGGAATTCATTAAATCCAAACATCCAAAATATCGAGACATTATCCCGTTTCAAAAATAAGCTTTGTGGATCTAGAAATACAAATGTTAATTTCGATCTTAACTACGGTTTAAGAATTTGTCAAATTATCCATTCCCGCATCAGGCTCCGTTGTAGTGATTTGAATGCGGACAAGTTTAATAGACATATTGCGGACAGCCCAGAGTGCTCATGCGGTCACCCAATTGAAAACGCTGTACATTATTTTTTCACATGCCATAAATACACAGATATAAGACAGAATTAATTTTTCTATTTGAAAGGATTTAGTATTGATACAGTACTTAGGGGATGTACATCGCTTTCAAACGACGATCTTAAGAAATTATTAAAGTCTATTCATAAATTTATCATAAAATCTAATCGATTTGACATCTCATAAGCACTTTAATATGTAATGACTGCCACGTAAACAACATCATATTCATGCAAAACCAATATATGTGAAGCTAAGTTTTGAATCTGACATGTGTCACTAACAACTATTAGTTTTATATATTTATATATGTGTAACTGCATCGGAGCGGCCTTAATATAAGCTCTTCGGAGCTTGTTGGCCAATCCACTCATGTATACATTTCATGAATAAAATATGTTTAAATCAAATCATACAACATGTGTCCTAACTTTCTTCAATACCTTTTGAAACACTGGCTATTCCACGTCCCTTGCTTTCGTTTTTTAATAATTTCTGCATTTTTGGCACAATATCCTCTTTGCATGTGTTCTTCGTGTCATGTGAAGTTTGAATGCTATTGAAACTTTTGCATTCTAAAATGATTATTCAAAGTAGAGATTATGTAAGTACGTAAAACATTATAATCATGGTTAATGTTTAAGTAACCTATGTAATAACGTCTACATAAATGACATATTCACTGTTCAGTTTTAAATAGGGTTGATTTACTTGTTAAAACAATGTTTGTGTGTTCAATCCCATAACATTTCAACTGGCCAGAGAGAGTTACATTTTGTTTTTTACGTTTTGTTTAAAGCGTCATACCATTTGGGAACTGACAGTACTAATACAAAATACATATTTTACATCATATTCAGAATAAACTCAAACTCAAACTCTTTATTCTCTGAAAACCGCCAACGGCGGTACATGAGATAAACATATATACATTTACTTATAAACAAGACAGCAGGTTTGAGTTTGAGACAATGGCGCGCTTCAATCAGCCATTCAGAATAAACACAGGGCTAAAATGATATAGATTTAATTACAATAAGTCAATCTTAATTAAGCTGTGAAGTTTCGGGACTCGCTAACCAGACCCTCACGTGTGTACAGAAATGTTTATTCAGACGTCAATATACTATAGCTGAACAAGTCACCTTTAATTTACAATATCAATGGTGCAAGTTACTCGATGATGTCTCTGTTTATATACTTATTCACACCTGTTTCCCGACTGATCTCCATGAAACAATAAAACAATCAGATTCTGATTGGAACTTATGGTATAGACTAGACTAGCTTCCTTTCATCCAGTCTCGGGAGATGAGGGGTACTGTGAGCTAATTAGCGTCACTCGAGCGGGCAGTTACGTTGACAAAGGGCGTTGAGCCGTGAAGCATGTCGAGGGGTTAATTGGTTAGAAACTTGGCTACGTATGTGTATCATGCTAATAAGCTCAGAAGTAGCCTCTTGATTACTGTATAATCAATTGTGTCATAGACCGGTGGCCTAAATACACCTGATTATAGTTAATGAGATAGAGATTGTACCATAAATTGCTATTTTAAGTCCGACCGATTCTTGACATACCCGAATTAAATGTATATTCGCAAAATCAGAAACGTAATTGATTACATATCCTGCCTTTATCCTTCAATAATCCTGAGATATCTTCGATACACAGACAACTTACACTGAAAAGGGAGGGCATAACAACAAGTGAAAAAAAATCGACATTTATTGTTTATGTCATTCTTCAAAGGGCAACCTCACAATGCGTTAAGATAACCATAAAGTCCTTGGGGGTGGGTACACAGATAATATATTTTCTATAGTAAGAAACTATTTTTACTACGAACCCCTTCATAATGAGATATTTCGAAATAGGAAATGAACAATTCAATTACATCTTGAAAACTTGACTATCAATATAACTATTATGTATACTAGTGTACCATACACATCTAATATGAATGTTATGTGTAATCTTCCATGTACAACGGTAAGTGGTTGTTCTTAAATAAAGTAGATTGGTTGTATAACTGTTTTGCTTCCCCCCCCCCCCCCCCCCGCCCGATGCCGTATATACTCTAATAACAATCCAGTCACCATTGTTTAAACATTCTCTCAATTTATGTTCAGCTGCTACTTTCCAAAAGCCACGAAAACATACCAGACAAAAATAATTATTTTTTCAAACACGAACTTTTCAAAAACATTTGAATCACAACAAGAGCAAGAATGTAACAGCCAATCAGCGATCGCGTGTCAATAAGGCGCTCGGCCGGCGCCCAGTCTCAATCACGTGATCTTGTTACCCGTAAAATCCATTACGTAACGCCCCCATCAGCGATGGTCAATTATCGGGGAAGACATCCGGCCGTGACCATCTTTAAGTTTGTTCGCTTGTGCATCTTAGTATAATAACTCGATTGGCACTTACAAAGAGGATCAGCAACTGGATCGTCTTGCCACCATATTTTCGAAATGTTGATCCCTGGTCACTTTATGAATGCAATTTTGTTACGGTTATCTGTTAGGCTGGGCATAGGAATATTTTAGCGCAAACTGCATATCCTATGTACTTCAATTTCAACATCATCCGTTTCGCTTTTGCAATGCTAGGATGCATCAAAGACATTCAAAATTACAAATCAATCAATAGTTTATTTTCGTCTCACGTGTGTACATGCTTATATTTATATTCAAAAGAGTATAAACAATATTGATAATTTAAAATGTACACAACCAATCTTCCAGCGATTTATGAGAGATACGTGATATTTGCTCTAGAATACGAAGGTAAATGAACAAACGTAAAGTACGCAGCTGTATTTATAATCACCTGCAAATCATTCCTTGTATCAGGCTTGATAAATGTCTAAAACATCGCATTCCCTACAAAAATCCAACAGAACTCTTTCTTATTCATCTAAACAACTTCTGAATGCACTTTAAAGAAGTCAATCCAAATGGGTTACGAATATACATTTAGACTACACACCACTTGCATCTCGGTATGAGCATAATCTGTCAGTTAGACCTGTGATGTTTGGAGTCAGATAGACAGAGGGCGGCTGCTTTGATCAATTCGTCGCCACGCTCCGGCGAGCAATGGTCACTGAGCAGGTATACAACAATACTCCCTTGTTCACTAATTTGGATAAACAATGATGACGTATTTAGGGTAGTATGGTCATTTCAGCATTCTTATTTGCTCTAAAAAGGCGACGATTGCGCTAAAGATTGAAAGTTATTTGCATGGTTGAACTCGTGCATGCATGAACATGACATCCAGATACACGCATAGTGAGTGAGAGAGAAAGAGAATGAATTGAATGTTTATTTAAGTGTCACGTACTTTACAGAAGAAACTACAATACCGAAAAACATATACAGATTGCAAAAAGTACCCCGCCATATGGCCTATGAGACACTTTAGTCGTTAAATATCACATCACATTTTATAATAAACACTCAGCGTCGTACATGAAATATTACACACTACATTCTTGACGTAACTGTGCAAAGTGACAGTTTAGGTTTCGAAATATTAACAATAAATGAACATTTTTTTGCTTCAACTTATATAGAAAAAACATACATAAAGAGTATTCTCAAAAAAAATTATCAAAAAAGCAGACAAGGCAAGGTAAGACTTGTATTTAATGTACGTATGTATGAAATCCCGTAGAGCATGAAGGAAGATGTGCCTTTTGGGTAATGTCAGAACAAATTTCATAAATATTTTTGAACATTTAAAGGGGCAAAAGCACAAAGTCAAAGTATAAAACCTAAATGAAGCAGTAATAAATCCAATATTTAATCTAATGTTCAGCCATGCGATTCCTTTTTCTTATAAAAATGAATTAAAGGTGTTCACATAAAAATGGTCGCCAATGGACTTTATGTGAATCTTCATAATTTGTTCACTGACTATGAATCATTGGTTTGTTTAATGCGATTTTTTACACTATCAAAATAATACATAAGCATGAAGGTACAATTATCAATGACAAATTGAAGATATACAATTTTCTAAAATGTGCTACTTCCCCTTTAAAATGAAATAATAAATATTTGCAACACCTCGCGCCTATCGATAGGAAAAAACTGTAGGGTGAAAAAATTTCCAGCACACGCTTGTGAATGAATGAATGAACGAACACATAAAGCTTGTCCCTCAAGCAGTGCCTCTTGCACTCAATGATTCGACTGATAATCACTCAAGCGTAGCGTTTGGATATTTCGCCGGATTAAGCCGTTATCTGAACAATCAACATAATCTTGTGATCAGTTAATTAGATACCTCATTAATGTATTCTTAGCAATTAACAGACAGTTCGGTTACCGTGCGGTGGTATCTTTATGCCGAAAAGACAGTCAAAGATACGTGTTCTCTTCGTTTTCACTGGATGAGTGATTTTGTTATAGCATTAAAAATACAAAACTTAAAATATAAGACTTGTATTCAATATTTAAGGTGCATAGTTAGTGGTAAAATGGGCATTTCGCAGTTTCCAAGCAGGATAGAAGGTTTTGGCTTATAAAAGAACATTTGTCGATTACTCTATGAATGAAATATAACGAAATCCATTTTGCCTTGTAGTTTACATTAGTTGCTAACCATTGCAGTATGTACATGTCTTTTAATTTTTTTCTTCGGTTTCAATTTCACATTCATTGTAACTGATTTGTTAAAAAACATACAGGCTTACACTAAAACTCATTACTTCCGAGAGACACATGTGGCAAATTAGGGCGACATTAACCGAAAGACGTATATATACAACGTCATAAAGACCCCATGATGATCACTGAATAGTGTGAAACCGGTCGGGGAGGTCGTTTAAACATAACTTTGCAACTATCCACAAAAATTTAATTCATATACCCTATACATATGTCATATAGTGTTCATAACAGACACTAATTAATGTGCTTTGATAGGAATTAAATAGTCGGTTTTGGAGGATAATACACCGTTAGGTGAATAAACAAATTTACAGACGATCTGTTGTTAAAAATTTACACAGAAATAAACTTATGTATAACATACATCTCGCTCATATTTTACAAGTTACTCATGTCACAGTAATATCCTGTTAATTCGATTCAGTGATGTAGTTGGATGTAATTATCGCATCGTCATCAGATGAATTAGTCTCTTTTGACCAATCATCAATAAAAGCTGAATCTAGATTTAACTACGGGTTTGATCCTGACGTGAATAAACATCCAATCAGACTCTAGAAATTTAATCAATATCTAAACAGCTTGACCTTGAAATAACACACTCTCAAGATGCACGTGCACCGAACACATGCTACCCATTGAAGCGTACCAATTGTTGAACAAACACGTGCAAATGCTTTCATTGGACAATATCCGTCATGTTGCCACACCCTGTTCGTTACCTAAAGAATCCCGGCTATCCCATGCTCCTCGCTTGCGGTTTTTAATGATATTTGCATTTTGTGCAAAATATTCTTTTTGCATGTGTTATTCATGTCAGGTGCAGTTTGAAGGCTGTTACAACTTATGCAATCTAAAAATATTTTTTTGAAATAGAGATTCAAGTACGTAAAAAATTTCATAAAGGTAAATGTTAAAGTTGCATATGTAATAATATGACATTCTACATTTATGAAATATTCATTCTGTTTAGTTAAAAAAGATGGTTGATTTACTTATTAAAACGATGTTTGTGTGTTCCATAAAGATTCAACTGATCAAACGACACAAGAATCTGTGTCGAAACGTCGCATACAATGAACAAAGAAGTTGTCATCCATATATTCCTCAGCATTATTGATCAAATAGAGTAACATTTTGTTTGTACGTTTTGTTGAATTCTCACACTGTTTGGGAACTGACACATTTACATACATACTGACATATTTGGAATTCAAAAGGACCATATGCATATGTTTTGTAACCATGTTTATGTTCGGGAGAGGCTTGTGTTTGTTTGCCAAACTTTTTTTTGTCGTGTTCAGGAAATAAATATATGTTAAAATCAAATCAAAAGATACCAAAATGATATTGATATAACTACAATAAGTCAATCTGATTAAGCTGTGAAGTTACAGGACTTGCTCACCAGAAATGTAGATTACGCCCATCACGTGTGAACAAATTTAATTAGATCTATTTACGAGGGAATGGTTATTCATATGTCAATATACTGTAGATAAACAAGTAAATGGTGCAAATCTGTTTAATATCCTTATTCACACCTTTCTGTTTCAAGACTGACTCCATGAAACAATAAAACAATCATCCAAACTTTATTGTAGACTAGACAACTTCCTTTCATCCAGTCTCGGGAGATGAGGGGTATTGTGAGGTAATTAGCGTCGGTAGAGGGGGCAGTTTCGCGTTGAGCCGTGAAGCATGTCGAGGGGTTAATGAGTTAATACCATTACCACTGGAGATAGAAGTCGGCAGGTATACCCGTCCCAAAACGCCTTTAGAAAATAGGATTTGTAAGTTTTGCAGAAACAATGTTATTGAAGATGAGATACATTTTCTTGCTGATTGTGACTTTTATTCTGATCTTAGGTACAATTTATGGCAGGATATTTCCTGCGTCAATCCTTTATTCACACAGTTGTCCTCAACAGCCAAGTTTGTATTCTTATTACGTAATGAGAGGTCTGTTAAGCCTCTTGCCTCTCTAATAATAAAAATGTACAATAGACGTAAGCATGCCATTTGCTTCAACATAACATAAAATCACCTAAATCCTTGTATATGTTTGTATTGTTATGTACATTATCATATATATAAATGTGACTTATTTTAGACATTCTTGTGTCTCATAGGCCTTGTGTCTCATATGGCCGGGTGGTACGCCCTTTTTAACATGTTTTTTACAACGTCCGAATCAGACCATGTACCACGTGACACTTACATGTAAATAAAATATTTTTCTTCTTCTTCTTCTTCCTTTTCAATGTGATACTTAACAACGTTTTCACGAGATGAATTACGAATGTCAGTTATTGAACAAAAAAACTTTTATGAAATATGATATACACAACAAACTGATCAAAGAGCTGATAGTTATAATGTAGATAGATGTATATACAAACTTTGCTAACAACGTGCTACATGTCGTTTTATTGGAAAAAGGACTAAACGTGCATAGGGATTAACTGACTTGATTCCAACTTCCAACAATCACAGGCCATGTAATGAAATACATTGTTTTAACAAATGTAAGACGAGTCCATGTTCGTTTTTTTTCATTTACGCCACGATAAGAGAATCGTATTAAAAGAAATGTCAAAGCTTACTGCCAAAACATCACCGCACATTACTGAGGTGATGTTTTATATGGTTTTTCTTTTATAACTAGCTGTAATTATCACATCACCTTCAAATGAATTCAGTCTCTTTCAACACTTCATCAATAAAAGCAGAAGCTACAATTAACTCAGGTATTAATCCTCATACAAATAAACATTCAATCTGACTCTATAAGCAACTACATTGTCCTTGCAATAACACTCCCGCCATAATGCACATATTCCAACCACCGAATCGTAGCAATTGTAGAACAAACATCTGTAAATGATCTCATTGGATAATATTCCTCATGGTGTCGCGCTCATGTTTGACTTTTGTGTAAGTGCATGGGTGTATGTAAGTTAGTATGTACATCATGATCACAAAACACATACTTTAAATCAAATCCGGAATTGATAAAGGGAGAAGACATTAAATCAATTGAATTTCAAATAATATATCAACCTAAGGTTTGTAGTGACAGAGCTTGTTCGCCAAGAATGGAGACAACGCCCATCACTTGGCACTGCCTCCTTTCAAACTGTTTGCATGGATACATTGTTAAAAAAAACTATGTAAACTTATGCTACACTAGTAATTTTTGGTATTTGATATATGTAGAAATTAAAATGCATGTGTTTATTATTGAAATGATGTTAAAAACTAATGCATTTCTTCCTTAGCACACCTGCCTGTTGCATGCCTTCACGAAATAATACAACGTTCAGAACTTTATGTTTCTTATCAAGACTAGACAGCTCCCCACCCCTGCGTCCCTCCCCCTTTGGAGATGATCGGTGCTTAGTTATGATTGGTCTTGCTAGGGCGGGCAGTTAGGCTGACAAGTGGTCAAGGCCTCGAGCCGTTAAGCATGTCCAAGTTAATGAGTTAACATTACACAATCACCAGGCGCGCGATTCAATCACCTCCTAATTACAGCCTACATTTCACGCCTAATCAGAGAGATTACAGAGATACTTATGTCTTTCTGCTTTTACCAGTGTTGGAAACACAGATCATGTGATACACAGTAGATTCGATTGGCCAGTTTTCCCTACTGGGTGATATATTACGAAGTCATTATCCTTTGAAAAACGTTTGTCATATTGTAATAACACTGTATTTTCTTAAAATGATCAAAAGCTTTAAATCCCGCCAGTTATTTGTTTAAAGGTTGTCCAACTGTGTAACTATGGTATTAACTAACACTCTCTTCGAATCAACTCAATATTTCATAAAATCCAAATACCTTTCAAAGTCAACGTTTAGAAAATTAATAACGTAAATATTTCACAAAATCAAAATATCTTTCAAAGTAATTTTTCACAAAAACAAAATAACCTTCAAAGTGAATTATCTTACAAACTAGGCATTTCCCCTAATAACAATCCCCCAAAGCCAGTATTTCATCTCATTAAAATATCTTTAAATGCATCATCTTTCAACGTCAATATCTCACATATTGTTTTGCAGTGAAATCATTTTAAAAATCACAATATCTTTCAAAGTCAATATTTTACCAAAACAAAATATCTTTCAATGTCATTATTTCGAAAAATGAGATATCCTTTAAAGTCGTTATGTCACATAATCAAAATACCATACAAAGTCTTATTCTTGAAATAAAAATTACTTTTAAAGTCAATATGTGACTAAATCAAAATATTGTTATAAAGTAACATTTCTGAAATCTCAAAATCTTTCAAAGTCAATATATCACAAAACAAAAACCATCTTTCAAAATCGGTATTTTACTAAATCAAATATCTTTCATAATCAATATTTTACTAAATCAAAATACCTTTCAAAGTCAATATTTTATAAAATCAAAATAGATTTCAAAGTCCATATTTTTTTAAAAAATCTCTCAAATTCAATATTTCACATAACAAAATTACATTTTAAAAGTATTATTTCTGAAATCATTGATCTTTCAAAGTCAATATTTTATAAAATCAAAATATATTTCAAAGTCCATATTTCTAAAAAGAATCTCTCAAATTCAATATTTCACATACTGAAATTACATTTTTAAAGTATTATTTCTGAAATCATTTATCTTTCAAATTCAATATGGCACAATATAAAAAAACCCTTTCAAAGTCAATATTTCTAAAATATATATATAATATTTATATATAAGCATCTAAATCATTTTTCTTGCAGAAAAAATATTTCTCACTTAATTTTGTTCACATGAGTTTATGTTGCACACTTAACATTCTCATGTTTAAACTATAGTAAACGCATTCGTTTCAGCAACTGTCAAGCCAAAGGGAGATAAATAAGGTCAAGAGACTCGTTTATCCGTTAAGCTTGTACACGCGTTAACCACCCGTGAGCAACCCGTGAGCAACGCGTGAGTCACTGGTGGGCCACGGCTAGCCACGAGTGACCAACGCGTTGCTCACGCGTTAGCCACCCGTGAGGAAACGCGTTGCCCGACCACTTACTTTTGCACACTACTGTAGCTGAGGCATTGTACATTAAAGGATACCCTCGTCGAAGACTCTACCTTAAATAGTTTTTGCGCTATACGTGTTCAAAGTTGGGTGACTGAGGACAAGGTGCCATTTCCTTGCATTTCGCCATGGGACACAGGAAGTGTACTAAGAATAGCGCTAACCTCGCTAGACATCGTATTTTCCACCTAAAACAACACCAAGGAGCTCGAATTGTTCACAGTAAATGACTCATAAGCTAAATTATCTATTTCTTGAGATAAAGCTTGATATTTGCGGCAGATGTCGCATCGCTCACTGTTTCTTTACTTTTCCATGCTCATAAACAAATAATGTATGCATATAAAGACAAATCTCTCCTCTATTCACTGGTGAAAAAAATATGAAGATATCTTTAATGGTTCGGGAGGTACATGCATAGAGGGCGCAAGGGGATTGCTAATTTGGATGGAAAATGTGTTATTTGCGGCAGATGTCGCATCGCTCACCGTTTCTTTACTTTTCCATGCTCATAAACAAATAATGTATGCATATAAAGACAAATCTCTCCTCTATTCACTGGTGAAAAAATTTGAAGATATCTTTAATGGTTCGGGAGGTATATGCATAGAGGGCGCAAGGGGATTGCTAATTTGGATGGAAAATATGTTATTTGCGGCAGATGTCGCATCGCTCACCGTTTCTTTACTTTTCCATGCTCATAAAGAAATAATGTATGCAAATAAAGACAAATCTCTCCTCTAAAGAATGGTAAAATCAATTTTGAAATGTCTCTAACGGTTCGGCAGATAGGAATGCTGCACGGTGAGTGCCGTCGGTTAATTTTAAGGCCAAAAAAAAAGAAGAAAAACTTTACACTGATAGATTTGATACATTTCAATAACAATGAAATTGTGTGCATTCAACAATACTCATTTTAGAAGAAAAAGCTATGTGAAGAAAAGCTCTTCATATTGTCAATTAAACTCTTTGTTTGGGACTGACAATAAATTGTGCAAGTGGACTAAACACACTTTGAAAGCCTTTATGGTCGAGATTTATTTTCAAGACCAAAGGCACAGGTGGGTGCGTAGGTAGGTACAAGCAAGTGTACCTTCCCTTAACGAAAAGGGCATAATGACGGCCACTATCAGCTCTTGGGCTCTTGGTTAATAGATATGTAGGAAGCGGCAGATTCCACTGGCAAGGGTGTGACGTCCTCGATTAACTCTTTTTTCCAAAATGCCTGTCGTCCTCCTGAACTTTGAAAAATGCATTTCCTCCCGGCCGCATGTTCTACACTTTGTGCTTGTAGACATTTGATGCAAACACGCAGTCAAGTCATGTACACTCGATTTTGGTCACTTAATCCATGCATTTCGCCACAGGATACGGGAAGACATAGCCACTACGTTCTGTTACTAAAAATAGCGCAAGCCTCGCTGAACATCGTATTTTCCACCTAAAACAACACCAAAGAGCTCGAAATGGTCAAAAGCACGCTCTGACCTCGAACAACACATCAGAAAGCTCAAAACGATCAAAAGCAACATCCAAACACAACTACGTCAATGAACTCCTTCTTGGATGCGACATTTCTTGTTTTGCCTTCATGAACCCAAAGTCTTAGTGCTAAAATTGCACCCAAACTTTAGCGATCTCCGTGGTCTCGTGGTAGAGCCTTTTCCTTTGAATCCAGAGTGTTAACTTTTAGGGTTCAAATCCCGTTCAGCCAACAAACTTTTGCAGATTGAACTTGTTATTCTTTTGCTTAGGTAGAACATATTTTGGTCACATTACAGTTAAATGGCATGAAATATCTTTTTTTATGCATTATGATTTTGGATTCGAATTTGAAATTATTTGGCTGAATCCTGTAATCTTCGCGAGTATATTCGAGTATTATTATTCTAAGTAAGCAATTGGTAATAAGGTACCAAAGCGGTATAAAGTGTAGTTCAATGAAGCGTAAAAGATGTACGAACTCTCACTTCCGCATAAAACATCTCATGAAACTATCATATCGAAGTGGTAAAGGAAACATGTCCAAAGATTAGTTGTCTTCATAGTGTTTAGCATAGATAGCACTATACATCACTAAGACTATAGAGTTAATGTATAATGCACAAGCAAAGATAAAAAAATTCCCGTCAATAAAATAATATAACAACAATATTGAATGGATATTTTTCAACTCATCCTCCTGAAGAAAATGATGACAAAAGAAATAATTGATCAGAAGTGATCAGTTATCTGTTGTTATAAACATGATAGGAAGCTGGAAAGACGTTCATGTGAGTATTATACTTTTTTTAAACAAATTCTTCAGAAAATATGTATATCAATCAGTTGCAATGCAACATTAATTGAGTTATAATGATTTATTTTGATCAGATTTTCTTTGGACTTTCTATACCTTACAATCTTAATAAAGTCCCATCCCAAGACAATATGATATAATCAACATTAATGAACATCTAAAAGGGCAATTTCAAAAGTGATAGACTATATTCAAAGTATACATATATAAAGAACATAAACACTATATAAAAAATTGTTTTCAAAATGATATCAGGACAGCTAAACAGAATCTCTCGGCAATCCGTTGTTTTTATTTAAAGATAGGATGGTATGTGTTTTAAGGTTCTATCGGAGTATTTATTGTAGAAACGAAATTTAACATTGCCAAATCTGAACCTTCAGTAATTACTTGCATCAACTGAACATGTAATAATAACGTTTTACATATAATGTATAAACTGGAATGACCCCTCAAATTTTCTTTTAAAAAATCCCCCAATAGAACTGTCTTGTGTCATTGTGTCGTGGTATACAGTCCCTCTCAAAACAAAGAAAACAAAAAAGATTGTCTCATTATTCTTCTGTCATGAGACCGTTTTGATCATCAGAAGGCAATTCCAAATATTGGGACACAAAAAATATCTAACAAGACAATGCCGCTACTCAGAGATTAACTATTAGTTATTAACTGTCATAACCTAGCTTGGAATTGACTCCCCTTGGCTAAGAGAAATGGTCATGGTGTTTCCGGCGGAACAAGAATTCAATTACTAGTACTACCTGTAAGTGGAGTAAAACATGTATGGCAGTTTCTCGAAAGGCCTAGTTTGATAAAGGTCCCAATCAATAAGTAGACTACAGGTCGGCCGGTAAGAGCTGGTGTTTCCATAATTACGCCGTAACAGCTGTGTGTACTGCTTGCTCGCTTGTTCATTCGCGAAAACTAAAAATACTTTTCTTTTCACGCTCACTTGAAGTGTCTCCAAACAGTTTAAGCGTGACAACTTTTTGCCGCGGGCATCGTTATGCGCACCCAGATGTTACAGTCCAAATGAAGTTCATCGAGCAACTATTATTGATTTAGTTGTCTGGCTGTGTCTAGAAAATTTATGGCTTTTGTAAGTATATAGATTTATGTCGAGACAATTTTAATGTATGAGAATAATCAATACTTAGAGACAGCTATTATTGACCCAGTTGCCTGGTCGTGTCTAGGAAAGTTTATGGCTTTTGTAAGTATATTAATTTATGTTGGAGCAAATTTAATGTATGAGCCTGATCAATACTCTAAGTATTGATAATCAGATACAACTTACTTACGAAATGGACCGGGAAGAGGTTTTGTTAAAGAAGAATTATCAATCATGTAATCGGATACTGTCCACAATAAATAGGGATACAAAATATTTTGGTATTTCATACATTAAAAATAGAGCCATTGGGGTCACAGGTTCACCAAAGTTACAAATTAGAATCCCCATTGTCCAAGGAGTCTGCACATATCACTTTCAACTCTCTAGTCCTTTTAGTACTGGAGAAGAAGATGAAAATAGGTTTTTAAGGTTGTGACCCCTGTGACCCTATTTGGGGTCACAGGGTCAACAAAGTTACAAATTAGAATCCCCATTGTCCAAGGAGTCTGCACATATCAATATTAACTCTCTAGAACTTTTGGAACTGGAGAAGAAGATGAGAATTGTTTTTTAAGGTTGTGACCCCTGTGACCCTATTTGGGGTCATGGGGTCACGAAATCTACAATTAAGAATCCTGATTGGCCAAGGAGTCTGCACATATCATTTTTAACTCTATAGTCCTTTTAGTACTGGAGAAGAAGATGAAAATAGGTTTTTAAGATTGTTACCCCTGTGACCCTATTTGGGGTCACAGGTTCACCAAAGTTACAAATTAGAATCCCCATTGTCCAAGGAGTCTGCACATATCACTTTCAACTCTCTAGTCCTTTTAGAACTGGAGAAGAAGATGAAAATAGGTTTTTAAGATTGTGACCCCTGTGACCCTATTTGGGGTCACAGGTTCACCAAAGTTACAAATTAGAATCCCCATTGTCCAAGGAGTCTGCACATATCACTTTCAACTCTCTAGTCCTTTTAGAACTGGAGAAGAAGATGAAAATAGGTTTTTAAGGTTGTGACCCCTGTGACCCTATTTGGGGTCACAGGTTCACAAAAGTTACAAATTAGAATCCCCATTGTCCAAGGAGTCTGCACATATCACTTTCAACTCTCTAGTCCTTTTAGAACTGGAGAAGAAGATGAAAATAGGTTTTTAAGGTTGTGACCCCTGTGACCCTATTTGGGGTCATGGGGTCACAAAATCTACAATTTAGAATCCCCATTGTCCAAGGAGTCTGCACATATTGTTTTTAACTCTCTAGTCCTTTTAGAACTGGAGAAGAAGATGAAAATAGGTTTTTAAGGTTGTGACCCCTGTGACCCTATTTGGGGTCACAGGGTCACCAAAGTTACAAATTAGAATCTCCATTGTCCAAGGAGTCTGCACATATTGTTTTTAACTCTCTAGTCCTTTTAGAACTGGAGAAGAAGATGAAAATAGGTATTTAAGGTTGTGACCCCTGTGACCCTATTTGGGATCACAGGGTCACCAAAGTTACAAATTGGAATCCCCATTGGCAAAGGAGTCTGCACATATCATTTTTAACTCTCTACTCCTTTTGGAACTGGAGAAGAAGATGAAAATAGGTTTTTAAAGTTGTGACCCCTGTGACCCTATTTGGGGTCACAGGGTCACCAAAGTTACAAATTAGAATCTCCATATGCTAAGGTACTTGTACACAAAATTTCAGCCCTCTAATGCGTATGGTTCATGAGGAGAAGTCGAAAGTGTCAAAAGTTTACGGACGGACGGACGACGGACGACGGACGACGGACGGACGACGGACGACGGACGGACGACGGACGGACGCCGGACGACGGGCCATGCCATAAGCCCATCTGGACTTTCAGTCCTGATGAGCTAAAAATCCAATTTTCAAGGGCAGATAATTAAAAAACCTGACCGACGAATTTCATGATTTTTGCATGAGAGTTAGACATGACCAAGGTCTTTAAGATGAAAAAATAAAATCGCTCGCGAACAGTCATTTCCGGTCGCCATGACACATTTTTCCAACATGGGGTCAGCTCCGTCAGAAAAACTGTAAATGAACCTATCTAATGCTGCTGTACCTTATCCTGTAATGATATTTTCATGCAATTTTCAGGAATGATAGATGATATTATCATCTGTGCAACCATTATGTAAAATTTGCGGGTGAATCCTGTTGTCGTCGCTTTGCGACTATATTTATTATTTCATCCTTCCTGTCTGTATACTTAAAAACGGTATAAGTATTTATACCGAAACGTCGCTATTATGTGAATAAAGAAGTTTGATGTCCATAATGATTGTACTTCATTGCTAATATAAGTATCATTCTTCAAGGTGAATATTTCGATTAGTCATAAGTTGATTGCATGTGCTCTCTAGCTTCCTGTTATTGCATACATACCATAACTTTGCACACCGTATCCCTCTTTTAACAATCACGGATATATGATAAACATTCGTGTGACTAATCACGCCGGCGACAAGCGACGCCCTTAACCTTAAGCTTCATTAAGTTTATCTCCAAGCCATTAAGCCGCAAGTTTGAATAATTATGAAGAAAAATATAGCTACCTTCTCCTGATGCAGCATTTACCCATGCAAAATGTTGTTACCTCCGATATGAGTTTGTCATTCGTATACTTTTTCGTTCATAGATTTCTTGGAAGAAGTTTCGTTTTAGGTTTCGTGGAAATGGACACATTTAACCTACATTTGCTAAGGTTTGCTGCTCATATCTTTCATTTGCAGTTCAGCATTTTGATGCAGCTTTGGTTGATCCATAAAATGAGATGTTTTATAGAGTATATATATGTTAAACCCCTTGCCTGAATAGAATTTGAGACGCTGTTGTCCCTGACAATATTCATATGAGATTTCAAAAATTATTTTAATTCATAAGTAACACTTATAAAGCACTCTATAAAGTAAGATTTATATGATATAAAAGTTAATAGTAGATGTTAATACTCTTTATGCTGTTGCAAACCAGTGCCTAAAATTCACTTGATTGAATGGGATCCACAGATCGGTATCTTTCATAAAGTGCGACCTTTTTTAATAGTTTTATTCAATGCATGTTGATGTATTTAATTTTACATTGAAGGTGCATTTTTACTTTTTACTTTTAAATCGAAATTTGTTGCTATTTTAAGGTTGCTCATTTTGTGTTTCCATGGTGTTATAAGAAAAGCCTTTAAAAAGGCCACAGAGAAAGTTTGGGATTTGTTGACCAATTTGGGTAATAAGTGAACAGTAACAGCTTTGGGAACCAGCACTAAAATTAGCACGAGTATTGATCAATCAATCAAAGTTAATTTCACAAAATTAATTTCTATCAACATGAGTTTATGAAAGTTATGATTATTTTACATTTATCAACGATTGTTGTTATATTTTATATATAAAAAACACGAGGGTCATATTTTATTTATCATCCAAGGTCACTCTTGTTCAAATCTCAGAGAAAAAAATTTACATCTCTGAAAAAAACAATACTAGATTTTCAAGACAGTGGGACAGCGTTGACAATTACAGGATAACGTGCAAAATGTACTGCCAAAACGATATCTCCTAGGCGCTATCGCTTGATCTCTCAGAATCCATGATGGTTAATTATTAACAGGAGTATTACTGATACTAAAAAACAAAATACTCTCCAATCATCTGAAGGGATTCGATCCCGGGTCCTTATGATCCGAAGGCGAAAGCGTTATCCACTGACCTTAACAGGCCTGATAGTTACGGTTTGGAACCAACGATATACATGTATGTCATATTCTAAATATAGCACGCGTCAGTTTCAGTAGCTCTGGTGATAAACACATGTTTTCAACGTAACCATTTAGTGACATCGTTAAGTATAACTTGTAACTTGGTAATAAATGCTCCACCTATTACTAATAATCATTAGTCTTAATTCAATGTCACCAGAGTACTTACAGAAACATTCCTTTTAATTCGCCAGGCGAGTCAAATTAGCGAAATTAAATCGCGTGTGTTATAAAAAAAAGTCGATTCTGCGATTATTGAATGTAAAATTATGCTCTTATCTAGAACAAATGTAGACTCTTCTTCATATACAGTTGTTTTATTGACGTTGATAACATTGTTCAGCGTCTTGAATAGAAAATATTATTACTCATTTAATATGACATTTAAAGTGAAATCATAGTCCACAGTTTAATGTGCCAAATATTTGGTATTACCCGAATGATGACGTAATGCGTTTTTGCTACAGCTCTGTTAATTGGTTATTTGATTTGGATACAGCACATGTGATTGGCGCGGTTTCCCTTTGAAAATATCAACAGTAATATAGGTTGGTGCCTATCACTTAAAACAAACATTGATCCTTTATGTGTGTAATTAAGGTAATCTGCAGTAGACAAACAAAATGATAATATTATGTTCTTGTAGCTTAGTAAGATACAATAATTAACCTTTTCAGACCCTTTACCTCAAATGGATAAATTTATAACGGCCTTTATCATACAGGGACTTCAGCATTTCTATAAACCTTGTATGAGTATGGGTATGTTTGCCTTTTGTCAATGTACTGGCTATTAGAAGTTAAATGAGCCAACTTAAGAGATGGTCAGTAGCGTGATCTATTTGCTACACTACGCTACGTAGTGAAGAAAGTACATAGTATTTTAATGAGATTGGTAGCGTAAGTTACCGATTAGGCACAAATATTTTCTTACTGTTAGTGGTCTTTACATTAAGCTGCGTTCCGTAAGTTTGTTCACTTGCTAGTGTATCTGAGTTCAAATATCATATAATTTGGATTTCGATTGGACGTCAATCAAATAAATCATTTGCAAAGGATCACCTATTGTCCATGTGAAACATATTAACTATTCTCAGACCATATTCTGGCAGTGCCTGGTCACTGATGCAGAAGTTTTAAATTTGGCACGAAATGGGGTCATATTTGTTAAGTGTCGATTTTCTTAATTATTGATTTTAATTTGCCGGCCGCCCCATAAACAGGCCCGTGCCAGTTATATTCGGACAGCGACGTTATCTCCATAAACATGCATGTTACATTGGCGTAGCATACATGTAAATAATTTTCACGTTTTTTATTTCCGTCGGATTCTATTAATTTTTTTGCACATTTGTAACGAATCATCTCCGCTACAACTTCATAATTTCTGTTTAATTTTTGGTCGATTATCTAAGGAATGACAGTAGTTCAATCAAATTATGTACATAATTGTGAACAAGTTTATATAATGGCGATCGATGGGACAGGTGTCTTAATTTTGTACATAAATCGGTAAATCTGGTGACGTTACAAAACTAATAATCGGATAATAAAATATAAATTATGTACTTCCAGCTGAGATGATTTAAATTCAACCTGCAAAGTTTGATTATAATACATCAAGAACCTTTATCATGAAAATTAATTTTGCTAGCACTAATTTAACATGCAGGTCTATGAAAAAACGTCACTGTCCGAATATAACTGGCACTGGTCTGTAGACTCCTTGAGAAAACACTTGGCATCATTACATTGACATATTTCAACGGAACACATGATTAAGGGCGAAAGCTGTTGACCACTGAAAGAGGAATTTAAATTTTAAAAATGGTATATTCGAATGACCTGACAAGATTGTTACAGTTAGCTGTAAGATATGCCATACGAAAATGTTAATGTTAATAAATGTTAACTGATAAACGAAATTACAAAACGTTGTTGCAATGCTAGGGTGCCTCAAAGACATTCCATATTACGAGATATTTGCACTAGAATATACAGATGAACAACATAAGGCACGCAGCTGCACAGAACACATTGATGAGATGAGGCGGATTTTTAAAAATAATTCCAATCAATTTTGATTATTGAACATGTAAACATTCAACAGAAATAGAAAACATAGATATGAATTTTGTTTTACATTATCTCTGGGTCTCTGATCGCCTATGCGAAAAGAAATGAGCTAAAATTTGAATTTGTCAATGCTTACCTAGGCTACGGAAATATATGTATTTTTTCTCTGGAAAAAAGACTGTGTGTTTGAAACTGACTTGTTTTACAAGTAGGTGTCCACAGCTATCATGCATTAACAGGGCTGGCTGCAGTTAATGGAAATCTGATGAAAATCGACTGTGATTCGATTAAAAAAAGTGTAAAAATATTTCTCTAGTGGGTTTCAACCAGCCTGGCTTTCCTCTCATTCGCAATCTGAAGGCACCCCTGTTACCCGCATGTTCTGACACAAGCTCATCTAGCCAATCGCTAGGAGCGCAGCGAAAGCTTTCGATATCATGCTAGGGGCAGGTAACTCCAGTGTACCATTCGTTATACATTATCGCCGCTAAACGATGTTTTGTAAACGAGGATGTGATGGGATTGCTTATGACTGGGTTTGTCTGCGCTAAACTGGTTATAGCAACGTGAGATAAAGATTGGTGCATTCAGACCGAGACGGAAAGGATATCCAGACTGGTTCGAACCCCGATAGAGACTATATTTTTATATATTATTCCTCGGAGTAGGGTCGATTTTAATCAGACTTCAGTTCAGGGTTATGTTTGAGTAACTTTGAGTAACACTTCTAGCCGAGTATCAATTAATTACGACTAAACTTAAATTGTACACTCAACACCATTCTTTTCAACTTAATATCTTAAACACTTTATGAATCTAACATATCATATGAAAAATTTGATGTAAAACGCCACGCTCAATAACTGCAAAATATGGAGCGAGTGAACAATAGGCTGACGTCACAAGTGTAAAATAAAGGGACCTTAAGATCATTAGCGTTTCTGACACAAAATGTTTTTTCCAACACTTATATGTTATATTTAACGGAAGATAAATTTTTAACGAAAAATTTATAAATGAGAACGTGCTTTTAAAACACGATTAGTCGATGTTATTTTGTTGCAAAGGCTCTTGCAATAATCGGAAGTGCGCTAGTGAATTGAATTGTGGTGTGTCCCTATTTTGCGTACTATATCAGCTCTTCAATACCAATAATGTACTAACATATATCAACATTATATTAGTCATAGAGCAGTGAGTGATTTAAACATAGTTTTGATATTCAATCGTCAATAAACCTCACATTCTCCTAGACAATCCGCGTTGCGTCCTTTGCACCTCTACTTGTCGTACATGTGTGTATGTAAGGGGGCTCAAGCAGTAATGTTACCTCCCAGGCAATAAGCTACTGTCTAGGCAGAAACTTATTGCGAAAAAATTCCAGTAAGTTTACTCTGCTTTTTGCCTTAGACGGTAGTGTTAGGGGAGACCGCGGCAAAGCGCGTCCCCTAACATATAAGCGTGTGACAAATGTTTTTTAACCAACGATGTCTGCATAAAGAGTTATTAACGAAAAGGTATTTCGACAAAGGCGAAGCGCCCCATGCGATAAGACACACAAATGTGGTATGTCGAACACCTATAATAAGTCATTACCATACAAAAAGCTCACAGGCACCCTTATGAAAACTAAACAAATACAAAAACCTAGGCTCAGTATGCAAAGAAGGACAAAATATGTTTTTATATGTTATGGACCTATATTTTAGAGGTTTTATCCAAAAACCATCCTCGATTACCCAGCGCTTTCGTTCCGATAAATCTACACTTGTAGTGTAGATTTATCGGAACGAAAGCGCTGGACTATCGAGGATGTCCAAAAACTTGCATAAATACTATATACGAATATCTAAGAACTATGAGATTCTTGACAATTAAACTCATTTACTATCAGAAACCAGTAAATATTTGAAAGAAATAAAGAAATTGATTGGTTTGAAAGACAAATTCAACCTTTTAAGAACATCTTATCCCTGTCTGGCTTGCCCATATGACCTATCGTTGTAATTGTTTGAGTTAAAACAAAATATATGTTGAATATCAAACTAATGTTAAAAACTCCACGAAAATATATGTGTTTCAAAATGAAACAAACATTTTTTCCAAACAGTTCTGTTACTTTGTTATCATTTCGTTTGGAAACATGATTTTGTATATCAGGAATGCCAAATACTGTGTATTCGTTCGAAAATACCGGGAACATGCCATCACTTCCGGGGAAATCGGGAACTTTGTGAAAAAGAAATTATTGACTCTAGCACGTTTTGCATTTGCAGATAAATTGTATAAAACGGCTCAACCCACAAGTTATTGTCATAGCAACAATAAGAACACCAAAGAATGCCATGTTTGACTGTCAATGAAAGAGAGAGAGCCGTTCGAAAGGTCCGACAAGGGGCCTCACAAGCCGACTTCGTCAGTCAGTTTGGTTGTCCGCGCATAACAGGCCGCAGATTAATGTAACGATTGTGTCAAACTGGTCAGACATCAGACAGGCCCATAAGCGGCTCACCACCCTTGACCTCTGCCAGTTAAGACCACTACATCCGGTTATAACGCCTTCGGAACTGCTCCATCACAGCGGCGTCAACAGTGGTTACAACACTGGGACACAGATTCAGCCGGAGACTGCGACAACATGGTGTCCGGCCACTCCATCCTACCGCGGACGGTTGCTGACACCTGACAAACAGACTGATGGCCAGGCGAGTTCGCCGGTGACAGCATCGCGACTGGGCACGACCTGATATGAGCCCTATCGAACATTTATGGAATTATCTCGATCGGAATGTCAGAAGTCGTCCTGTACCAACCTCCAGGATGTTGAACAATGCCCCCTCGACGACTACAACGGAACACCCCAAACGTCATCAGACGTTTGACGACGTCAGTCCGTAGACGTGTTCTTGCGTGTATAGACTCTTAGGGTGGACATACCCATTACTAACATCATTTTGTTAACATGTATTGTGACATTTCTCGACACTTCCGCGATCAGTGCTTCAATGATTTTCAAATATTGGACCCCACCCATCTTTACAGGCTTGTCCTTACAGTTATTCTGACTTGATTAAAATAAAACTTTCTACACATTGTATTCTATGTCGATGAAAACACGTGGTAGCGTTTCTTTTGGACTCTAGTTTATAATTTTTTACTTCATTTGCAATATAAATTTTTTTAAATACAAGAAAATTATAAAATGAAAATTACAAATCTATTTCACGATATTTGCTTATGAAAACTAATTGATAACGCTGACACTTTAATGTGTTGACCATAAATAAATAGTTTAGATCACTAGGGGCAAAGCGCTCCCCGAACGGCAAAGCGTGCCCTGGTCTCCCCTACCACAAAAGACATTTAGTATATTATCAATGATAAGTATCATAATAAAATACATTTATCTGTTTAAAAACAATTGTTTTTTTTATTTCAAACTTTGGTCATACGACAGTATAACCTAATATAAAACCTGTTGATAAATCTAAATTTATTTAGATTGAGTTAAACCATTTTTCATTGGGTGACATTTTGCCTCAAAAACACGTGAATCATTGCGAAACTCTTACAGATGACTAAAATTTGCCGCAAATATTTTCATAAAATATGAATAGCTTTTTATTTCAATCCATTCATCCATTGTTGCGAAGACCGGAAGCTGTTGTGGCGTTCTGTGATTGGCTGAAATTTTGGCGCAAACCCAACCTGGTTCCCTGGCCTCGTTCCGCGTGCGCTATACTTAGGTATAGCGCACGCGGAACGAGGCCAGGGAACCAGGTTGGCGCAAACCATCCTTGGCTGGATAATAGGTCAGAGCGCGTAGCTTTGAAAGAGATTCTGTGTACACGTGTCACGTTGTTACCTCAGTCCTGAGACGGTCACCCTTCACACCGGATGGAATAATACTATTATTTGTAAAATTACATCAAGTATCAAGAGCCACTTGTCTGTAAATCATCAAGAGATAGGGATTGAAGTCGTAAAACAAGGTATTTCATTGACGTCACTTTTCGCAATTTTTAATCTACATGTACATCATAGTTTTTTATTTCTGTAATAATCGCGAAAGGAATTTTAGAACAGTATTTTATCATTTTTATTGATTGATGTTATCAAACTAGTTGACTTTACGCCCATTTCACACACAAATTAGTTATGTGGTCCCTTCTAATTAAAATTCTAGGAAAGCGAAAGTGAAAGTAGGTTGGAAAGATGCTTAAAATAATCTGATTTCGTGATGTTGCTGTAGCCTGAAAGCTTCCATTCAAGTGCTGAACGTCTGTCAGATCAGTAACGCCGATAATAACAGGTTAGTTTTCAGCTAATTTGTATTTATCAAATATCTAGTAGTCAGATGAATATACAAATTTGTAAATAGCAAATGTAGATTGAAAGCTTTCAATTTCATAGTACAAAAGTGTTTCCTAGTAACCTTAGATCAATTATTGATTTGGAATTTCAATGTAAATTGCATTTTCGTTTTTAATAATGAACTATATATTTGATTATAAGTTTATGTGAACATTGTCAAGTAATTTATAAGATAGTGTCGTGATTCTAGAAATTTCCATTGTTACTCGATATATTATATTTGGTAGAAACCATAACCTAGACACATGATGGTTAAAACGGGTCGAGATTAATCATTACACTGATAATTTGTAAATTGTGTATTAAAAGAAAACGTTTTTTTCCGATGCTTTTATTGTAAGGTTGGATTACACAAAGTAATATTTCGTCAACGACACGATCCTAATAAATGACTTGTAAATAAATATAGAAAATGACTCATGATTGAATACATCATGTGATCCTGCACATATACCTTCTCCAGTATTTTTAATTCATTGTCATTGGACTAAGGTTATTAGCCAAAGTGTGAAACGACGGTAGATAAAATGCCAGGTTTATACACAAATTGAAACCATGTCACTGTATATACTATTTAATCTAGATATGCACATGGAAATATCATGCACCTTAGGGGATGGGGTTTTTTTCATCTAAAAGGTCCAAAGATCCATCATGTGTCAACATGATTCTATGGAATAATTTGCTGAGAAATGCAAAAAAAGCTCTTGTGCTAATATAATCAATTGGAAACATATCAACTCAATTTATAGCTCTTTATTATTTCTTATTCCTACAAATTCTTTGTTCTATTGTTCGTTTCAGGATAGTTTAAAAAAATAAAAGTTTAATTTAAACGGCCTGTTCGACCGCGTTGTCATCGATAAGCTTAAGCTGCCAACGAAGCTATTTTTAGACACAGCGCATCAGCTGTTTAGCAGATCTATAAATAGAATGAGAACTGTCCCTTCCCATAAACTCTTTTCAGTGCCCATCAAAATTTGACAAAGGCCCTTCGTTTTTTTAAAAACAGTCACCCCGTTAATATCATAATATTTATATGCATGGTTATATCTGGTAAAGGGACATTTCATCCCTAGAAAAATCTTTGTCGTGTGAACAACAGTAAAATCAGTTGCATTTATGCCTCTTGCAGTGACATGTCAACTCATGATTGTAAAGCAAATTTTTAACATGTTTATACAGTTAAAAATCCGTAAAATTATTGTAGATTTCAGGTCATTTCATTTTGGGACAATGTCTCCCAAATAAATCCGCTTGACATTTCTCTCTTGTCTTCCCGTATGCGAATTTCTATCGTACTTTCGCGGTCGCCCTCGACCTCACTCATAGTAAAACAGGTTTTTTTTCAGAAAGATATATCTAAGTCACCTAATTTACATGAAGTGTTTATGGTTCCAAAAGTGCAACACTGTGTATAATTGGGAGTGCGACAGCGCTGACGAATATTTAATGTTTATATTCGAAAGCCGAGGCGAATGAACTTTTCTTCACAGTGTCATATATTGATTGAGCCTAGCCATTTTAGGTGTCATATGTAAACTTAATAAACAATCTGTCTGTCTGTCATATTTACTTATGCAAACACTATTAACAAATCCCCTGCAACTTAAACATCCAAGTAACTACAACACCGACCAAACAATCAGCTGGCAATAATCCTAATGGCCACCATTATCAAGGCTTCGAGTTCGATCGGCTTTCCTCCGCCATTTTGAATTGTTAGCATTACGAGAAAACAAATGTGCTGTAACATGCTAATTCATTAAGTAAGTCAAGAAAAATTAATTGACTGATAGAAGAGAGACATTTTTACAAATGATTCAGAATAAAAGTTTTCAGTAACGACAATGTTTTGTGGCAGTAAATGCCAGTAATGCATCCCTCGCTCGTAGCTCCGATGATTGGCTTCATTTCACGATGTTTTCCTTTTTTGAGCCATACACTTTATTCTTTGTCAAATTGTTAAATCATGAAAAACTGAAATGTTAATCTCATGAACATATTTTGAATTAAATGTGAAATAATCATGTAAAAATCATAAATATGTGTTAACAGGAATGTCCTCCTGAATTTCGTTTCCACACAAAAATACTCCGCTCGAAGTGCTTGTCAGCTTTGATTATTTTCGCTAATTTGTTTTTTTGCTTTGAAGGATGGATTAGGACTAATTACAATACATGAGATAGTTATTAACATAAAAAAATAGAAAACAAATCGAATATATAAAAAGGGACGTGTAAAAAGGGAATTCCCTCCCGAATATTTTTGGAACAAAAAATACCCGCTCGAACTGGCCGTTTAAATAATAAATATGGTTCTGGAAATTCGATATCACAAAAATAGATTTTCCTTTTGCAGGTCCTATAGTGTTACAACAGTTTTAAACTGCAAAAAATCCATCTTACAATATTTAGAAATACATTCATACATATAAGTTCTTTATCATAAATTGTTATATGATTTTGACAGATCTTTTTTTCCTATCTTCAGGTCCAAGAATGAATCGACAATGCCAAATAGTCTTCTTTGTCTCGATCGTCCTCGTCGATCTTGCAGATATGGTCTGTGACTGGTGTTTTTACGCAGATATGAAAACAGCAGAGAAGGGTTTGGTTTATGGGAAACCATCTCAGGCCGCTGTGACTAGTCTTCTTGTCTTTTCTATCATTGGAACCATTGGTTATATATTTGAGATCGTTAACCTTGGAGTAAAGCTACGAAGAGGGAAACGAAGAGGGAAAGCAATCGTCAATGTTGATTTTGTTGCAGCTCTTATTGTATGGTTTGAAGATTTGCCCCAGCTTGCAATAAGCATCTCCATCGTCCGATGTCGAGAAGAGGCCATCAGCGTCTTTCAAATAGGCAAAGCTGTAGTTATAGTGATGAGCATCATTCTGAAGTTTATTCTCTACTGTATAAGATGCTGTAAAAAAACTAAGGACGATAGTTGTTTTAGCAAATACTCACGGGTATTTGCAATTATGGGATTTGTATGCGCTCTAGCTTGCGCTATGGTTGTCTTTGTCTTTACGAAAGCAAACAGGAACAAAGATGGAGATATCACGTTCACTGAACCGGAGACAGTAATTGAAGAGAGGTTTAACGACCAGAGATATTTCAGAAATGTGAGCATATTTGTATCTCTACCAGCCTTCAAGACTTCTTGGATGCGTGTGGCATCTATAGACAGTGTCCGAAGTTCTCCCGACAAAAGTATTTTGTTCTTGTTTGAGTACCAACATACGGACAGTGACATGCGTGTAAGAGTTCAGAAGAATGATGGTAATGATGTCGACAAGGAATGTTATACAATCGGAAACACTAACAGTAGTAGTGTCCAATGTGATAAACTGATGGAACCTGAAATACATACTCAAAGATATGTATTCAGATTTACGTTCATACCTCCAGAGGTTTTCTTCAGAAAGATGATATTTGGGGATATTAGATTCAATGTCAGGAAGGAAACAAATGGGACCTGTTTGAATAATCGCACTAACATGGAGCAAATATCAGTCCACTACTTCCGGAGTGAGGGGGCGGAAGCAAGGTTCTACAAGAAAGAGGGCTTGACAGATGTTCGGGAAGTTTGGAAAACTGGATTCTATCATTGTGAACCCAGCGGCAACTTGGAGCCACAATTGGATACGAGCATCGCAGTTCCTTGTCAGATTGACACTTAATGTCAAGATAGGTTACAAATATTGAAGTTTGTCATTTTTCATTGATTTGTGTTGTGCTTCTGCTTCTTATCCAAAGCTATACTTATCTTAATGTTATCTGCTACATTTAGTTTGATATTACAATAAGAACATGATATCACCAGAATCAATATTTTTTCAAAACTTTAACTGGATGATTGTGAACTTTTTAAACTTGATTTGTGTTGTGTTGGCAGTATTTCATGTTTCTTATCATATCTGCTTCTTATCCAAAGCTATACTTATCTTAATGTTATTTGCTACATTTAGCTTGCTTTTACCAGTGGTACATGATGTCATCAACATCAACAATTTTTCAAAACATTTACTGGCTGATTCGGAATTTTTAAAACTTGTTTTGTGTTGTGTTAGCAGTATATCATGTTTCTTATCATATCTGTTTCTTATGCAAAGCTATACTTATCTTAATGTTAGTTGCTACATTTAGCTTGCTTTTACCAGTGGTATATGATGTCATCAACATTAATAATTTTTCAAAACTTTTACTGGCTGATTGTGAACTTTTTAAAATTGATTTGTGTTGTGTTGGCAGTATATCATGTTTCTTATCATATCTGCTTCTTATCCAAAGCTATACTTATCTTAATGTTATCTGCTACATTTAGCTGGCTGTTATAATTAGTACATGATATCACCAGAATCAATAATTTTTCAAAACTTTTACTTGTTGATTGGGAATTTTTAAAACTTGTTTTGTGTTGTGTTGGCAGTATATTATGTTTCTTATCATATCTGCTTTTTATGCAAAGCTTTTCTTATTTTAATGTTTTTTGCTAAACGTAGCTTGCTTTTACAATAGGTACATGATATCATTAGCATCACTTCTTTCCAAAACTTTTATTGGCTGATTGTGTGTCGAGATACACGAACCGGAAATGATTTACTTGTACTTCACCTTATTTTCTTCTTAATATGCCTGTATAAAGATACCACGTAGAGTCAATCTTCCTGCATTTACTTTCTGAGATATATTAGTCAGTTATGTGTAAGGTGAAACTTATCTAAGTGCTATGGTGTTTCAACGTAAATAATTTAGATACATTTTCAAAGAAGTTTAACTTGTTCTTGTTGTTGTTTAACTTGTTGTTGTTGTATTAATCAGTATGTCATAATTTTAGCTCTTAGTTTTTAATGGCGTTTTTTTTCTAAGAGAGTGTTATCTTTAATAATTTATAAAATACTATTGATATTACATACTGTAGTTCTTCAATGTTTTGCACTAGATACTTAAAATATTAATAAAGCATGTAAAGGGCGTCACTATTAACATTATGACAGAAACAATAGTTCGAGTTGCCCTTTATGTAGAAAACTGGCTATGATCTGTATAATTTATTTTTGAATAAATGTTTGACGACACTTCTTTCGTCTGTTTTTCCTCTGAATATGTGAATGTATAATATAATTTTAGTTTACAGAATCTATATCAAAGGGACTATATAAGCATTTGGAAATTTAATTATTTTTTCATTTGTCTGCTAATAAAAGACAAAGCTCTTTTAGCAAAGGGGACACTCAGGTGTTTGGGTTTTTACCATAATATTAAAAATACGAATCACCCCGCTAGTAACTCAAAAGGATATTGCCATGTTTTCATCTTGATATTTCAATGTACGTAAGAAAATCCAGTTGAGGTCGTGCCGTAAATATAATTCATAATTCAATTTCGTATTGTGTTAAAACCCGCTCAATAGCTTTCAAATTTACAGTTTAATCGATTTCACAAGTGCAGTCTACCATAACAAATCGAGGCAGCAAAATACCTTTTAATTGTGATGCATCGACTTTTGCTATGCTTCTGTGAAATGGATAGTCCCTTCACCGTGTTAAAGTGATAGACCTATCGGGGTATTTGTATGGAAATGAAGTTTAATTCCAGTTAATAAATGTATCTTTATGATAAACATACATGATCAAAACATCACCCCTTGGGAAATTTAAGTAATTCTAACATTGAAGTCGATTTTACATTGACAACTTGTAAACGAAGATCCCTCTGTCATAATTGATTGATGATGTCATTAATCGATTTAGAAATCATAAATCAATCACATAAGGCATTAATAAATGAAATTATACTCTATTGATACATATAATTTATAGTTTTGACAGTTTTATTATAAGCTAAATAAGAAATAAGATATAAAATGATTTCTTTGAATAAGCTAAGAAGGTTTTATTTCACATATATTGAATTAAATTATTATTATCACATATATTTAAAACAATTATTATCTTAGATATCTTATACGTATGACCAAAATCAACAGTAGGACATTTTCTCTCTTCAAGTGTTGAATATGAGATACACAATGATATATTCCTCAAATAAGTGTTTGATTGTTATCAAAATAGGTATATATATGTAAAGTTAACATACTAGAATAAGAGAAACGTTATTTTTGAGAAACATTTAAATCACATCATTATTCATTGTTAATGTTTGTAAAAGAAATAACTAGACATCAAGAGAAAGTTAACTATGAAACTAGGAAACATGATATGAAACAGTCATTCATGATTATCTTGTTTTATAAATTTTTAAACTAACATTAATATAAATACAAACATTAAAGGGGTAGTAGCACGTTTTTAGGGGGGATATCAGGTGATGTCCAGAAAATGAAAATAAATGGTTCCAATTGAAAGACAATGTATTTAAACAAAATAGAGCAGTAATAATTCAAATATATAACGTAAAGTATAGCCATGCAGTTGCTTTTTCTTACAGAAAATGAATTAAAGGTGTTCACACAAAATGGCCGCCAATGGATTTTAGGTGAATCTTCATACTTTGTACTCTGACTATGGATGATTGACTTGTGTTATGAGATTTTTGACACTGTTAAAAATAATACATTAAGCATTAACAACTAACAGTGAAAAAAATAATATTTCATAAATATTTGACAAGTCATTTTCTAATGAATCTACATAACGAGGGATTAACAGGAAATGAGATAGTTATAAATATGTGTCTTATATAAATGTTTACTAAAATTGTTCTTCACACGTTCTTTTCCTCACATTAATCGTATTTTCTCAGTTTGTGTGGGTGGTGACCTTCTAGCGACATATGTCAGCTTGGGTTAGACCAGGGTAATGGAGCATGGAGCGCTCTGAGTCTGCAATGCGGAGATTTAGCGCTATATAAAAGCTATCCATTATTATTATTATTACACTTTATCATTCTGAATCAGTTAATAATTATTTTTCATGTAAAGGCATTTCGATATCCATTTGAGATTTTCAACAACATTAGGTAGCAAACTTAACTCGTGTGCGTTTCACACGTTGTTTGATCAGGATAAACAATTGAATTATCTCAGACTACAGACAGTCATTTTTATACACTCAGGGGCAAAAGAAACGATACCATATAAAATGCATGATAGGTTAATCTACGATTGATAGTTACGGTTGAAACAGGGTTAATTCATGTATTCAAGAGCTAACTGAACTAAGTTTTTCATTTCAGAGCTATATCTGTTAAAACTTTTGAAATACAAGCATTTAAAAAAACGCTGTTAAAAAATCTCCTTAACTAGACGAGATAGGAAAGTGAAAATGGCCCTTTTTCATGTTTTTAAACCAAAATACAGCTAAAATGCGTGAATAAATTAACATATACAAGGGTTATTTATATTGATACCATCTTACATTTTATAGATTTTTAAATTTCATGATTATTTTATTCCATTTCCAAAGATTATGACCAAAAATAAAATCGAAAAAGCTGTTTTTTGACCCCTCATGTATTTGAACAGTCATACAATTATAAGTATAATTCTTTGATGTTTGAAATTGTGAGTACTTCTTCACAACTGATGTGCCTATCTCAAGGGCTCGTAGTCGCATTTCATTTACAACAAGATTTTGTTTTGTACTCTTTTGAAAAGTTGGTATCGTTTCTTTTGCCCCTGAGTGTATATTGTGTGTTTACAAAGAACCAGGTGTGAACATTAAACATAATTATTGTTTATGATAGATACCTCTCTGACTTTATAAATGAACTATAAGACGAAAGATGGTTATCATGATCATCTGGTTTTGTTATCGGATACGAGAAAGCATTACTTACATATTAAAGGGACAGTAGCACGTTTATAGGGGGAATAAACGTTTATGTCATGAAAATGAAAATAAATGGTTCCAATTGAAAGACAATGTCTTTAAACTAAATGGAGCACTAATAATTCAAATATATAATATAAAGTTTAGCTGAGCGATTCCTTTTTCTTACACAAAATGAATTAAAGGTGTTCACACAAAATGGCCGCCAATGGATTTTATGTGAATCTTCATACTTTTTCCCCTGACAATGGATAATTTGCTTGTGTTATGAGATTTTTGCCACTTTCGAAATAATACATTTAACATTAACTTACAATTATCAGTGAAACATTAAGAATATAAAATAATCAAAAAACGTGCTACTGCCCCTTTAAAGCTTAACAGGTCATTAGCACGGTTTTTTTACAATTTTATCTTTTCAAGTTTTCACTTATTATTATACGTTAATGTTAAATGTATTATTGTGATGGTGTCAAAAATCTCATCCGACAAACCAATCATCCATTCACATAAAGTCCATTTTTGTGTGAACACCTTTAATTCATTTTGTGTAAGAAAAGGAAATGTCATGGTTGAACATTACAATATATATCTAAGTTTTTTACTGCTTCATTAAGTTTAAAAACATTGGCTTTTAATTCGAACCGATTACTTTCATTTTCCTAACATCACCTTATATTCCCCTTTTTCAATTTTAACTTCGATGTCAGTTATGTAATTATAATATTTCTATAGACATGGTTTAATCGGTAATTTGTCCATACATTAATGAACGATTCACAACATTTTAAGTTGTCGAAACACTATATATACAATATTTCTTTGTTGATATTTCAAAGTGTATTACTGTCTGCGTTTTGCGTCTGTGGAAATACTGATCGAAATACTTGAAAGTTTTGATATTGATTATTGATTGTATTTTAGCATATGTAATGGAGCGGTGCTGAAATAATGTCAAAGATTGTTGTGCATATCCAGTTATAAGTTTTCATGAATAAAATATGTTGAAATCAATCATCAGCTTATCTGACGACAGCAACAACACAATCAATATATTATCATACTGTACGGGTTGAAACATAATCTAACACATGCTAAAAACGAAACACTAGTATGTACCCAATATTTACTTTGATATAACTGTTTACAAGACGAAGTATATTATAATGTTTTATATGATTTACACATTGAGCATGGTGAAATATCATAACATGATTGACACAAATTATGTAAGAAGAATGAAATATTCTTCACTTAAACTAAGGTAATACATCATCTTAATTTCATTTCTAAATATATTGTTGTGCATAACAAATATTCCAAACGCAAACATATGAACATCCTGTTCGAAAGCATGATAATAACCCTCCTATACTAGTGTCCAAAAGAAACGCTACCAAGTTTCAACGTCGTCCGAAACAAAATTCTGTTACCTGACAGAGTCGAATTTAAGTGTGCCTAACAGGCATATGTCTTGTAAAGAAGTATGCACATTTTCATTCTTTAGGAAAAGATACTTTTGATTTTGTGTCTCTTCAAACGCACATGGGGTGCATAAATCGAAATTTCAAATTGTTTTATGCACAGAACTCTTGTCATTTCACTTTAAAATTGATAAAGTATTGAATGTAGGTAAGAATACAATCTTATTAATATTACGTACTTTATTTGACATAAATTCGTTGACGCGTCATGGCACTAGAACGTTTAAAACAAGCAAAAGTGTCCAATTTCTCCCTGCTATCTCGCCTAGTTAAGGATATTCCAGATGATTTTTTAAAATGCAGGTTTCTCGCAAACATGAGAAGACAATGTTTCAAAATTTTTCATAGAAGTAAGTTGACTACTGAAGAAATGATAAAACTACATGTATGTTTTAGTCGTATCAATATGTAGTGGATTGAGTTATTTTGCGATGTGTATGGTAGAGTTGCTTTTGGACACTAGTTTATATTGGATAAAGGTGTGTAATTGTTGAAAAACATGAAATGGCAATGAAAGCAAATGACATTTATTTATTTAAATAATGTAAGTTCACAGAAAGTATGAAAGATTGCTTGGTTGTTGACAGCAGGCTCTAAGTTATGAGCCGACGAAAAACGAAGCGATCCTCCAGTCAAGCGCAAAGTCTTTAGTAAAATTTTATCTTTAAGAGTTTTCATACGTGAAAGAGAAAGACCATTACTGTCATAAACTCCATTTTGCCGTGTTGAGCTACTGTAGTCTCTTGGCTATTTAACATAGGACTACGCCCAGGAAGAAAGGCTTTGGGCCTGTTTTATACTTCTTTTTCAGAATTTTTTCAGGTTTTAACATGTGTAAGTAAAATAACTAAAATCATTGGCTAGTGTATCCTTCAGATAATGGTTGTTTATGCATTTGAATAAATGTTGATTCTGAAAGTATACATCTTAACTCACGCATCACGGTTTGAAATGATATAAAAATGAAATAATATATCATATATTAATCATAACATATTTATACACGGATGACATTTTCATTTTTACAAATAATTTGTGTTCATATATTCAGCACACTCAATGTTACACAGCGCTGTTGTCAGTGGGTTAACACAAAAGGAAATGATATTAATTTATATTGATTGTTAGAATAGTCAAATTGAATTAAATATTTAGATTTGACTTATCTAATGTATATTAGATAATTACAAAGTAGAATTGCTTGCTTACTAATAACGCACACATTTCTCATTTCTAACACATGAATATATTATGGGGCGTATAAAACATGGCCGAGGGCAAAATAATGGACAGGTACATTCATCAAATTAAAATTTGCACACCTTTATTGTAGTCAAATGCACAAAGAGAATTGAATTTTGACAGCTCTGTTAACCTATAAGAAAGAGAATCACACTCATGATACCGTTCATCAAATATATTACACAATGTTTAAAACAATTTTAACTGGGTAGTGAGCGACATACCCTTTTTGAACATAAAATGTACATTGTAATGATAATAATTTATTTACATCGAGCCCTTTCCACGTCCAAAGATATGCTAAAAGCGCTACAAACATCATTGCCCTAAAGGATACTTTCACGGCTGCTACCTAGAGCTGATCGTCACCACGTAGGTCAGTACATCCTGTCTCCAGGTACCCAATTTAACAGCTGGATGGACTGAGTGCAATGTGGATGAAGTGATTGGCCCAACACAACCCAGGTTGAGACCATGGACACACATTTTTGGTGTCTCCACCGGGATTCGAACCAGAGTCTCATCTATACTTTTATTGGTGGGAAATAGGCATGAAGTACTTGAGCAACATTCCTTTAGCTCAAATTAATTAATAAAACTTAAGTAGTGTTTTTTTAGCCAACGTGTTAAATGCCTTGCCTGGTTGTAATGCTACCTTGGATATAGTGCCATAATTTCTCTTGGACAAATGATGACATTATAGCCAGGTTTTACTGTATATCAAAATTTTGAAATTATCAACAATAATATTCACTTTTATTAAACACATCATGCAGTAACTATGGTAAATATCACTTACTTAGTAAACCAAATAAATAGGATGGAAATGATTGATAAATTAGACTTAATATAGACAAGATCGGATATTCTCCTATATCAGGTGCAACAATGCAACGACGATACAAAATCCATCTTAGTCAGCATCATCATTGTTGACTTAACAGACTTCGCCAGTGACTGCAGGCTCTTGTACGTTGATTTAGAACTAACTGAGATAGGTTTGGTTTATGGAAGACCGGATCAGGACACCTATCTCTTCGCCGTCTCAGTCATTGGATCTCTTTGTTATATTTCCGAGATCGCCTATATTGGAGTTCGAATATGTGAAGGAAAACTCATCGTCAACTTTGAAATGATTGTGCCCCAGCTTGGAATAGGTATCATGATTGTTCTATGTCGTGAACAGGAGGTCTTCCAAACAAGAAAAGCCTTTAAAAAGGCAAGCTTTGGGGCACCCGGTTATGTATCACTATATATAGAACCAGGAAATTTAGGTTAAGGAGGACGGGGACGGGGACTTTTACTTGAATAAATTGTTCCAATCGGAGACGCATGTTCTTTGCTCTTTGTTTTGATAGTTATCTGTACACTATGTACATAGATAAACGACTTGTTTGTTCCGTTTAAATTTCAACAATGATAGATACGTCTCCTATCTCAATTATGATATAAATTTTTAAACATTAATACGGTTATTCAAATTTATGTTGCTTTAAAAAATAGCTGACGGTGAGTTTAATACAAGAACCAGCACTTGATTAACTAGAAGATAAATAGTTGTGCTATTGACTTTCAGGTTAATTACATGTTGCAAGAATAATTTTCCTCAATTGAGTGTTGATCGAATTACAGCCGAAAGTTGCTGAAAAATTTAGAAATGATCTCAACTACAAGTTCATAATTTTCATTATATTATATGATGACATTTAAGAATAGTTTGTCGTACTTTAGGCTATATGTCAATACTTTCTTCAAAAGACACCTTAAATCGTAAATAAATCATCCATAACGTTTGTTTTGAAACATGAAATTTGAAAATGGCCTGTTCAGTATCATTTTTTCCGTGAAGCGATGAGATGCATTGAGTGAACGAGCAGTCATTGACAAGGCGGGACATTCAGCGCTCGCGTTATAGTAAAAAGGGAACCGAATTCCTAGTTGATACAAAAATGGAATGTCGTTTCCGAATGTGGAATGCAAAAAATAGCCCGAATAACTACAAAACAGCTCACATGCATATGCAAAATTGATATTTATAAATGGTGTAAACGCTCATCTATATATTTTGGAAAATTAACGATATATGTTACATCATAGCATTATTATAATAATCAGTTTCCAAATTAAAGCTTGCCAATTATTTCGTACCACCCACATGGTCACGTGGGTATAAATTTGCTACAGCACGGTCCATTGGTCGTTGAAATACCAGGATATGCTTAAAACAAATATCATTGGCTGACACTTCTCTTTGAAGTTTCCAAGAGTAATATAGAGAGAAACTTCTGCCATTAGTTTTCAATATCAGATGTTACATAACTTTGGGGTCTCTGGACCCCAAAGCAATAAGCAATGCTGTGGTGATCGTGTTGAGTGTCATTATAAGATTAAACTTCTTTATTTATAAATGCTACAAAAGAGAACTGCTCACAGACGCTGTCAGTAGATGTGTACAAGTTATAGCAATAATAGGGTTGTTGGCTTCTCTAGGTGGTGCTACCACTCTCTTTGTTTATACAATAGCTCAGAGTAATCAATGGGAGAGTACAATGTTCAGAGAACCAAATACAGTCCTTGGGGATCGATATAATGGCCAGAGGTACTTCAAGAATGTCAGCATATTTGTCTCACTTCCAGCTTTCCGCACTCCTGAGACTTTTCGAACAGGGAACTGGATTCGTGTGGCGTCTATAGACAGTGTTCGGAATTCTGATAATGACACATTGTTCATGTTCGAGTATCAGAAGAGTGACAAAGTCCTTTGTTTTGTTATTCAGAAAAACGATGGTATGGATAGAAGGTGTTATACGATTGGAGCAAACAGCGTGTCCTCTGGTATCCATTGCAATGACGCTGATGCAGATGCAGATGCAGATGCAGATACAGAAAGATATTTGTTAAGATTTACTTTCATTCCTCCAGGAAGTTTCTTTAGAATAAAAGTACCGAGGGTACAGAAGCTCACCTTAAAATGAATGATGTGGTAATATGGTTTAATTGTGTAACCATCTTTTATATGATAATTGATTATGGCTGCCATCATGATTTTTTTATCTTTTAAAATGCTATTCTTCTGTTGGAAACCACTAGAGCTTGAACAAACATTAATACAAGAATGATATAATCATGATTTGTTAACAAGCAGTAGGTTTTTGTATAACTTTTTTTTATATCTATGGCTAAATTGGTGACCATCTTGGACTTTTTAATCTTCAAAATGCTACTTTTATGTGGGCATCTGTATTAATTTCATTATAATATCTTGATTGGTTTAGGAGTATTCATTTAGTCACACTCTCAACTTCCAAAGAACTAAAAAGATGATGCACATAAACATTTGGAATATATCTCTCTGACACAAATCACAAATTCAGCTAGTGATAGGTCCAATTGCCAAAGTAAACTGTCCAGGTCAATGTCTCATGTAATTCTAACTGAAGATTTCTGAATATCTTAAATCTTGACATATGTTAGTGCAATCTGATTGGTCAGAATAGGCTAGCAACATGGGGGTTTATGCTAATTACTAGATATGCTGACCTATGATGACCTCTTGCACCTGCATGTAGCTTATGTAACTTATCCTCTTATGTAAGTTACTGTTATTCCAAATAGTGAGTGTCCTCCCCTCATTTCAATATGCAATACAGATACTCTTTAGAGGAGAGTTGCAGGAGAGGGGCTGGAAGGATAGATGGGGAAAGGGGGGGGGGATAAGGGGGGATAGAAGGATTGTGGGATAGAAGAGAGGTTTGCAATGGAAGGACAGGAGAAAAAAGGGGAGGAGGGAAAGGGTGGATAGAAGGGGTGGGGGTAGAAGAGAAGTTTGCAATTGAAATAATCTGGAGGTCAACTCAGTAATATGTTTATTTTAGTATCTTAACTAACAGAGAGAATTGGTGAGAAAGACTTTGTAAAAAAAGAATTGTTCAGACAGCTGTTCAATTAGTTTTGAAGATGAATATTAAATGATATCTTTTATTAGCATGACAAACAAAATAAAAGATAATTTGTTTGTTCATGAACCAAAATTTTCAATTTGGAATAAATTAATTGCATGGGAACAAAGGACTAAAAACCTAACAGTTAGTGTTGGGAGTGAACAAATTTAATCATTTTAAATGCTTTTGAAAAGGATTTGTTTGAATTGAATGATTATTATAATTATCTAGATAATCATTGTTCAGACCGTAATCAGATATAGATGATTATAAAATGTATATTTATCCCTCACTGGTTATGTTATTTGCCATATATGAAGTGTCAGGAATTATGTAAAACGGAAAGGATTTATTAAAACAGTCATGCTTCAGGCTGTTCGCAGATAAAGATGATTCATACAGTTTTTTGTAACTGTATTTATAGTGTTGATAAATATTACAACAAGCGTATCAATACAAATATAATGACATTGATTTGATTGATCAGGAAATGTATTCTTTTCAATGAATTTCATGAAATCTAATTGAAAATTCAATATATAATTGACATATTGACCATCTTGGATTCTTGATAATAAAATAAATGTGTCTTTGTCAGGAATCACTATATAAAAAAATACTCACTTTTCAGAATGATATCTAATTGATTTAGTAGGAGTAGTACTTGGCCTGAAATCTAATTGAAAAATAATGACTTCTATGATGACATGTTGTTCCCAGAACCCCTTCAGCATGATACAATTATCATTTATTTTTACAGGTATTTATAAAACACATGGTATTGGAACTGGAACCTGATACAAAATACCTCTATTATTAACTTATCATGTAGATTACTGAACATAAAAGCAGATTCTTGACTTGTTAATATTAACTCATCGTGCAGATTGTTGTACACAAAAGCTGATTCTTGACTTGTTTAAGTTATTTGTAAAAAGTATTACTATTGATAGAATACAAGTACACTTTTCATAAAGACAATTTATATACTTTCCATAAAGTCCATTATGTTCTATTTACCAATTAGGTCAGGATTACTATGCAATATACAAGCAGGCAGGGATGCTAGCCCCAAAGAGTGTAGCAATTTGTGTATTTGGCTTTGTGTACGTATATTTGGAGAAGCATCCTAGTGTGCTGAGCTTGTAAACCTGAACTCTTGCTAAGCCCTTATGTGTGGTATTAAAAGACTTGACGGGAGAGAACATGAATTGTTGTGAAAAATAAATATAATTTCACAAAATATAGTTAGCTTATGTCCTAAATTGATTTTGTGTCAAGAAGAACTTCTTTTAGATATAGAAATGGTACAAATATGAGTAAAACACAGGAACTGGAACCTGATGCAAAATAACTCTTTCCACATCAACTTATCATGTAGATTGCTAAACACAAAACAAGTGACAAGTTTTGTGTAAGTTGTTATTCTTAGAAAGAACATATCACTGTCATGAGAATACAAGTCTAATTTCCATAACTCTAGTTGCATACACATGGCCATATAGCATAATGCTCTACCATATCAATTGGGTCAGGTTGATTATGCAACAGACTAGCAGCTGACACTATGATGCTAGCAGCCTGTATTGGGATGTGTATTAGACAGCATAGTGGACTCAACAGAAATATCTGAACTCTGGTTGACCCCTTATGTGTGGTATTTAAAGGAATATAAGGGAGATACCATTGTTCAAAATCTAACATGATGTTTAATGTCATTGGGTTTTTGCAGCTAGTTGCCATAAATATTTTAAACAAATTAATTAATTACCGGGTATGTTTGTCTTTCATCTTAATGTTTTAGAAACACTTACAAATATAGAACAACTTGCATGACAATCTTAAATATTCCATATTCAAGATAATATTATGATCAGTAAGTTCAAATTAGAGAATGTATATAGTGCGAGTGATCACTTGATGAAAGCTTAAAATTTAGTAATAATGATGTGTCTTCTGCAGCTGAAAAGTCAATATGGATGCTATCACAGCCATCTTGGATTCTCAAAACTGAAACGTCTACCTTTGTGGGAGGAATCACAATGGGTATAACATACTACAATATGAAAATGATATCTAGATTGGTTTAGGAGAAGTAGTAATTTTCATGAAATCTCATTGAAAATTTAATATGGCTGCTATCGCGGCCATCTTGGATTCTCAAAACTGAAACGTCTACCTTTCTGTGCGGAATCACAATAGTTATAACATACTACAATTTCAGAATGATATCTAGATTGGTTTAGAAAGAGTAGTCTTTTCATGAAATCTAATTGAAAATTCAATATGGCTGCCATAGTGGCCATCTTGGATTCTCAAAACTGAAACGTCTACCTTTCTGTGAGGAATCACCATGGGTATAACATACTACAATTTCAGAATGATATCTAGATTGGTTTAGAAAGAGTAGTCTTTTCATGAAATCTAATTGAAAATTCAATATGGCTGCCATAGTGGCCATCTTGGATTCTCAAAACTGAAACGTCTACCTTTCTGTGAGGAATCACCATGGGTATAACATACTACATTTTCAGAATGATATCTGCATTCGTTTAGGAGGAGTAGTCTTTTTCGTGAAATCTAATTGAAAATTCAATATGGCTGCCATGGCGGCCATCTTGGATTCTCAAAACTGAAACGTCTACCTTTCTGTGAGGAATCACCATGGGTATAACATACTACAATTTCAGAATGATATCTGGATTCGTTTAGGAGGAGTAGTCTTTTTCGTGAAATCTAATTGAAAATTCAATATGGCTGCCATAGCGGCCATCTTGGATTCTCAAAACTGAAACGTCTACCTTTCTGTGAGGAATCACCATGGGTATAACATACTACAATTTCAGAATGATATCTGCATTCGTTTAGGAGGAGTAGTCTTTTTCGTGAAATCTAATTGAAAATTCAATATGGCTGCCATGGCGGCCATCTTGGATTCTCAAAACTGAAACGTCTACCTTTCTGTGAGGAATCACCCTGGGTATAACATACTACAATTTCAGAATGATATCTGCATTCGTTTAGGAGGAGTAGTCTTTTTCCTGAAAGTTTACGGACGGACGGACAGACAGACAGACGGACGGACGGACGGACAGACAGACGGACGACGGACGAAGCGCCATGACATAAGCTCACATTTACTTTGTAAAGGTGAGCTAAAAATGATATTTGGGGATATATGATTCAATGTCAAGCATGTATCAAAGGACAACTGCAACAGTTCAAATGAAAACATTAATAGGGAGCAAATGTCAGTCAATTACTTCCGCAGTGAGCAGGAAGACCACCTCGTTCTGGATGCAATGGGAACGAGGTTTTACCGGAATGACGATTTGAAAGGTATAAGGGAAGTGTGGAAAACTGGATTGTCTCAGTGTAAACCAAGCGGCAATATGTTGCCACAACTTGATTCAAGTATCAAGGTTCCTTGTGATATTGATAAGTAACTCTATGACGGACCATGAATGTTTTAATAAAGTTGGGAGAGGGAGTTTCAACATCTTACCAACCGAAAATGGTTACTGCTTCTAATAGCAAGATACTGTTTTTGTGAATTTCATATATAGAAAACTTCTGATTTTAATAAGATTTTATTTTTTATTTGATAGTTCCGAAATACCATTTATAGTAAAAGAAGTTTCACATATTTCTCATGTTCAATTTTAAACGCCGCTTTTGTGAATGATTAAAAAGGACAAACCATGATTTGCATGACATTTTGTTTACATAGATAAGTACGATTAAACCCTTTCTTAAGATATCTCAAATATTCATCTAAAATTTCCACAAAAAGACAATGAACAGTCATATGACATTTTTACATACATGCTAGTAAGTTTACTTTTCAAATACTGTTAATTGTGGTTAGACTAGGAGCAGAACATATTGTGTTCCATGAACAATAGTGGTTAGACTAGGAGCAGAACATATTGTGTTCCATGAACAATAGTGGTTAGACTAGGAGCAGAACATATTGTGTTCCATGAACAATAGTGGTTAGACTAGGAGCAGAACATATTGTGTTCCATGAACAATAGTGGTTAGACTAGGAGCAGAACATATTGTGTTCCATGAACAATAGTGGTTAGACTAGGAGCAGAACATATTGTGTTCCATGAACAATAGTGGTTAGACTGGGAGCAGAACATATTGTGTTCCATGAACAATAGTGGTTAGACTGGGAGCAGAACATATTGTTTCCATGAACAATAGTGGTTAGACTGGGAGCAGAACATATTGTGTTCCATGAACAATAGCGGTTAGACTGGGAGCAGAACATATTGTGTTCCATGAACAATAGCGGTTAGACTAGGAGCAGAACATATTGTGTTCCATGAACAATAGCGGTTAGACTAGGAGCAGAACATATTGTGTTCCATGAACAATAGTGGTTAGACTAGGAGCAGAACATATTGTGTTCCATGAACAATAGTGGTTAGACTAGGAGCAGAACATATTGTGTTCCATGAACAATAGTGGTTAGACTGGGAGCAGAACATATTGTGTTCCATGAACAATAGCGGTTAGACTGGGAGCAGAACATATTGTGTTCCATGAACAATAGTGGTTAGACTAGGAGCAGAACATATTGTGTTCCATGAACATGCATTGGGTATGGATTTGGATACTTTATTGATACTAGATAATTGTCAAGGGTTTGTATGGGTTAACAAAATGTTGTTGAGTCTAACATCAAGATAAGTTGTTCATATATCAGAAATGTAACCCCCTTAGCGCCAGCCTGAACATAAATGTACATACACGAAACGCCATCCAGGTGCCAGGGTGTACATAAATGTACATTCCCCGACATTCCCAACTTAGAACTAAATATACATTTAATAAATTGATAATTAGATATAAATAAATATCTTCTGACTTAAAAAATCTCTCAGCATTAATTTGGTACCAAAATAATAGGTATTCATACATTGTTATTGGAGTTACACCTATTTTCCCAAAATCAACTACAAAGCAATTTGAACTTGGCGCCATGTTTGACTTTTTGTTGACGTCACAAAGTGTACATTGAACGAAAAAAAGACGATTGGTTATTTTCTTTGCAGGTATTGAAACATAATTGACTGAACATTGTTACTAGATATCTAAACTACATCTCCATAAGCTTTGATGATAGTTTTACTCATCGGATAGATCGCGCGTAACTAAAAGTCATCATGTAAACAACTTTCATATCTGATAAAAAATGACCGGGCACAGTTTTCGTGATACTAAGTAAATATCGCGTTCAAAAACTCCGATTGACATAATGTCACGCGAAAATAATTGCAACACCAGTAAATAGTTACCTGTCCATTGTTATTTTTGGCAAAATCATACTTATTCATGACGCCTTAGACTTGGGCCGTCCAAAAACTGTCGACATTGAATCGAGCATCTTTCTCTCGCATGTAAAAAATGGCGGATGCAGTGTCACTGACGTACTACTAGATTCGCATTCCCTAAAGACTGTCAAAGAGTTCATGTTCGGTACCGAGCGTCTACTGGTCGACTTGACATAATCATTGTTCATTTTGAAAGCTTGCAGTGTATAATTATTGTATTTTTTTGTGGATAAAATACATTTATTAAACACATATGGATTGGTATCTGTAATTCACATAACGGGGGTAGATTAATTTTACCAGTACTTATATTCACTGTAGTACAATAGGTATAAAAGAAAAGAAAACTGTAAGACTATCGGGGACGTGGTCAAATTCATTATAGGGCAATACTCTATAATTTCGGTTTAAAAATTTGTAGGATTGTCTCGCTGTTTGAGTAAGGAAAATATGTACATTCGCTGTCTAGAAATCTAACTGTGGAATTTGATGAAATATAATGGATTTATTTACACATGTATCGAGTCAAATTTTGTCAATAATTCGAAATAATTAAACTTAAAAGAATCGTATTAATTTCAATATTTACAAATACTTTTATTTCGCATGGCAGGTGAAGGGGAAATGGGGATATTTGATATAAAACCGCGCATATATGGATTGATCCGATAGACGGTTTCACTTGCGCCAATTTGTCGTCTGGAAATTAAGCTCGCGACAAGAAGAACTTCCAAACCAGTTCGTTACGCCCAGGTGCGCTCAGATCCAATGCCAACTCTCGCGTGGGGAGGGGGCAGTGCTTGTTCACATGTGTGAGTAGGTATTTTATGTATTTATTGGTTATGCTGAATTCCTCTTTTTACGTTTTGTGACGACTAATATACTTGTTATAAAGCTGTTGATTTTTAAAAGATATCTGACCATAGATATTAACAGATTCTATCGATAATTTCGGCGTGCTATGAATATTCATGAGATGGGCCCTTTCGATTGAATTACCTGATTTTGTATGAAGTGGGCGTCATATATTTCACTTAAAACATCAAAAGAAAACTATATCAAATGAATGCCTGTGATTTCATTGTTGCCAATCTTTGATTATGGATATATTTTGTCCATTGTGTAATGATCAATTGATACTTTGATACGTAGTTGCAAATAGTCACTTGTTTTCAGTTTCCATCTCGCCGAAAACAGTTGTCGTTTGAAGTCTGATGAATGCAATAGTAATTTCCGTGCTTATGTATCTGAAATTTACATCATATTTAAGATGAGAAAAATATATATCGCTGGTTGGAATTTCAGCCAGTATCCTTTTGTAATGAAAACAAACGATCGACTGCTATGCATAGTTCATTTTCCGCACGTTGTTTGTCAATGACGTCACAAAAAACAATGTGTAACAAATTGGTTACAAAAAGATAACTTGTAGTAGTTCCGGTTCTAGTAGGTGCATGCAGGAAGTAAACACACCACTGTGATCACTGACATTTTCTCTCTCAAAAAGTGTCAAATAATTTACATTTTATACAAATGGAAACTTTTTCCAAGCAATGGAGGGTCGGGATACCAACATGTAGTTTACTGTATTTACCGTAAAAACACGGTCTTTCTGTTTGACAGCATCGACAGTCGTCATTCACCTAAATAGTTACAGAATTTTTTATATCTATCATTAGCAAATTACACTGTGAACAAGTGTGTGTAATTTGACAATTCAATGTCGCCGGATAAAAAAGATACAGCTGAATTACGAAAATGTATCAATTTTCGTTGACGTCACAGAAATGTATCTGGCACGGGGTAAGCGTCAACGTTATTTTTATGAAGCAACAAGGGGGTTAAGTATTTCTGTATCCCTTTATTTGTAAACTGAAATGCGGTGCTCTGAAAATATAGGTCAATGCGATGGTACTGATTGTTGACGAAATACAACTATCTTTCTCAGGGAGAAAACAAGAAACTGAAACTATTGATTGAAATCGTACTATTTGATGCTAAGTTGACGACCTTCATACACTTAAACTTTTTTTACAATGCATGATAAATGGCTGGCCAGACATTGAAATGTCTGTCCCTTTTTCACAATATGGGAGAAAAGGCAATCTTCAAATTTTAAAAGCATTTTAGATTCTTCGAGGAAAATCTGTCTTCAAAACACTTCTGTTCGCATCAGACTAGCAATTTCCCTCATTATTTCAAATACGTCATTAAGTATAAATTAAAAATGTTAAATTCAATTTTTGTCTTCTCTCGTTTTATACTAACTCGTTTAATTGAAGGTCGTATGAATGCAGAACCCATTTTATTTTCAGTTATTTGTGAGTCAATGTTATGCACTGTAATTTGAATATATGAAATTATGTATGCTGTAAAGTGTACATTTGTCTTGTTTTGGAAAGCATGTTAGTGAGATCACTACACTTTTTATCACAATTATCAACAAAACTCTCGTCGTAGCTAGGCTTAAACATACATTCATTTACGTTGTTATCGGACAGCTTGGAAATTAAAGGTGTATTATGATAAGTGTCGATTTGTTTCGGGTGTAGTCAGAAAATTATCAATATGTTTCACATGTTTTTTTTGTTTCATTATTGCCAGTCATGAGTGAAAGGACTTTAACAACGTAAATATATATATAAGGTATAACAACAGCAGCCCAATTTAACTCACTATTACCTCGTCCGAAAACAACAAACACAAATAAACAGTAATAAAATGTACTATATATGCACAACATGTCATGCATTGGAAATTGAAAATATGTCTTACAATGAATAACATACCAACACTTAAATTTGAACAAATGCAGTTCACAACGACAATTATCCTTCAAAAATAGTGACTCCGTAACGTCAATGAAATATACCTTGCACTGTGACGTCGCATGAATGTAGCCTTTTGAGCAAATGATCAACCGAATCAACGAGGCGTTGAGCATGTGTGACGGCTTGTGTGTAAACAAATCTGTTCCAAGATACTCAACACTCCTTTCTGTCAAATAGTTGCACAATTGTGTAGTCGTAACATTAAAATAGGGATTTTTGTGTTAATGTTATTGGTCATGTGTGATTGAACATTGTATTCTACTTCCGGCAACGCCTATCACGATTTGAGATTCCATCGCCTATAACACTCCTTAAACACCAGAAGGGATTACAAATATTATGTTTAGGAACTATCCCGACACAAATACCATCTTACTTGCATTAATTAAAAATGTTTAACTTTCTAATCTGAATTAACAAAATATTAGTATTTACAACTATATACAAGAAAAAAACGAATATCGGTAACCCATTATTATTTCTCATTTTACAATACAAACATAATCTGCACTTATAGATCTTGAAATTGGATTTCTTAAGAGTTTATTTGGGACAATTGTTGTTATCATTGTTAGAATTAGTTTTTAAAGGCCTTTTTTCTCAAAATGCCAGTTCTATTTCATAACATATTTTGGAAACCAATTAGCACATTCATTTAAAGTAATGCATTCATTTTTTTTCTATTTATGTATACTACATTTAGACGATTCCATAAAAAGCATAATTGTTTTGAAAACCTTTCATCTGTAATTCATAACTTTTCTCATAAATTTCGACGTCATGTGTCACTAAATCGATGTAACCCGTTTCTATTTAATAACATTTTTGCATTAATATTAATACACCCAATTGACTTTATTGCATTGTGGCATCACAAGCGTCGAATCTTCTAAAGCCTCTCTGGTTAATAGAGTACTTGTGTGACGTTACATTTGTAACAAATCCTATAAAGTGTGCCTATAACTTATCTACACCATACAGTCATAATCAACACATGACCTCGTTATCTAGCCAACTGTATATATATATACTTGTATGTTGCATGTAATAACATTCAAGAGAGGATTTATGTATATGTATATGGACTATGCATTGAACGTGAGAAATGGTTAATTTAAAATAACAACCAACACAAGTATCATTTAAAAAACTGACTGGCTGAAGTCCACAATGACACAATCGATTCAATAGTGAGTCAGTGACGTCAAGGAAATACCTTGCATTGTGACGTCACACGAATGAAGTCTCGTGAGACTTCTCGGACCAATTGAAAAGCAGAATCATCGACCGGTGCTTGATGACGTCACATATGTAAACAAACCTGTCCCATATACTGCCCTTGTCACTTGGCTACAAAATACAAAATGCTGTCTGTCAAGCGTGTTGCACAATAAATGACGAAACCTTGGACAGGGGATTTTTGTGTTCTATGAATATTGACCATAAATGAAAGAGTTTTAAAGCTAAAATAGTTACTTGACATCGCCCATCACGATTAAACTGCCCCAGTTTCATTAAAATAAAATTTGCGAAACGGGATTCCAAAACTGATGAAAATGAATAATATAACATAACATACTTCCAATACTTTCGAAATTTTTTGATAGATATTCGATGTAATGAATAACACTTTATATCATCGTGTTTCCTATTTTGAAAGTCAAGTGCAAATGAATCAATAAAACCCAATTCAATTTAATGCCAAACGGGAGACAGCTCATTAGCTCTGAGTGAGTGTACATGTATATGAATATGGGTTTAATTACAAAAATATTGTGCAATAATTGTGGATGTTTGTCTGCTTATATAACATATATGTTTGGGTATGTTTTAAAGTTTAAAAAATACATTCCTGGTCCTGTTTAATAAATGAATATATTAATACCGATATAACAAGATATTTATTGTCAACCATCAAATATGATAAGTATAATGAAAATGACGGTCTTGAAATTATAAAATGATACTTGTTAAAAAGAAAACGAAAAAGAGGATAGATGATATAGAGCACTAAATCGCACTATTATGTAGAAAACCTCTATATCGGCACTTACTAAAATATTATCTTCCTGTCCTATCAAATATCACCACATGATTTGTTTTTAAATTTACTCTTTCCTAAACTAAATATAGTATGATTTGTCAAAATGAAATGCAGGTACAATACACTGAAACGATTGGTTTCTCTCAGAAAACCTACATGAACATGAGAACATGGGTGGGCATGAATGAAAAGTTATTCAATGATGCAATTTATGATATGACAATAAATTGTTTTATATCTGCATATAATACATTCAGCCCTTTTCAACTATATCTATTTATAAATTTACCTTACAGTGACACATAGTAAAATACACTTGAAATAACAACCTACACAACTATCATCCATTAAACTCTACTGAATAAATTCCATAATGACACGATCCACTCAATAACAGCTCACTGACGTCAATGAAATACCTTCCATTGTGACGTCACATTCACCAAGTCTCGTGTAGCTTCTCGAACAAAATAGCTGATTCAGCGAAGTTACGTCACTGTGTACTTAAACCTGCTGTAGCAACAAAGTATACACACCACACAAAGTGCAACATGGCCATGAATTTCAGCATGTACGTTGCACTATTGATGTCGTAATTGGAATTTTGAATGTTATCAGTACATATTATGAGTGATAAAATTTCAAAAGGTGAATCACTTTTCGACAACGCCTATCTCGACGCGATCAATTGATTTTCTCTAGCCAAGTCTCTGATAGGTGTTCCATTTATATGAATCATTCATAGCGGTTATCTTCCTTACATCTAATTTTGTACGATATTCAAAATTTATAACGAACACATTCGTATTTTCCAATAAGATTAATCCAGGTACATGATTAATACACAAACTGTCTTATCCCTCTTTTAGTAACGATCAAATAATCTTGAAATTAAACTATTTAAATCTCTGAAATTTGTTATATAATCACCATGCTAATTATAAAAATAAAACAATTATACAATATAAATTGGACATGTATCCTAATAAAAAAGAGAAATTTATTTTGAATAAAAAACATGAAACAATTATTGTTAAAAAGAGGGGAAATGTATCTTTAAGAGTCAAAACAAATAAAATCTTAATTAACAAAGGAGTTCGATAGGTGTAATTTAGTCTAATCTGGTGTAACCTATATACATGCATTTCATCATACACATCACATTGTTAACAGTCATGGTTCAATGACTGTCTATACTTACATTGACTACTGTGTCTTCTGATTATTTTAAACAAAACCTTGTGTTCATACCTTACACACGTATTTCATCACATCTCTAAAATTCCCCACCACGTGTCAATGGCTCAAATGAAATTCATTCATGTTTACTAACGACCACAAGATATTGACAACTTCAATATCAATATGGTTATAAATACAGGTATGTTATGCACGGATGACTAATGTGTCGTGATAGGTAGATATGTAAGCTAGATAGTGTTACATCACAAGCCTAGAATATCAGTGAGTACGTATATAATACACATAGAGAGTTGCACTTGTTTTAGGTATCAATGTGCATGGAAGTGACTGAAAATGTTCACATTAGGTGTGATGTCAATTTAATTTAGATATTATAATCTCATATTCTTATATCATTCATATGCTTTCAAACAATTTAATGTTAATATAATATCTTTACCACCCTACACAGTATCACAAAGTCCTTTTCATGATCAGAAACAAAACCCAATTAATTAAAATCCCAAACCATCAGCATCTTCATCATGATGATAATATAACGATAATGGTAATGTGATAATAATATTTTATATAGGCTTATGTCATATTCTTATATAGTTCATATGCTCTTAAACAAGTTAATGTTGACATCAAATCTTTACCACAATCCACATACATGTAGTCCTTATTCTGATTACGAAAAAAAACAATTAAGTAAAATTAAAAACCATCAGGATCTTCATCATGTAATGATAATTAAATGATAATGGTAATGATAAAGGTCATGGTAAAATGATAATGGTATTGTGATGATTGTATTGTCATGCTCTTAAGCAATTTAATGTCAAGTTAAAATCTTTACCTCAGTGCACAGTGTTACATAGTCCTTTCCTAATTCGGAACAAACCCCAATTACGTAAAATTAAAACAATTAGCATCTTCATCGTGTTATTATAATAAACAGATGATAATAATGATATTGATGATCATGATGATATAACTGTATAACATAGTTTGGCATTGACATAATATAAATATAATGAGGAGGTTCGTTTCCTGTAAACGTGAGGGAGTTCGTTTCCTATAAACGTGGGGAGGTTCGTTTCCTGTCAAATGTGGGGAAGTTCGTTTCCTGTCAAATGTGAGAAGGTTCGTTTCCTGTAAATGTGAGGATTTTCGTTTCCTGTAAACGTGAGGATTTTCGTTTCCTGTAAATGTGAGAAGGTTCGTTTCCTATAAACGTGAGGAGGTTCGTTTCCTGTAAACGATCAAAACCCACCTCTGAGATTGGACGTATATTATCCAAGTTTATCACTCATTTATTTCCTGCTGTCTATATCATACCTTCTTCCTCTTCGTGTATCTAACAGACAATGATTGGCATTTGTACTTGTCAACTTTAAATTCAAAACGTCCTCACAAAGTAATTGAAATATACATGTAACACTATTGGATTTCAATTGATAAAAAAGATAAACATTTAAGACATTTGCTATTTCAAAAATTCTTATGTACTATCATTTGAAAATAGACGTCAAATTTTAAACGAGTATTACATTTAAATTGCGAAAGGAAAGGGGTTCATATCTTCGGAAAATACTGTTTTCACATTTCAAAATAATTAATAATAAATCATGAAAATACTTTAGAATTTTTATCAGATATGAAGCCCACAAGAGGCAAGAGAGCATTGATCTTAAATTTCATTTATTATATTCAATTATTTGTCATTGTCATAAATGTTTGACTAGCAGTAAGCGTCTTATGTAAAATGTAAAATAATTTAAATTTAATCACATACGTTGCTAAATTTCACAGAATAACTTACATACAAATTTCAGCATATGAATGGGAATTTAATGTAGAAACAATGAATGTATATAGGAAATTGGATTACCCATTCCTAAATAAGTCTTGAATTCACATGTAATATTTACTACTATTATCAATTCCTGGATTCCACATAGACAATGACAATTAATAAGCTTTTAGGTAAACCCAGTGTCACGTTGTAAACCCCTAAGGATGTACGTGTCATTTTTAGTGATAAATGGTATGATCACCATTACAGCGTTGATTCCTGATAACATTAGTCCAAATAATAGTTAAAATACACAATACGTGTCTGTCGTAGCGCAAGATCTGTCATAATTCTTGTTTGCCATTCTGTCGTTGGTTTGTCTTAAAATTTGCATCATTTCGTTAACCGTTGACATCTTTGGTTCAACTCAACATTACTGTTTTGAAAAAAAAATCTACAAATTATTTTAAATTTTTAGAAATCAACCATTCCTTTATTCGTTTTATTATTGAATATCACATCTGTATATAAAACCAAACACATTAAACTGATGTGTGATGTTTGGGGTTAAGGATGGCCAGACACTCATTTCTATCCTGTTTTACGGATGATATGTACAATATTGAGTATTTGAAGATAATTACGTTTTAATTTCCTGAGAAGAATCTGAATTGATTTGCTAGAAGAATCAACTATCTAAATATAAACCATTCATACATTGTATGAGTATTTGAATTTGTTCTTGTAACGCTCTAACCATTTTCCTTTTGCACCAATTCTTGACAATTACATAATTTCTAATTTCGTTTTTTTTCATATTTGTTGTTCTTTTCACGATCCAACTCTTAAAATTTTCATCATCTTCATGTAAATGTTTTTACCATCCTTTTTGAGGAAATGTCAAAATATATTGCTGAATTTAACCATTAATCAACTGTAACTGTTAGATTTGTTTTGAAAAGGATTCCTTATTGTATCATATCAAAATTGATATGATGTCGCTATGTAATAACATAATCAGATAGTCAAACCATCAGCATTATTAATATATGTAAATTTCATCATCGTAATGAATATGCCGAATAAATTATTTGCCAACACAACAACAAAGAAATGATTTAACTTAACAACATTTTATTTACACATATATTAATGAACGAGTAAAGCATATCGAACAGAAAATCAGAAACTATTTCAATCAAAAACTAAACTTTGTTCACACAATATGCCTGTTTGGCTTAAGAACAATCACAGAAAGACTATGGAAGACTTGATGGGACGGAAAATGAATTAAATACAACAATGTGGGATTTTGAAAACCTTTTAGGCACAAAATAATATCAAGATCACGTGGGAATAAGTTATGCTATGTATTGTCAGATCATTTGCAAAGTACAGTATTGCATTATGATAATAAACGATACAAACAAAAATGTTATCTGTTACATACACATAAAAGAAAACGTAGAAAAGATCATATTTGTGTCAAAACTCAACTAATATAATCTGGTGAAAAAATATACAAAACCATGTTGTTTAAACAAACAACATTTTGATTTCCTTGAAAGACTGTGTGGAATAATCATTTTTGGTGTGGTTAAAATTAACATTAACTGAAATGCAAATCCTGCATAAAGAATGACAATCTTATCTAAGAACAATTTTTCACACGGCAGGTAATTAAAAAAAGTTTAACTCGAGCATTATCAAAACAATTAATGTTTGGGATTTAAATATATTTTCGCATGGTGGAAATAATTATGTCTCCACTGTTATCACAAACAGGTTATGCCAATCTCAGTGTAGGGTGTAAAAACTTGTGAAATTAATTTCAAAAGATTGTTTCCTGATTAATAGATACATCATGATATAAATAATATTTGTATAAAGGACACTGTGTACGTTAAATAGATTTTGAAGCACATACGAAATAAATAGCAATGAAAACATCAACACTTGTTAAAGCTGATTACAAACATGAAAGGCACCCGTATCATATCTGCCATTTCTGATATACAGAACTAAAACAAAATAAATACATCTTCAAATTGTTCGGCTATATAATTGCACTTTTTGTAATTTCATTACTTTTGGCATTTATGGAAGATTAAGCAAGAGCATAATACAACTCAATTCGTTATAGGTTGTCCATTGATACAAAAGTCATCAATGACGTCATCATCAGAATTGTTCAAGTCATTGAAGTCAGCACCATTGGCGATGAGAACACTGACCACATCACCAAAACGTCTCCCTGCCGCCAGTCCAAGAGGAGTCAGATCGCCGAATGTTCTACAAGAGATGTTCACTTTTCTTTGACACAACAGGAAGTGGAGAAGAATTCTGTTTCCGGTCTCGGCAGCGTAGTGAAGAGCTGTTCTTCCGCTGGTGCCGTCTTTGACGTTGATGTCAGCTCCTCTGGACAGAAGAAGCTCCAGAACTTTGAGATGGGTGGACTGGGCAGCCAGATGGACACATGTGTGTCCAGCAAAGTTTCTTCTGTTCAGATCCTGAGGAATTCTCTGATAAGGAATCTCATATTTGTTCACATGAGTTTCCTCGTAACAGACTGGTCTAAGAAGACACTCAACAATGTCAGCATAACCTTCCTTGCATGCAACGTGAAGAGGCGTGTTTCCATGGATATCAGTCCTATCTACACGAGCCCCTGCCACCATGAGACGTCTGACAATGTTTGTCTGTTTGGTGATGACGGCCAGATGAAGAGGACTCTGCAGTCTCTGATTGACAATGTTCAACCACTCACAGTTCGGTGCACAGGAGATCATGAGCATCACGAGTGATGTCTCCTTATGAATGATAGCCATGTGAAGGTTGGTGTCTCCATCCCCATCCTGTTCAAACACATCAAGAACGTTGAAGGAAGACATGGGTGTTACCAATTGGTTACCCTCCGTCTCCTGGTGTGATGGCCTGTCCATTGATCTACTCCTGTAACCTGCGTCTGTAGAATGGTATTCTGATGCTTGGCGTCTGTGAGGGGTAGTTGTATTGATACGTATGTGGCGTTCTTCTGTATTTATCCCAGAATCATTTCTCTCCTCTGTACCTTCACCAATGTCCATGATATCAGACAGAGTAAGACTGCTCATTTCTGGCAGTTCTGCCATTGGACTTTCGTCTTGGAATTTTGTGTTCTCACTTCCTCCTTCTTCAAGCGTATTCTGAAAATATATTATAAAATTCATTCTTAATAAATGAAATAAAAATAACAAGCAAAAATAAATAAATAAATAAATAAATAAATAAATAAATAAATAAATAAATACAAAACTTAATCAATCAATCAATCAATCAAATACTCGTTAATCATTTGGTTAATGCATTTTATCTGTGATTTGATTACTACAAAAATGTTTAAAATAATGTCAAAGGACAAATAATGAAAATAATTTAACGAGATGTATTCAAATATTTAATAAAACTTACATTTTTCAGATTTCCTCTCGCCATTTTATAAACATGTACTCTTGTGATGTAACAGCTGATTTGACATTTAAAGGGAATCCTTAGCCTTATATACTTGCTGGCTATAGCTAAATCTATTTATATCTTGGGGTAGCCGTTACGTGTACGTAACTTTCTATTTTTAGACACATAAGCCTCTCTCTAATACGCCCAACTCTAACAACCTCCAATGCAATACCGAATCGTGTCTGATAACTAGTCAATTGTCGACATCTTATCAAACTGAATTCAAATATAAAGATCTGGAAAAGTTAAACGATCAAGATAGACCTTATTTCACAATCCAGCGACATTTTGTTTTTAATGACGTCACTTGACCTTCTAGAGCATTCTGGGTAACTCTTGTCAATGCAAGCTGTTCGCTATCGCTGTGAGTTCTCGTGCAATGACGAAACTGATACGACCAAGAGCGATAGATACATATTATCTGTGAATGTAATGTTTATCAAATTGAATACAGTCACAATCATGTGACATTTTATATAAGTCTGAAATGATGAAACCGACAATTCCCTATTTTATTAAAAAGATACTACGATTTATTTTCATGTAATAGAAGAATTTGAAAAATCTATAAACAATATAATATGGTTTTACATAATAAAAATGTATTTGATCTACTCATTTTTCACAAAAAAAAACCCAGAAAAATATAAAATAATCTCTGTAATTCGGAAAATGAAAAGATTTAAGAATAAAGATACTTAATGAATGTAAACTTTTTAAAAACTAGAGGGGGCAGAGTATATTCCAAATAGATAAATATTACATTAACATAAAATCCAAAAAGTTTTTATTTTTCTGTCTTTATGAACATATTTTAGTTTAATAAGGCAATTTGATTCGTAAGTATCCTAAATTCATTTCCCCCAATAAAACAATTTAAAAATACAATGAAACTTTGAGGAGAAATATCAGCTAAATAAAGTTTAAATTCATTTTATTATAATTTAAAATTGATAAAACTTCACTTGTTTGTTTGATTGGAAATACGAAATCACAATTTGTCAACTTTTAAACTTGACAAGTAGGATCTGATATGAATTGAAGTAATAAAAAATCTCTACATGTACCCCTTATCCCCATTATCGATAAGTTGTTATTTATTTGATCGACATTTTTTTATTAACCAAAAACATGAAGGACAAAGCTACATCATAGTAACAAAAAGAAAAGGCTTTCTGATATGAAACCATATAATAGAATATATTCTTTTACTAATTAAATAAAAAGGGTAGCTATAGGTAAGGGGACACTTTATTGGACAGTGTACTCACTAAAAGTTATACCAGTTTAAAGTAAAAGTATATTATCTACCATGGAAGAGTTTATTTTAATCATAGGTAAGGGGACAATTTATTGGACAGTGTACTCACTAAAAGTTATACCAGTTTAAAGTAAAAGTATATTATCTACCATGGAAGAGTTTATTTTAATCATAGGTAAGGGGACAATTTATTGGACAGTGTACTCACTAAAAGTTATACCAGTTTAAAGTAAAAGTATATTATCTACCATGGAAGAGTTTATTTTAACCATAGGTAAGGGGACTCTTTATTGGACAGTGTACTCACTAAAAGATATACCAGTTTAAAGTAAAAGTATATTCTCTACAATGGAAGAGTTTATTTTAACTATAAGTAAGGTGATACTTCATTGGACAGTGTACTCACTAAAAGTTATACCAGTTTAAAGTAAGAGTATATTCTTTACCATGGAAGAGTTTATTTTAACTATAGGTAAGGTGTTATTTTATTGGAGAGTCTACTCACGAAAGGTTATACAAGTTAAAAGTAAAAAGTTGTCCTTTTCTTTACCATGGAAGAGTTTATATCATTTGAAACGACTTAAACTTATTTATTTCAAAAGTGAAAGGATAATGATTGGAAAACAAGTAAGAGCTTATATAAATACCGTTACGGAATGTGAATAAAAGTAATACATAACATATGTATACAATGTGATACTATGTAAATATAAAATTAAAGAAAACAAAAACATTGTGTTAACTTGATAATAAATAGTATAGCCAGTGAAAGAAAAAAATCCCAGATTAGTTCAAACATTTTGGTCGAATGAATATTATCAAATATCTTTAATAAAACTGCGATGTCATGGCAGACATATTGTTGTAATGTAATAATTTCGCTCGTTTTAACCGTATTCTGATCGAAATAAACATGTACACACAAAGGGAGACGATTTTAATGTATTAACACAATTTCTAGAATGCCAATCAGATGTGTGAAATGTACCACCTGTCAATATGATGTTACATACCTTGATATTAACACCCATGATTGGTGAAATAGAATTCCGTGTAAGTCAACGGTAGTTACTGAGAAGTCAACTTTCCTTTCCGTATGTGGTTCATCTGACCGAGCTGTTACCTTTATACTGTTACTGGGCTGGTAAATGGAGAGTTATACGGAAGTGATGCCTTCGTTATTTTTAGACTTAGTCGTATAAATGGGGCAAGTCACATTGGTTTTTGCAATGTTTCTGGACGATTTTCGGGTTTTCGGAAGATCATAGGTATCAAGATGACCAATTAACATATGATAATTACTCATTCGGCCATTAACATTATCTAATTCCTCAATTACAATCGTATAAACAGTTTCAATTTGTTTTGTTGATAATCGAAATATTTTACAGATATGTTTGATTATCTTTTTGTATTAGCGTATTTTTAGATATAAACGGAATTTTTCAAAACATGTTTAGGAATTACATTTTTCAGGACTAGATTCTCGATAAAATGCTTTTTCTCAGATACAAATACGTAGTATTTAGATAAACCACAAAAAAAAACCGAAAATAGCTTCCGCCATTGAATTTATGCAGGAAGTAAAAGAATGTCTAGTATCAACTGAGGTGGTGATGATATCAAATTCGTTTTTTATCTTTAATATTTTTCAATTAGTTTTGAATTATTATTATCATTATTTAAATTTACGAAACTGGGAAAACGTTAAAAATATTTTTTGAAAGCTGTATGAATTCATATTGCATTTGGAGACTTGGCAATTAATATGGCAGATAATGATAAATTAACCAATCGCCCAAAGGTTTGATAATGTTAACGAGTAAATGTACAAATTGACACTCAGTAGTTTTTATTTGATTTTAACTTGGTTTTAAACCTTTGAAACTATATGAAAAAAAGTATATCTACAAATGCTAAAAAAATCTAAATACTTAACATATTGATGTTAAATCGGAAAATATATGACAATAAATATCAAAAGCTATTAAAAAGTCCCTTATTTTTGTGCGGAAAATCATTAAACTTATTAACTCCGATTTACCCTCCTATCCGATTTGAACATTTACTGGACTTACGTTTGGGTAATTAGCGCAAGCATCAGTCAATTGTCCGATTTTCGATCAACATTACGACTTTAAATTACGATGTGTCATTATACGATACCGACTTCACCAGATGAATAACTATCACCAACATCCAGTTCATCCAAAATATTATACCATTAATAACCTTTGGCACTTGCGACCCACTCTACACATAAATGCTAAAATCTTAATGCTAAAAATAGCCTATGCCAATTAGACGTTTTCAGCGTTAAAGAGACAGTAGCACATTTTAGGGGGAATATAGGGTGATGTCAGGAAAACGAACATTGTTGTTTTTAATTAAAAGACAGGATATTTAAACCAATTGAAGCAATAATAATTCAAATACATAATGTAAAATTTAGCCATGCAATTCCAAAACAAGATGAACTGAAGGTGTTCTATGTCAATGTACTTTATGTGATACTTTATAATTTGTTTTCTCATAATGACTGACATGTGTAATGAGATTTTTCGAAATAATACATTTAGCATAAATGAACAATTATCAGTTAAAAATTAAGAATATTTTTTTTTCAAAAACATGGTACTGGCCCTTTAAGTGTAAAAATACAATATAATCGACGTTCAATATAATACTTTAATAAACTAAGGTAAGCTACATTCGTTATAAGAACAAAAGAGTGAGTTGTTAAGCGATGATTTGTCTGGCATGATATTTTATGGCCTTCCGTAAAGTCAATAGACATGTGAAAACATTGGTAAAACACCATATACCGTATTTACGTTTTACATTCTCTACAATAAATACCGTATTTACGTTTTACATTCTCTACAATAAAGTTCCTTAATACGGGATGTGGTTTACAGTTAGCATCTATTCATTACGGTTTTACCAACATATCGAGTTCTAATGTTTACAAATGACATTCCGAGATATTTGAAGTTCAAAGGGATTGTACGGCGCTTCAGCGGATTTGTTGGATTTGTATTGGCAAATGTGATTGTGGTGTTTAACTGGACTTCGTGAGTGCTATTCTTTCACTGGAATCATGCTTGAAACACTATAATTAAACATAACAAACCTTAACAACCATAATCAAACTAAACTTTGATTTAAAAAATATTCGACATGATTTAATATATAATCACGAATACAAGTCAAGCAACACAATAAACATTAGCATAATAAAACATAAATTCAATCAATGTTTGCTCCATATCTTTGAATGAAAATTTACATATCTATTGTAACAACAGCTGTTGATCATAAACTTACCTATCTGTGACAGAGAAAAAAACTTCTGTCATATTAAAGAGACACTCCGTGAGTTTCATCACGTAGTGTTCTGCTTTGATACGAAAGTAAATGGTATAATGTGTTATATAAATTCAAAACAACTCATGTATTCATTCCCAAATGTTAAATATGTGGCAAATACTTGTTTTCAACGAAAATCTTAGAACAGTCATATACAACATGTAGGTTCGTGGAAATCAAAATTACAAGTATAATTTCCATGAATACTTGTTATATAACCTATGATGCAAATCCAACTCGTAGCTGTAATTCTGATTGCTTTACATACGTTTCCAAAAATACGTTTGACTGATTAGCGCGCGTCATTGTCCGGTTTTCGATCATAATCGCAACTTCAAACCTTCCTCTTGTCACTAGACGACATCGATTAGCTTTAAAATGATTCTTTCCTGTAAGAATAGATATTTCTCGATCAGATGACACTATTAGTAGAGTCTCCAATATATGACCCTCAAGAACTCGCGGTGTGTCTCTTTAAGGTATGACGTCAAAAGGGTTACTAGTTATTTGATACATTCAATTGGTTTATCATATCGTTGAATACCGATCACTGTTATAATACAGTATTCATGAAATAATTTATGCATAATCCTCATTTCTCCCACGATCTGCAGGATTAAGAAATACACTCAGGGGCAAAAGAAACGAAACCAACTTTTCAAGAGGGTAGATTACAGAATCGTGTGACGAGTGAAATGCAACAACGAATCCCTTCGACAGGCCAATGAGTTGTGAAGATTTAGTCACAATTTCATTCATCAGAGTATGATACTTTTATTGTTGTGACTGTTAAAATACACTTAGGGGTCGTAAAACATGGTTTTCAATATGTTCTTTTGGCTAGAATGTATGGAATTAGACTTTAAAAGTTATGAAATGTATCAATTTTTAGCTCATCTGGCCTGTAAGGCCCGATGGGCTTATGGCATGGCATGGTGTCCGGCGTCCGTCCGTCCGTCCGTCCATCCTTCCGTCCATCCGTCCATCCGTCCATCCGTCCGTAAACTTTGTGGAATTTCGACTTCTTCTCCAGAACCATAAGGCCTAGAAATCTAAAACTTTGTGTACAGACTCCTTGACTAGTGAGGATTAAAAATTGTAGCTTTGGTGGCCCTGTGACCCCTAATAAGGGCCACAGGGGCCATGCCCTAAAAACCTATTTTCATCTTCTTCTCCAAAACCATGAGGCCTAGAAATCTAAAACTTTGTGTACAGACCCCTTGACTAGTGAGGATTAAAAATTGTAGCTTTGGTGGCCCTGTGACCCCTTATAAGGGCAACAGGGGCCACGCCCTTAAAACCTATTTTCATCTTCTTCTCCAGAACTATGAGGCCTAGAACCCTAAAACTTTGTGTACAGACTCCTTGGCTAGTGAGGATTAAAAATTGTAGCTTTGGTGGCCCTGTGACCCCTAATAAGGGCCACAGGGGCCATGCCCTAAAAACCTATTTTCATCTTCTTCTCCAGAACCATGAGGCCTAGAAATCTAAAACTTTGTGTACAGACCCCTTGACTAGTGAGGATTATAAATTGTAGCTTTTGTGGCCCTGTGACCCCTAATAAGGACTACAGGGGCCACGCCCTAAAAACCTGTTTTCATCTTCTTCTCCAGAACCATGAGGCCTAGAAATCTAAAACTTTGTGTAAGGACTCCTTGACTAGTGAGGATTATAAATTGTAGCTTTGGTGGCCCTGTGACCCCTAATAAGGGCCACAGGGGCCACGCCCTAAAAACCTGTTTTCATCTTCTTCTCCAGAACCATGAGGCCTAGAAATCTAAAACTTTGTGTACAGACTCCTTGACTAGTGAGGATTATAAATTGTAGCTTTGGTGGCCCTGTGACCCCTAATAAGGGCCACAGGGGCCATGCCCTAAAAACCTATTTTCATCTTCTTCTCCAAAACCATGAGGCCTAGAAATCTAAAACTTTGTGTACAGACCCCTTGACTAGTGAGGATTAAAAATTGTAGCTTTGGTGGCCCTGTGACCCCTAATAAGGGCAACAGGGGCCACGCCCTTAAAACCTATTTTCATCTTCTTCTCCAGAACTATGAGGCCTAGAACCCTAAAACTTTGTGTACAGACTCCTTGGCTAGTGAGGATTAAAAATTGTAGCTTTGGTGGCCCTGTGACCCCTAATAAGGGCCACAGGGGCCATGCCCTAAAAACCTATTTTCATCTTCTTCTCCAGAACCATGAGGCCTAGAAATCTAAAACTTTGTGTACAGACCCCTTGACTAGTGAGGATTATAAATTGTAGCTTTTGTGGCCCTGTGACCCCTAATAAGGACTACAGGGGCCACGCCCTAAAAACCTGTTTTCATCTTCTTCTCCAGAACCATGAGGCCTAGAAATCTAAAACTTTGTGTAAGGACTCCTTGACTAGTGAGGATTATAAATTGTAGCTTTGGTGGCCCTGTGACCCCTAATAAGGGCCACAGGGGCCACGCCCTAAAAACCTGTTTTCATCTTCTTCTCCAGAACCATGAGGCCTAGAAATCTAAAACTTTGTGTACAGACTCCTTGACTAGTGAGGATTATAAATTGTAGCTTTGGGGGCCCTGTGACCCCTAATAAGGGCCACAGGGGCCACACCCTAAAAACTTATTTTGATCTTCGTCCCCAGAACCATGAGGCCTAGAAAGCTGAAACTTTGTGTACAATCTCATTGACAAGTGAGGATTATAAATTGTAGCTTAAGTGGCCCTGTGACCCCTAATAAGGGCCACAGGGGCCACGCCCTAAAAACCTATTTTCATCTTCTTCTCCAGAACCATGAGGCCTAGAAAGCTGAAATTGTGTGTAAAGACTCCTTGACTAGTGAGGATTATAAATTGTAGCTTTGGTGGTCCTGTGACCCATAATAAGGGTCACAGGGGCCATGCCCTTAAAACCTATTTTCATCTTCTTCTCCAAAACCATGAGGCCTAGAAATCTAAAACTTTGTGTACAGACCCCTTGACTAGTGAGGATTAAACATTGTAGCTTTGGTGGCCCTGTGACCCCTAATAAGGGCAACAGGGGCCACGCCCTTAAAACCTATTTTCATCTTCTTCTCCAGAACCATGAGGCCTAGAAACCTAAAACTTTGTGTACAGACTCCTTGGCTAGTGAGGATTAAAAATTGTAGCTTTGGTGGCCCTGTGACCCCTAATAAGGGCCACAGGGGCCATGCCCTAAAAACCTATTTTCATCTTCTTCTCCAGAACCATGAGGCCTAGAAAGCTGAAATTGTGTGTACAGACTCCTTGACTAGTGAGGATTATAAATTGTAGCTTTGGTGGTCCTGTGACCCATAATAAGGGCCACAGGGGCCATGCCCTAAAAACCTATTTTCATCTTCTTCTCTAGAACCATGAGGCCTAGAAAGCTGAAACTTTGTGTACAGACTCCTTGACTGATGAGGATTATGAACTGTAGCTTTGGTGGTCCTGTGACCCCTAATATATATAAAGCATAATTGATAATGAAGCCTGATGAGCTACAGAGCCAATGGCTCTATTTTATAAATATAAAATGTTATCAATATAAATAACTTTCAATGAAATACATTTTAGGCATATCACCTGTATGACGCTTGAGAAGTTACTTTTCATTATCCTATCTCGTCTAGTGAAGAAAATTTAAAAATGACAAATTTTCTAAAACGTGACCTGATATTGCTTTTAAATTCAAAATAGTTCAGTTTGCCTCTGAAAACATGAAGTAACCCTGTTTCCGTCGTAATCAATCAGGGCTGTAACTATCTTGTAATTTATATGGTATCGAACCTTTTGTCCCTGGGTGTATGCAACGATAAACGACGTCAAAAAGATCGAAGAGATGTAACATTATGAAAAGAAAAATACCTTTACAAAAGTAACACAATAACATGCAAATCATTGTTACATACAAATTATCACCTGATGAGGTGTGTGATAAGACTTTTACCAAAAAATGCGAAATTTGTGTATTTCCCGAGCGAGATCATGGGTACAATACTTATAGAGTTTCGTAAAAGTAAAAGGGTAAACTTCCGTGTGTAGTAATTTCTTCATCCTGTCTCGGGGTACGAACGTTACGCTAACTCCACCAATCTGTACCCTGGGATCAGAAGCTAGATTCACTCGAGCGGCCCGACTTGGGATACAGCCAATCAAATCATTTTCTCGCCACGTTCTCGATAAAATTTGAACGAGAAGATGATTTGATTGGCTCAGGGATATTATAGCTATATAATTATACTTTCTGATTGGCTATATCCCAAGTCGGGCCGAGCGAGCGAATGTAGCTTTAGAGCCCAGGGTACAGATGAGTGAAGTTAGCGTAACGGTCGTACCCGGAGACAGGATGTAATTTCTTCAACGCCATCTCAGTGATGACACGAACAATTGCAAATAATCGTTGCTATGCAAAAGTCGTTTGTGCATTTATGTGCACATATGACAAATATTTCTCTTAGCCATATGGGTATGGGTATTTTCATTGTATTAATTGCAAAAGAGATGAGTTCATGTTATGTGTGTAAGTTTTGCTCATTCAACACATTAACCACGCAATCTGTAGTTGCACAAAACCCGTATTGTCATGTGTTAATGCAAAACAGTGAAACTGGTGACTAGGACTGTTGACTGAACTGAATGGGTGGGATTTAAACCCGAACATCATTTCGAACACGGTACCCGCAGAGCTACCACGCTAGCTTTTGTCACGGCGTTACAAGTCATACTGAAATTGTAATGTAAGGAGTAAGTATGCAAATTTGATTACTACTTGGTGTTCGCAAACGACATGGCGATGTTGATAAGGTTAGCATCTTCAACATGGTGGTTTTTTTTCAAAATTCTTCTTCTCGTGAATTCTATATTGAAATTTATTTTTAAAATTGCAAAATAATTTATCAACTAGATAAGTGTTTGCGGGACACCGCAAAAACAGAGCAGCCCCGAAACTTGGGGTTTCGCCTTACCCTGTTCCGCCTTCTACAAGCCTCAGCATATTGGGCACTTTCTTGTGACCTTGACGTTTGACACTCAAGGTCACGCAATCAAAGAATACATTTCATTGAAAATAACATTAATGTATCGAATTAAAGTGTTTAAAGTTAAAATAATCCATTTTCTCAATATTTGTTGACCTTGCTGTGACCTTGACCTTTGACAGTTCGTACCCAAAACCTTCCCAAAATTTTGTACTTCTCAAGAGATAATATTTACAAAATTTAAACTTCAAGTTAACGCGTTTACAAGGAATTTTTTTGTGATTTTATAGCTCATGACCTTGACCTTTGACCTTGACCTTGACCTTAAGTCCCCAGAGGTGTAAACAATTATACATGTTTATGAGTTCTGAAAAGCTTAACGGGATTAAGTTATATCCAAATTAGTTGCACATTGTAATTACACAAATCTCATGACCTTGACCTTTGACCTTCAAGGTTACACAATCTATGAACTCTCTTTATTGAGTATAACAATCTTCTATTGATTAAAAGTGTTCATAATTAAAATAAAGCATTTTCGCAAAACCATGCTCAAGTCGTGACTTGCTGTGACCTTGACCTTCGACAGATTGTAGCGAAAACCTTTTCAAATTTTTTTACTCTTCCAAGGATGATATATACCAAGTTAGAGCTTCATAGCACAAAAACTTTTCAAGTTATCGCGTTTACAAGGAATTTTTTAGTGATTTTATAGCTCGTGACCTTGACCTTTGACCTTGAAAGTGAACATGTCATTCTAAGTCCCCAGAGGTGTAAACACTTATACATGTTTATGAGTTCTGAAAAGCTAAATGGGATAAAGTTATATCCAAATTAGTTGCACATTGTAATAACACAAATCTCATGACCTTGACCTTTGATCTTCAAGGTTACACAATCTATGAACACTTTTCATTGAGTATAACAATCATCTATTGATTAAAAGTGTTCATAGTTAAAATAAAGCATTCTCGCAAAATCATGCTAAAGTTGTGACCTTGCTGTGACCTTGACCTTGAACAGATTGTAGCGAAAACCTTTTCCAATTTTTTTACTCTTCCAAGGATGATACATACCGTGTTAGAGCTTCATAGCACAAAAACTTTTCAAGTTATCGCGTTTACAAGGAATTTTTTAGTGATTTTATAGCTTGTGACCTTGACCTTTGACCTTGAAAGTGAACATGTCAAAATCGTTCCCCCGAGGTATAAGCAGTAAGTTATGAATACAAGTTCTGGAAAGTTTAGTAGAAAAAAATTATAGCCATCAGTATGTGCGCGGCGGATGCGGCGGCGGCGGCGGCGGAAACTGCACAAAACCTGATAGCAGCCCCGTCCTTAGACGGGGCTGCTAATGAAGGATCAATTATTGTTATGTTAATATCCTTAAGTTTGCTCACTCTTTTTGAATTTTACTACAGCAAATTGTAACGATAAACGTAATCTGGTTATCATGTATAAAAATTGCAAACTAATTGATCAATGAATGGTCAATTATTGTTATGTGAATATTCTTAATTATGCTCATACTTTCTGACTTTTAATACAGCAAAACAGTGGATAACGCACAAAATACGCTGGAAAATAAGCTAATTTTACAATATGTTGTAACCTTATCAATTATTTACAACAAACCTTACAACATCAGAGAAAAAGCGTTTCATTCATCGATTGTCGTAGGTGATACGTTCCCTAGTTAAGCGCTCTTTCAGCGGCTTAGATTCTAACCAGACGCTGCAACCACATAAAATTGCCATGCGCAGAGTTCGTCTACGCATTGGTAATTACAACCGGGTTTCCCAGGTTCTATTATTGTTTCCGTGATATTATTGCTGTTTCCTCACAATCCAAAGATTTGTACATTAAAAAACTAATAAATTGTGAAAGGGAACACTAATATATTTATGTTCAACACAATGTTTTATGCATGGAAAGACGTTTGCTTCTATAATTTTGAGTAACATGCATTTTTAACAAAAACAACGTAGTGAGTGTATATTTTCCACTACTAGACATCACTTTAAATATATCTTAAATATTTTGATAAATACCGTCACAATAAAAGGCATGTGCCACCAGACAAAACGTCTAAACATAAAATGCCAGGCATAACTATTAGTAAGTATTCGAATTTAAGTACTTTTACTTACATAAGAGCCTATGATGAGGCTGGTGAAAGTATGCAAGAACTCAAAGTATTCCAGTATCTTCTTCAAATGATCGCCTGAAAGTCCTAGATTAGCTTGTCCAAATGACAGTACCACTTTCTTTGCTTCACCGATTGCGAGTGATGAAGAAAGTACGTGCAAGCTGGTCAAAGGGACGTAACTCTTTGTGTCTTGTGTGCATCATCGTCATTACGCCCTTATTTATACGAAAAACTTTCACCCGCGTAATTCCACTTTCCAAAATGTGTCATTATTCATTAATTTATATAATTGCGTATTTTTATATATGACCATTATTCATCTTGATGAGGTCAACAGTGCTTATAATAAAGTTGGCAAATTTCCGAATAGCTATTTATAGACAACCGCAAGGCCATGTAATTTAAGAAATTTCGGAAATTTACATCATATTTAGAAGTCATAAAATACCGTGATGTTGAGTTGATGTGTATGATGAAAGATATCGATGAAGATGTGCAATATTGGGATTATAGGAAACATCTTAAAAAGCATTCGTAAAATAGTATCTGTATCTTTCGAAGTAACATTTGTATCTATTCAGTTTGAAGGTACTAAAAGGAAATTCTTCTAAATTTGAATTGGTCCAGTCTAAGTTAACCTAGCCTCACTATTATCCGTTACACTGCTATAGCAGTGTAACGGATAATAGTGAGGCTAGGTTTACTTAGACTGGAATGGGTCATAAGAAAAGCATTTAAAATTACAACCGAGGAAGTTATTTGAACTTTGATGCTGAAATGCTAACATTAGGTTAGGATTTCTTAAAGGGACAGTTCTATCAGGGTATTTTTTGTAAAAACAGAATTCAAAACTAATTTCCTGTTTATACTTATATAGATTACTACATGCTTATTTCACACCTTTTTCAATATATCTTAGTCAGGGTAACATTTTAATTGTTCTAAATTTAACAATTTGAGAAAAGAATAGAATTCACCACTGTGTCCGTTTGAATGTCGTTTCCACACAAAAATACCCTGATAGGAGGCTCCTTTGCTTTCTGAAAAGTTGGCATAAGGACATTTCTTATTTCACGGGGATTTATATTCCCAAGACTAATTTCGCAGTTAGATTACTCTCAAGGATTTTTGTAATTTTGTTTTCGAGTTATTCGCGTAAAATTTCAATGCCAATGTTAATTGTCGAACATGGCTTGATTTAAATGTCATTCGGAAAATATAATAAAATTTAACAATTACAATTTAAGAGAGGGACAAACAGACAGACAGACAGACATACAAACATAATGATGGGAGCTTTGAGATAAAGAGCACGTTTATCATTCCTTAACATAACACACCATTTCATTATTGTATGTGTAACAGGATGTATGCAAAACAGTTGCTACAGAAGTTGCTTCGAAGCAGACAAGCTTTTTGATATGATATAGTGAAGAATCAGTTCTGAATTACTCATGAAAAAGAACATGTTATGCAAGCTGATATTCACTTAATCGATACATTACATGTTGTAATAAACTGTCATACAATATCATGTTTACAAAATGTTGTAATCATTCTGATAAAAGAACGAAAAACGATAGAAGGTTAAACCAAGGAACTTCCCTGTTCTCCACCGTTTATTTAAACAACCAATCAATCAAAGTTAAAGGGAGTATTCAAAATTACTTAATTAATCTTAAGTGAACAGTTAAAGTCTTATTTTAAGTTTGTCCCAATATCCAATTGGGAAAAGTGTGGATATAGTCTAACACGGCTTTTTCATACGTCTTTGGTTCGTACAATCGATGACCAGCCTTGAGAGCTTAACAATAGCAGTTAAATGTCATTATTGCATCCCGATCCCGACATTATTGTCTCAAATGAACTTAGCAATTGGTCAAAGAATTCCAATTCAATTCTGTATTAACCTTAAGTTACACAACTTATCGGCAGCGTAGATACATATGAATGCACATTATTATTTTAAGTACACATTTCTTATATTACTGGCATTTAACAAATATTTACCAAGTTTACACAGCTGTTTAACATTTTGTAAACTTAATAACTGGATTAATTTATAAACAGATGGATTTTTCCAGTAATATGGCTTAATGTTTATTTGTCTAACATTTATATATAATGGACAAATTAGAACAAAATGAAACACATCTTCAATGTCGAAGGTGCAATTCATACATTTTCTTTCACTTACAATAATATTTTATATTTTCCACATTCGATTAATAAATTATGAGCTGAAAAGCGAAATTTGGACAAATATTTTCGATACATTATTGGAATAGACTTTTGTTGAAATCTTGATGTTGAAATCTGACCAAGTATACACTGAAAGGCTTGGTCATTTATTCTTTGCTTAATTACAGGTAGGAAATTTGGGTGCAATTCTTGTCTGTACCATACTTCTGCAAGACCAATTGAAGATAAAATAGTTTTAACCTGGTATGCCCAATTAAAGATACCAATGATAATCAGTCGAAAAATCAGCTCTCATTAAATTCGTTAAAGCTCCGACATTGACGAAAACATAACAACATGCCGACCTTTGCTTGTACCAGCCATTACGTCATTCAGAGACAAACGTAAGCGGTGGTCTAATGTAGGTAGGTAGGTAGGTTTATTTAATTCCCCCAGATTTGGAGATACAAGTTAAATCAAAACATTACATTATTTTCAACATTGAAAAAATGATATTTATATGGGGTTATATGGGGTTTGGATTTTCTCTAAGAAAGCGACTAATATTCATTATTGGCCGTTTAAAACATCTGTAGTACAGTTATTTATCATGAACACCAAGTTCACGTTATTAAAACTTTTTTCTAAATTTTTGCAAAAAAATACAAGAATATTGCTAAAACATGAAATTTAAGGTTTAAACCATGGCAATGCATACATAATCAATAACAATCATAATTATTGTGTCGATATTTCAGTTTAAACATTGTATTGTTTCTTTCGGACGTCATTTCATAAAGACCACAGAACCTAATGGATAGTAATAGTTTTATTTCCATTTCCGAAAATTCAAGATGACATTTTCTCAAAACCCCAAACCAAAATTGTTATTAACCCATCTCTTGCAAATAATTAAAATCAACAATCGAATTTTCCGGATTCGCAACCTTCATCGTATATATATATTATAGTAAATCTGTGCTATCTCGAGCTCTAAATACATGTATTTACTGAAAGTTTTAGTTTATACGTGTAATTATGTGTAACTCAGTGAATATACGTAATTAGGCTGGAAACACACTACGTCCGAATTTTCTTGCGATCCGTCATTACTAATAATAATTTTCTATTAAGTACTTGTATATACTTAAATTGAAGGCCATGCATGTATTACACACATTTACTGAATGCAATAACTTAGCATTTTAAAGAAAAAGAGTAGCCATAACCATGTTGTGTTTTGCAATAAAGTATGGTTTTGCCTTGAACTATACACAAAGAACTAAAGCACCCCCTATTTTGTAAAATTAATGTTGGTGCTCTTAAATTATTTTGATTTTATCGATGTATTGACCACTCCAGATATAACCATTGCTTTTTATGGCTATTTGAATGAACCAAAATTGCTTGAGTGCAAAAATAATGAAATATGAGGGAAAGTGTGAGAAAATTGAAATGTGGCCGAAAATAACTATTGTTTTTGAAATCACAATTAAACTTCTTGGTGTATATTATGCACTCAGGGGGAAAAGAAACGATACCATATAAAATGCACGATAGATTAAGCTACGAGTGGTAGTTATGGCTGAAACAGGATTATTTATTTAAGAGCCAACTGAACTTAGTTTTTAATGTCAAAGCTATATCTGTTTACGCTTTTGAAAAACAAGCCTTTCAAAGGACGTCTTTTAAAAATCTTCTAACGGAATAGGATAGCGAAAATGGCCCTTGTTTTTTAACCAACTTACAGACAAAAAACGTGAACAAATTAATTTCTATAAAGATTATCTATATTGATCATATCTTAAATTTATAAAAATTATACATTTCATCAATTTTTATTATTCCAATTTCAAAGATTCTGTATACTAAAAAACGATGTAATAATTAAGAATGTTTTGATATTCACATTATAAATCTCTGTAGTTATCGTGCTTGTCATTATTATGTTTCAAATCTGAAAACTTTGATGACACCGGAGTCCACACAGAAACAGAAATCAACTATAGTTCTATAAAGATAAATAACACAGTTGTTTATCATTTTATGAACAACTTTTTAAGTAAATCTGTGTAATAAAATGGTCTTCAAAATCAGTGAATACACGTATTTCCTTAAAATTTTAGTAAATACGTGTATTCACTGATCATGAGTGAAACAGTAATTACGCGTATTTACTGAAAGATTGTAATTACACGTATTTACTGATTACACAGATATGTTGTAACATATACACATGCTATAGGATTTCACCAAACTATCATATCCACAGTTCCGGATATCCTTTCGGAAACATGCTTTATTCTCCTGAAATATTAGATAACATTTTCATTTACTCAAGAAATAAAGTCCATTGTTAAAAAATAATCGATGTAAATTTCCAATTCTTTGGCTTTTAAAATTTCTTAATTTCAATATTTCAAAAAATGCATATGAATTGTTATTAAAAAAAAGAAATATAATTTGTTTTATTTTTCAATTTAATATTTTCATGCAGTTCAAAGATTTTTGTTAGTTGATGTCTACATACATACTCTACTCTACATGAATTATACAAAATGTTTTAAGTAGTTGATGCACACTTTGGAGTATTTGTACTTAGTTTCTATGCATATGATCATTCAGTGCAGTCCTTTAAAGGGGCAGTAGCACGTTTTTAGGGGGAATATAAGGTGATGTCAGGAAAATGAAAATGACTGGTTCCATTTGAAAGACAGTGTATTCAAACTAAATGGAGACGTAATAATTTAAATATATTACGTAAAATTTAGCCATGCGATTCCTTTTTATTACAAAAAATGAATTATAGGTGTTCACACAAATTGGCCGCCAATGGACTTTATGTGAATCTTCATACTTTGTCTTCTGACTATGGGTGATTGGCTTCTGTAATGAGATTTTTGACACTCTCTAATAATACACTTATCTGATATCAGCGCCCCTACAGGCGATTGTTAACAACCTCCAGTTACTTTCTCATTGGACTATTGCTTTCTCTCATGGTAAACTAGAGACCAAGCACAGAAAAGTCAAGGGTCGGCAGCAAGGCATAAACTGACAGTTCCGAAACTGGGTTTTTAGGCTTTGCGTTGGAAGATGATCAATTCTGATTAAAACTTGTTTTGAGTCATAACGTATTATAATATTTTTTTAAATATGCAAAACGAATAAATACAAATACTAGATATTGACTTCAAATTGTATAGAGTATGTATAATAGAAGGGGATGTGTGACAAAAATGAATTCATGTACACTCGTAACTCGCAAGATGTAACATATCGTTCTCAACCATGCAATTTTTGAAAAAGACAAGTCTATGTGTGCAAAATTAACATTTGAATCCTGTAAAACCCAACTTGCTGTTCTCAACTTTACAAAGTTGAAATGTTATTCTAGAAATGTCAAAGGTAAAGCCCGATTTTCTATCTTGAATAAGAGTAATATTCACATTTAGCAATGCTACAAGTTGCGTTTCACAGATGGAAAATGGAAAATTAAGAGTTGTAAGATCAGCTTTGTAAAACAGACTTTTGCACTTAGGCTTTTACACGATTGCAATGTTGCCAATTACATTTCTACATGATTTAGCATTGACGTCAACGGGGATGTGTGCCAAACATGATATGCTATGCTTGATTCGTTCGTTTGACCGGCGCGCGCTGATTCTGCAACAGGCTTGAATAATGAACAGAACTTTATTTCACTCACAATCTAAATAAATTTAGATCAACAGATTTTTATTTTGTCAACAGTATGACCAAATATAAAACCTGTTGATCTAAATTTATTTAGATTGTTTCACTCAAGGCTATGTACGTAGCATATTTAGGGTGAACAGGGGAAAATGTTTTGATAATGGCGGATAATTATGAAAATGGACAGGTAAATTGGCATTAGATTTTAGACTATTGATAATAATGCAACAGAATTTAGCTAACTTTCGCAAAACTCTTATTTTATGGCAAATAAATAATAAAGATGTTTTATATACAGATTGGTTTTGGTAATAATACTCTGGAATGTACATTTTTCTATACTCATGAAATACTTTACAAATGAACAAATAATCATGGTATTCATCACCAATGTCAATAGTATCACAATGGCCACTTTACATTTGAAGCATATGCATATTTCCATTACAGCTATTGCTACCTTGACAATTGTTAAATTTTATATAAAATGGACATCATGAATGAAACAATATAGTCAACTCAAATGTAAGACTGAAAATTGAATATTCTTATCGACGATAAATTTAAGTGATTATTTGAAATTTGAAGCGATAACTATGTATAATTGGGTATATATGTAAAGTACTTTTGAACTTTAATGCCATAAAAGTAGCAATCTATGCAATAATCTTTAAACATCACCGATTTTGACATCTGACATATATTTCCTTTGCAAACCATTTTAAGTAATAGTAAAACTGTTCAAAAACGCATAAATTTTTTTCATTGCATTGAGTTTATTCAATTTTAAGTTACATTCACTTACCGGTAAATGTACTTCACTTGATTTGAAGTTTACAAATTACGTAGTTGTGCTTCTCACTTTAATAAGCACTTTAATAATATTCCATGGGATAGAGGTTGTCAAATAATTTCAATGGAATAGAGGTTGTCAAATAATTTCAATGAGATAGAGGTTGTATGAAAGTATAGTATTTAATGAGATAGAGGTTGTCAAATAGTATTCATCGATATAGAGGTTGTCAAATAATATTAAATGAGTTAGATTTTGTTAAATTATATTCAAGAAGATAGAGTTTGTCAAATATTATGAGATAGAGGTTGTCAAATATAATTCAATGAGATAGAGGTTGTCAAATGTTAATCAATGATATTGTTAAATATTAACCAAACTGAGATTGTTACAGATTATTTCTTCTATCAATGTGCGAATATATGTTTACTATACATATAAGTATCAAGGATACACCTCATTCTCTCACCTGTAAATAAATGACACCTGCTGTTGCAATCAGGTCTGCACACCTGTCACTGGTGAAAACAGTTCTACCTTGACACACAGGTAAGGCTGATAAATGAACGGAAAACATCACTTTATATTTCGGTATCTGAGTTAAAGACTAATTAATTAACTTCAATTGATTGATGTATGCATGGTTACCTGAAAAATAATAATTAAAAAAAAATTTAAAAATAAAAAATAGAATTATGTCCTTGTTTGGGGAGTATCTATTTCCTCTTGAAATATTGCTGATTTTGTAATAATTCAATCGACAATTAAATTGTTTTAATTTAAAGTTTCACGCTCTAACAATTGATTTAATGAAGATCATTGATGTGTAATTTGTACAATAATGAAAATCAATCGCGTAACCTCTAGAAAATAGCAACAAAATGAACCGGTAAATACGTTTTTAATAACTTGTAAATGGTCAATTTATAGTTTTAATTTCAGCTGCATGTGACATGTAATTAAGCTGCGCGTAATAAAAAGTTTACATTTCAAATTAGCTAAATGAATGTCATTTAGGGACAATATCAACGTATCATTTATAAAAGCCAAGCCCTTTATTATACAACGAAGAGGGCGTGTTGTACATTCAATTTGTCAATTGAAATATTTAAAGAATCCGGAAATTTGACTTTGAAACAAGATCAAATGAAGCGAAAGTTTTGTGGTTTTCGAGTTACCGAAATCGTCAAATGTAAGCCAACGCACCTAAATGTACACATGAGAATGAATAGCAGATTTGTATGTTGATAGATTCGGGATTGACAATTCGCCGCCTCATTCATTCGCGGAAGAATGAGATATTGAAAGTCGCCTTTACTCCCTCCCAACGCGACATGATTACATCTATACACCAGTTTTCTCCCTTTGAAAACAAAGTTTTGAGTTAAAATTCTGTTTCAATTATTCACATGTATCATATTTAAACATCACATTTAAATTTGTGTTTAAAAGCATCACATTGACCTTGTTAAATCATATAATCATTTGTTATTTGATGTTATGTTTTGAAAATATATCACAAAGTCTTGAATTATTCGAGCCTACATTGAGTCGTCTGCGCACCCGATTCAGTACAAATGCAAATTAGGTGTGCCCATACATCCGCGGTCCCACATCACTTGAATCAGAAACGCTCAGAAAAGGACGTTTTAAGTAACTACTGGTCACTTTAGAGCGAACGGGGGCTATTTCTGGACGCAGCGACCACTGTCACCTAACTAAGACCTATATTCAGGATCGTTATTCAGGCGGGACAAATCTCTCGTAGCAGACGACACTTTCACAGCTCCATACATAGAAGATGGCTCTTCGTAGAATACCGTAAGTTGAAATTTGTCATCAAACTTACTCACGTGTAGCCTAAATTTGTAATATTTGAGGTTTTGTGTTGTTTGGGGAATATTTGTACTCATTATCTGTGACCGACGTGTCACAGTGAGAAAGCGATAGAAATAGAAATATGTCACACGTTTCAATGATGAATAATCACTCATATTGAAATAACGCCAGAGGAAGTTATAAGAGTTTTTTTAAATAGTTAAATTAGTGTTTCATTTTCTATTTCAAGATGTAGTCTCTATATTTATCATGTATATTGACACAAATAATTGAAATATATCTCGGTTTGGTTTATCAATTTATGTTCATATACTTTAGATATAAGATGTTTTATTACATTAGGATTGTACTGTACAGCACGGTTCATTAATTTGCTTTCACAAATGCCGATTTTTAAAATTCAGTGTCAAAGAACGAATATATTGAAAATTTATCATTTTCTGATTACCAATATGGCTGTATATATATTATAAAGCAAAACATGCTGTTCAAAATTCTTAGCAAGTGAAATAACATTTAATTGTGAATAACACGCTGTAAATGTGAAATAAGCGTATCAGTTAGTAGGTATAGGTCTATATCCTACATACGATGCTTAGTTCGACTATATCTGTGCAAGTGATTCAATGCGACCTGTTAACAAGATGTTATCGGTATTAGATAACTTTGTAGCAAGGCGGACCCAACACACTGTTTTCTTTATTACAAGTTTACATTTCAAGTTCATCTCTTGCTCGTGTAGAGAAAACATTACATTGGTCTACAGCAATATGAGAACATAAAGTCCGGTCGTTTCACAAAGGAGCTTTACAATATGAACATAAAAGGTTTCCCATAAGTGGAAAATTGAAATTCTTTGCTTTTATTTTCACGAGAGGAACTGTGACACAAACAATATGCAGTGAGCGAGCACCAGCCGTTTTGGTGCTGGGAATGTTTGTGAAGTTTTCACCCTTTTCCTAGAAAAAGTGTTAGTGGTTTCAGTTTTTTAAAATGATACTTGAATAACCAGTTCGTCAAAAAAGGTTTATGTTGTCATCGTTCTATAATGTAACATAATGTTCAATTATGTAAGAGACGTGAGTGCATGAATGTGTTTCTTAACCAGAAATTGACTTTGAGAATAATTGCATCTTACTCAATAGAAGAAACACTCGATATCATGTCGTTCATATGTACGTTAAAGGTTAAAATTGCCCTACCTATGTTACTTTGAAAATCAATTATGTCATACTGTACTTCAAAAGAAATGAAAGCTTTTACAACTATATAAACAAAGATGAATTGATATTGAGTTATGTCATTTACATTGTGAGCTACTTCACAAGTGTTTGTTTTGAAGAAAAAATGTGAAAATGATTGAGTCAACAAACCGGTTCTTTGACAGCGTGGATTATAATATCTCGAGAATTTCAATAGCTATTCTTGACACAAAATGGCCTGTGTGATTCAGTGGTTAGTCACATAGTGTTGACGCGGCTTGACTGGGCGTTACAGCGTTGATAATGCACATATTAGGTCAGAGATTTGATACGAGAATAAATGAAAGTTAAGTACATGCACGCATACAATTAAGTCCTATCCTATTCCCCAACACTCGTACTGCATAAGGCTTAACTTCATTTTCTTCGTCAATAAAGGTTTGCCTGAATTATATTTCATCCATCACACCTCTGAGTAAATTAATGTCTATCAATTTGCATCATCAAGCATCCTCTTCCTCGCTATTCGCTCTCAGCATTATGTTTTACCCTTTCCTAGCGTATGCCATTTGTTTGTTGGTGAGCATTAGGATGGGTATTACGTACAATGCACGATGAGCTATGTTTGTCTAGTCTCTGTTTGGGATGCTTGCGTTTGCACCTACTGGTGACAGGTGTTTGAAATACCTCCCATCATGCACTCTGTCATCTGGTCACGTGGTGCACTATCCCTGGTGTTTACATGAAACCATGTTTGAATATTGTATGGTACACGTTCGTAAAATATTCAAATTATTTTAAAACTTTCGCGGTTTTTTTTAAATCATAAAGGAATGTATGGTTGGATGACGTGATTGTTGTTTGGTGATTGGAATGTTTATGAATGAATGGTTTCCAACGGCATGGATGGTTTCATGCGGGATGGATTGTTTGATGGTTGATGGTTTCATGCGGGATGGATGGTTTGATGGTTGATGGTTTCATGTGGGATAGATGGTTGCACGGTTAATGGTTTAAATGATGGTCTTGACGGGTTCCCTTTACCAAAAAAATTATTAGGATGTCCTTTCCTTGAAAATATAACGACCAAACTATTTCTTTTATTTGAGGTGTATCCTATGCTTAACATTACTTGTCATTTATTTCGATACAATAAATACAATAGGGTTTTATTCATAGAAGATTATAGGACGAAGGTACCACTTCTTTACATGAACTGAACGTATACAACCCTGATATATCACATTTTGTCTACCTGAAAGTTGTAACAAAGTCTTTATCTATAAGCCAAACTTTTATATCATAAAATTGTACGCCCATAAACAGATGTCATTAAAAGAAACAAATGACAATCCAAATTCAAATATCCGTCTGCCAGTTTAGGATGGAAATCTTAAAAGTATTTGATCCTCTAGAGTATAACTGATAGGCACCGATACACAAGACATTTCACACAATAAGCGTCTGTGTTCTTATATATCGCCGTCTGATTTCGGAAGGAACTAGGGTGGTATTACAATGTCCATTGACAACGCCTAGTCTACGGTCTGAACTTGGAGGAGTATTACCTCTCTGGCAGTCAAGAATGATCAGTTAATGAACATGTATGTGCCAAGGTGTTTTCTAGTAAATCCCACATTTTTTTCATGATATTGAGTTAAGTTCATCCTGACCTTATCCTCTTGAGATGTAATCTATATTTGGATTGAACAAGACCCATTTTTCTAAGGCTCCTTTCTTATGTTGAATACCAAATTAATTTTTCAGACACTGACTATTTATCAAGATGTTTTCTTGTGTATCGCATTTCATTGAGTTTTATTTATATTTCTAGAAAAACTAATGATTTGAGCAGTAAATGAATAATAACCAAGACAATGAATTTAAAACCAATGGAATGACTTAAAACCCAAGATGGTCTGATCAGTTGTGAAACCATAGATTTTTTGGTCAGTCTTCGATTCTTCTTCGAATTTCTCCGTAGATCTACACCAACTTGAGATACAGAAATATCAAAATCAGGTTTCTATTTCAATTTGAGAAAATACAACTCTGCCTAATTTTTCATTTAGCTTTTACTGTTACTTGACATGTTCAATCCAATTTACACCGACATCGTTTTTAAGTTTTCCGTCAACGGCAGGGCGATAGCATCGTAAGGCATGAATGAGAGGGTGTAAGCAATGGACTTTGGGCGGCTACTTGACGTTCAGAAATATTTCATGTATTTCCTGAATGCACAATTGCTTCCTTCCATTCTTAATACTCTTCCGTGTGGTTTTCATTTGACAGTATTGATAACCTTATAACAGCAATTACCAAAGCCTTTGAAACTGGAACGCTCTGAAAATGAAACCGGCGTAAAAAATAGGTTTAGACACCTGCGGTGCATATGATTTTCAATACTGGACGTCATACACGTTTTCATATTTATAGTATGGGTTGCTTGAAGCATTTTCCTACTGTACTTATGAAGTTTGAGGTTAATTCTATCATTTAGTTCAAATGCTATGCGGTTATTCATATGACTTTTAAGGACAGTCGTAGGGTCTATAAGATAGATAGCTATGCTTCTATTTCCTCATTTCCGTGTTCATTTTAACCATGTTTCGCTAAATTATATAAAGGGATAACAGTTCAGTATCTATTCATAAATGAAATATCACATTTTCAAAGTGATGAAATGAAACGTTCTTGTGTTGTGGGTCATATTCCCTACTACAGTAAAGTCTCATACTTTCTATCAAATATTGAATATCAGCTAAACCTATTACATGCATGTACTTTATTTCATAGAAATTTGCTTTCCTTTCATAAGAATGTAAGAATAAATCAAACTAAGCTTGGTAAATTATCAGGATATTTTGATCCGGCCATATGTGTATTAGACACTTATCACAAAATTTAAATTTCCTTTAACGACGCCACGTGTACGGATTACCGAATCGCACGTGCATTTCGGGTATTGTGACGAGGAATATTTCTATATGAAAGAATCGAAATGAATTGATGATATTCCGGTGTTGTAACGCACGTTATTTCTACAAACATTAAATTTAGATGTATATAAATACACTTCATGTCCGGCCAATAGCCTTTGATACCATTTATACGATTGGCATGGTTGATTTGATAAAACGCGTTGTATTCGGTCACTTATATGAAACCTCTTAACGTTTTGCTTAGGCATGAAATGACATTGGAAACAGGATTATTAGGTCTTCAAGACAAAGTCGTGAAGACCTATTGTTTTTATCCGATTTCTTCAAGTTCTTATTATTAGGTCTTCAGACGAAAGTCAAAGACCTATTGTTATTATCCGGATTATTAGGTCTTCAAGACAAAGTCGTGAAGACCTATTGTTTTTATCCGATTTCTTCAAGTTCTTATTATTATTATTTGTACAATTTTGTGAACGAGATACAGCCCAAACGGCTGCTCCAAATTCACCCAAACTTGGCATGCTGATAGCCCTTACCCTGGAATCGACATGCGAAGCTTTTGGGCAAAATCGACTCATACATTAAAGGTCCAGTTCGAATCCAAAATCGAAAATTTAACATTGATTTTTTTTTCAAAATGCACTTAGAGACTTAAATTTTTTTTTAAAAGAAGCGCAATGAAAAATAATGAAAAAAAGGAAATCAGGACAAATTCGTAGGTCACGTGCTTTGGCCGCCATCTTGCTTTTAGTGCAATTTTCACCGTTTTGGACCCAACCCACCTTTGACAATCTTCTCCTCTGAAGATACTTGCACTAGAGAGCTGAAATTCATACTGAATGTAGCTGAGGTATTGTTTTCTTCAAATCGTAAAGTTGTAAAACTTAACCTTAATACTTTTTGTGCTGTGACCTTTCAAAGTTGACCAAAATCTGAAAATCACCAACTTCAAGGGCACATAACTCAAAAACCAGACCTTAGAACTTCATGATTTTTGCATGAGAGTTAGACATCAGCAAGGTCTTTAAGTTAAAAGAATAAAATCGCTCGCGAACAGTCATTTCCGGTCACGAGGAAGGGTCAAACTTTGTATATGGAAAAGTGGTGTTTTGCTTAGTATGTTTGAACCCTCTTTAACAAACATGCATGTGAAGGTCAAACATGCATGTGAAGGTCAAACAGTATGTGAAGGTCAAACAGGAATCTTGAAGACCTAAGTACTGCCGCGGCAGTCCTAGTTAGGTCTTCAGACGAAAGTCAAAGACCTATTGTTATTATCCGGATTATTAGGTCTTCAAGACGAAAGTCTGAAGACCTATTGTTATTATCCGGATTATTATTATTATTATTTGGACGTTTTTTCGGTCAACATTTCTGACCTTATTGATAAGCCGATTTTCATGAAACTTTCAGGGAATGTAGCTTGTTCCTCAACTTAGTGAATGACCATGGCGATTTTTGAATTTCGCTTTCGTTTTTGAGTTATCTCCCCTTAAACGCAAAACTTCAAACCTCAATTTCTCGGTTACTATGGGAGATAATTTCATAAAACTTTCACCAAAATGTCGGCAACAACATTCCTCATCGATTAAGCCCATAGCGGTTTTCGGCCGTATAATTAGATTTTTTTCTATTTTCAAAAAACTAAAAAAATTCTGAAATTTCGCGGTTCTGACGGTACGCGTCTTTGAAAATCTTCTTCTCACTAACTGCAATACATACAGACCAGTGTCATAGCTCGTTGGAAAGCTTAATGAGTGTGTAAAAACGTGAAGACCGCGAATTTTTAATTTTTGACCTGTTACTCGAGTTATCTGCCCTTTGATTTCGACTTTTTTTTTAAGTGTCATTTTTCGTGTTACGTTCAAAGGGGCACCACTCTGTGAGGAAATGTCAAAAATAAAATCTGTTTGATGCATTCTGTTCTACAATGACAGATGAACAAGTTCACTACAGGTCATTATTATATAAAAGTTGATATTAAAGGAAATATGTGGACATAAAAAGATTTTTTACATTTTTCGGTGATTTTAACATTTTTCAAGGGTTATTTTACTTTGAGAATTTTAGTTTCAAAACTGTTTCAGATAGAAATTTTTTTATTGATGTTTTGTGAAGCAGATGTAATGAGTAGACGCCAAAAAATATCAACAAGTGATAATAAAAAAAATTCTGTCCATGACCGGTCCTTGAATATTGCGATTTTGGGAAAATCCTCATTTTTAGCACATTTCAAAGTTCCACAGTTTCTTTACTAAGAATGATATCATTAAATTGATTAAATTTGCACATGAGCCATTCCAAGCACAACCTTTGCTATGTTGTACTTTATCATAAAAATGTTGATAGTTAAGGAGCTAGAAGGACCAACATGGAGTAGGGGTCTAAAAATCTTCAAACTTCAGTGTTTTCAATACCATTCCATTACCATTTGAGTTATCAAAACAAAACATACATCTTTGTAGGATGATAAACAAGACTTCTTAGACAAAAAGTCATGTGAAGGTCAAACACTGTGTGAAGGTCAAACAGGAAGTCTTGAAGACCTAAGTATTGACGCGTCAATCCTAGTTATTATTATTATTATTATTATTATTTGGACGTCTTTTCTGTCAACATTTCTGACCTTATTGACGAGCCGATTTTCATGAAACTTTCAGGGATTGTAGAGTTTGACCCAAATTATGGAATGACATGGGCGATTTTTGAATTTCGAATTTGTTTTTGAGTTATCTCCCCTTAAACGAAAAAAATTCAAACATCGATTTCTCGGTAACTATGGGAGATAAATTCAAAATACTTTCACCAAAATGTGGGCAACAACATTCCCCATCGATTAAGCCCATAGCGGTTTTCGGCCGTATAATTAGATTTTTTCCTATTTTCGAAAAACTTAAAATTTTCTGAAATTTCGCGGTTCTCACGGTACGCGTCTTTGAAAATCTTCTCCTCACTAACTGCAATACATACAGACTAGTGTCATAGCTCGTTAGAAAGCTTAATGAGTGTGTTAAAACGCTATGAGAGCGAAATTTTAATTTTTGACCTGTTACTCGAGTTATCTGTCCTTGGAATTCGACATTTTTTTGAAGTGTCATTTTTCGTGTTACGTTCAGAGGGACAGAACTCTGACAGGAAATGTCAAAAATGAAATCTGTTTGATTTATTCTGTTCTACAATGATACATGAACAAATTCACTACAGATTATTATCATATAAAAGTTGATATTAAAGAAAATATGTGGACATAAAGAGATTTTTTACATTTTTCGGCGATTTTAACATCTTTCGAGGGTTATTTTACTTTGAGAATTTTAGTTTCAAAACTGTTACAGATAGAAATTTTATCATTGATGTTTTGTGAAGCAGATGTAATGAGTAGACGGAAAAAAATATCAACAAGTCATGATAAAAAAAATTCTGTCCATGACCAGTCCTTGAATATTGCGATTTTGGGAAAATCCTCATTTTTAGCACATTTCAAGGTTCCACAGTTTCTTTATTAATAAAGATATCTTTTAATTGATTTTGTTTTCTCATACGCCATTCCAAGCACAACTTTTGCTATGTTGTACTTTATCATAAAAATTTTGATAGTTAAGGAGATAGAAGGACCAACATGGAGTAGGGGCAAAAAAATCTTCAAATTTCAGTGTTTTCTTTACATTACAACGTTAAATCACATGTATCTCGAAAACGGTGGGAGATAATTTAACCAAATTTTTTTCTGCTACTAGGAATAATATTCTCTGAAGAATGATGTCATAGCTGACACTGGCCACCATGATGAATTTTTCTGAAAAGTCTTTAACACTGAATAACAAGTGGAATTTGGTTATTTTGATAATGTATTAGCTACTGTTTATCTCTTAGACAAAAAGTCATGTGAAGGTCAAACAGTATGTGAAGGTCAAAGAGGAATCTGAAGACCTAAGTATTGACGCGTCAATCCTAGTTATTATTATTCTTATTATTCTTCTTATTATTTGTACCGATTTTCTGTCAGAGCTACAGCACAAACGGATGGTCCGAATTTCATGAAATTTTCAGGGATTGTACCTTTAGTCCTAAATTATAGAATAACGCGGGCGATTTTTGAATTTTAATTTCGTTTTTGAGTTATCTCCCCTTAAAGGAAAAAACTTCAAACCTCGATTTCTCAGTAACTATGGGAGAAAATTGCATAAAACTTTCACCAAAATGTGGGCAACAACATTCCTCATCGATGTAGCCCATAGCGGTTTTCGGCCGTATAAATAGTTTTTTTGCTATTTTCGAAAAACTGAAAATTTTCTGAAATTTCGCGGTTCAGACGGTACGCGTCTTTGAAAATCTTCTTCTCACTAACGGCAATATATACAGACTAGTGTGATAGCTCGTTGGAAAGCCTAATCAGTGTGTAAGAACGTGCATTTGCCGAAACTTCAAATTTCGAACTGTGACTCGCGTTATCTGCCCTTGAAATTCGACATTTTTTTAAAGGGTCATTTTTCGTGTTACGTTCAAAGGGACATTACTCAGTAAGGAAATGTCAAAAATGAAATCTGTTTGATGCATTCTGTTCTACAATGATAGATGAACAAGTTCACTACAGGTCATTATCATATAAAAGTTGATATTAAAGGAAATATGTGGACATAAACAGATTTTTTACATTTTGCGGCGATTTTAACATTTTTCGAGGGTTATTTTACTTTGAGAATTTTAGTTTCAAAACTGTTACAGATAGAAATGTTATCATTGATGTTTTGTGAAGCAGATGTAATGAGTAGACGGCAAAAACGTTAAATCACATGTATCTCGAAAACGGTGACAGATAAGGGATTTGTAAAAAAAAAGGTGAGAAAAGTCTAATTTTCATGACATATCGCATAGTTTGCAAGAAAACAACAATTTCACAAAGTTAAAAACATTGAGCTGGAGGGAAAGGTATATTTTAAAGTTCCACAGAGGTGATAGGGCTTTTTAAAACAGAGTTAATTCAATCAATACGTTCACACCCAGCTGAGTGGAATCTGCTACCATGTATAAGTCAAAATCAGGACTCTACCCTCTATGATTAAATTAGTCGGTCGGTCTGGTCGGTCTGGTCTGGTCTTTATTGCTAGACCTCCTGCCTCTCTTCTGATCTGACTTGGACACCTTTCATGTACGTGTACGTGCATGTACATGGATTTGGTCTTGGAATATGTCTTGGCCATATCTTTCATTTGAGAGATTGACGCTACAAAGGGCCATTTCCAACTCCCCGTTGCTTGATTGCTAGACTACGCATTTTTGACCTACTCTGGTATATTGTAGCATGTATTATGTTTGCATCTTTTAGTTAAACTTTTTGAGTTATCAGTATAATATCAATAGTTAAAGTGTTAGGTTTCATTACATTATACAGGGGTCTGAAACAGTCAACTTTACTTTACAGCGTTAAATCACATGTATCTTGAAAACGGTGACAGATAATTCAACAACAAAAATTTCTGCTTCTAGGAATAATATTCTCTGAAGAATGATGTCATAGCTGACACTGGCCACCATGATGAATTTTTCTAAAAAGTCTTTAACACTGAATAACAAGTGGAATTTGGTCATTTTGATAATGTATTAGCTACTGTTTACCTCTTAGACAAAAAGTCATGTGAAGGTCAAACAGTATGTGAAGGTCAAAGAGGAATCTGAAGACCTAAGTATTGACGCGTCAATCCTAGTTATTATTATTAGGTCTTCAAGACAAAGTCGTGAAGACCTATTGTTTTTATCCGATTTCTTCAAGTTCTTATTATTATTATTATTTGTACAATTTTTGTGACAGATCTACAGCTCAAACCGCTTGTTCAAATTCGCCCAAACTTGACATGCAGGTACCCCTTACCCTGGAATCGATAAACTAAGCTTTTGGGCATAATCGGCTCGTACATTAAAGGTCCAGTTCGAATCCAAAGTCGAAAATTTAACATTGATTTTTTTTTCAAAATGCACTTAGAGACTTGAATTTTTTTTTAAAAGAAGCGCAATGAAAAATAATGAAAAAAAGTGAATCAGGACAAATTCGTAGGTCACCTGCTTTGGCCGCCATCTTGCTTTTAGTGCATTTTCGACCGTTTTCGACCCCACCCGCCTTTGACAATCTTCTTCTCTGAAGATACTTGCACTACAGAGCTGTAATTCATACTGAATGTAGCTGAAGCATTGTAGTTTAAAATCTTTTCTTTTAAAGTACTTAACTACAATACTTTTTGTGCTGTGACCTTTCAAAGTTGACCAAAATCTCAAAATCGCAAACTTCAAGGGCAGATAACTAAAAAACCGGACCTTAGAACTTAATGATTTTTGCATGACAGTTAGACATGAGCAAGGTCTTCAAGATAAAAGAATAAAATCGCTCGCGAACAGTCATTTCCGGTCAGGAGGAAGGGTCAAATTTTGCATATGGAAAAGTGGTGTTTTGCTGAGTATGTTTGAACCCTCTTTCACAAACATTCATGTGAAGGTCAAACATGCATGTGAAGGTCAAACAGTATGTCAAGGTCAAACAGGAATCTTGAAGACCTAAGTACTGCCGCGGCAGTCCTAGTTATTATTATTAGGTCTTCAAGACAAAGTCGTGAAGACCTATTGTTTTTATCCGATTTCTTCAAGTTCTTATTATTATTATTATTATTAGGTCTTCAAGACGAAAGTCTGAAGACCTATTGTTATCGTCCGGATTATTAGGTCTTCAAGACGAAAGTCTGAAGACCTATTGTTATTATCCGGATTATTATTAGGTCTTCAAGACGAAAGTCTGAAGACCTATTGTTATCGTCCGGATTATTATTATTTGTACCGATTTTTGTGAGTTCATTTCTGACCTTATTGACAACCCGATTTTCATGAAACTTTCAGCGAATGTAGAGTATGACGTAACTTAGATAAAGACGAGCCAGATTTTTTAATTTCGATTTCGTTTTCCAGTTATCTCCCCTTAAAGTCAAAACTTCAAACCTCAATTTCTCGGTAACTAAGGGAGATAATTGCATGAAACCTTCACCAAAATGTGGGCAAAAACATTCCCCATCGATTAAGCCCATAGCGGTGTTCGGCCGTATAAATAGTTTTTTTGCTATTTTCGAAAAACTGAAAATTTTCTGAAATTTCTCGGTTCTGACGGTACGCGTCTTTGAAAATACACTCCTCACTAACGGTAATACATAAAGACGTATGCTATAGCTCATTTTAAAGCTGAGAGATTGCTGCACATAAATAAGTCATATCAAGTATAATTTTTCAGCGGTTTTTGAGCTACAGCAGTTTCAAAAATGATCTTTTGAAATATAGGATTTTTATGCGTCAAGTTCAAAGGGGCACCACTCTGTAAGGAAATGTTAAAAATGAAATCTGTTTGATGCATTCTATTCTACTATGATTGATGAACAAGTTCACTACAGGTCATTATCATATAAAAGTTGATATTAAAGGAAATATGTGGACATAAACAGATTGTTTTCATTTTTCGACGATTTTAACACTTTTCGAGGGTTATTTTACTTTGAGAATTTTAGTTTCAAAACTGTTACAGATAGAAATTTTAACGTTGATATTTTGTAAGGCAGATGTATTGAGTAGACAGAAAAAAATATCAACAAGTCATGATAAATTTTTTTCTGTCCATGACCGGTCCTTGAATATTGCGATTTTGGGAAAATCCCCATTTTTAGCACATTTTAAAGTTCCACAGTTTCTTTATTAAGTATTTTCACATGCGCCATTCCAAGCACAACTTTTGCTATGATGTACTTTATCATAAAAATGTTGATAGTTAAGGAGATAGAAGGACCAACATGGAGTAGGTGTAAAAAAATGTTCAAATTTCAGTGTTTACTTTACATTACAATGTTAAATCACATGTATCTCGAAAACGGTGAGAGAAATTTAACCAAATTTTTTTCTGCTACTAGGAATAATATTCTCTGAAGAATGGTGTCATAGCTGACATTGGCCACCATGATGAATTTTTATGAAAAGTCTTTAACACTGAATATCAAGTGGAATTTGGTCATTTTTATAATTTATTAGCTACTGTTTACCTCTCAGACAAAAAGTCATGTGAAGGTCAAACACTTTGTGAAGGTCAAAGAGGAATCTTGAAGACCTAAGTATTGACGCGTCAATCCTAGTTAGGTCTTCAAGACAAAGTCGTGAAGACCTATTGTTTTTATCCGATTTCTTCAAGTTCTTATTATTATTAGGTCTTCAAGACAAAGTCGTGAAGACCTATTGTTTTTATCCGATTTCTTATTATTATTATTATTATTATTTGTACAATTTTTGTGTGAGATCTACAGCTCAAACCGCTTGTTCAAATTCGCCCAAACTTTACATTCAGGTACCCCTTACCCTGGAATCGATAAACTAAGCTTTTGGGCATAATCGGCTCGTACATTAAAGGTCCAGTTCGAATCCAAAGTCAAAAATTTAACATTGATTTTTTTTTCAAAATGCACTTAGACACTTGATTTTTTTTTTAAAAGAAGCGCAATGAAAAAAAATGAAAAAAAGTAAATCAGGACAAATTCGTAGGTCACGTGCTTTGGCCGCCATCTTGCTTTTAGTGCATTTTCGACCGTTTCCGACCCCACCCGCCTTTGACAATCTTCTTCTCTGAAGATACTTGCACTACAGAGCTGAAATTCATACTGAATGTAGCTGAAGCATTGTAGTTTAAAATCTTTTCTTTTAAAGTTCTTAACTACAATACTTTTTGTGCTGTGACCTTTCAAAGTTGACCAAAATCTCAAAATCGCAAACTTCAAGGGCAGATAACTAAAAAACCAGACCTTAGAACTTAATGATTTTTGCATGACAGTTAGACATGAGCAAGGTCTTCAGGATAAAAGAATAAAATCGCTCGCGAACAATTACTTCCGGTCAGGAGGAAGGGTCAAACTTTGCATATTAAAAATTGATGTTTTGGTCGGAATGGTTTAAACCTCTTTAACAAACATCCATGTGAAGGTCAAACATGCATGTGAAGGTCAAACAGTATGTGAAGGTCAAACAGGAATCTTGAAGACCTAAGTACTGCCGCGGCAGTCCTAGTTAGGTCTTCAAGACGAAAGTCTGAAGACCTATTGTTATTATCCGGATTTTTATTAGGTCTTCAAGACGAAAGTCTGAAGACCTATTGTTATTATCCGGATTTTTATTAGGTCTTCAAGACTACGTCTGGAAGACCTATTGTTATTATCCGGATTTTTATTAGGTCTTCAAGACTACGTCTGGAAGACCTATTGTTATTATCCGGATTTTTATTATTATTATTATTATTATTATTTGTACGTTTTTTGTTCCACCATTTCTGACCTTATTGATGAGCCGATTTTCATGAAACTTTCAGGGATTGTAGAGGGTCCCCTATCTTAGATTTGTGTCGAGCCAGATTTTCGAATTTTGATTTTGTTTTTGAGTTATCTCCCCTTAAAGGAAAAACTTCAAACCTCGATTTCTCAGTAACTATGGGAGATAATTTCTTAAAACTTTCACCAAAATGTTGGCAACATTATTCCCCATCGATTGCACCCTATGCCGTTTTCGGCCGTATAAATAGATTTTTTGCTATTTTCGAAAAGCTGAAAATTTTGTGAAATTTCACGGTTCTGACAGTACGCGTCTTTAAAAATCTTCTCCTCACAAACGGCAATACTTACAGACAAGTGTGATAGCTCGTTAGAAAGCTTAATGAGTGTGTAAGAAAGTCCACGTGGCGAAATTTTAAATTTCGACCTGTGACTTGAGTTATCTGCCCTTGAAGTTCGACATTTTTTTGAAGGGTCATTTTTCGTGTTACTTTCAAAGGGAGGTTACTCTGTAAGGAAATGTCAAATAAGAAATCTGTTTGATGCATTCTGTTCTACGATGATAGTTGAAGAAATTCACTACAGATCATTATCATATAAAAGTTGATATTAAAGGAAATATGTGGACATAAATAGATTTTTTACATTTTTCGGCGATTTTAACATTTTTCGAGGGTTATTTTACTTTGAGAATTTTAGTTTCAAAACTGTTACAGATACAAATTTTATCATTGATGTTTTGTGAAGCAGATTAAATGAGCAGACAGAAAAAAAATATCAACAAGTGATGATAAAAATTTTTCTGTCCATGACCATTACTTGAATATTGCGATTTTCGGAAAATTTGCATTTTTAGCACATTTCAAAGTTCCACAGTTTCTTTATTAAGAAAGATATCTTATAATTGATTAAACTTACACATGCGCTATTCCAAGCACAACTTTTGCTATGTTGTACTTTATCATAAAAATGTTGATAGTTAAGGAGCTAGAAGGACCAACATGGAGTAGGGGTCTAAAAATCTTCAAATTTCAGTGTTTTCAATAAAGTTCCAAAATTCATTACTCCATTATTATTTAAGTTATCTCAAAAACGGTGACAGATAATTCAACCAAATTTTTTTCTGCTTCTAGGAATAATATTCTCTAAAGGATGATGTCATAGCTGACATTGGCCACCATGATGATTTTTTCTGAAAAGTCTTTAACATTCAATATCAAGTGGAATTTGGTCATTTTGATAATGTATTAGTTACTGTTTACCTCTTAGACAAAAAGTCATGTGAAGGTCAAACACTGTGTGAGGGTCAAACAGAAGTCTTGAAGACCTAAGTACTGCCGCGGCAGTCCTAGTTATTAGGTCTTCAAGACAAAGTCTAGAAGACCTATTGTTATTATCCGGATTATTAGGTCTTCAAGACAAAGTCTAGAAGACCTATTGTTATTATCCGGATTATTATTATTATTATTATTATTATTATTTGGACGTTTTTTGTTCAGTCATTTCTGAAGTTATCAACGAACAGATTTTCATGAAACTTTCAGGGATTGTAGAGTATGACCAAACTTAGACATGCACGAGCCAGATTTTTGAATTTCGATTTTGGTTTTGAGTTATCTCCCCTTAAAGGAAAAACTTCAAACCTCAAATGCTCGATAACTATGTGAGATAATTTCATAAAACTTTCACCAAAATGTGGGCAACACAATTCCCCATTGATTAGGCCCATAGCGGTTTACGGCCGTATAAATAGATTTTTTTCTATTTTCGAAAAACTGAAATTTTGGTGAAATTTCGCGGTTCTGACGGTACGCGTCTTTGAAAATCTTCTTCTCACTAACGGTAATACATACAGACGCATGCTATAGCTCATTTGAAAGCTGAATGAATGCTGTTTAATCGATATTCACCTTTTAGCATCTATTGTTATCGGTTTTTGAGCTACAGCAGTTTCAAAAATAATATTTTAAAATAAAGGATTTTTATGCGTCACGTTCAAAGGGGCACCACTCTGTAAGGAAATGTCAACAATGAAATCTGTTTGCTGCATTCTGTTCTACAATGATAGTTGAACAAGTTCACTACAGATCATTATCATATAAAAGTGGATATTAAAGGAAATATGTGGACATGAAGAGACTTTTTACATTTTTCGGCGATTTTAACATTTTTCGAGGGTTATTTTACTTTGAGAATTTTAGTTTCAAAACTGTTACAGATAGAAATTTTATCATTGATGTTTTGTGAAGCAGATGAATTGAGTAAACAGTAAAAAATATGAACAAGTCGTGATAATTTTTTTTCTGTCCATGACCGGTCATTGAATATTGCTGATTTTTGAAAATCCTCATTTTTGGCACATTTCAAAGTTCCACAGTTACTTTACACAGAAACATATCTTTAAATTGATTGTATTTTTACATGCGCTATATCAGGCACAACTTTTGCTATGTTACACTTTATCATAAAAATGTTGATAGTTAAGGAGCTAGAAGGACCAACATGGAGTAGGGGTCTAAAAATCTTCAAATTTAAGTGTTTTCAATAAAGTTCCAAAATTCATTTCTCCATTACTATTTGAGTTATCAAAACACGACATACATCTCTGTATGTGGATAAACAAGCCCTCTTAGACAAAAAGTCATGTGAAGGTCAAACAGTATGTGAAGGTCAAAGAGGAATCTTGAAGACCTAAGTATTGACGCGTCAATCCTAGTTATTATTATTATTATTTGGACGTTTTTTGTTCAGTCATTTCTGAAGTTATCAAGGAACAGATTTTCATGAAACTTTCAGGGATTGTAGAGTATGACCTAACTAAGACATGCACGAGCCAGATTTTTGAATTTCGATTTTGGTTTTGAGTTATCTCCCCTTAAACGAAAAACTTCAAACCTCAATTTCTCAGTAACTATGGGAGATAACTTCATAAAACTTTCACCAAAATGTGGGCAACACAATTCCCCATTGATTAAGCCCATAGCGGTTTACGGCCGTATAACTAGATTTTTTTCTATTTTCGAAAAACTGAAATTTTGGTGAAATTTCGCGGTTCTGAGGGTACGCGTCTTTGAAAATCTTCTCCTCACTAACGGTAATACATATAGACGCATGCTATAGCTCATTTGAAAGCTGAATGAATGCTGTTTAATCGATATTCACCTTTTAGCATCTATTTTCATCGGTTTTTGGGCTACAGCAGTTTCAAAAATGATCTTTTGAAATTAAGGATTTTTACTCGTCACGTTCAAAGGGGCACCACTCTGTAAGGAAATGTCAAAAATGAAATCTGTTTGATGCATTCTGTTCTACGATGATAGTTGAAGAAATTCACTACAGATCATTATCATATAAAAGTTGATATTAAAGGAAATATGTGGACATAAAAAGATTTTTTACATTTTTTGGTGATTTTAACATTTTTCAAGGGTTATTTTACTTTGAGAATTTTAGTTTCAAAACTGTTACAGATAGAAATTTTATCATTGATGTTTTGTGAAGCAGATGTAATGAGTAGACGGAAAAAAATATCAACAAGTGATGATAAACAAATTTCTGTCCATGACCAGTCCTTGAATATTGCGATTTTTGGAAAATCCTCATTTTTAGCACATTTCAAGGTTCCACAGTTTCTTTATTAATAACAATATCTTTTAATTGATTGTATTTTCACATACGCCATTCCAAGCACAACTTTTGCTATGTTGTACTTTATCATTAAAATGTTGATAGTTAAGGAGCTAGAAGGACCAACATGGAGTAGGGGGTCTAAAAATCTTCAAAATTCAGTGTTTTCAATATAGTTCCAAAATTCATTACTCCATTACAATTTAAGTTATCAAAACAAAACATACATCTTTGTATGTGGATAAACAAGACCTCTTAGACAAAAAGTCATGTGAAGGTCAAACACTGTGTGAAGGTCAAAGAGGAATCTTGAAGACCTAAGTATTGACGCGTCAATCCTAGTTAGGTCTTCAAGACGAAAGTCTGAAGACCTATTGTTATTATCCGGATTCTTATTATTATTATTATTTGGACGTTTTTTGTTACCCCATTTCTGAACGTATTAACGAACCGATTTACATGAAACTTTCAGGGATTGTAGAGTATGACCTAACTTAGAAATGCACGAGCCAGATTTTTGAATTTCGATTTCAGTTTTGAGTTATCTCCCCTTAAAGTCAAAACTTCAAATCTCGATTTCTCGGTAACTATAGGAGATAATTTCATTAAACTTTCACCAAAATGTGGGCATCAACATTCCCCATCGATTTAGCCCATAGCAGTTTTCGGCCGTATAAATAGATTTTTGGCTATTTTCAAAAAACTGAAATTTTGGCGCAATTTCGCGATTTTGACAGTACGCGTCTCTGAAAATCATCTCCTCATTAACGGCAAGACATACAGCAGTGTTTGATAGCTCAAATGAAAGCTGAAACAATTGTTAAGAACGTCACAGTCTTCTTTTTTGAAATTTTGATCTAGAACGTGAGTTATCTGCCCTTGAAAATGGACATTTTTTTAAAGCATCATTTTTCATGTTACATTCAAAGGGACATTTCTCGGTAAGGGAATGTCTGATAAGAAATCTGTTTGATGCATTCTGTTCTACAATGATTGTTGAACAAATTCACAACAGGTCATTATTATATAAAAGTTGATATTAAAGGAAATATGTGGACGTAAAGAGATTTTTTACATTTTTCGACGATTTTAACATTTTTCGAGGGTTATTTTACTTTGAGAATTTTAGTTTAAAAACTGTTACAGATAGAAATGTTATCATTGATGTTTTGTAAAGCAGATGTAATGAGTAGACATAAAAAAATATCAACAAGTCATGATAAAACAAATTTCTGTCCATGACCGGTCCTTGAATATTGCGATTTTGGGAAAATCCTCATTTTTAGCACATTTCAAGGTTCCACAGTTTCTTTATTAAGAAAGATATCATACAATTTATTGTATTTACACATACACCATTCCAAGCACAACTTTTGCTATGTTGTACTTTATTATAAAAATGTTGATAGTTAAGGAGATAGAAGGACCAACATGGAGTAGGGGTAAAAAAATCTTCAAATTTCAGTGTTTTCTTTACATTACATCGTTAAATCACATGTATCTCGAAAACGGTGAGAGATAATTTAACCAAATTTTTTTCTGCTACTAGGAATAATATTCTCTGAAGAATGGTGTCATATCTGACATTGGTCACCATGATGAATTTTTCTGAAAAGTCTTTAACGCTGAATGTCAAGTGGAATTTGGTCATTTTGATAATGTATTAGCTACTGTTTACCTCTTAAACATAAAGTCATGTGAAGGTCAAACACTTTGTGAAGGTCAAAGAGGAATCTTGAAGACCTAAGTATTGACGCGTCAATCCTAGTTATTAGGTCTTCAAGACTACGTCTGGAAGACCTATTGTTATTATCCGGATTTTTATTCTTATTATTTGTACCGATTTTTGTTAGTGCGATTCTGACCTAACCAATCGATCGATTTTCATGAAACTTTCAGGACTGATAGAGTATCACGAGAACTGGCTCTGCGAAGCTTTTGAATTTCGAATTTTAATTTGTGCTAGAGTTATCTCCCTTTGAAGTTGAAACTTCATACCTCAATTTCTCGAAAACTAAGAAAGATAATCGCATAAAACTTTCACCAAAATGTGGGCATCAACATTCCCGATCATATAAGCACATAGCTGTTTTCGGCCGTAATAATAGATTTTTGGCTATTTTCAAAAAACTGAAATTTTGGCGCAATTTCGCGATGTTGACAGTGTTCGTCTTTGAAAACTATCTCCTCATTAACGACAAGACATAGAGCAGTGTTTGATAGCTTAAACGAAAGCTGAAAGAATTGCCAAGAGGGCTGTCGAGCTGATTTTTTGAATTTTGATCTAGAACGTGACTTATCTCCCCTTGAAAATGGATTTTTTTTTAAAGCAACATTTTTCATGATACGTTCAAAGGGACATTAATCTGTAAGGGACTGTCAAATAAGAAATCTGTTTGATGCATTCTGTTCTACAATGATTGTTGAACAAATTCACTACAGATTATTATTATGTAAAAGTTGATATTAAAGGAAATATGTGGACATAAAGAGACTTTTTGCATTTTTCGGCGATTTTAACATTTTTCGAGGGTTATTTTACTTTGAGAATTTTATCTTCAAAACTGTTACAGATAGAAATTTTATCATTGATGTTTTGTGAAGCAGATGTAATAATTAGACAGATAAACAATATCAACAAGTCATAATAATTTTTTTTCTGTCCATGACCTGTCCTTGAATATCGCGATTTTGGGAAAATCCTCATTTTTAGCACATTTCAAAGTTCCACAGTTTCTTTATTAAGAAAGATATCTTTAAATTGATCGTATCTTCACATGCGCTATTCTAAGCTCAACTTTTGTTATGTTGTACTTTATCATAAAAATGTTGATAGTTAAGGAGCTAGAAGGACCAACATGGAGTAGGGGTCTAAAAATCTTCAAATTTCAGTGTTTTCAATAAAGCTCCAAAATTCATTTCTCCATTACTATTTAAGTTATCAAAACAAAACATACATCTGTGTATGTGGATAAACAAGACCTCTTAGACAAAAAGTCATGTGAAGGTCAAACACTGTGTGAAGGTCAAAGAGGAATCTTGAAGACCTAAGTATTGACGCGTCAATCCTAGTTAGGTCTTCAGACGAAAGTCAAAGACCTATTGTTATTATCCGGATTATTATTAGGTCTTCAAGACTACGTCTGGAAGACCTATTGTTATTATCCGGATTATTATTATTATTTGGACGTTTTTTCTGTCAAGATTTCTGACCTTATTGACAAGCCGATTTTCATGAAACTTTCAGGGATTGTAGAGTTTGACCCAAATTAGTGAATGACATGGGCGATTTTTGAATTTCGAATTTGTTTTTGAGTTATCTCCCCTTAAACGAAAAAACTGCAAACCTCGATTTCTCGGTAACTAAGGGAGATAATTTCAAAAAACTTTCACCAAAATGTGGGCAACAACATTCCTCATCGATGTAGCTCATAGCGGTTTTCGGCCGTATAAATAGATTTTTTTCTATTTTCGAAAAACTTAAAATTTTCTGAAATTTCGCGGTTCTGATGGTACGCGTCTTTGAAAATCTTCTCCTCCCTAACTGCAATACATACAGACTAGTGTGATAGCTCGTTAGAAAGCTTAATGAGTGTGTAAAAACGTGAATACCGCGAATTTTTAATTTTTGACCTGTTACTCGAGTTATCTGCCCTTGGAGTTCGACATTTTTTTGAAGTGTCATTTTTCGTGTTACGTTCAAAGGGGCACCACTCTGTAAGGAAATGTCAAAAATGAAATCTGTTTGATGTATTCTGTTCTACAATGATAGGTGAACAAGTTCACTACAGGTCATTATTATATAAAAATTTATATTAAAGGAAATATGTGGACATAAAGAGTTGTTTTTCATTTTTCGGCGATTTTAACATTTTTTTAGGGTTATTTTACTTTGAGAATTTTAGATTCAAAACTGTTACAGATAGAAATTTTATCGTTGATGTTTTGTGAAGCAGATGTAATGATTAGACAGAAAAAAATGTCAACAAGTCATGATTAATTTTTTTTCTGTCCATGACCGGCCCTTGAATATTGAATTTTTTTGAAAATCCTAATTTTTGGCATATTTTAAAGGTCCACAGTTTCTTTATTATGAAAGATATCTTTAAATTGATTGTAGTTTCACATGCGCTATTCCAAGCACAACTTTGGCTATGTTGCACTTTATCATAAAAATGTTGGTAGTTAAGGAACTAGAAGGACCAACATGGTGTAGGGGTAAAACAATCTTCAAATTTCAGTGTTTTCTTAACATTACAACGTTAAATCACATGTATCTCGAAAACGGTGAGAGATAATTTAACCAAATTTTTTTCTGCTACTAGAAATAATATTCTCTGAAAAATGGTGTCATACCTGACATTGGCGACCATGATGAATTTTTCTGAAAAGTCTTTAACACTGAATATCAAGTGGAATTTGGTCATTTTGATAATGTATTAGTTACTGTTTACCTCTTAAGACAAAAAGTCATGTGAAGGTCAAACACTGTGTGAAGGTCAAACAGAAGTCTTGAAGACCTAAGTATTGACGCGTCAATCCTAGTTATTATTATTATTATTATTATTTGGACGTTTTTTCTGTCAAGATTTCTGATCTTATTGACAAGCCGATTTTCATGAAACTTTCAGGGATTGTAGAGTTTGACCCAAATTAGTGAATGTCCTGGGCGATTTTTGAATTTCGAATTTGTTTTTGAGTTATCTCCCCTTAAACGAAAAAACTGCAAACCTCGATTTCTCGGTAACTAAGGGAGATAATTTCAAAAAACTTTCACCAAAATGTGGGCAACAACATTCCTCATCGATTGAGCCCATAGCGGTTTTCGGCCGTATAATTAGATTTTTTTCTATTTTCAAAAAACTAAAAAATTTCGGAAATTTCGCGGTTCTGATGGTATGCGTCTTTGAAAATCTTCTCCTCCCTAACTGCAATACATACAGTCTAGTGTGATAGCTCGTTAGAAAGCTTAATGAGTGTGTAAAAACGTGAATACCGCGAATTTTTAATTTTTGACCTGTTACTCGAGTTATCTGCCCTTGGAGTTCGACATTTTTTTTAAGTGTCATTTTTCGTGTTACGTTCAAAGGGGCACCACTCTGTAAGGAAATGTCAAAAATGAAATCTGTTTGATGTAATCTGTTCTACAATGATAGGTGAACAAGTTCACTACAGGTCATTATTATATAAAAGTTGATATTAAAGGAAATATGTGGACATAAAGAGTTGTTTTTCATTTTTCGGCGATTTTAACATTTTGTTAGGGTTATTTTACTTTGAGAATTTTAGTTTCAAAACTGTTACAGATAGAAATTTTATCATTGATGTTTTGTGAAGAAGATGCAATGAGTAGACGGAAAAAAATATCAACAAGTGATGATAAAAAAAATTCTGTCCATGACCAGTCCTTGAATATTGCGATTTTGGGAAAATCCTCATTTTTAGCACATTTCAAGGTTCCACAGTTTCTTTATTAATAAAGATATCTTTTAATTGATTGTGTTTTCTCATACGCCATTCCAAGCACAACTTTTGCTATGTTGTACTTTATCATAAAAATTTTGATAGTTAAGGAGATAGAAGGACCAACATGGAGTAGGGGTAAAAAAATCTTCAAATTTCAGTGTTTCCTTTACATTACAACGTTAAATCACATGTATCTCGAAAACGGTGGGAGATAATTTAACCAAATTTGTTCTGCTACTAGGAATAATATTCTCTGAAGAATGATGTCATAGCTGACATTGGCCACCATGATGAATTTTTCTGAAAAGTCTTTAACACTGAATATCAAGTGGAATTTGGTTATTTTCATAATGTATTAGCTACTGTTTACCTCTTAGACAAAAAGTCATGTGAAGGTCAAACAGTATGTGAAGGTCAAAGAGGAATCTGAAGACCTAAGTATTGACGCGTCAATCCTAGTTATTATTATTATTTGTACCGATTTTTGTGTCTTCATTTCAGACCTTATTGACAAGCCGATTTTCATGAAACTTTCAGGGAGTGTAGAGTATCACCTAACATAGAAATGCACCGACCAGATTTTTGAATTTCGATTTTGGTTTTGAGTTATCTCCCCTTAAAGGAAAAACTTCATACCTCAATTTCTCAGTAACTAAGGGAGATAATTTCAAAAAACTTTCACCAAAATGTGGGCAACAATATTCCCCATCGAATGCACCCTATGCCGTGTTCGGCCGTATAATTAGATTTTTTGCTATTTTCGAAAAACTGAAATTTTGGTGAAATTTTGCGGTTTTGACGGTACTCGTCTTTGAAAATCTTCTCCTCACTAACGGCAAGACATACAGCAGTGTTTGATAGCTCAAATGAAAGCTAAAAGAACTGCCAAGAAAGTATCGAGCCGTTTTTTGGAATTTTGATCTAGAACGCGAGTTATCTGCCCTTGAAAATGGACATTTTTTAAAAGCATCATTTTTCATGTTACATTCAAAGGGACATTACTCTGTAAGGAAATGTCAAAAATGAAATCTGTTTGATGCATTCTGTTCTACAATGATTGTTGAACAAATTCACTACAGATTATTATTATATAAAAGTTGATTTTAAAGGAAATATGTGGACATAAAGAGTTTTTTTACATTTTTCGTCGATTTTAACATTTTTCGAGGGTTATTTTACTTTAAGAATTTTAGTTTCAAAACTGCTCAAGATAAAAATTTGATCATTGATGTTTTGTGAAGCAGATGTAATGAGTAGACAGAAAAAAATATCAACAAGTCATGATACATTTTTTATTGTCCATGACCTGTCCTTGAATATTGCGATTTTTCGAAATTCCTCATTTTTAGCACATTTCAAAGTTCTACAGTTTGTTTATCAAGAACGATATCATTAAATTGATTGTATTTTCACATGCGCCAGTCAAAGCACAACTTTTGCTATGTTGTACTTTATCATAAAAATGTTGATAGTTAAGGAGCTAGAAGGTCCAACATGGAGTAGGGGTCTAAAATCTTCAAATTTCAGTGTTTTCAATAAAGTTCCAAAATTCATTTCTCTATACCATTTGAGTTATCAAAACACGACATACACCTTTGTATGAGGATGAACAAGACCTCTTAGACAAAAAGTCATGTGAAGGCCAAACAGTATGTGAAGGTCAAAGAGGAATCTTGAAGACCTAAGTATTGACGCGTCAATCCTAGTTATTATTATTATTATTATTTGTACGTTTTTTGTTCCACCATTTCTGACCTTATTGATGAGCCGATTTTCATGAAACTTTCAGGGATTGTAGAGGGTCCCCTATCTTAGATTTGTGTCGAGCCAGATTTTCGAATTTTGATTTTGTTTTTGAGTTATCTCCCCTTAAAGGAAAAACTTCAAACCTCGATTTCTCAGTAACTATGGGAGATAATTTCTTAAAATTTTCACCAAAATGTTGGCAACATTATTCCCCATCGAATGCACACTATGCCGTTTTCGGCCGTATAAATAGATTTTTTGCTATTTTCGAAAAGCTGAAAATTTTGTGAAATTTCACGGTTCTGACGGTACGCGTCTTTAAAAATCTTCTCCTCACAAACGGCAATACTTACAGACAAGTGTGATAGCTCGTTAGAAAGCTTAATGAGTGTGTAAGAAAGTCCACGTGGCGAAATTTTAAATTTCGACCTGTGACTTGAGTTATCTGCCCTTGAAGTTCGACATTTTTTTGAAGGGTCATTTTTCGTGTTACTTTCAAAGGGAGGTTACTCTGTAAGGAAATGTCAAATAAGAAATCTGTTTAATGCATTCTGTTCTACGATGATAGTTGAAGAAATTCACTACAGATCATTATTATATAAAAGTTGATATTTAAGGAAATATGTGGAAATAAAGAGATTTTTTACATTTTTCGGCGATTTCAACAATTTTCGAGGGTTATTTTACTTTGAGAATTTTAGTTTCAAAACTGTTAGAGATAGAAATTTTATCATTGATGTTTTGTATAGCAGATGTAATGAGTAGACGGAAAAAAATATCAACAAGTGATGATAATTTTTTTTCTGTCCATGACCACTACTTGAATATTGCGATTTTCGGAAAATTTGCATTTTTAGCACATTTCAAAGTTCCACAGTTTCTTTATTAAGAAAGATATCTTATAATTAAATAGACTTACACATACGCCATTCCAAGCACAACTTTTGTTTTGTTGTACTTTATCATACAAATTTTGATAGTTAAGGAGATAGAAGGACCGACATGGAGTAGGGGTAAAAAAATCTTCAAATTTCAGTGTTTTCTTTACATTACAACGTTAAATCACATGTATCTCGAATACGGTGAGAGATAATTTAACCAAATTTTTTCTGCTACTAGGAATAATATTCTTTGAAAAATGGTGTCATAGCTGACATTGGCCACCATGATGAATTTTTCTGAAAAGTCTTTAACACTCAATATCAAGTGGAATTTGGTCATTTTGATAAGGTATTAGTTACTGTTTACCTCTTAGACAAAAAGTCATGTGAAGGTCAAACACTGTGTGAAGGTCAAACAGAAGTCTTGAAGACCTAAGTATTGACGCGTCAATCCTAGTTAGGTCTTCAAGACGAAAGTCTGAAGACCTATTGTTATCGTCCGGATTATTATTATTATTTGGACGTTTTTTGTTAGTCCATTTCTGAGCTTATGAACGAGCCGATTTTCATGAAACTTTCAGGGATTGTAGAGTATGACCTAACTTAGAAATGCACGAGCCAGATTTTTGAATTTCGATCTTGGTTTTGAGTTATCTCCCCTTAAAGTGAAAACTTCAAACCTCATTTTCTCGATAACTAAGGGAGATAATTGCATAAATCTTTCACCAAAATGTGGGCAACAACATTCTCCATCGATTCAGCCCATAGTTGTTTCCGGCCGTATAAACAGATTTTTTTCTATTTTCGAAAAACTAAAATTTTGGCGAAATTTTGCGATTTTGACGGTATGCGTCTTTGAAAATCTTCTCCTCACTAACGGCAATATCTACAGACTAGTGTGATAGCTCGTTGGAAAGCTTAATGAGTGTGTAAGAACGTGTATTTGGCGAAAATTTAAATTTCGATATGTGACTCGCGTTATCTGCCCTTGAAATTCGACATTGTTTTAAAGGGTCATTTTTGGTGTTACGTTCAAAGGGACATTACTCTGTTAGAAAATGTCAAAGAAGAAATCTGTTTGATGCATTCTGTTCTACAATGATAGTTAAACAAATTCACTACAGGTCATTATCATATAAAAGTTGATATTAAAGGAAATATGTGGACATAAAGAGATTTTTTACCTTTTTCGGCGATTTTAACATTTTTCGAGGGTTATTTTACTTTGAGAACTTTAGTTTCAAAACTGTTACAGATAGAAATTTTATCAGTGATGTTTTGTGAAGCAGATGTAATGAGTAGACAGAAAAAAATGTCAACAAGTCATGATAAGTCTTTTTTCTGTCCATGAGCCATCCTTGAATATTGAGATTTTTGGAAAATCCTCATTTTTAGCACATTTCAAAGTTACACAGTTTCTTTATTAAGAAAGATGTTTTTAAATTGATTGTATTTTTACATGCGCTATTCCAAGCACAACTTTTGTTATGTTGTACTTTATCATAAAAATGTTGATAGTTAAGGAGCTAGAGGTACCAACATCGAGTAGGGGTCTAAAAATCTTCACTTTTCAGTGTTTTCAAAAATTTGGCCAGTTTAAGGATAAAAACTTGATTGTATACCTTGGTGAAAATGATGAATAAGTTTTTGTATATCTCGTTGACAAAAATGCATGTGAAGGTCAAACACTGTGTGAAGGTCAAACAGGAATCTTGAAGACCTAAGTATTGACGCGTCAATCCTAGTTAGGTCTTCAAGACAAAGTCTTAAGACCTATTGTTATTATCCGGATTATTATTATTATTAGGTCTTCAAGACAAAGTCTTAAGACCTATTGTTATTGTCCGGATTATTAGGTCTTCAAGACAAAGTCTTAAGACCTATTGTTATTGTCCGGATTATTATTATTATTATTATTATTATTATTATTATTATTTGGACGTTTTTTTGTTCCACCATTTCTGACCTTATTAGTGATACGATTTGCATGAAAATTTCAGGGGTTGGAGAGGGTCCCCTAACTTAGATTTGTGGCGAGCCAGATTTTCGATTTTCGATTTTGTGTTTGAGTTATCTCCCCTTAAAGGAAAAATTTCAAACCTCGATTTCTCGGTAACTATGGGAGATAATTTCTTAAAACTTTCACCAAAATGTGGGCAACATTATTTCCCATCGAATGCACCCTATGCCGTTTTCGGCCGTATAAATAGATTTTTTGCTATTTTCGAAAAACTGAAAATTTTGTGAAATTTCACGGTTCTGACGGTACGCGTCTTTAAAAATCTTCTCCTCACAAACGGCAATACTTACAGACTAGTGTGATAGCTCGTTGGAAAGCTTAATGAGTGTGTAAAAAAGTTTTTTTGGCGAAATATAAAATTTCGATCTGTGACTCTCGTTATCTGCCCTTGAAATTCGACTTTTTTTTAAAGGGTCATTTTTCGCGTTACGTTCAAAGGGACATTACTCTGTAAGGAAATGTCAAAAATAAGATATGTTTAATGCATTCTGTTCTACAAAGATAGTTGAACAAGTTCACTTCAGTTCATTATTATATAAAAGTTGATATTAAAGGATATATGTGGACATAAAGAGATTTTTTACATTTTTCGGCGATTTTGACATTTTTCAAGGGTTATTTTGCTTGGAGAATTTTAGTTTCAAAACTGTTACAGATACAAATTTTATCATTGATGTTTTGTAAAGCAGATGTAATGAGTAGACAGAAAAAAATATCAACAAGTGATGATAAAAAAATTTCTGTCCATGACCGGTCCTTGAATATTGCGATTTTGGGAAAATCCTCATTTTTACCACATTTCAAGGTTCCACAGTTTCTTTATTAAGAAATATATCTTTTAATTGATTGTATTTTCACATACGCCATTCCAAGCACAACTTTTGCTATGTTGTACTTTATCATAAAAATGTTGATAGTTAAGGAGACAGAAGGACCAACATGGAGTAGGGGTAAAAAAATCTTCAAATTTCAGTGTTTTCTTTACATTACAACGTTAAATCACATGTATCTCGAAAACGGTGAGAGATAATTTAACAAAAAAAAATTCTGCTACTAAGAATAATATTCTCTGAAGAATGGTGTCATAGCTGACATCTGACATTGGCCACCATGATGATTTTTTTTGAAAAGTCTTTAACACTGAATATCAAGTGGAATTTGGTCATTTTGATAACTTATTAGCTACTGTTTACCTCTTAGACAAAAAGTCATGTGAAGGTCAAACACTTTGTGAAGGTCAAAGAGGAATCTTGAAGACCTAAGTATTGACGCGTCAATCCTAGTTATTATTATTATTATTATTATTATTTGGACGTTTTTTTGTTCCACCATTTCTGACCTTATTAGTGATACGATTTGCATGAAAATTTCAGGGGTTGTAGAGGGTCCCCTAACTTAGATTTGTGGCGAGCCAAATTTTCGAATTTCGATTTTGTGTTTGAGTTATCTCCCCTTAAAGGAAAAATTTCAAACCTCGATTTCTCGGTAACTATGGGAGATAATTTATTAAAACTTTCACCAAAATGTGAGCAACATTATTCCCCATTGAATGCACCCTATGCCGTTTTCGGCCGTATAAATAGATTTTTTTCTATTTTCGAAAAACTGAAAATTTTGTGAAATTTCAAGGTTCTGACGGTACGCGTCTTTAAAAATCTTCTCCTCACAAACGGCAATACTTACAGACTAGTGTGATAGCTCGTTGGAAAGCTTAATTAGTGTGTAAAAAAGTTTTTTGGGCGGAATTTTAAATTTCGACCTGTGACTTGAGTTATCTGCCCTTGAAATTCAACATTTTTTTGAAGGGTCATTTTTCTTGTTACTTTCAAAGGGAGGTTACTCTGTAAGGAAATGTCAAATAAAAAATCTGTTTGATGCATTCTGTTCTACAATGATAGTTGAACAAATTCACTACAGATCATTATCATATAAAAGTTGATATTAAAGGAAATATGTGGACATGAGGAGACTTTTGACATTTTTCGGCGATTTTAACATTTTTCGAGGGTTATTTTACTTTGAGAATTTTAGTTTCAAAACTGCTACAGATAGAAATTTTATCGTTGATGTTTTGTGAAGCAGATGAATTGAGTAAACAGTAACAAATATGAACAAGTGGTGATAATTTTTTTTCTGTCCATGACCTGTCCTTGAATATTGCTGATTTTTGAAAATCCTCATTTTTGGCACATTTCAAAGTTCCACAGTTACTTTACACAGAAACATATCTTTAAATTGATTGTTTTTTTACATGCGCTATATCAGGCACAACTTTTGCTATGTTACACTTTATCATAAAAATGTTGATAGTTAAGGAGCTAGAAGGACCAACATGGAGTAGGGGTCTAAAAATCTTCAAATTTCAGTGTTTTCAGTAAAGTTCCAACATTCATTTCTCCATTACTATTTGAGTTATCAAAACACGACATACATCTTTGTATGTGGATAAACAAGCCCTCTTAGACAAAAAGTCATGTGAAGGTCAAACACTGTGTGAAGGTCAAAGAGGAATCTTGAAGACCTAAGTATTGACGCGTCAATCCTAGTTATTATTATTATTATTATTATTATTTGTACCGATTTTTGTGTCTTCATTTCAGACCTTATTGACAAGCCGATTTTCATGAAACTTTCAGGGATTGTAGAGTATCACCTAACATAGAAATGCACCGACCAGATTTTTGAATTTCCATTTTGGTTTTGAGTTATCTCCCCTTAAAGGAAAAACTTCATACCTCAATTTCTCGGTAACTATGGGAGATAATCTCATAAAACTTTCACCAAAATGTGGGCATCAACATTCCCCATCACATACACACATAGCCGTTTTCGGCCGTAATAATAGATTTTTGGCTATTTTCAAAAAACTGAAATTTTGGCGCAATTTCGCGATTTTGACAGTACTCGTCTTTGAAAATCATCTCCTCATTAACGGCAAGACATACAGCAGTGTTTGATAGCTCAAATGAAAGCTAAAAGAACTGCCAAGAAAGAAACGAGCCTTTTTTTTGAATTTTGATCTAGAACGCGAGTTATCTGCCCTTGAAAAAAAAAAGTGAGAAAAGTCTAATTTTCATGACATATCGCATAGTTTGCAAGAAAACAACAATTTCACAAAGTTAAAAACATTGAGCTGGAGGGAAAGGTATATTTTAAAGTTCCACAGAGGTGATAGGGCTTTTTAAAACAGAGTTAATTCAATCAATACGTTCACACCCAGCTGAGTGGAATCTGCTACCATGTATAAGTCAAAATCAGGACTCTACCCTCTATGATTAAATTAGTCGGTCGGTCTGGTCGGTCTGGTCTGGTCTTTATTGCTAGACCTCCTGCCTCTCTTCTGATCTGACTTGGACACCTTTCATGTACGTGTACGTGCATGTACATGGATTTGGTCTTGGAATATGTCTTGGCCATATCTTTCATTTGAGAGATTGACGCTACAAAGGGCCATTTCCAACTCCCCGTTGCTTGATTGCTAGACTACGCATTTTTGACCTACTCTGGTATATTGTAGCATGTATTATGTTTGCATCTTTTAGTTAAACTTTTTGAGTTATCAGTATAATATCAATAGTTAAAGTGTTAGGTTTCATTACATTATACAGGGGTCTGAAACAGTCAACTTTACTTTACAGCGTTAAATCACATGTATCTTGAAAACGGTGACAGATAATTCAACAACAAAAATTTCTGCTTCTAGGAATAATATTCTCTGAAGAATGATGTCATAGCTGACACTGGCCACCATGATGAATTTTTCTAAAAAGTCTTTAACACTGAATAACAAGTGGAATTTGGTCATTTTGATAATGTATTAGCTACTGTTTACCTCTTAGACAAAAAGTCATGTGAAGGTCAAACAGTATGTGAAGGTCAAAGAGGAATCTGAAGACCTAAGTATTGACGCGTCAATCCTAGTTAGGTCTTCAGACGAAAGTCAAAGACCTATTGTTATTATCCGGATTATTATTATTATTATTATTATTATTATTATTATTATTTGGACGTTTTTTGTTCAGAACTTTCTGAACTTATTAACGAGCCGATTTTCATGAAACTTTCAGGGATTGTAGAGTATACCCTGGAATAGACATGCGAAGCTTTTGAGCGAAATCGGTTCATTCATTAAAGGTCCAGGTCGAATCCAAAATCGAAAATTTAACATTCATTTTTTTTTCAAAATGCACTTAGAGACTTAAATTTTTTTTTAAAAGATGCGCAATGACAAATGATGAAAAAAGGGGAATCAGGACAAATTCGTAGGTCACGTGCTTTGTCCGCCATCTTGCTTTTAGTGCATTTTCGACCGTTTCCGACCCCACCCGCCTTTGAGAGTCTTCTCCTCTGAAGATACTTGCACTAGAGAGCTGAAATTTATACTCAATGTAGCTGAAGTATTGTACATGAAAGTTAAGTCGTTTAATGGTTCTAACGTGAATACTTTTTTTGCTGTGACCTTTCAAAGTTGACCAAAATCGAAAAATCGCCAACTTCAAGGGCAGATAACTCAAAAACCAGACCATAGAACTTAATGATTTTTGCATGAGAGTTAGACATGAGCAAGGTCTTCAAGATAAAAGAATAAAATCGATCGCGAACAGTCATTTCCGGTCACGAGGAAGGGTCAAAGTTTGCATTTTTGAAAACGGGTGTTTTAGTGGGCATGTTTGAAAAATCCTTGTTAACCTACGACACGTGATACATATTTGTTCTATATATCATATGGAAGCCAAAAGAACATACAATCTTTGATAAATCTCATTAAAATTAGATTAAACATTAACATTGATTTTGGAGTATTTAAATGTGGCAATCCTACTTTTGTTTTGAATGATTCTGATATAAGAATGATTGAAAATTTTTCGTTCATTAGCAATACAACACTAGGAAATGTTGTATCTATCATCAGACAGCAACAAGACGGTAGAACCTGAGATGATTCATGTTTGCAGCCATGATGAATTTTTGGTAAAGCCTTTAATGTTGAATATCAAGTGGAATTTGGTCATTTTGATAATGTATTAGCTACTGTTTACCTCTTAGACAAAAAGTCATGTGAAGGTCAAACAGTATGTGAAGGTCAAAGAGGAATCTGAAGACCTAAGTATTGACGCGTCAATCCTAGTTAGGTCTTCAAGACAAAGTCTTAAGACCTATTGTTATTATCCGGATTATTATTATTATTATTATTATTATTTGGACGTTTTTTCTGTCGACGTTTCTGACCTTATTGACAAGCCGATTTTCCTGAAACTTTCAGGGATTGTAGAATTTGACCTAAATTATTGCGTAACGTGGGCGATTTTTTAATTTCGAATTCCTTTTTGAGTTATCTCCCCTTAAATGAAAAAACGTCAAACCTCAATTTCTCGGTAACTATGGGAGATAATTGCATGAAACTTTCACCAAAATGTGGGCAACATCATTCTTCATCGATTATGCCCATAGCGGTTTTCGGCCGTATAAATAGATTTTTTTCTATTTTCGAAAAACTGAAATTTTGGCGATATTTCGCGGTTCTGACGGTATGCGTCTTTGAAAATCTTCTTCTCACTAACGGTAATACATACAGACGCATGCTATTGCTCATTTAAAAGCTAAATGAATAGTGTTTAATCCATACTTCCTTTTAGGCATCTATTTTCATCGGTTTGTGAGCTACAGCAGTTTCAAAAATGATCTTTTGAAATAAAGGATGTTTATGCGTCACGTTCAAAGGGGCACCACTCTGTAAGGAAATGTCAAAAATGAAATCTGTTTGATGCATTCTGTTCTACAATGATAGGTGAACAAGTTCACTTCAGGTCTTTATCATATAAAAGTTGATATTAAAGGAAATATGTGGACATAAAGAGATTTTTTACATTTTTCTGCGATTTTAACATTTTTCGAGGGTTATTTTCCTTTGAGAATTTTAGTTTCAAAACTGTTACAGAAAGAAATTTTATCATTGATGTTTTGTGAAGGAATAGTAATGAGTAGACGGAAAACAATATCAACAAGTCATGATACATTTTTTTCTGTCCATGACCGGTCCTTGAATATTGCGATTTGGGGGAAATCCTCATTTTTAGCACATTTCAAGGTTCCACAGTTTCTTTATTAATAAAGATATCTTAAAATTGAGTTGATAGTTAAGCAGCTAGAAGGACCAACATGGAGTAGGGGTCTAAAAATCTTCAAATTCCAGTGTTTTCACTAAAGTTCCAAAATTCATTACTCCATTACTATTTAAGTTATCAAAACAAAACATACATCTGTGTATGTGGATAAACAAGACCTCTTAGACAAAAAGTCATGTGAAGGTCAAACACTGTGTGAAGGTCAAAGAGGAATCTTGAAGACCTAAGTATTGACGCGTCAATCCTAGTTATTCTTATTATTTGCACTGATTTTTGTGACAGCGATTCTGACTTAACCAATGAATGGATTTCCATGAAACTTTCAGGACTGATAGAGTGTCACCTGAACTGGCTCTGCGAAGCTTTTGAATTGCGAATTTCAATTTGTGCTTGAGTTATCTCCCTTTGAAGTTGAAACTTCATACCTCAATTTCTCGAAAACTAAGAAAGATAATCGCACAAAATTTTCACCAAAATGTGGGCATCAACATTCCCCATCTAATGAACCCATAGCCGTTTTCGGCCGTAATAATAGATTTTTGGCTATTTTCAAAAAACTGAAATTTTGGCGCGTTTTCGCGATTTTGACAGTACGCGTCTTTGAAATCTATCTCCTCTTACACGGCAAGACATACATCAGTGTTTGATAGCTCAAATGAAAGCTAAAAGAATTGCCTAGAGAAGTGTCGAGCTGATTTTTTTAATTTTTATCTAGAACGTGAGTTATCTTCCCTTGAAAATATACATTTGTTAAAAGGATCATTTTTCATGTTACGTTCAAAGGGTCATTTCTCTGTAAGGGAATGTCAAATAAGAAATCTGTTTGATGCATTCTGTTCTACAAGGATTGTTGAACACATATACTACAGATTATTATTATATAAATGTTGATATTAAAGGAAATATGAGCACATAAAGATATTTTTTACATTTTTCGGCGATTTTAACATTTTTCGAGGGTTATTTTACTTTGAGAATTTTAGTTTCGAAGCTGTTACAGATAGAAATTTTGTCATTGATGTTTTGTGAAGCTGATGTAATGAGTAGATAGAAAAAAATAACAACAAGTCATGATAATTATTTTTCGGTCCATGACCAGTCCTTGAATATTGCGATTTTTGGAAAATCCTCATTTTTAGCACATTTCAAAGTTCCACAGTTTCTTTATTAAGAAAGATATCTTAAAATTGATTGTATCTTCACATGCGCTATTCTTAACTCAACTTTTGCTATGTTTTACTTTATCATAAAAATGTTGATAGTTAAGGAGCTAGAAGGACCAACATGGAGTAGGGGTCTAAAAATCTTCAAATTTCAATGTTTTCAATAAAGCTCCAAAATTCATTTCTCCATTACTATTTAAGTTATCAAAACAAAACATACATCTGTGTATGTGGATAAACAAGACCTCTTAGACAAAAAGTCATGTGAAGGTCAAACATTGTGTGAAGGTCAAAGAGGAATCTTGAAGACCTAAGTATTGACGCGTCAATCCTAGTTATTATTATTATTATTTGGACGTTTTTTGTTCAGTCATTTCTGACCTTATTAACAAACAGATTTGCATGAAACTTTCAGGGATTGTAGAATATCACCGAACCTAGACATGCACGAGCCAGATTTTTTAATTTTGATTTTGTTTTCGAGTTATCTCCCCTTAAAGGAAAAACTTCAAACCTCGAGATCTCGGTTACTATGGGAGATAATTTCATAAAACTTTCACCAAAATGTGGGCAACAACATTCCTCATCGATTAAGCCCATACAAGTTTACGGCCGTATAAATAGATTTTTTTCTATTTTTGAAAAACTGAAAATTTTCTGAAATTTCGCGGTTCTGACGGTACGCGTCTTTGAAATTCTTCTCCTCACTAACGGTAATACATACAGACGTATGCTATAGCTCATTTTGAAACTGAGAGATTGCTGCACATAAATAAGTCATATCAAGTATAATGTTTCAGCGGTTTTTGAGCAACAGTAGTTTCAAAAATGATCTTTTGAAAAAACGGATTTTTATGCGTCACGTTCAAAGGGGCACAACTCTGTAAGGAAATATCAAAAATGAAATCTGTTTGTTGAATTCTGTTTTACAATGATAGTTGCACAAGTTCATTACAGGTCATGATTATATAAAAGTTGATATTAAAGGAATTATGTGGACATAAAGATATTTTCTACATGTTTCGGCGATTTTAACATTTTTCAAGGGTTATTTTACTTTGAGAATTTTAGTTTCAAAACTGTTACAGATAGAAATTTTATCATTGATGTTTTGTGAAGCAGATGTAATGAGTAGACGGGAAAAAATATCAACAAGTGATGATAAAAAAAATTCTGTCCATGACCGGACCTTGAATATTGCGATTTTGGGAAAATTCTCATTTTTAGCACATTTCAAGGTTCCACAGTTTCTTTATTAATAAAGATATCTTCTAATTGATTGCATTTTCACATATGCCAATCCAAGCACAACTTTTGCTATCTTGTACCTTATCATAAAATTTTTGATAGTTAAGGAGATAGAAGGACCGACATGGAGTAGGGGTAAAAAAATCTTCAAATTTCAGTGTTTTCTTTACATTACAACGTTAAATCACATGAATCTGGAAAACGGTGACAGATAATTCAACCTAATTTTTTTCTGCTTCTAGGAATAATATTCTCTGAAGAATGATGTCATAGCTGACATTGGACACCATGATTAATTTTTCGAAAAAATCTTTAACACTGAATATCAAGTGGAATTTGGTCATTTTGATAATTTATTAGCTACTGTTTACCTCTTAGACAAAAAGTCATGTGAAGGTCAAACACTATGTGAAGGTCAAAGAGGAATCTTGAAGACCTAAGTATTGACGCGTCAATCCTAGTTATTATTATTATTATTTGGACGTTTTTTGTTCAGTCATTTCTGACCTTATTAACAAACAGATTTGCATGAAACTTTCAGGGATTGTAGAATATCACCGAACCTAGACATGCACGAGCCAGATTTTTTAATTTTGATTTTGTTTTCGAGTTATCTCCCCTTAAAGGAAAAACTTCAAACCTCGAGATCTCGGTTACTATGGGAGATAATTTCATAAAACTTTCACCAAAATGTGGGCAACAACATTCCTCATCGATTAAGCCCATACAAGTTTACGGCCGTATAAATAGATTTTTTTCTATTTTTGAAAAACTGAAAATTTTCTGAAATTTCGCGGTTCTGACGGTACGCGTCTTTGAAATTCTTCTCCTCACTAACGGTAATACATACAGACGTATGCTATAGCTCATTTTGAAACTGAGAGATTGCTGCACATAAATAAGTCATATCAAGTATAATGTTTCAGCGGTTTTTGAGCAACAGTAGTTTCAAAAATGATCTTTTGAAAAAACGGATTTTTATGCGTCACGTTCAAAGGGGCACAACTCTGTAAGGAAATATCAAAAATGAAATCTGTTTGTTGAATTCTGTTTTACAATGATAGTTGCACAAGTTCATTACAGGTCATGATTATATAAAAGTTGATATTAAAGGAATTATGTGGACATAAAGATATTTTCTACATGTTTCGGCGATTTTAACATTTTTCAAGGGTTATTTTACTTTGAGAATTTTAGTTTCAAAACTGTTACAGATAGAAATTTTATCATTGATGTTTTGTGAAGCAGATGTAATGAGTAGACGGGAAAAAATATCAACAAGTGATGATAAAAAAAATTCTGTCCATGACCGGACCTTGAATATTGCGATTTTGGGAAAATTCTCATTTTTAGCACATTTCAAGGTTCCACAGTTTCTTTATTAATAAAGATATCTTCTAATTGATTGCATTTTCACATATGCCAATCCAAGCACAACTTTTGCTATCTTGTACCTTATCATAAAATTTTTGATAGTTAAGGAGATAGAAGGACCGACATGGAGTAGGGGTAAAAAAATCTTCAAATTTCAGTGTTTTCTTTACATTACAACGTTAAATCACATGAATCTGGAAAACGGTGACAGATAATTCAACCTAATTTTTTTCTGCTTCTAGGAATAATATTCTCTGAAGAATGATGTCATAGCTGACATTGGACACCATGATTAATTTTTCGAAAAAATCTTTAACACTGAATATCAAGTGGAATTTGGTCATTTTGATAATTTATTAGCTACTGTTTACCTCTTAGACAAAAAGTCATGTGAAGGTCAAACACTATGTGAAGGTCAAAGAGGAATCTTGAAGACCTAAGTATTGACGCGTCAATCCTAGTTAGGTCTTCAGACGAAAGTCAAAGACCTATTGTTATTATCCGGATTATTATTATTATTATTATTATTATTTGTACTTTTTTTGTTAGTTCATTTCTGATCTTATCAACGAACTGATTTTCATGAAACTTTCAGGAATTGTAGAGTATGACCTAACTTAGACATGCACGAGCCAGATTTTTGAATTTCGATTTTGTTTTCGAGTTATCTCCCCTTAAAGGAAAAACTTCAAACCTCAATTTCTCGGTAACTAAGGGAGATAATTCAATAAAACTTTCACCAAAATGTGGGCAACAACATTCCCCATTGATTAAGACCATAGCGGTTTTCGGCCGTATAAATAGATTTTTTTCTATTTTCGAAAAACTGAAATTTTGGTGAAATTTCGCGGTTTTGACGGTACGCGTCTTTGAAAATCTTCTTCTCACTAACGGCAATATATACAGACTAGTGTGATAGCTCGTTGGAAAGCCTAATCAGTGTGTAAGAACGTGCATTTGCCGAAACTTCAAATTTCGAACTGTGACTCGCGTTATCTGCCCTTGAAATTCGACATTTTTTTAAAGGGTCATTTTTCGTGTTACGTTCAAAGGGACATTACTCAGTAAGGAAATGTCAAAAATGAAATCTGTTTGATGCATTCTGTTCTACAATGATAGATGAACAAGTTCACTACAGGTCATTATCATATAAAAGTTGATATTAAAGGAAATATGTGGACATAAACAGATTTTTTACATTTTTCGGCGATTTTAACATTTTTCGAGGGTTATTTTACTTTGAGAATTTTAGTTTCAAAACTGTTACAGATATAAATTTTAACATTGATGTTTTGTGAAGCAGATGTAATGAGTAGACGGAAAAAAATATCAACAAGTGATGATAATTTTTTTCCTCTCCATGACCAGTCCTTGAATATTGTGATTTTTGGAAAATCCTCATTTTTGGCACATTTCAAAGTTCCACAGTTCCTTTATTAAGAAAGATATCTTTAAATTGATTGTACTTTCACATGCGCTATTCCAAGCACAACTTTTTATGTGTTGTATTTTATCATAAAAATGTTGATAGTTAAGGAGCTAGAAGGACCAACATGGAGTAGGGGTCTAAAAATATTCAAATTTCAGTGTTTTCAATAAAGTTCCAAAGTTGATTACTCCATTACTATTTCAGTTATCAAAACAAAAAAAACATCTTTGTATGTGGATAAACAAGACCAACATTGTTTCTGATATACCTTATCAGTAAAATATCAATAGTTAAAGTGTAAGGTTTCATTACATTATACAGAGGTCTGAAACAGTCAACTTTACATTACAGCCTTTAATCACATGTATCTGGAAAACGGTGATAGATAATTCAACAAAATTTTGTTCCGCTTCTAGGAATGATATTCTCTGAAGAATGATGTCATAGCTGACTTTGGCCGCCATGATGGATTTTTCTGAAAGGTCTTTAACACTGAATATCAAGTGGAATTTGGTCATTTTGATAATGTATTAGCTACTGTTTACCTCTTAGACAAAAAGTCATGTGAAGGTCAAACAGTATGTGAAGGTCAAAGAGGAATCTGAAGACCTAAGTATTGACGCGTCAATCCTAGTTATTATTATTATTATTTGGACGTTTTTTTGTTAGTTCATTTCTGATCTTATCAACGAACTGATTTTCATGAAACTTTCAGGGATTGTAGAAAATGACCTAACTTAGACATGCACGAGCCAGATTTTTGAATTTCGATTTTGGTTTTGAGTTATCTCCCCTTAAAGTCAAAACTTCAAACCTCAATTTCTCGGTAACTATGGGAGATAATTTCATAAAACTTTCACCAAAATGTGGGCAACAACATTCTTCATCGATTAAGCATATAGCAGTTTTCGGCCGTATAAATAGTTTTTTTTCTATTTTCGAAAAACTGATTTTTTGGTGAAATTTCGCGGTTCTGACGGTACGCGTCTTTGAAAATCTTCTCCTCACAAACGGCAATACCTACAGACAAGTGTGATAGCTCGTTGGAAAGCTTAATGAGTGTGTAAAAAAGTTTTCTGGGCGAAATTTTAATTTTCGACCTGTGACTTGAGTTATCTGCCCTTGAAATTCGACATCTTTTTGAAGGGTTAATTTTTCGTGTTACTTTCAAAGGGAGGTTACTCTGTAAGGAAATGTCAAATAAGAAATCTGTTTGATGCATTCTGTTCTACGATGATAGTTGAAGAAATTCACTACAGATCATTATCATATAAAAGTTGATATTAAAGGAAATATGTGGACATGAAGAGACTTTTTACATTTTTCGGCGATTTTAACATTTTTCGAGGGTTATTTTACTTTGAGAATTTTAGTTTCAAAACTGCTACAGATAGAAATTTTATAGTTGATGTTTTGTGAAGCAGATGAATTGAGTAAACAGTAAAAAATATGAACAAGTCGTGATAATTTTTTTTCTGTCCATGACCTGTCCTTGAATATTGCTGATTTTTGAAAATCCTCATTTTTGGCACATTTCAAAGTTCCACAGTTACTTTACACAGAAACATATCTTTAAATTGATTGTATTTTTACATGCGCTATATCAGGCACAACTTTTGCTATGTTACACTTTATCATAAAAATGTTGATAGTTAAGGAGCTGGAAGGACCAACATGGAGTAGGGGTCTAAAAATCTTCAAATTTCAGTGTTTTCAATAAAGTTCCAAAATTCATTTCTCCATTACTATTTGAGTTATCAAAACACGAAATACATCTTTGTATGTGGATAAACAAGCCCTCTTAGACAAAAAGTCATGTGAAGGTCAAACAGTATGTGAAGGTCAAAGAGGAATCTTGAAGACCTAAGTATTGACGCGTCAATCCTAGTTAGGTCTTCAAGACTACGTCTGGAAGACCTATTGTTATTATCCGGATTATTATTATTCCTTATTATTTGTACCGATTTTCTGTCAGAGCTACAGCACAAACGGATGGTCCGAATTTAATGAAATTTTCAGGGATTGTATCTTTAGTCCTAAATTAGAGAATAACGCGGGCGATTTTTGAATTTCGATTTCGTTTTTGAGTTATCTCCCCTTAAAGGAAAAAACTTCAAACCTCGATTTCTCAGTAACTATGGGAGATAATTTCTAAAAACTTTCACCAAAATGTGGGCAACAACATTCCCCATCGATTAAGCCCATAGCGGTTTTCGGCCGTATAAATAGATTTTTTTCTATTTTCGAAAAACTGAACATTTTCTGAAATTTCGCGGTTCAGACGGTACGCGTCTTTGAAAATCTTCTTCTCACTAACGGCAATATATACAGACTAGTGTGATAGCTCGTTAGAAAGCCTAATCAGTGTGTAAGAACGTGAATTTGCCGAAACTTCAAATTTCGAACTGTGACTCGCGTTATCTGCCCTTGAAATTCGACATTTTTTTAAAGGGTCATTTTTCGTGTTACGTTCAAAGGGACATTTCTCAGTAAGGAAATGTCAAAAATGAAATCTGTTTGATGCATTCTGTTCTACAATGATAGATGAACAAGTTCACTACAGGTCATTATCATATAAAAGTTGATATTAAAGGAAATATGTGGACATAAACAGATTTTTTACATTTTTCGGCGATTTTAACATTTTTCGAGGGTTATTTTACTTTGAGAATTTTAGTTTCAAAACTGTTACAGATATAAATTTTATCATTGATGTTTTGTGAAGCAGATGTAATGAGTAGACGGAAAAAAATATCAACAAGTGATGATAATTTTTTTCCTCTCCATGACCAGTCCTTGAATATTGTGATTTTTGGAAAATCTTAATTTTTAGCACATTTCAAGGTTCCACAGTTTCTTTATTAGGAAAGATATCTTTTAATTGATTGTATTTCCACATGCGCTTTTTCAAACACAACTTTTGCTATGTTGTACTCTATCATAAAATTGTTGATAGTTAAGGAGTTAGAAGGACCAACATGGAGTAGGGGTCTAAAAATCTTCAAATTTCAGTGTTTTCAATATAGTTCCATAATTCAGTAATCCATTACTATTTGAGTTATCAAAACAAAACATACATCTTTGTATGTGGATAAACAAGACCTCTTAGACAAAAAGTCATGTGAAGGTCAAACACTGTGTGAAGGTCAAAGAGGAATCTTGAAGACCTAAGTATTGACGCGTCAATCCTAGTTAGGTCTTCAAGACAAAGTCGTGAAGACCTATTGTTATTACACTTATTCTTCAAGTTCTTATTATTATTATTATTATTTGTACAATTTTTGTGACGGTTCCACAACTCAAACCGCTTGTTCAAATTTGCCCAAACTTGACATGCAGGTACCCCTTACCCTGGAATCGATAAACTAAGCTTTTGGGCATAATCGGCTCGTACATTAAAGGTCCAGTTCGAATCCAAAGTCGAAAATTTAACATTGATTTTCTTTTCAAAATGCACTTAGAGACTTGAATTTTTTTTTAAAACAAGCGCAATGAAAAAAAATGAAAAAAAGGGAATCAGGACAAATTCGTAGGTCACGTGCTTTGGCCGCCATCTTGCTTTTAGTGCATTTTCGACCGTTTCCGACCCCACCCGCCTTTAAAAGCCTACTCCTCTGAAGATACTTGCACTAGAGAGCTGAAATTTATACTGAATGTAGCTGAAGTATTGTTCAAAAAAGCGATGTCGATTTATGGTGCTAACATTAATACTTTTTGTGCTGTGACCTTTCAAAGTTTACCAAAATCTCAAAATCGCCAACTTCAAGGGCAGATAACTCAAAAACCAGACCGTAGAACTTAATGATTTTTGCATGAGACTTAGACATGAGCAAGGTCTTCAAGATCAAAGAATAAAATCGCTCGCGAACAGTCACTTCCGGTCAGGAGGTAGGGTCAAACTTTGCATATGCAAAAGTGGTGTTTTGCTTGGTATGTTTGAAACCTCTTTAACAAACATGCATGTGAAGGTCAAACATGCATGTGTAAGGTCAAACAGTATGTGAAGGTCAAAGAGGAATCTTGAAGACCTAAGTACTGCCGCGGCAGTCCTAGTTAGGTCTTCAAGACAAAGTCGTGAAGACCTATTGTTTTTATCCGATTTCTTATTATTATTATTATTATTATTATTATTATTATTATTATTATTATTTGTACAATTTTTGTGAACGATCTACAGCTCAAACCGCTTGTTCAAATTCGCCCAAACTTGACATGCAGGTACCCCTTACCCTGGAATCGCTAAACTAAGCTTTTGGGCAAAATCGGTTCGTACATTAAAGGTCCAGTTCGAATCCAAAGTCGAAAATTTAACATTGATTTTTTTTTCAGAATGCACTTAGACACTTGAAATTTTTTTTAAAAGAAGCGCATTGAAAAATAATGAAAAAAAGGAAATCAGGACAAATTCGTAGGTCACGTGCTTTGGCCGCCATTTTGCTTTCAGTGTATTTTCGACCGTTTCCGACCCCACCCGCCTTTAAAACCCTACTCCTCTGAAAATACTTGCACTAGAGAGCTGAAATTTATACTGAATGTAGCTGAAGTATTGTTCAAAAAAGCGATGTCGATTTATGGTGCTAACATTAATACTTTTTGTGCTGTGATCTTTCAAAGTTGACCAAAATCTCAAAATCGCCAACTTCAAGGGCAGATAACTCAAAAACCAGACCGTAGAACTTAATGATTTTTGCATGAGACTTAGACATGAGCAAGGTCTTCAAGATCAAAGAATAAAATCGCTCGCGAACAGTCACTTCCGGTCAGGAGGAAGGGTCAAACTTTGCATATGCAAAAGTGGTGTTTTGCTTAGTATGTTTGAAACCTCTTTAACAAACATGCATGTGAAGGTCAAACATGCATGTGAAGGTCAAACAGTATGTGAAGGTCAAAGAGGAATCTTGAAGACCTAAGTACTGCCGCGGCAGTCCTAGTTATTATTATTATTATTTGTACAATTTTTGTGAACGATCTACAGCTCAAACCGCTTGTTCAAATTCGCCCAAACTTGACATGCAGGTACCCCTTACCCTGGAATCGATAAACTAAGCTTTTGGGCATAATCGGCTCGTACATTAAAGGTCCAGTTCGAATCCAAAGTCGAAAATTTAACATTGATTGTTTTTTCAAAATGCACTTAGAGACTTAATTTTTTTTTTAAAAGAAGCGCAATGAAAAATAATGAAAAAAAGGAAATCAGGACAAATTCGTAGGTCACGTGGTTTGTCCGCCATCTTGCTTTCAGTGTATTTTCGACCGTTTCCGACCCCACCCGCCTTTAAAAGCCTACTCCTCTGAAGATACTTGCACTAGAGAGCTGAAATTTATACTCAATGTAGCTGAAGTATTGTACAAAAAAGCGATGTCGATTTATGGTGCTAACATTAATACTTTTTGTGCTGTGACCTTTCAAAGTTGACCAAAATCTCAAAATCGCCAAATTCAAGGGCAGATAACTCAAAAACCAGACCGTAGAACTTAATGATTTTTGCATGAGACTTAGACATTAGCAAGGTCTTCAAGATAAAAGAATAAAATCGCTCGCGAACAGTCATTTCCGGTCAGGAGGAAGGGTCAAACTTTGCATATGCAAAAGTGGTCTTTTGCTTGGTATTTTTTAAACCTCTTTAACAAACATGCATGTGAAGGTCAAACATGCATGTGAAGGTCAAACAGTATGTGAAGGTCAAACAGGAATCTTGAAGACCTAAGTACTGCCGCGGCAGTCCTAGTTATTATTATTATTATTTGTACAACTTTTGTGACGGTTCCACAGCTCAAACCGCTTGTTCAAATTTGCCCAAACTTGACATGCAGGTACCCCTTACCCTGGAATCGATAAACTAAGCTTTTGGGCATAATCGGCTCGTACATTAAAGGTCCAGTTCGAATCCAAAGTCGAAAATTTAACATTGATTTTTTTTTCAAAATGCACTTAGAGACTTGAAATTTTTTTTAAAAGAAGCGCAATGAAAAATTATGAAAAAAAGGGAATCAGGACAAATTCGTAGGTCACGTGGTTTGTCCACCATCTTGCTTTCAGTGTATTTTCGACCGTTTCTGACCCCACCCGCCTTTAAAAGCCTACTCCTCTGAAGATACTTGCACTAGAGAGCTGAAATTTATACTGAATGTAGCTGAAGTATTGTACATAAAAGCGATGTCGATTTATGGTGCTAACATTAATACTTTTTGTGCTGTGACCTTTCAAAGTTGACCAAAATCTAAAAATCGCCAACTTCAAGGGCAGATAACTCAAAAACCAGACCTTAGAACTTAATGATTTTTGCATGAGAGTTAGACATGAGCAAGGTCTTCAAGATAAAGGAATAAAATCGATCGCGAACAGTGATTTCCGGTCACGAGGAAGGGTCAAAGTTTGCATTTTTGAAAACGGGTGTTTTGGTGGGTATGTTTGAAAAATCCTTGTTAACCTACGACACGTGATACATATTTGTTCTATATATCATATGAAAGCCAAAAGAACATACAATCTTTGATAAATCTCATTAAAATTAGATTAAACATTAACATTGATTTTGGAATATTTACATGTGGTCAATCCTACTTTTGTTTTGAATGATTCTGATATAAGAATGATTGAAAAATTGTAGTTCATTAGCAATAAAACACTAGGAACACATACTATACATCGATGGCTACGCTTGTTGAAGACAAAAACCTCTTGTGTAGTACTTTATTATAAAATTGTTCACAGTAAATGACTCATAAGCTAAATTATCTATTTTTTTTAGATAAAGCTTGATATTTGCGGCAGATGTCGCATCGATCACCGTTTCTTTACTTTTTCATGCTCATAAACAAATAATGTATGCAAATAAAGACAAATCTCTCCTCTAAACAATGGTAAAATCAATTTTGAAATGTCTCTAATGGTTCGGCAGATAGGAATGCTGCACGGTTAATTTTGGGGAAAAACTAGAAAAACTTTACACTGATAGATTTGATACATTTAAATAACAATGAAATTGTGTACATTCAACAATACTTATTTCAGAAGAAAAAGCTATGTGAAGAAAAGCTATTCTTATTGTCAATTAAACTCTTTGTTTGGGACTGACAACAAATCGTGCAAGTGGACTAAACACACTTTGAAAGCCTTTATGGTCAAGATTTATTTTCAAGACCAAATGCACGGGTCAGTGCGTAGGTACAAGCAAATGTACCTTCCCTTAATTGAAAAGGGCATAACGACGGCCACTATCAGCTCTTGGGCTCTTGGGCTCTTGGTCATTAGATAAAGGGAGGCCGTCCTGATTCCTGCCTAAATGCTCGGCAGATTCCACTCGCAAGGGTGTGACGTCCTCGATTAACTCTCTTTTCCAAAATGCCTGTCGTCCTCCTGAACTTTGAAATATGCATTTCCTCCCGGCCGCATGTTCTACACTTTGTGCTTGCAGACATTTGATGCAAATACGCAGTCAAGACGTGTACATTCGATTTTGGTTACTAATTCCTTGCATTTCGCCAGGGGACACCGGAAGACGTAGATACAACGTTCTGTGTACTAAGAATAGCGCTAGCCTCGCTAGACATCGTATTTCCACGTAAAACAACACATCAAAGAGCTCGAAATGGTCAAAAGCACGTTCTGACCTCAAACAAGACATCAAACAGCTCAAAACTCTCAAAAGCACCTCCCTTACACGACTCCGTCATTGAACTCATTCTTGGATGCGAGATTGTTTGTTTTGCCTTCGTGAACCTAAAGTCTAAGTGCTAAAATTCCAATCCAAAGACAGCTAGCTTCGTTGTCGAGTGGTTAAGGCCTTCGCCTCTGAATTCAGAGTGCTAACTTTTAGGGTTCAAATCCGGCTTCAGCCGACAAACTTTTGCAGATCGAACTTGTTATTTTTTTGCTTAGGTTGAACATTATATTTTGGTTGCATTGGAGTTAAATGGCATAAAATATATTTTTTTATGCATTAGGATTTTGGATTCGAATTTGAAATTAATGTCTATCAAACAAATGTAGGCCTAAACGTTGAGTATCAAGTGAAATGTGGTCATTTTCATAATGTATGAGTTACTTTTTAAATCTCAGAAAAAACGTCATGTCAAGGTCAAACAGTATGTGAAGGTCAAACAGGAATCTTGAAGACCTAAGTACTGCCGCGGCAGTCCTAGTTATTATTATTATTATTTGGACGTTTTTTTGTTAGTTCATTTCTGAAGTTATCAACGAACAGATTTTCATTAAACTTTCAGGGATTGTAGAGTATGACTTAACTTAGACATGCACGAGCCAGATTTTTGAATTTCGATTTTGGTTTTGAGTTATCTCCCCTTAAAGTCAAAACTTCAAACCTCAATTTCTCGGTAACTATGGGAAATAATTTCATAAAACTTTCACCAAAATGTGGGCAACAACATTCTTCATCGATTAAGCACATAGCAGTTTTCGGCCGTATAAATAGTTTTTTTTCTATTTTCGAAAAACTGATTTTTTTGTGAAATTTCGCGGTTCTGACGGTACTCGTCTTTGAAAATCTTCTTCTCACAAACGGCAATACCTACAGACTAGTGTGATAGCTCGTTGGAAAGCTTAATGAGTGTGTAAAACTGTTTTCTGGGCGAAATTTTAAATTTCGACCTGTGACTTGAGTTATCTGCCCTTGAAATTCGACAATTTTTTGAAGGGTCATTTTTCGTGTTACTTTCAAAGGGAGGTTACTCTGTAAGGAAATGTCAAATAAGAAATCGGTTTAATGCATTCTGTTCTACGATGATAGTTGAAGAAATTCACTACAGATCATTATCATATAAAAGTTGATATTAAAGGAAATATGTGGACATTAATAGATTTTTTACAATTTTCGGCGATTTTAACATTTTTTAAGGGTTATTTTACTTTGAGAATTTTAGTTTCAAAACTGTTACAGATAGAAATTTTATCATTGATTTTTTTTTGAAGCAGATGTAATGAGTAGACGGAAAAAAATATCAACAAGTGATGATAAACAAATTTCTGTCCATGACCGGTCCTTGAATATTGCGATTTTTGGAAAATCCTCATTTTTAGCACATTTCAAGGTTCCACAGTTTCTTTATTAATAAAGATATCTTTTAATTGATTGTATTTTCACATACGCCATTCCAAGCACAACTTTTGCTATGTTGTACTTTATCATGAAAATGTTGATAGTTAAGGAGCTAGAAGGACCAACATGGAGTAGGGGTCTAAAAATCTTCAAAATTCAGTGTTTTCAATAAAGTTCCAAAATTCATTACTCCATTACAATTTAAGTTATCAAAACAAAACATACATCTTTGTATGTGGATAAACAAGACCTCTTAGACAAAAAGTCATGTGAAGGTCAAACACTGTGTGAAGGTCAAAGAGGAATCTTGAAGACCTAAGTATTGACGCGTCAATCCTAGTTAGGTCTTCAAGACAAAGTCGTGAAGACCTATTGTTTTTATCCGATTTCTTCAAGTTCTTTTTTTTCTATTATTATTATTATTTGTACTTTTTTTGTGAATCAACTGCAGCCCAAACCGCTGCTCCGAATTCGACCAAACTTGGCATTCAGATACCCCTTACCCTGGAATCGACATGCTAAGCTTTTGGGCAAAATCGACTCGTACATTAAAGGTCCAGTTCGAATCCAATGTCGAAAATTTAACATTGATTTTTTTTTCAAAATGCACTTAGAGACTTGAATTTTTTTTTAAAAGAAGCGCAATGAAAATTAATGAAAAAAAGTAAATCATGGCGAATTCGTAGGTCACGTGGTTCGGCCGCCATCTTGCTTTTAGTGCAATTTTCATCGTTTCCGACCCCACCCACCTTTGACAATCTTCTCCTCTGAAGATACTTGCACTACAGAGCTGAAATTCATACTGAATGTAGCCGAGGTATTGTTTTCTTCAAATCGTAAAGTTGTAAGACCTAACCTTAATACTTTTTGTGCTGTGACCTTTCAAAGTTGACCAAAATCTGAAAATCACCAACTTCAAGGGCAGATAACTCAAAAACCAGACCTTAGAACTTCATGATTTTTGCATGAGAGTTAGACATCAGCAAGGTCTTAAAGTTAAAAGAATAAAATCGCTCGCGAACAGTCACTTCCGGTCAGGAGGAAGGGTCAAACTTTGCATTTTAAAAAGTCATGTTTTGGTCTCTATGGTTTTAACCTCTTTAACAAACATGCATGTGAAGGTCAAGCATGCATGTGAAGGTCAAACAGTATGTGAAGGTCAAAGAGGAATCTTGAAGACCTAAGTACTGCCGCGGCAGTCCTAGTTATTATTAGGTCTTCAAGACTACGTCTGGAAGACCTATTGTTATTATCCGGATTTTTATTCTTATTATTTGTACCGATTTTTGTTAGTGCGATTCTGACCTAACCAATCGATCGATTTTCATGAAACTTTCAGGACTGATAGAGTATCACGAGAACTGGCTCTGCGAAGCTTTTGAATTTCAATTTGTGCTAGAGTTATCTCCCTTTGAAGTTGAAACTTCATACCTCAATTTCTCGAAAACTAAGAAAGATAATCGCATAAAACTTTCACCAAAATGTGGGCATCAACATTCCCCATCAGATAAACACATAGCTGTTTTCGGCCGTAATAATAGATTTTTGGCTATTTTCAAAAAACTGAAATTTTGGCGCAATTTCGCGATGTTGACAGTGTTCGTCTTTGAAAACTATCTCCTCATTAACGACAAGACATAGAGCAGTGTTTGATAGCTTAAATGAAAGCTGAAAGAATTGCCAAGAGGGCTGTCGAGCTGATTTTTTTAATTTTGATCTAGAACGTGACTTATCTTCCCTTGAAAATGGAATTTTTTTTAAAGCAACATTTATCATGATACGTTCAAAGGGACATTAACCTGTAAGGGAATGTCAAATAAGAAATCTGTTTGATGCATTCTGTTCTACAATGATTGTTGAACAAATTCACTACAGATTATTATTATGTAAAAGTTGATATTAAAGGAAATATGTGGACATAAAGAGACTTTTTGCATTTTTCGGCGATTTTAACATTTTTCGAGGGTTATTTTACTTTGAGAATTTTATCTTCAAAACTGTTACAGATAGAAATTTTATCATTGATGTTTTGTGAAGCAGATGTAATAATTAGACAGATAAACAATATCAACAAGTCATAATAGTTTTTTTTCTGTCCATGACCTGTCCTTGAATATCGCGATTTTGGGAAAATCCTCATTTTTAGCACATTTCAAAGTTCCACAGTTTCTTTATTAAGAAAGATATCTTTAAATTGATCGTATCTTCACATGCGCTATTCTAAGCTCAACTTTTGTTATGTTGTACTTTATCATAAAAATGTTGATAGTTAAGGAGCTAGAAGGACCAACATGGAGTAGGGGTCTAAAAATCTTCAAATTTCAGTGTTTTCAATAAAGCTCCAAAATTCATTTTTCCATTACTATTTAAGTTATCAAAACAAAACATACATCTGTGTATGTGGATAAACAAGACCTCTTAGACAAAAAGTCATGTGAAGGTCAAACACTGTGTGAAGGTCAAAGAGGAATCTTGAAGACCTAAGTATTGACGCGTCAATCCTAGTTAGGTCTTCAAGACAAAGTCGTGAAGACCTATTGTTTTTATCCGATTTCTTCAAGTTCTTTTCTTTTTTTTCTATTATTATTATTATTTGTACTTTTTTTGTGACGAAGATTCTGACCAAACGGCTGCTCCAAATTCGCCCAAACTTGACATGCAGATACCTCTTAACCTGGAATCGACATGCTAAGCTTTTGGACAAAATCGACTCGTACATTAAGGGTCCAGTTCGAATCCAAAATCGAAAATTTAACATTGATTTTTTTTTCAAAATGCACTTAGAGACTTAATTTTTTTTTTAAAACAAGCGCAATGAAAAATAATGAAAAAAAGGAAATCAGGACAAATTCGTAGGTCACTTGCTTTGGCCGCCATTTTGCTTTTAGTGCAATTTTCACCGTTTCCGACCCCACCCGCCTTTGACAATCTTCTCCTCTGAAGATAATTGCACTACAGAGCTGAAATTCATACTGAATGTAGCTGGAGTATTGTTGACAAAAGTTTTTAAGTTTAATGGTGCTAACGTTAATACTTTTTGTGCTGTGACCTTTCAAAGTTGACCAAAATCGAAAAATCGCCAACTTCATGGTCAGATAACTCAAAAACCAGACCTTAGAATTCAATGATTTTTGCATGAGAGTTAGACATTGGCAAGGTCTTCAAGATAAAAGAATAAAATCGATCGCGAACAGTCATTTCCGGTCCTGAGGAAGGGTCAAACTTTGCATTTTGGAAAACGGGTGTTTTGGTGGGTATGTTTGAAAAACTCTTATAAACCAACGACACATGATAAATACTTGTTCTATATATCAAATAAAAGATAAAAGCTTGACATGCAGATACCTCTTAACCTGGAATCGACATGCTAAGCTTTTGGACAAAATCGACTCGTACATTAAGGGTCCAGTTCGAATCCAAAATCGAAAATTTAACATTGATTTTTTTTTCAAAATGCACTTAGAGACTTAATTTTTTTTTTAAAACAAGCGCAATGAAAAATAATGAAAAAAAGGAAATCAGGACAAATTCGTAGGTCACTTGCTTTGGCCGCCATTTTGCTTTTAGTGCAATTTTCACCGTTTCCGACCCCACCCGCCTTTGACAATCTTCTCCTCTGAAGATAATTGCACTACAGAGCTGAAATTCATACTGAATGTAGCTGGAGTATTGTTGACAAAAGTTTTTAAGTTTAATGGTGCTAACGTTAATACTTTTTGTGCTGTGACCTTTCAAAGTTGACCAAAATCGAAAAATCGCCAACTTCATGGTCAGATAACTCAAAAACCAGACCTTAGAATTCAATGATTTTTGCATGAGAGTTAGACATTGGCAAGGTCTTCAAGATAAAAGAATAAAATCGATCGCGAACAGTCATTTCCGGTCCTGAGGAAGGGTCAAACTTTGCATTTTGGAAAACGGGTGTTTTGGTGGGTATGTTTGAAAAACTCTTATAAACCAACGACACATGATAAATACTTGTTCTATATATCAAATAAAAGATAAAAGCTTGACATGCAGATACCTCTTAACCTGGAATCGACATGCTAAGCTTTTGGACAAAATCGACTCGTACATTAAGGGTCCAGTTCGAATCCAAAATCGAAAATTTAACATTGATTTTTTTTTCAAAATGCACTTAGAGACTTAATTTTTTTTTTAAAACAAGCGCAATGAAAAATAATGAAAAAAAGGAAATCAGGACAAATTCGTAGGTCACTTGCTTTGGCCGCCATTTTGCTTTTAGTGCAATTTTCACCGTTTCCGACCCCACCCGCCTTTGACAATCTTCTCCTCTGAAGATAATTGCACTACAGAGCTGAAATTCATACTGAATGTAGCTGGAGTATTGTTGACAAAAGTTTTTAAGTTTAATGGTGCTAACGTTAATACTTTTTGTGCTGTGACCTTTCAAAGTTGACCAAAATCGAAAAATCGCCAACTTCATGGTCAGATAACTCAAAAACCAGACCTTAGAATTCAATGATTTTTGCATGAGAGTTAGACATTGGCAAGGTCTTCAAGATAAAAGAATAAAATCGATCGCGAACAGTCATTTCCGGTCCTGAGGAAGGGTCAAACTTTGCATTTTGGAAAACGGGTGTTTTGGTGGGTATGTTTGAAAAACTCTTATAAACCAACGACACATGATAAATACTTGTTCTATATATCAAATAAAAGATAAAAGATCATACAATCTTGGATAAATCTCATTAAAATTAGATTAAACATTAACATTGAAATTCGGAGCATTTCAATGTGGTCAAACCTACTTTCGTTTTGAATGATTATGATACATTTATGATTGAAAAACTGTAGTTCATTGGCAATAAAACACTAGGCAATGTTTTATCTATCATCAGGCAACAACAAGACTGTATAACCTGAGATGATTCATGTTTGCAGCCATGTTGAATTTTCTGTAAAGGCTTAAACGTTGATTATCAAGTGAAATATGGTCATTGTTATAATGTATTAGTTACTGTTTACCTCTTAGACAAAAAGCCATGTGAAGGTCAAACAGTATGTGAAGGACAAACAGGAATCTTGAAGACCTAAGTACTGCCGCGGCAGTCCTAGTTAGGTCTTCAAGACAAAGTCGTGAAGACCTATTGTTTTTATCCGATTTCTTCAAGTTCTTCTTATTAGGTCTTCAAGACAAAGTCTGGAAGACCTATTGTTATTACACTTATTCTTCAAGTTTTTTTTTTTTTTATTATTATTTGTACTTTTTTTGTGAGGACGCTACAGCTCAAACGGCTTCTCCAAATTTGACAAAACTTGGCATGCAGATACCCCTTACCCTGGAATCGACGTGCGAAGCTTTTGAAAATCGAATTTCGATTTGTGCTTGAGTTATCTCCCTTTGAAGTTGAAACTTCATACCTCCATTTCTCGAAAACTAAGAAAGATAACCGCACAAAACTTTCACCAAAATGTGGGCATCAACATTCCCCATCGAATAAACACATAGCCGTTTTCGGCCGTAATAATAGATTTTTGGCTATTTCCAAAAAACTGAAATTTTGTCGCAATTTCGGGGTTTTGGCAATACGCGTCTCTGAAAATCATCTCCTCATTAACGGCAAGACATACAGCAGTGTTTGATAGCTAAAATGAAAGCTAGAAGAATTGTCAAGAGCGTCACAATCCTCTTTTTTTGAATTTATGTCTAGAACGGGAGTTATCTGCCCTTGAAAATGGACATTTTTTTAAAGCATCATTTTTCATGTTACATTCAAAGGGACATTACTCGATAAGGGAATGTCAGATAAGAAATCTATTTGATGCTTTCTGTTCTACAATGATTGTTGAACAAATTCACTGCAGGTCATTATTATGTAAAAGTTGATATTAAAAGAAATATGTGGACATAAACAGATTTTTTACAATTTGGGGCGATTTTAACATTTTTCGAGGGGTATTTTACTTTGAGAATTTTAGTGTCAAAACTATTACAGATAGAAATTTTATCGTTGATGTTTTGTGAAGCAGATGTAATGAGTAGACAGAAAAAAATTAACAACAAGTCATGATACATTATTTTCTGTCCATGACCGGTCATTGAATATTGCGATTTTTGGAAAATCCTAATTTTTAACAAATTCCAAAGTTTCACAGTTTCTTTATTAAGTAAGATATCTTTAAATTGATTGCATTTTTACATGCGCTATTCCAAGCACAACCTTTGCTATGTTGCACTTTATCATGAAAATGTTGATAATTAAGGAGCTAGAGGGACCAACATGAAGTAGGGGTCTAAAACTAATCAAATTTCAGTGTTTTCAACGAAGTTCCACAGTTCATTACTCCATTACTATTTAAGTTATCAAAACAAAACATACATCTTTGTATGTAGATAAACAAGACCAACATTGTTTCTGATATACCTTATTACTAAAATATCAATTGTTAAAGTGTTAGGTTACATTACATTATACAGGGGTCTGAAACAGTCAACTTTAAATTACAGCCCTTAATCACATGTATCTGGCAAATCGTGATAGATACTTCAACCTAATTTTTTTCTGCTTCTAGGAATAGTATTCTCTAAAGAATGATGGCATAACTGACATTTGCCACCATGGTGATTTTTTCTGAAAAGTCTTTAACACTGAATATCAAGTGAAATTTGGTCATTTTGATAATGTATTAGTTACTGTTTACCTCTTAGACAAATCGTCAAGTGAAGGTCAAACACTGTGTGAAGGTCAAACAGGAATCTTGAAGACCTAAGTACTGCCGCGGCAGTCCTAGTTATTATTAGGTCTTCAAGACAAAGTCGTGAAGACCTATTGTTATTACACTTATTCTTCAAGTTCTTATTATTATTATTATTATTTGTACAATTTTTGTGAGAGATCTACAGCTCAAACCGCTAGTTCAAATTCGCCCAAACTTGACATGCAGGTACCCCTTACCCTGGAATCGATAAACTAAGCTTTTGGGCAAAATCGGCTCGTACATTAAAGGTCCAGTTCGAATCCAAAGTCCAAAATTTAACATTGATTTTTTTTTCAAAATGCACTTAGAGACTTGAATTTTTTTTTAAAAGAAGCGCAATGAAAAATAATGAAAAAAAGGAAATCAGGACAAATTCGTAGGTCACGTGCTTTGGCCGCCATCTTGCTTTTAGTGCATTTTCGACCGTTTCCGACCCCACCCACCTTTGACAATCTTCTCCTCTGAAGATACTTGCACTACAGAGGTGTAATTCATACTGAATGTAGCTGAAGCATTGTAGTTTAAAATCTTTTCTTTTAAAGTACTTAACTACAATACTTTTTGTGCTGTGACCTTTCAAAGTTGACCAAAATCTCAAAATCGCAAACTTCAAGGGCAGATAACTAAAAAACCGGACCTTAGAACTTAATGATTTTTGCATGACAGTTAGACATGAGCAAGGTCTTCAGGATAAAAGAATAAAATCGCTCGCGAACAGTCATTTCCGGTCAGGAGGAAGGGTCAAATTTTGCATATGGAAAAGTGGTGTTTTGCTGAGTATGTTTGAACCCTCTTTAACAAACATTCATGTGAAGGTCAAACATGCATGTGAAGGTCAAACAGTATGTCAAGGTCAAACAGGAATCTTGAAGACCTAAGTACTGCCGCGGCAGTCCTAGTTATTATTATTATTTGTACAATTTTTGTGAGATATCTACAGCTCAAACCGCTTGTTCAAATTCGCCCAAACTTGACATTCAGGTACCCCTTACCCTGGAATCGATAAACTAAGCTTTTGGGCATAATCGGCTCGTACATTAAAGGTCCAGTTCGAATCCAAAGTCAAAAATTTAACATTGATTTTTTTTTCAAAATGCACTTAGAGACTTGAAATTTTTTTTAAAAGAAGCGCAATGAAAAATAATGAAAAAAAGGAAATCAGGACAAATTCGTAGGTCACGTGCTTTGGCCGCCATCTTGCTTTTAGTGCATTTTCGACCTTTTCCGACCCCACCCGCCTTTGACAATCTTCTTCTCTGAAGATACTTGCACTACAGAGCTGTAATTCATACTGAATGTAGCTGAAGCATTGTAGTTTAAAATCTTTTCTTTTAAAGTATTTAACTACAATACTTTTTGTGCTGTGACCTTTCAAAGTTGACCAAAATCTCAAAATCGCAAAATTCAAGGGCAGATAACTAAAAAACCAGACCTTAGAACTTAATGATTTTTGCATGAGAGTTAGACATGAGCAAGGTCTTCAAGATAAAAGAATAAAATCGCTCGCGAACAGTCATTTCCGGTCAGGAGGAAGGGTCAAATTTTGCATATGGAAAAGTGGTGTTTTGCTGAGTATGTTTGAACCCTCTTTAACAAACATTCATGTGAAGGTCAAACATGCATGTGAAGGTCAAACAGTATGTCAAGGTCAAACAGGAATCTTGAAGACCTAAGTACTGCCGCGGCAGTCCTAGTTAGGTCTTCAAGACAAAGTCGTGAAGACCTATTGTTATTACACTTATTCTTCAAGTTCTTATTAGGTCTTCAGACGAAAGTCAAAGACCTATTGTTATTATCCGGATTATTATTATTATTAGGTCTTCAAGACAAAGTCTAGAAGACCTATTGTTATTATCCGGATTATTATTATTATTATTATTATTATTATTTGGACGTTTTTTGTTCAGTCATTTCTGAAGTTATCAACGAACAGATTTTCATGAAACTTTCAGGGATTGTAGAGTATGACCAAACTTAGACATGCACGAGCCAGATTTTTGAATTTCGATTTTGGTTTTGAGTTATCTCCCCTTAAAGGAAAAACTTCAAACCTCAAATGCTCGATAACTATGTGAGATAATTTCATAAAACTTTCACCAAAATGTGGGCAACACAATTCCCCATTGATTAGGCCCATAGCGGTTTACGGCCGTATAAATAGATTTTTTTCTATTTTCGAAAAACTGAAATTTTGGTGAAATTTCGCGGTTCTGACGGTACGCGTCTTTGAAAATCTTCTTCTCACTAACGGTAATACATACAGACGCATGCTATAGCTCATTTGAAAGCTGAATGAATGCTGTTTAATCGATATTCACCTTTTAGCATCTATTGTTATCGGTTTTTGAGCTACAGCAGTTTCAAAAATAATATTTTAAAATAAAGGATTTTTATGCGTCACGTTCAAAGGGGCACCACTCTGTAAGGAAATGTCAACAATGAAATCTGTTTGCTGCATTCTGTTCTACAATGATAGTTGAACAAGTTCACTACAGATCATTATCATATAAAAGTGGATATTAAAGGAAATATGTGGACATGAAGAGACTTTTTACATTTTTCGGCGATTTTAACATTTTTCGAGGGTTATTTTACTTTGAGAATTTTAGTTTCAAAACTGTTACAGATAGAAATTTTATCATTGATGTTTTGTGAAGCAGATGAATTGAGTAAACAGTAAAAAATATGAACAAGTCGTGATAATTTTTTTTCTGTCCATGACCGGTCATTGAATATTGCTGATTTTTGAAAATCCTCATTTTTGGCACATTTCAAAGTTCCACAGTTACTTTACACAGAAACATATCTTTAAATTGATTGTATTTTTACATGCGCTATATCAGGCACAACTTTTGCTATGTTACACTTTATCATAAAAATGTTGATAGTTAAGGAGCTAGAAGGACCAACATGGAGTAGGGGTCTAAAAATCTTCAAATTTAAGTGTTTTCAATAAAGTTCCAAAATTCATTTCTCCATTACTATTTGAGTTATCAAAACACGACATACATCTCTGTATGTGGATAAACAAGCCCTCTTAGACAAAAAGTCATGTGAAGGTCAAACAGTATGTGAAGGTCAAAGAGGAATCTTGAAGACCTAAGTATTGACGCGTCAATCCTAGTTATTATTATTATTATTATTTGGACGTCTTTTCTGTCAACATTTCTGACCTTATTGACGAGCCGATTTTCATGAAACTTTCAGGGATTGTAGAGTTTGACCCAAATTATGGAATGACATGGGCGATTTTTGAATTTCGAATTTGTTTTTGAGTTATCTCCCCTTAAACGAAAACACTTCAAACATCGATTTCTCGGTAACTATGGGAGATAAATTCAAAATACTTTCACCAAAATGTGGGCAACAACATTCCCCATCGATTAAGCCCATAGCGGTTTTCGGCCGTATAATTAGATTTTTTCCTATTTTCGAAAAACTTAAAATTTTCTGAAATTTCGCGGTTCTCACGGTACGCGTCTTTGAAAATCTTCTCCTCACTAACTGCAATACATACAGACTAGTGTCATAGCTCGTTAGAAAGCTTAATGAGTGTGTTAAAACGCTATGAGAGCGAAATTTTAATTTTTGACCTGTTACTCGAGTTATCTGTCCTTGGAATTCGACATTTTTTTGAAGTGTCATTTTTCGTGTTACGTTCAGAGGGACAGAACTCTGACAGGAAATGTCAAAATTGAAATCTGTTTGATTTATTCTGTTCTACAATGATACATGAACAAGTTCACTACAGATCATTATCATATAAAAGTTGATATTAAAGAAAATGTGTGGACATAAAGAGATTTTTTACATTTTTCGGCGACTTTAACATCTTTCGAGGGTTATTTTACTTTGAGAATTTTAGTTTCAAAACTGTTACAGATAGAAATTTTATCATTGATGTTTTGTGAAGCAGATGTAATGAGTAGACGGAAAAAAATATCAACAAGTGATGATAATTTTTTTCCTCTCCATGACCAGTCCTTGAATATTGCGATTTTGGGAAAATCCTCATTTTTAGCACATTTCAAGGTTCCACAGTTTCTTTATTAATAAAGATATCTTTTAATTGATTGTGTTTTCTCATACGCCATTCCAAGCACAACTTTTGCTATGTTGTACTTTATCATACAAATTTTGATAGTTAAGGAGATAGAAGGACCAACATGGAGTAGGGGTAAAAAAATCTTCAAATTTCAGTGTTTACTTTACATTACAACGTTAAATCACATGTATCTCGAAAACGGTGGGAGATAATTTAACCAAATTTTTTTCTGCTACTAGGAATAATATTCTCTGAAGAATGATGTCATAGCTGACATTGGCCACCATGATGAATTTTTCTGAAAAGTCTTTAACACTGAATATCAAGTGGAATTTGGTCATTTTGATAATGTATTAGCTACTGTTTACCTCTTAGACAAAAAGTCATGTGAAGGTCAAACAGTATGTGAAGGTCAAAGAGGAATCTGAAGACCTAAGTATTGACGCGTCAATCCTAGTTATTATTAGGTCTTCAGACGAAAGTCAAAGACCTATTGTTATTATCCGGATTATTATTAGGTCTTCAGACGAAAGTCAAAGACCTATTGTTATTATCCGGATTATTATTATTATTATTATTATTATTATTATTTGGACGTCTTTTCTGTCAACATTTCTGACCTTATTGACGAGCCGATTTTCATGAAACTTTCAGGGATTGTAGAGTTTGACCCAAATTATGGAATGACATGGGCGATTTTTGAATTTCGAATTTGTTTTTGAGTTATCTCCCCTTAAACGAAAACACTTCAAACATCGATTTCTCGGTAACTATGGGAGATAAATTCAAAATACTTTCACCAAAATGTGGGCAACAACATTCCCCATCGATTAAGCCCATAGCGGTTTTCGGCCGTATAATTAGATTTTTTCCTATTTTCGAAAAACTTAAAATTTTCTGAAATTTCGCGGTTCTCACGGTACGCGTCTTTGAAAATCTTCTCCTCACTAACTGCAATACATACAGACTAGTGTCATAGCTCGTTAGAAAGCTTAATGAGTGTGTTAAAACGCTATGAGAGCGAAATTTTAATTTTTGACCTGTTACTCGAGTTATCTGTCCTTGGAATTCGACATTTTTTTGAAGTGTCATTTTTCGTGTTACGTTCAGAGGGACAGAACTCTGACAGGAAATGTCAAAATTGAAATCTGTTTGATTTATTCTGTTCTACAATGATACATGAACAAGTTCACTACAGATCATTATCATATAAAAGTTGATATTAAAGAAAATGTGTGGACATAAAGAGATTTTTTACATTTTTCGGCGACTTTAACATCTTTCGAGGGTTATTTTACTTTGAGAATTTTAGTTTCAAAACTGTTACAGATAGAAATTTTATCATTGATGTTTTGTGAAGCAGATGTAATGAGTAGACGGAAAAAAATATCAACAAGTGATGATAATTTTTTTCCTCTCCATGACCAGTCCTTGAATATTGCGATTTTGGGAAAATCCTCATTTTTAGCACATTTCAAGGTTCCACAGTTTCTTTATTAATAAAGATATCTTTTAATTGATTGTGTTTTCTCATACGCCATTCCAAGCACAACTTTTGCTATGTTGTACTTTATCATACAAATTTTGATAGTTAAGGAGATAGAAGGACCAACATGGAGTAGGGGTAAAAAAATCTTCAAATTTCAGTGTTTACTTTACATTACAACGTTAAATCACATGTATCTCGAAAACGGTGGGAGATAATTTAACCAAATTTTTTTCTGCTACTAGGAATAATATTCTCTGAAGAATGATGTCATAGCTGACATTGGCCACCATGATGAATTTTTCTGAAAAGTCTTTAACACTGAATATCAAGTGGAATTTGGTCATTTTGATAATGTATTAGCTACTGTTTACCTCTTAGACAAAAAGTCATGTGAAGGTCAAACAGTATGTGAAGGTCAAAGAGGAATCTGAAGACCTAAGTATTGACGCGTCAATCCTAGTTATTATTATTATTATTATTATTATTTGGACGTCTTTTCTGTCAACATTTCTGACCTTATTGACGAGCCGATTTTCATGAAACTTTCAGGGATTGTAGAGTTTGACCCAAATTATGGAATGACATGGGCGATTTTTGAATTTCGAATTTGTTTTTGAGTTATCTCCCCTTAAACGAAAAAACTTCAAACATCGATTTCTCGGTAACTATGGGAGATAAATTCAAAATACTTTCACCAAAATGTGGGCAACAACATTCCCCATCGATTTAGCCCATAGCGGTTTTCGGCCGTATAATTAGATTTTTTCCTATTTTCGAAAAACTTAAAATTTTCTGAAATTTCGCGGTTCTCACGGTACGCGTCTTTGAAAATCTTCTCCTCACTAACTGCAATACATACAGACTAGTGTCATAGCTCGTTAGAAAGCTTAATGAGTGTGTTAAAACGCTATGAGAGCGAAATTTTAATTTTTGACCTGTTACTCGAGTTATCTGTCCTTGGAATTCGACATTTTTTTGAAGTGTCATTTTTCGTGTTACGTTCAGAGGGACAGAACTCTGACAGGAAATGTCAAAAATGAAATCTGTTTGATTTATTCTGTTCTACAATGATACATGAACAAATTCACTACAGATTATTATCATATAAAAGTTGATATTAAAGAAAATATGTGAACATAAAGAGATTTTTTACATTTTTCGGCGATTTTAACATCTTTCGAGGGTTATTTTACTTTGAGAATTTTAGTTTCAAAACTGTTACAGATAGAAATTTTATCATTGATGTTTTGTGAAGCAGATGTAATGAGTAGACGGAAAAAAATATCAACAAGTGATGATAAAAAAAATTCTGTCCATGACCAGTCCTTGAATATTGCAATTTTGGGAAAATCCTGATTTTTAGCACATTTCACGGTTCCACAGTTTCTTTATTAATAAAGATATCTTTTAATTGATTGTGTTTTCTCATACGCCATTCCAAGCACAACTTTTGCTATGTTGTACTTTATCATAAAAATTTTGATAGTTAAGGAGATAGAAGGACCAACATGGAGTAGGGGTAAAAAAATCTTCAAATTTCAGTGTTTTCTTTACATTACAACGTTAAATCACATGTATCTCGAAAACGGTGGGAGATAATTTAACCAAATTTTTTTCTGCTACTAGGAATAATATTCTCTGAAGAATGATGTCATAGCTGACACTGGCCACCATGATGAATTTTTCTGAAAAGTCTTTAACACTGAATATCAAGTGGAATTTGGTCATTTTGATAATGTATTAGCTACTGTTTACCTCTTAGACAAAAAGTCATGTGAAGGTCAAACAGTATGTGAAGGTCAAAGAGGAATCTGAAGACCTAAGGATTGACGCGTCAATCCTAGTTATTATTATTATTTGTACAATTTTTGTGACGGATCCACAGCTCAAACGGCTTTTCCAAATTTGACCAAACTTGGCATGCTGATAGCCCTTACCCTGGAATCGATAAACTAAGCTTTTGGGCATAATCGGCTCGTACATTAAAGGTCCAGTTCGAATCCAAAGTCAAAAATTTAACATTGATTTTTTTTTCAACATGCACTTAGAGACTTCAATTTTTTTTTAAAAGAACCGCAATGAAAAATAATGAAAAAAAGGAAATCAGGACAAATTCGTAGGTCACGTGCTTTGGCCGCCATCTTGCTTTTAGTGCATTTTCGACCGTTTCCGACCCCACCCGCCTTTGACAATCTTCTTCTCTGAAGATACTTGCACTACAGAGCTGTAATTCATACTGAATGTAGCTGAAGCATTGTAGTTTAAAATCTTTTCTTTTAAAGTACTTAACTACAATACTTTTTGTGCTGTGACCTTTCAAAGTTGACCAAAATCTCTAAATCGCAAACTTCAAGGGCAGATAACTCAAAAACCAGACCTTAGAACTTAATGATTTTTGCATGACAGTTAGACATGAGCAAGGTCTTCAAGATAAAAGAATAAAATCGCTCGCGAACAGTCATTTCCGGTCAGGAGGAAGGGTCAAATTTTGCATATGGAAAAGTGGTGTTTTGCTGAGTATGTTTGAACCCTCTCTAACAAACATTCATGTGAAGGTCAAACATGCATGTGAAGGTCAAACAGTATGTCAAGGTCAAACAGGAATCTTGAAGACCTAAGTACTGCCGCGGCAGTCCTAGTTAGGTCTTCAAGACAAAGTCGTGAAGACCTATTGTTTTTATCCGATTTCTTCAAGTTCTTCTTATTATTATTATTATTTGTACAATTTTTGTGACAGATCTACAGCTCAAACCGCTTGTTCAAATCCGCCCAAACTTGACATGCAGGTACCCCTTACCCTGGAATCGATAAACTAAGCTTTTGGGCATAATCGGCTCGTACATTAAAGGTCCAGTTCGAATCCAAAGTCAAAAATTTAACATTGATTTCTTTTTCAAAATGCACTTAGAGACTTGAAATTTTTTTTAAAAGAAGCGCAATGAAAAATAATGAAAAAAAGGAAATCAGGACAAATTCGTAGGTCACGTGCTTTGGCCGCCATCTTGCTTTTAGTGCGCTTTTAGTGCATTTTCGACCGTTTCCGACCCCACCCGCCTTTGACAATCTTCTTCTCTGAAGATACTTGCACTACAGAGCTGAAATTCATACTGAATGTAGCTGAAGCATTGTAGTTTAAAATCTTTTCTTTTAAAGTTCTTAACTACAATACTTTTTGTGCTGTGATCTTTCAAAGTTGACCAAAATCTCAAAATCGCAAACTTCAAGGGCAGATAACTAAAAAACCAGACCTTAGAACTTAATGATTTTTGCATGACAGTTAGACATGAGCAAGGTCTCCAAGATAAAAGAATAAAATCGCTCGCGAACAGTCATTTCCGGTCAGGAGGAAGGGTCAAATTTTGCATATGGAAAAGTGGTGTTTTGCTGAGTATGTTTGAACCCTCTTTAACAAACATTCATGTGAAGGTCAAACATGCATGTGAAGGTCAAACAGTATGTCAAGGTCAAACAGGAACTTGAAGACCTAAGTACTGCCGCGGCAGTCCTAGTTAGGTCTTCAAGACAAAGTCGTGAAGACCTATTGTTTTTATCCGATTTCTTATTAGGTCTTCAAGACAAAGTCTCGAAGACCTATTGTTTTTATCCGATTTCTTCAAGTTTCTCTATTATTATTATTATTTGTACTTTTTTTGTGAATCAACTGCAGCCCAAACGGCTGCTCTGAATGTTACCAAACTTGGCATGCAGATACCCCTTGCCCTGGAATCGACATGCTAAGCTTTTGGGCAAAATCGACTCGTACATTAAGGGTCCAGTTCGAATCCAAAATCGAAAATTTAACATTGATTTTTTTTTCAAAATGCACTTAGAGACTTAATTTTTTTTTTAAAACAAGCGCAATAAAAAATAATGAAAAAAAGGAAATCAGGACAAATTCGTAGGTCACGTCGTTTGGCCGCCATCTTACTTTTAGTGCAATTTTCACCGTTTCCGACCCCACCCGCCTTTGACAATCTTCTCCTCTGAAGATACTTTCACTACAGAGCTGAAATTCATACTGAATGTAGCTGGAGTATTGTTGACAAAAGTTTTTAAGTTTAATGGTGCTAACATTATTACTTTTTGTGCTGTGACCTTTCAAAGTTGACCAAAATCGAAAAATCGCCAAATTCAAGGGCAGATAACTCAAAAACCAGACCTTAGAATTCAATGATTTTTGCATGAGAGTTAGACATTGGCAAGGTCTTCAAGATAAAAGAATAAAATCGATCGCGAACAGTTATTTCCGGTCCTGAGGAAGGGTCAAACTTTGCATTTTGGAAAACGAGTGTTTTGGTGGGTATGTTTGAAAAACTCTTGTAAACCAACGACACATGATAAATACTTGTTCTATATATCAAATGAAAGATAAAAGATCATACAATCTTGGATAAATCTCAATAAAATTAGATTAAACATTAACATTGAAATTCGGAGCATTTAAATGTGGTCGATCCTACTTTCCGTTGAATGATTATGATACAGTTATGATTGAAAAACTGTAGTTCATTAGCAATAAAACACTAGGCAATGTTTTATCTATCATCAGGCAGCAACAAGACTGTATAACCTGAGATGATTCATGTTTGCAGCCATGTTGAATTTTCTGTAAAGGCTTAAACGTTGAATATAAAGTGAAACATGGTAATTTTGATAATGTATTAGTTACTGTTTACCTCTTAGACAAAAAGCCATGTGAAGGTCAAACAGTATTTGAAGGTCAAACAGCAATCTTGAAGACCTAAGTACTGCCGCGGCAGTCCTAGTTAGGTCTTCAAGACTACGTCTGGAAGACCTATTGTTATTATCCGGATTATTATTATTCCTTATTATTTGTACCGATTTTCTGTCAGAGCTACAGCACAAACGGATGGTCCGAATTTAATGAAATTTTCAGGGATTGTATCTTTAGTCCTAAATTAGAGAATAACGCGGGCGATTTTTGAATTTCGATTTCGTTTTTGAGTTATCTCCCCTTAAAGGAAAAAACTTCAAACCTCGATTTCTCAGTAACTATGGGAGATAATTTCAAAAAACTTTCACCAAAATGTGGGCAACAACATTCCCCATCGATTAAGCCCATAGCGGTTTTCGGCCGTATAAATAGATTTTTTTCTATTTTCGAAAAACTGAAAATTTTTCTGAAATTTCGCGGTTCAGACGGTACGCGTCTTTGAAAATCTTCTTCTCACTAACGGCAATATATACAGACTAGTGTGATAGCTCGTTGGAAAGCCTAATCAGTGTGTAAGAACGTGAATTTGCCGAAACTTCAAATTTCGAACTGTGACTCGCGTTATCTGCCCTTGAAATTCGACATTTTTTTAAAGGGTCATTTTTCGTGTTACGTTCAAAGGGTCATTTCTCAGTTAGGAAATGTCAAAAATAAAATCTGTTTGATGCATTCTGTTCTACAATGATAGATGAACAAGTTCACTACAGGTCATTATCATATAAAAGTTGATATTAAAGGAAATATGTGGACATAAACAGATTTTTTACATTTTTCGGCGATTTTAACATTTTTCGAGGGTTATTTTACTTTGAGAATTTTAGTTTCAAAACTGTTACAGATATAAATTTTATCATTGATGTTTTGTGAAGCAGATGTAATGAGTAGACGGAAAAAAATATCAACAAGTGATGATAATTTTTTTCCTCTCCATGACCAGTCCTTGAATATTGTGATTTTTGGAAAATCTTAATTTTTAGCACATTTCAAGGTTCCACAGTTTCTTTATTAGGAAAGATATCTTTTAATTGATTGTATTTCCACATGCGCTTTTTCAAACACAACTTTTGCTATGTTGTACTCTATCATAAAATTGTTGATAGTTAAGGAGCTAGAAGGACCAACATGGAGTAGGGGTCTAAAAATCTTCAAATTTCAGTGTTTTCAATATAGTTCCATAATTCAGTAATCCATTACTATTTGAGTTATCAAAACAAAACATACATCTTTGTATGTGGATAAACAAGACCTCTTAGACAAAAAGTCATGTGAAGGTCAAACACTGTGTGAAGGTCAAAGAGGAATCTTGAAGACCTAAGTATTGACGCGTCAATCCTAGTTATTATTATTATTTGTACAATTTTTGTGAGAGATCTACAGCTCAAACCGCTTGTTCAAATTCACCCAAACTTGACATGCAGGTACCCCTTACCCTGGAATCGATAAACTAAGCTTTTGGGCAAAATCGGCTCGTACATTAAAGGTCCAGTTCGAATCCAAAGTCGAAAATTTAACATTGATTTTTTTTTCAAAATGCACTTAGAGACTTGAAATTTTTTTTAAAAGAAGCGCAATGAAAAATAATGAAAAAAAGTAAATCAGTACAAATTCGTAGGTCACGTGCTTTGGCCGCCATCTTGCTTTTAGTGCATTTTCGACCGTTTCCGACCCCACCCGCCTTTGACAATCTTCTTCTCTGAAGATACTTGCACTACAGAGCTGAAATTCATACTGAATGTAGCTGAAGCATTGTAGTTTAAAATCTTTTCTTTTAAAGTTCTTAACTACAATACTTTTTGTGCTGTGACCTTTCAAAGTTGACCAAAATCTAAAAATCGCCAACTTCAAGGGCAGATAACTCAAAAACCAGACCTTAGAATTTAATGATTTTTGCATGAGAGTTAGACATCAGCAAGGTCTTTAAGATGAAAGAATAAAATCGCTCGCGAACAGTCACTTCCGGTCAGGAGGAAGGGGCAAACTTTGCATTTTAAAAAGTCATGTTTTGGTCTGTATGGTTTAAACCTCTTTAACAAACATGCATGTGAAGGTCAAACATGCATGTGAAGGTCAAACAGTATGTGAAGGTCAAACAGGAATCTTGAAGACCTAAGTACTGCCGCGGCAGTCCTAGTTAGGTCTTCAAGACTACGTCTGGAAGACCTATTGTTATTATCCGGATTATTATTATTCCTTATTATTTGTACCGATTTTCTGTCAGAGCTACAGCACAAACGGATGGTCCGAATTTCATGAAATTTTCAGGGATTGTATCTTTAGTCCTATATTAAAGAATAACGCGGGCGATTTTTGAATTTTAATTTCGTTTTTGAGTTATCTCCCCTTAAAGGAAAAAACTTCAAACCTCGATTTCTCAGTAACTATGGGAGATAATTGCATAAAACTTTCACCAAAATGTGGGCAACAACATTCCCCATCGATTAAGCCCATAGCGGTTTTCGGCCGTATAAATAGATTTTTTTCTATTTTCGAAAAACTGACATTTTGGTGAAATTTCGCGGTTCTGACGGTACGCGTCTTTGAAAATCTTCTCCTCGGTAACGGTAGTACATACAGACGCATGCTATAGCTCATGTGAAAGCTGAGATACTGCTGCACATAAATAGGTCATATCAAGTATCAATATGTAGCGGTTTTTAAACTACTGCACTTTCAAAAATGATCTTTTGAAATAAAGAATTTTTATGCGACACGTTCAAAGGGACACTACTCAGTTAGTAAATGTCACAAATTAAATCTGTTTGATGCATTCTGTTCTACAATGATTGTTGAACAAGTTCACAACAGGTCATTATTATATAAAAGTTGATATTAAAGGATATATGTGGACATAAAGAGATTTTTTACATTTTTTGGTGATTTTAACTTTTTTCGAGGGTTATTTTACTTTAAGAATTTTAGTTTCAAAACTGTTACAGATAGAAATGTTATCATTGATGTTTTGTGAAGCAGATGTAATGAGTAGATAGAAAAAAACATCAACAAGTCATGATTAAAAAAATTCTGTCCATGACCTGCCCTTGAATATTGCGATTTTTTTGAAAATCCTCAATTTTAGCACATTTCAAAGTTCCACAGTTTCTTTACTAAGAACGATATCATTAAATTGATTGTATTTTCACATGAGCCATTCCAAGTACACCTTTTGCTATGTTGCACTTTTCAATAAAGTTCCAAAATTCATTACTCCATTACCATTTGAGTTATCACAACAAAACATACATCTTTGTATGATGATAAACAAGACCTCTTAGATAAAAAGTCATGTGAAGGGCAAACACTGTGTGAAGGTCAAATAGGAATCTTGAAGACCTAAGTATTGACGCGTCAATCCTAGTTAGGTCTTCAAGACAAAGTCGTGAAGACCTATTGTTTTTATCCGATTTCTTCAAGTTTATTATTAGGTCTTCAAGACAAAGTCTCGAAGACCTATTGTTTTTACACTTATTCTTCAAGGTTTTTTTTATTATTATTATTTGTACTTTTTTTGTGAACGAGCTGCAGCCCAAACGGCTGCTCCAAATTTGTCCAAACGTTGCATGCTAATAGCTCTTACCCTGGAATCGACATGCGAAGCTTTTGGGCAAAATCGGTTCGTTCATTAAGGGTCCAGGTCGAATCCAAAATCGAAAATTTAACATTGATTTTTTTTTCAAAATGCACTTAGAGACTTAAATTTGGTTTTAAAAGAAGCGCGATCAAAAATAATGAAAAAAAGTAAATCAGGACAAATTCGTAGGTCACGTGCTTTGGCCGCCATCTTGCTTTTAGTGCATTTTCGACCGTTTCCGACCCCACCCGCCTTTAAAAGCCTACTCCTCTGAAGATACTTGCACTAGAGAGCTGAAATTTATACTGAATGTAGCTGAAGTATTGTACATAAAAGCGATGTCGATTTATGGTGCTAACATTAATATTTTTTGTGCTGTGACCTTTCAAAGTTGACCAAAATCTAAAAATCGCCAACTTCAAGGGCAGATAACTCAAAAACCAGACCGTAGAACTTAATGATTTTTGCATGAGACTTAGACATGATCAAGGTCTTCAAGATAAAAGAATAAAATCGCTCGCGAACAGTCATTTCCGGTCAGGAGGAAGGGTCAAATTTTGCATATGGAAAAGTGGTGTTTTGCTGAGTATGTTTGAACCCTCTTTAACAAACATTCATGTGAAGGTCAAACATGCATGTGAAGGTCAAACAGTATGTCAAGGTCAAACAGGAATCTTGAAGACCTAAGTACTGCCGCGGCAGTCCTAGTTATTATTATTATTATTTGTACTTTTTTGGTGACTGAGATTCTGCTCAAACCGCTTGATCAAATTCGTCCAAACTTGACATGCAGATACCCCTTACCCTGGAATCGACGTAATAAGCTTTTGGGCAAAATCGCGTCGTACATTAAAGGTCCAGTTCGAATCCAAAGTCGAAAATTTAACATTGATTTTTTTTTCAAAATGCACTTAGAGACTTGAATTTTTTTTTAAAAGAAGCGCAATGAAAAATAATGAAAAAAAGGAAATCAGGACAAATTCGTAGGTCACGTGTTTTGGCCGCCATCTTGCTTTTAGTGCATTTTCGACCGTTTCCGACCCCACCCGCCTTTGACAATCTTCTTCTCTGAAGATACTTGCACTACAGAGCTGAAATTCATACTGAATGTAGCTGAAGCATTGTAGTTTAAAATCTTTTCTTTTAAAGTACTTAACTACAATACTTTTTGTGCTGTGACCTTTCAAAGTTGACCAAAATCTCAAAATCGCAAACTTCAAGGGCAGATAACTAAAAAACCAGACCTTAGAACTTAATGATTTTTGCATGACAGTTAGACATCAGCAAGGTCTTCAAGATAAAAGAATAAAATCGCTCGCGAACAGTCACTTCCGGTCAGGAGGAAGGGTCAAACTTTGCATATTAAAAAGTGATGTTTTGGTCGGTATGGTTTAAACCTCTTTAACAAACATGCATGTGAAGGTCAAACATGCATGTGAAGGTCAAACAGTATGTGAAGGTCAAACAGGAATCTTGAAGACCTAAGTACTGCCGCGGCAGTCCTAGTTAGGTCTTCAAGACAAAGTCGTGAAGACCTATTGTTTTTATCCGATTTCCTATTATTATTATTATTATTTGTACAATTTTTGTGTGAGATCTACAGCTCAAACCGCTTGTTCAAATTCGCCCAAACTTGACATTCAGGTACCCCTTACCCTGGAATCGATAAACTAAGCTTTTGGGCATAATCGGCTCGTACATTAAAGGTCCAGTTCGAATCCAAAATCAAAAATTTAACATTGATTTTTTTTTCAAAATGCACTTAGACACTTGAAATTTTTTTAAAAAGAAGCGCAATGAAAAATAATGAAAAAAAGGAAATCAGGACAAATTCGTAGGTCACCTGCTTTGGCCGCCATCTTGCTTTTAGTGCATTTTCGACCGTTTCCGACCCCACCCGCCTTTGACAATCTTCTTCTCTGAAGATACTTGCACTACAGAGCTGAAATTCATACTGAATGTAGCTGAAGCATTGTAGTTTAAAATCTTTTCTTTTAAAGTACTTAACTACAATACTTTTTGTGCTGTGACCTTTCAAAGTTGACCAAAATCGCAAAATCGCAAACTTCAAGGGCAGATAACTAAAAAACCAGACCTCAGAACTTTTTGATTTTTGCATGACAGTTAGACATGAGCAAGGTCTTTCAGATAAAACAATAAAATCGCTCGCGAACAGTCATTTCCGGTCAAGAGGAAGGGTCAAAGTTTGCATTTTTGAAAACGGGTGTTTTGGTGGGTATGTTTGAAAAATCCTTGTTAACCTACGACACGTGATACATATTTGTTCTATATATCATATGAAAGCCAAAAGAACATACAATCTGTGATAAATCTCATTAAAATTAGATTAAACATTAACATTGATTTTGGAATATTTACATGTGGTCAATCCTACTTTTGTTTTGAATGATTCTGATATAAGAATGATTGAAAAATTATAGTTCATTAGCAATAAAACACTAGGAACACATACTATACATCGATGGCTACGCTTGTTGAAGACAAAAACCTTTTGTGTAGTACTTCATTATAAAATTGTTCACAGTAAATGACTCATAAGCTAAATTATCTAATTTTTTTAGATAAAGCTTGATATTTGCGGCAGATGTCGCATCGATCACCGTTTCTTTACTTTTTCATGCTCATAAACAAATAATGTATGCGAATAAAGACAAATCTCTCCTCTAAACAATGGTAAAATCAATTTTGAAATGTCTCTAATGGTTCGGCAGATAGGAATGCTGCACGGTTAATTTTGGGGAAAAACTAGAAAAACTTTACACTGATAGATTTGATACATTTAAATAACAATGAAATTGTGTACATTCAACAATACTTATTTTAGAAGAAAAAGCTATGTGAAGAAAAGCTCTTCTAATTGTCAATTAAACTCTTTGTTTGGGACTGACGACAAATCGTGCAAGTGGACTAAACACACTTTGAAAGCCTTTATGGTCAAGATTTATTTTCAAGACCAAAGGCACGGGTCAATGCGTAGGTACAAGCAAATGTACCTTCCCTTAATTGAAAAGGGCATAACGACGGCCACTATCAGCTCTTGGGCTCTTGGGCTCTTGGTCATTAGATAAAGGGAGGCCGTCCTGATTCCTGCCTAAATGCTCGGCAGATTCCACTCGCAAGGGTGTGACGTCCTCGATTAACTCTCTTTTCCAAAATGCCTGTCGTCCTCCTGAACTTTGAAATATGCATTTCCTCCCGGCCGCATGCTCTACACTTTGTGCTTGTAGACATTTCATGCAAACACGCTGTCCAGTCATGTACATTCGATTTTGGTCACTAAATCCGTGCATACGGCCACGGGACACCGGAAGACGTCGCTACAACGTTCTCTGAACTCAGAACAGCGCTAGCCTCGCTAGACATCGTATTTTCCACCTAAAAACAACACACCAAGGAGCTCGAAATGGTCATAAGCACGCTCTGACCTCAAACAACACATCAAACAGCTCAAAACGCTGAAAAGCACCCCTCCATACAATGAATTCATTCTCGGATGCGAGATTGTTTGTTTTGCCTTCGTGAATCCAAAGTCTTAGTGCTAAAATTCCATTCTAATCACAGCCGACTCGCTGGTCCAGTGGGAAAAGCCTTGGTCTTTGAAACCAAGATGCTAACTTTTAGGGTTCAAGTCCCGCTTGAGCCAACAAACTTTTGCAGATCTAACTTGTTATTTTTTTGCTTAGGTAGAACATATTTTGGTCACATTACAGTTAAATGGCATGAAATATATATTTTTATGCAAATTGATTTTGGATTCGAATTTGAAATTAATGTCTATCAAAGTACATACACAAACACAGGCCTAAACGTTGAGTATCAAGTGAAATTTGGTCATTTTGATAATGTATTAGTTACTTTTTAAATCTCAGAAAAAAACGTCATGTGAAGGTCAAACAGTGTGTGAAGGTCAAACAGGAATCTTGAAGACCTAAGTATTGACGCGTCAATCCTAGTTAGGTCTTCAAGACAAAGTCGTGAAGACCTATTGTTTTTATCCGATTTCTTCAAGTTCTTATTATTATTATTATTATTATTATTATTATTATTTGTACAATTTTTGTGAGATATCTACAGCTCAAACCGCTTGTTCAAATTCGCCCAAACTTGACATTCAGGTACCCCTTACCCTGGAATCGATAAACTAAGCTTTTGGGCAAAATCGGCTCGTACATTAAAGGTCCAGTTCGAATCCAAAGTCGAAAATTTAACATTGATTTTTTTTTCAAAATGCACTTAGAGACTTGAAATTTTTTTTAAAAGAAGCGCAATGAAAAATAATGAAAAAAAAGGAAATCAGGACAAATTCGTAGGTCACGTGCTTTGGCCGCCATCTTGCTTTTAGTGCATTTTCGACTGTTTCCGACCCCACCCGCCTTTGACAATCTTCTTCTCTGAAGATACTTGCACTACAGAGCTGTAATTCATACAGAATGTAGCTGAAGCATTGTAGTTTAAAATCTTTTCTTTTAAAGTACTTAACTACAATACTTTTTGTGCTGTGACCTTTCAAAGTTGACCAAAATCGCAAAATCGCAAACTTCAAGGGCAGATAACTAAAAAACCAGACCTCAGAACTTTTTGATTTTTGCATGACAGTTAGACATGAGCAAGGTCTTTCAGATAAAACAATAAAATCGCTCGCGAACAGTCATTTCCGGTCAAGAGGAAGGGTCAAAGTTTGCATTTTTGAAAACGGGTGTTTTGGTGGGTATGTTTGAAAAATCCTTGTTAACCTACGACACGTGATACATATTTGTTCTATATATCATATGAAAGCCAAAAGAACATACAATCTGTGATAAATCTCATTAAAATTAGATTAAACATTAACATTGATTTTGGAATATTTACATGTGGTCAATCCTACTTTTGTTTTGAATGATTCTGATATAAGAATGATTGAAAAATTATAGTTCATTAGCAATAAAACACTAGGAACACATACTATACATCGATGGCTACGCTTGTTGAAGACAAAAACCTTTTGTGTAGTACTTCATTATAAAATTGTTCACAGTAAATGACTCATAAGCTAAATTATCTAATTTTTTTAGATAAAGCTTGATATTTGCGGCAGATGTCGCATCGATCACCGTTTCTTTACTTTTTCATGCTCATAAACAAATAATGTATGCGAATAAAGACAAATCTCTCCTCTAAACAATGGTAAAATCAATTTTGAAATGTCTCTAATGGTTCGGCAGATAGGAATGCTGCACGGTTAATTTTGGGGAAAAACTAGAAAAACTTTACACTGATAGATTTGATACATTTAAATAACAATGAAATTGTGTACATTCAACAATACTTATTTTAGAAGAAAAAGCTATGTGAAGAAAAGCTCTTCTAATTGTCAATTAAACTCTTTGTTTGGGACTGACGACAAATCGTGCAAGTGGACTAAACACACTTTGAAAGCCTTTATGGTCAAGATTTATTTTCAAGACCAAAGGCACGGGTCAATGCGTAGGTACAAGCAAATGTACCTTCCCTTAATTGAAAAGGGCATAACGACGGCCACTATCAGCTCTTGGGCTCTTGGGCTCTTGGTCATTAGATAAAGGGAGGCCGTCCTGATTCCTGCCTAAATGCTCGGCAGATTCCACTCGCAAGGGTGTGACGTCCTCGATTAACTCTCTTTTCCAAAATGCCTGTCGTCCTCCTGAACTTTGAAATATGCATTTCCTCCCGGCCGCATGCTCTACACTTTGTGCTTGTAGACATTTCATGCAAACACGCTGTCCAGTCATGTACATTCGATTTTGGTCACTAAATCCGTGCATACGGCCACGGGACACCGGAAGACGTCGCTACAACGTTCTCTGAACTCAGAACAGCGCTAGCCTCGCTAGACATCGTATTTTCCACCTAAAAACAACACACCAAGGAGCTCGAAATGGTCATAAGCACGCTCTGACCTCAAACAACACATCAAACAGCTCAAAACGCTGAAAAGCACCCCTCCATACAATGAATTCATTCTCGGATGCGAGATTGTTTGTTTTGCCTTCGTGAATCCAAAGTCTTAGTGCTAAAATTCCATTCTAATCACAGCCGACTCGCTGGTCCAGTGGGAAAAGCCTTGGTCTTTGAAACCAAGATGCTAACTTTTAGGGTTCAAGTCCCGCTTGAGCCAACAAACTTTTGCAGATCTAACTTGTTATTTTTTTGCTTAGGTAGAACATATTTTGGTCACATTACAGTTAAATGGCATGAAATATATATTTTTATGCAAATTGATTTTGGATTCGAATTTGAAATTAATGTCTATCAAAGTACATACACAAACACAGGCCTAAACGTTGAGTATCAAGTGAAATTTGGTCATTTTGATAATGTATTAGTTACTTTTTAAATCTCAGAAAAAAACGTCATGTGAAGGTCAAACAGTGTGTGAAGGTCAAACAGGAATCTTGAAGACCTAAGTATTGACGCGTCAATCCTAGTTAGGTCTTCAAGACAAAGTCGTGAAGACCTATTGTTTTTATCCGATTTCTTCAAGTTCTTATTATTATTATTATTATTATTATTATTATTATTTGTACAATTTTTGTGAGATATCTACAGCTCAAACCGCTTGTTCAAATTCGCCCAAACTTGACATTCAGGTACCCCTTACCCTGGAATCGATAAACTAAGCTTTTGGGCAAAATCGGCTCGTACATTAAAGGTCCAGTTCGAATCCAAAGTCGAAAATTTAACATTGATTTTTTTTTCAAAATGCACTTAGAGACTTGAAATTTTTTTTAAAAGAAGCGCAATGAAAAATAATGAAAAAAAGGAAATCAGGACAAATTCGTAGGTCACGTGCTTTGGCCGCCATCTTGCTTTTAGTGCATTTTCGACTGTTTCCGACCCCACCCGCCTTTGACAATCTTCTTCTCTGAAGATACTTGCACTACAGAGCTGTAATTCATACAGAATGTAGCTGAAGCATTGTAGTTTAAAATCTTTTCTTTTAAAGTACTTAACTACAATACTTTTTGTGCTGTGACCTTTCAAAGTTGACCAAAATCGCAAAATCGCAAACTTCAAGGGCAGATAACTAAAAAACCAGACCTCAGAACTTTTTGATTTTTGCATGACAGTTAGACATGAGCAAGGTCTTTCAGATAAAACAATAAAATCGCTCGCGAACAGTCATTTCCGGTCAAGAGGAAGGGTCAAAGTTTGCATTTTTGAAAACGGGTGTTTTGGTGGGTATGTTTGAAAAATCCTTGTTAACCTACGACACGTGATACATATTTGTTCTATATATCATATGAAAGCCAAAAGAACATACAATCTGTGATAAATCTCATTAAAATTAGATTAAACATTAACATTGATTTTGGAATATTTACATGTGGTCAATCCTACTTTTGTTTTGAATGATTCTGATATAAGAATGATTGAAAAATTATAGTTCATTAGCAATAAAACACTAGGAACACATACTATACATCGATGGCTACGCTTGTTGAAGACAAAAACCTTTTGTGTAGTACTTCATTATAAAATTGTTCACAGTAAATGACTCATAAGCTAAATTATCTAATTTTTTTAGATAAAGCTTGATATTTGCGGCAGATGTCGCATCGATCACCGTTTCTTTACTTTTTCATGCTCATAAACAAATAATGTATGCGAATAAAGACAAATCTCTCCTCTAAACAATGGTAAAATCAATTTTGAAATGTCTCTAATGGTTCGGCAGATAGGAATGCTGCACGGTTAATTTTGGGGAAAAACTAGAAAAACTTTACACTGATAGATTTGATACATTTAAATAACAATGAAATTGTGTACATTCAACAATACTTATTTTAGAAGAAAAAGCTATGTGAAGAAAAGCTCTTCTAATTGTCAATTAAACTCTTTGTTTGGGACTGACGACAAATCGTGCAAGTGGACTAAACACACTTTGAAAGCCTTTATGGTCAAGATTTATTTTCAAGACCAAAGGCACGGGTCAATGCGTAGGTACAAGCAAATGTACCTTCCCTTAATTGAAAAGGGCATAACGACGGCCACTATCAGCTCTTGGGCTCTTGGGCTCTTGGTCATTAGATAAAGGGAGGCCGTCCTGATTCCTGCCTAAATGCTCGGCAGATTCCACTCGCAAGGGTGTGACGTCCTCGATTAACTCTCTTTTCCAAAATGCCTGTCGTCCTCCTGAACTTTGAAATATGCATTTCCTCCCGGCCGCATGCTCTACACTTTGTGCTTGTAGACATTTCATGCAAACACGCTGTCCAGTCATGTACATTCGATTTTGGTCACTAAATCCGTGCATACGGCCACGGGACACCGGAAGACGTCGCTACAACGTTCTCTGAACTCAGAACAGCGCTAGCCTCGCTAGACATCGTATTTTCCACCTAAAAACAACACACCAAGGAGCTCGAAATGGTCATAAGCACGCTCTGACCTCAAACAACACATCAAACAGCTCAAAACGCTGAAAAGCACCCCTCCATACAATGAATTCATTCTCGGATGCGAGATTGTTTGTTTTGCCTTCGTGAATCCAAAGTCTTAGTGCTAAAATTCCATTCTAATCACAGCCGACTCGCTGGTCCAGTGGGAAAAGCCTTGGTCTTTGAAACCAAGATGCTAACTTTTAGGGTTCAAGTCCCGCTTGAGCCAACAAACTTTTGCAGATCTAACTTGTTATTTTTTTGCTTAGGTAGAACATATTTTGGTCACATTACAGTTAAATGGCATGAAATATATATTTTTATGCAAATTGATTTTGGATTCGAATTTGAAATTAATGTCTATCAAAGTACATACACAAACACAGGCCTAAACGTTGAGTATCAAGTGAAATGTGGTCATTTTGATAATGTATTAGTTACTTTTTAAATCTCAGAAAAAAACGTCATGTGAAGGTCAAACAGTGTGTGAAGGTCAAACAGGAATCTTGAAGACCTAAGTATTGACGCGTCAATCCTAGTTAGGTCTTCAAGACAAAGTCGTGAAGACCTATTGTTTTTATCCGATTTCTTCAAGTTCTTATTATTATTATTATTATTATTATTATTATTATTTGTACAATTTTTGTGAGATATCTACAGCTCAAACCGCTTGTTCAAATTCGCCCAAACTTGACATTCAGGTACCCCTTACCCTGGAATCGATAAACTAAGCTTTTGGGCAAAATCGGCTCGTCCATTAAAGGTCCAGTTCGAATCCAAAGTCGAAAATTTAACATTGATTTTTTTTTCAAAATGCACTTAGAGACTTGAAATTTTTTTTAAAAGAAGCGCAATGAAAAATAATGAAAAAAAGGGAATCAGGACAAATTCGTAGGTCACGTGCTTTGGCCGCCATCTTGCTTTTAGTGCATTTTCGACTGTTTCCGACCCCACCCGCCTTTGACAATCTTCTTCTCTGAAGATACTTGCACTACAGAGCTGTAATTCATACAGAATGTAGCTGAAGCATTGTAGTTTAAAATCTTTTCTTTTAAAGTACTTAACTACAATACTTTTTGTGCTGTGACCTTTCAAAGTTGACCAAAATCGCAAAATCGCAAACTTCAAGGGCAGATAACTAAAAAACCAGACCTCAGAACTTTTTGATTTTTGCATGACAGTTAGACATGAGCAAGGTCTTTCAGATAAAACAATAAAATCGCTCGCGAACAGTCATTTCCGGTCAAGAGGAAGGGTCAAAGTTTGCATTTTTGAAAACGGGTGTTTTGGTGGGTATGTTTGAAAAATCCTTGTTAACCTACGACACGTGATACATATTTGTTCTATATATCATATGAAAGCCAAAAGAACATACAATCTGTGATAAATCTCATTAAAATTAGATTAAACATTAACATTGATTTTGGAATATTTACATGTGGTCAATCCTACTTTTGTTTTGAATGATTCTGATATAAGAATGATTGAAAAATTATAGTTCATTAGCAATAAAACACTAGGAACACATACTATACATCGATGGCTACGCTTGTTGAAGACAAAAACCTTTTGTGTAGTACTTCATTATAAAATTGTTCACAGTAAATGACTCATAAGCTAAATTATCTAATTTTTTTAGATAAAGCTTGATATTTGCGGCAGATGTCGCATCGATCACCGTTTCTTTACTTTTTCATGCTCATAAACAAATAATGTATGCGAATAAAGACAAATCTCTCCTCTAAACAATGGTAAAATCAATTTTGAAATGTCTCTAATGGTTCGGCAGATAGGAATGCTGCACGGTTAATTTTGGGGAAAAACTAGAAAAACTTTACACTGATAGATTTGATACATTTAAATAACAATGAAATTGTGTACATTCAACAATACTTATTTTAGAAGAAAAAGCTATGTGAAGAAAAGCTCTTCTAATTGTCAATTAAACTCTTTGTTTGGGACTGACGACAAATCGTGCAAGTGGACTAAACACACTTTGAAAGCCTTTATGGTCAAGATTTATTTTCAAGACCAAAGGCACGGGTCAATGCGTAGGTACAAGCAAATGTACCTTCCCTTAATTGAAAAGGGCATAACGACGGCCACTATCAGCTCTTGGGCTCTTGGGCTCTTGGTCATTAGATAAAGGGAGGCCGTCCTGATTCCTGCCTAAATGCTCGGCAGATTCCACTCGCAAGGGTGTGACGTCCTCGATTAACTCTCTTTTCCAAAATGCCTGTCGTCCTCCTGAACTTTGAAATATGCATTTCCTCCCGGCCGCATGCTCTACACTTTGTGCTTGTAGACATTTCATGCAAACACGCTGTCCAGTCATGTACATTCGATTTTGGTCACTAAATCCGTGCATACGGCCACGGGACACCGGAAGACGTCGCTACAACGTTCTCTGAACTCAGAACAGCGCTAGCCTCGCTAGACATCGTATTTTCCACCTAAAAACAACACACCAAGGAGCTCGAAATGGTCATAAGCACGCTCTGACCTCAAACAACACATCAAACAGCTCAAAACGCTGAAAAGCACCCCTCCATACAATGAATTCATTCTCGGATGCGAGATTGTTTGTTTTGCCTTCGTGAATCCAAAGTCTTAGTGCTAAAATTCCATTCTAATCACAGCCGACTCGCTGGTCCAGTGGGAAAAGCCTTGGTCTTTGAAACCAAGATGCTAACTTTTAGGGTTCAAGTCCCGCTTGAGCCAACAAACTTTTGCAGATCTAACTTGTTATTTTTTTGCTTAGGTAGAACATATTTTGGTCACATTACAGTTAAATGGCATGAAATATATATTTTTATGCAAATTGATTTTGGATTCGAATTTGAAATTAATGTCTATCAAAGTACATACACAAACACAGGCCTAAACGTTGAGTATCAAGTGAAATTTGGTCATTTTGATAATGTATTAGTTACTTTTTAAATCTCAGAAAAAAACGTCATGTGAAGGTCAAACAGTGTGTGAAGGTCAAACAGGAATCTTGAAGACCTAAGTATTGACGCGTCAATCCTAGTTAGGTCTTCAAGACAAAGTCGTGAAGACCTATTGTTTTTATCCGATTTCTTCAAGTTCTTATTATTATTATTATTATTATTATTATTATTATTTGTACAATTTTTGTGAGATATCTACAGCTCAAACCGCTTGTTCAAATTCGCCCAAACTTGACATTCAGGTACCCCTTACCCTGGAATCGATAAACTAAGCTTTTGGGCAAAATCGGCTCGTACATTAAAGGTCCAGTTCGAATCCAAAGTCGAAAATTTAACATTGATTTTTTTTTCAAAATGCACTTAGAGACTTGAAATTTTTTTTAAAAGAAGCGCAATGAAAAATAATGAAAAAAAAGAAATCAGGACAAATTCGTAGGTCACGTGCTTTGGCCGCCATCTTGCTTTTAGTGCATTTTCGACTGTTTCCGACCCCACCCGCCTTTGACAATCTTCTTCTCTGAAGATACTTGCACTACAGAGCTGTAATTCATACAGAATGTAGCTGAAGCATTGTAGTTTAAAATCTTTTCTTTTAAAGTACTTAACTACAATACTTTTTGTGCTGTGACCTTTCAAAGTTGACCAAAATCTCAAAATCGCAAACTTCAAGGGCAGATAACTAAAAAACCGGACCTTAGAACTTAATGATTTTTGCATGACAGTTAGACATGAGCAAGGTCTTCAAGATAAAAGAATAAAATCGCTCGCGAACAGTCATTTCCGGTCAGGAGGAAGGGTCAAATTTTGCATATGGAAAAGTGGTGTTTTGCTGAGTATGTTTGAAGCCTCTTTAACAAACATTCATGTGAAGGTCAAACATGCATGTGAAGGTCAAACAGTATGTCAAGGTCAAACAGGAATCTTGAAGACCTAAGTACTGCCGCGGCAGTCCTAGTTATTATTATTATTATTTGTACAATTTTTGTGAGATATCTACAGCTCAAACCGCTTGTTCAAATTCGCCCAAACTTGACATTCAGGTACCCCTTACCCTGGAATCGATAAACTAAGCTTTTGGGCAAAATCGGCTCGTACATTAAAGGTCCAGTTCGAATCCAAAGTCGAAAATTTAACATTGATTTTTTTTTCAAAATGCACTTAGAGACTTGAAATTTTTTTTAAAAGAAGCGCAATGAAAAATAATGAAAAAAAGTAAATCAGGACAAATTCGTAGGTCACGTGCTTTGGCCGCCATCTTGCTTTTAGTGCATTTTCGACCGTTTCCGACCCCACCCGCCTTTGACAATCTTCTTCTCTGAAGATACTTGCACTACAGAGCTGTAATTCATACAGAATGTAGCTGAAGCATTGTAGTTTAAAATCTTTTCTTTTAAAGTACTTAACTACAATACTTTTTGTGCTGTGACCTTTCAAAGTTGACCAAAATCTCAAAATCGCAAACTTCAAGGGCAGATAACTAAAAAACCGGACCTTAGAACTTAATGATTTTTGCATGACAGTTAGACATGAGCAAGGTCTTCAAGATAAAAGAATAAAATCGCTCGCGAACAGTCATTTCCGGTCAGGAGGAAGGGTCAAATTTTGCATATGGAAAAGTGGTGTTTTGCTGAGTATGTTTGAACCCTCTTTAACAAACATTCATGTGAAGGTCAAACATGCATGTGAAGGTCAAACAGTATGTCAAGGTCAAACAGGAATCTTGAAGACCTAAGTACTGCCGCGGCAGTCCTAGTTAGGTCTTCAAGACAAAGTCGTGAAGACCTATTGTTTTTACACTTATTCTTCAAGTTTTTTTTATTAGGTCTTCAAGACAAAGTCGTGAAGACCTATTGTTTTTATCCGATTTCTTCAAGTTTATTATTAGGTCTTCAAGACAAAGTCTGGAAGACCTATTGTTTTTACACTTATTCTTCAAGTTTTTTTTATTATTATTTGTACTTTTTTTGTGACTGAGCTACAGCCCAAACGGCTACTCCAAATTCGCCCAAACTTGACATGCAGATACCCCTTACCCTGGAATCGACGTAATAAGCTTTTGGGCAAAATCGACTCGTACATTGAAGGTCCAGTTCGAATCCAAAATCAAAAATTTAACATTGATTTTTTTTTCAAAATGCACTTAGAGACTTAAATTTTTTTTTGAAAGATGCGCAATGAAAAATAATGAAAAAAAGTAAATCATGACAAATTTGTAGGTCACGTGGTTCGGCCGCCATCTTGCTTTTAGTGCATTTTTGACGATTTTCGACCCCACCCGCCTTTGACAATCTTCTCCTCTGAAGATACTTGCACTACAGAGCTGAAATTCCTACTGAATGTAGCTGAAGTATTGTAGATTTGAATTTAATGATTTAAAAGACCTAACCTTATTACTTTTTGTGCTGTGACCTTTCAAAGTTGACCAAAATCTCAAAATCGCAAACTTCAAGGGCAGATAACTAAAAAACCAGACCTTAGAACTTAATGATTTTTGCATGAGAGTTAGACATGAGCAAGGTCTTCAAGATAAAAGAATAAAATCGCTCGCGAACAGTCACTTCCGGTCAGGAGGAAGGGTCAAACTTTGCGTTTCGAAAACGGGTGTTTTGGTGGGTATGTTTGAAAAATCCTTGCTTACCAACGACACATGAAAAATACTTGTTCTATCTATCATTACAAAGCCAAAAGAACATACAATCTTTGATAAATCTCATTAAAATTAGATTAAACATTAACATTGAAATTCGGAGCATTTAAATGTGGTCAATCCTACTTTTCGTTTGAATGATAATGATATATGAATGATTGACAAATTGTAGTTCATTGGCAATAAAACACTTGGCAATGTTTTAGCTATCATCAGGCAGCAACAAGACTGTATAACCTGAGATGATTCATGTTTGCAGTCATGATAAATTTTCTGTAAAGGCTTAAACGTTGAATATCAAGTGAAATGTGATCATTTTGATAATGTATTAGTTACTGTTTACCTCTTAGACAAAAAGTCATGTGAAGGTCAAACACTGTGTGAAGGTCAAACAGGAAGTCTTGAAGACCTAAGTACTGCCGCGGCAGTCCTAGTTATTATTATTATTATTATTATTTGTACTTTTTTGGTGACTGAGATTCTGCGCAAACCGCTTGATCAAATTCGTCCAAACTTGACATGCAGATACCCCTTACCCTGGAATCGACGTAATAAGCTTTTCGGCAAAATCGCGTCGTACATTAAAGGTCCAGTTCGAATCCAAAGTCGAAAATTTAACATTGATTTTTTTTTCAAAATGCACTTAGAGACTTGAATTTTTTTTTAAAAGAAGCGCAATGAAAAATAATGAAAAAAAGGAAATCAGGACGAATTCCTAGGTCACGTGGTTTGACCGCCATCTTGCTTTTAGTGCATTTTCGACTGTTTCCGACCCCACCCGCCTTTGACAATCTTCTCCTCTGAAGATACTTGCACTAGAGAGCTGAAATTTATACTGAATGTAGCTGAAGTATTGTACATTTGAATTTAATGATTTAAAAGATCTAACCTTAATACTTTTTGTGCTGTGACCTTTCAAAGTTGACCAAAATCTCAAAATCGCAAACTTCAAGGGCAGAAAACTAAAAAACCAGACCTTAGAACTTAATGATTTTTGCATGAGAGTTAGACATGAGCAAGGTCTTCAGGATAAAAGAATAAAATCGCTCGCGAACAGTCACTTCCGGTCAGGAGCAAGGGTCAAACTTTGCATTTTTGAAAGTGATGTTTTGGTCGGTATGGTTTAAACCTCTTTAACAAACATGCATGTGAAGGTCAAACATGCATGTGAAGGTCAAACAGTATGTCAAGGTCAAACAGGAATCTTGAAGACCTAAGTACTGCCGCGGCAGTCCTAGTTATTATTTGTACTTTTTTTGTGACTGAGCTACAGTCCAAACGGCTGCTCCAAATTCGCCCAAACTTGACATGCAGATACCCCTTAACCTGGAATCGACATGCGAAGCTTTTGGGCAAAATCGGTTCGTTCATTAAGGGTCCAGGTCGAATCCAAAATCGAAAATTTAACATTGATTTTTTTTTCAAAATGCACTTAGAGACTTGAAATTTTTTTTAAAAGAAGCGCAATGAAAAATAATGAAAAAAAGGAAATCAGGACGAATTCGTAGGTCACGTGGTTTGGCCGCCATCTTGCTTTTAGTGCATTTTCGACCGTTTCCGACCCCTCCCACCTTTGACAATCTTCTCCTCTGAAGATACTTGCACTTGAGAGCTGAAATTCATACTGAATGTAGCTGGAGTATTGTAGATGTGAATTTATAGATTTCAAAGACCTAACCTTAATACTTTTTGTCCTGTGACCTTTCAAAGTTGACCAAAATAGAAAAATCGCAAACTTCAAGGGGAGATAACTCAAAAACCTCCCAGACGAATTTGATGATATTTGCATGAGAGTTAGACATTAGCAAGATCTTCAAGATAAAAGAATATAATCGCTCGCGAACAGTCACTTCCGGTCACGAGGAAGGGTCAAAGTTTGCATTCTTGAAAACGGGTGTTTTGGTGGGTATGTTTGAAAAATCCTTGTTAACCAATGACACATGATAAATACTTGTTCTATATATCACATGAAAGCCAAAACAAGATACAATCTGTGATAAATCTCATTAAAATTAGATTTAACATTAACATTCAATTTGGAGCATTTAAATGTGGTCAATCTTACTTTCGTTTGGAAAGATTCTGATAAAAGAATGATTGAAACATTGTAGTTCATTGGCAATAAAACACTAGGAAATGTTTTATCTATCATTAGGCAGCAACAAGACTGTTTAACCTGAGATGATTCATGTTTGCAGCCATGATGAATTTTTGGGTAAAGGCTTAAACATTGAATATCAAGTGAAATGTGGTCATTTTGATAATGTATTAGTGACTTTTTTCCCCTTAGACAAAAAGTCATGTGAAGGTCAAACAGTGTGTGAAGGTCAAACAGGAATCTTGAAGACCTAAGTACTGCCGCGGCAGTCCTAGTTAGGTCTTCAAGACAAAGTCGTGAAGACCTATTGTTTTTATCCGATTTCTTCAAGTTCTTATTATTATTATTATTATTATTATTATTATTATTTGTACAATTTTTGTGAGATATCTACAGCTCAAACCGCTTGTTCAAATTCGCCCAAACTTGACATTCAGGTACCCCTTACCCTGGAATCGATAAACTAAGCTTTTGGGCATAATCGGCTCGTACATTAAAGGTCCAGTTCGAATCCAAAGTCGAAAATTTAACATTGATTTTTTTTTCAAAATGCACTTAGAGACTTGAATTTTTTTTTAAAAGAAGCGCAATGAAAAATAATGAAAAAAAGGAAATCAGGACAAATTCGTAGGTCACCTGCTTTGGCCGCCATCTTGCTTTTAGTGCATTTTCGACCGTTTCCGACCCCACCCGCCTTTGACAATCTTCTTCTCTGAAGATACTTGCACTACAGAGCTGTAATTCATACTGAATGTAGCTGAAGCATTGTAGTTTAAAATCTTTTCTTTTAAAGTACTTAACTACAATACTTTTTGTGCTGTGACCTTTCAAAGTTGACCAAAATCTCAAAATCGCAAAATTCAAGGGCAGATAACTAAAAAACCGGATCTTAGAACTTAATGATTTTTGCATGACAGTTAGACATGAGCAAGGTCTTCAAGATAAAAGAATAAAATCGCTCGCGAACAGTCATTTCCGGTCAGGAGGAAGGGTCAAATTTTGCATATGGAAAAGTGGTGTTTTTCTTAGTATGTTTGAACCCTCTTTAACAAACATTCATCTGAAGGTCAAACATGCATGTGAAGGTCAAACAGTATGTGAAGGTCAAACAGGAATCTTGAAGACCTAAGTACTGCCGCGGCAGTCCTAGTTATTATTATTATTATTTGTACAATTTTTGTGAGAGATCCACAGCTCAAACCGCTCGTTCAAATTTGCCCAAACTTGACATGCAGGTACCCCTTACCCTGGAATCGATAAACTAAGCTTTTGGGCAAAATCGGCTCGTACATTAAAGGTCCAGTTCGAATCCAAAGTCGAAAATTTAACATTGATTTTTTTTTCAAAATGCACTTAGAGGCTTGAATTTTTTTTTAAAAGAAGCGCAATGAAAAATAATGAAAAAAAGGAAATCAGGACAAATTCGTAGGTCACGTGCTTTGGCCGCCATCTTGCTTTTAGTGCATTTTCGACCGTTTCCGACCCCAACCGCCTTTGACAATCTTCTTCTCTGAAGATACTTGCACTACAGAGCTGTAATTCATACTGAATGTAGCTGAAGCATTGTAGTTTAAAATCTTTTCTTTTAAAGTACTTAACTACAATACTTTTTGTGCTGTGACCTTTCAAAGTTGACCAAAATCTCAAAATCGCAAACTTCACGGGCAGATAACTAAAAAACCAGACCTTAGAACTTAATGATTTTTGCATGACAGTTAGACATGAGCAAGGTCTTTAAGATAAAAGAATAAAATCGCTCGCGAACAGTCACTTCCGGTCAGGAGGAAGGGTCAAACTTTGCATATTAAAAAGTGATGTTTTGGTCGGTATTTTTTAAACCTCTTTAACAAACATGCATGTGAAGGTCAAACATGCATGTGAAGGTCAAACAGTATGTGAAGGTCAAACAGGAATCTTGAAGACCTAAGTACTGCCGCGGCAGTCCTAGTTTTCAATTATTTATAGCCGTTACTTAAATCTTTCGTTCCAGAGTTTGTCAAGAAAATGGCATATCTTATATCTTTGGTTGCATGTATGTAAAATACAATATCAGTTGTTTTTTTAAATGAATACGGAACGTCTTCAGTTTATAATTAAATCGACAAAGAATTTAAGTCAAAAAGTCATGTTTTCAAATTCAATGTTTTATATCTTTATGGCAAATGTGACAAAAAGCTACATGTGGAGGAAAACAATAACGTACACGTTTGTCCTGGTATATTTAAACAACAGGTCACGTAAATGTGTTTACTGGTCACCCAGTTGGTCAGCCCTAACGTCACCTCGCCTGTGTACATTTCACAAAGGTGCGGACACACGGACACTGACCACTCACTTGACCATACGTGGCTTACATTTCAAGAACATAGCACAGCGGTGCCATGCATGAACGAGTTTCAAAATAACTGACAAATGTTCCAGACTGAATGGCATTGAGACTTACGATTTATAACACTTCAATATATACTCTATTTGGAAAGTGGATAATTAGACGTGAAACAATTTATTTTAAAGCGTCATAACATGACGTTTTTTCAATTTGGACAATCACGTCATTACTGATTCGAACAGGCATGTTTGTAACCAGGGAAAATTATTATCGTTTTTACACAGATAAGATTCCAGTTACATGCATGATCGTCGATTCAATTTATCATGCATACCGTGACGTCGTTGTTGATGGTTGACGATTGACCAACATTTCCTCTGCTACTATTGCAATTCTGTTCAGAAATAGGAGGCTCAAGTTGTGTTATTGTTGGCGAAACAGTCTCGATTTTCTGCTTCTCTATATCATTGAACTGCGACTATGTGATCGATTTGCATGGTCGTATCCATGGTTATCAACAAGGAAGAGTATTCACAATTTATATTGACACATTTCAAGTCTTTGGGATGAAACATGCATCGTTAATTGCATCACAAACATCGATATAGGCCAATTAAATATATGAAAAGGGAATAGAAAAAAGTTAATAATTCAAAAATCGATTTTGAAAGGAATAGTTCCTCTATTATAAACGACACCTTTTATGACGCCATCAGATCAAGCGTAATCGATAGTAAGTGATATATTTGTAATTCTGTAAATAAGGCGACAATCGGTTATTTCATGAGGGCCGAGGGATGTTTTCATGAGACAAATGTAATGTCACGGAGAAGACGCATGTATGTCATGAGGGGTGAGAAACCCAAAGCAGATCAGCTGTTGATAAACTGGAATGTGGATTTGTTGTGCTGGGTTATGGCTGTTTAATTCTCGGCCACCACTCATTAACTGTTACAAAGGAAGGAGAGCTTACCGCGGTCACCTAGGCTAAGAATGTGTACCTGCGAGTACACCACTACTGTACAACTCTCGTTATGGTAGAATAGTGCCAGTACGTTTTCTTGTGTAAATCTGAATATGTGGAAATGTATGTCAATGTATTCAACTGTTAAATAACCATGACGATTGAGAAGCCACGTTCGAGTTTTTGTTTATAGAAATGAATACAGTTAATATATACTTATATATATATATATGCATCATAGTGAGTGGAATTTATTGTTATTAAGTAAACAAATTGTGTTTTTTTTCTACATAAGAAAACCGTCCTGATGGTGGAATAATGTAAAAATAGACGAGTTAAAAGTAACATATGTTACACTGGACGTGAGGCATGGTTAGTAAGAATAAACTACAACACTCTTTTTATCACAAATTTTATCAAGGTTAACTGAAATTAGGTTCCATGTTTATACCAAACAAAAAAAGGTAGTACTAGAGGTGTTTTTGTGTGTCAGTGATAGAAAGTAGATAAGTATACTATATATGTATGACAGTGAATGTAGACTATTCAGGTCGCGATGGACATGCATGAGTAGGTATTTCATGTACATCTGTCACACTCAATTAGTGCAGTATCTTCCTAACATAGAGAAACATATGTGACAGTTTGGTGAAAGATATGAAAATATACACAGAGAATAGCGAGATATTTGTCAAGTTTAGACTTCATTGCATCCAATATTGACCATGTAAAAGTTTTGAATTGATAAACCAGATTATGGTTGTTACAAATGTCCATTGTCTACATGGGAGTTCATGTGAGTGAGTGAACGAATATATCATCCAAAATGTAGGAAGGAAGTCACTAATTTACCATTTCCTTTTTTTTTGAAAAATCATCATTTTGTATTTTTATGTTTACCGATGTGACTAATTGGAACGTGATGAAGCAATGCAAGTCTAAACTTCACCCTTTGACTTTTTAACTCAATTTTTGTATTCATGTCCGCCATTCAAACGTCAATGGGTTTTAATAAATCAGGAATACCGTCGATGAGTTCACTATTTTTCCTCTTTTTACTCATGAATATGTGAAATGTCAAATCAGAAGTCCATTCCTTGACATAGTGCGGTCTGCCTTGATTCAAATACACTTCGTGAAGTTTCTATTATGTGATATGTTTTTATGAAAGAAACGGACATGTTTGTCATCTGAGTAACAGTCAGTAAATGGTCTACTTGTTATAATAGATAAAAAAGTATGCGTTACTCGTTAGTGATGCTTATAAGTATATCATATCAACGGTCATATCAATTTGAACTATCAAGAATCAATATGTCTAAGATGTATAAAAGAGTATCGCTATAGTACATAATGTTCTTGTTTACGTAGTTGTATAAAATATGTCTGATGATACTGATTGGTAGAAACAAATATATGAACATCTTTTTACGTGTGATAGAAACCAATAGATATAGAAGATAACTAAACAATAATCAATCTATTTAGATTGAACAATAATGTAACTGTTACAGTATTGTCATAATTTCTCTCTCTGGCTGCATATTCAAATCAAGCATGGACCAATATTATATAAGACATGAGGGAAATGGATTTTTTTTAAATCATTTAAACAAAACGTATCGACATTTATTTTGTTTACAAATTCATAAGATTTACACGGGTACTGGGAGGGACATTATATGAAAGACATGTCAAATTTAAAACTTATCGTTTTCCAAACAGAGTAACAAAATTTCCCTATCGCCCTTTATATGTCAATCACACCTGTCTGTCACCAAACACCTGTATTCAACAGGTAGGATGACAGGTGCTTAACGCCATGCACGTTGCTCACACCTAGGTGACAACAGCGACATCCCAGTTAGGGAAGGTATACCACCCACCTTACTGCACTGTGATACTGCCGGACTTGATGGCTTAAGGTGGACAGACGCTGTGTTTTAGGCCTTGCCCACTAGAATGAATTGTTATTGTTAAAGGGACAGTTCTGATCACATGTTCCAGTCGTTAAAGTGATGTACACACAAAAGATGATATATGTGTCCGTTTGCAAGACCATGGTTGCAAGTCCGTCCTGAAACGAGCGTGCCATGTTCGGTTATAAGCTACGTATCCTTTTATCAACCTGACATGAATCAGAGGCGATCACACAAAAATGGCCGTCAGCAGTTTGCACTGAGTACTTGATATTTTTCCTACATCTACGGAAATTCGGGTTGTGGTGTTTGGGCGTCTGATTATGATTGATGGTCACATTTATTGGGGAAAATTGAAGAAATAAAATTTCAGAAAAAAACGTACCACTGTCCCTTAAAGGTTAACAGAAGCAGTGCTTTTGGTCACTTAAAGTCTTTGTTACTGAGAGATAGTTGCTATCATTACGAAGATTTCCCGGATTTGCTGGTTTAAGGTGGGCAAACACTGTGCTAACGTTCACTTAATCCTATGTTACTGTTAAGGAGGGGCACAAGTGAATATCAACGTTAAGGTTTATCTTGTCTACGTTTGACACATAGTCGTTTTATTGCTGCAATTATATGTTACCAGGGCTTAAATTGAAATTATTGCATAGCCCAAGGCTTATTGAAATGTTATGATAAAGAATACGAAGTATAATTATCATAATCTCCTTATAATAAAGATGCAATAGCATGACAATCAAGATTCATATCAACCATAAAACTAGAAAATTAATGACACGAGTTTAAAATTAAACAAAATCGTTTGCCCGAACTATCGCAACCCTTCAGTCACGTTTTAAATGTCATGTCCCCCAGTGCGTAGCCTTAAGACTTTCTTAATACTTAAAGTCAGATTCGACAATTGATATTATTTTCCACATGGCACCACTATAGATTTAACATTTAATAGAAGATGCATGAACTATGAAAACGATAAAACTTTGAATACGTAAATCACATCACATTTGAACTTAACAAATATTGCCACGAATGTTTCTACTTGTGTCGTCATATTCCATATAGCTAGCGTTAGTTTGAATCTGTAAGAATAAATTGTTGTCATGGTTGTCACTATGAAATTAACCTCGTATCTTTCTTTTTACTATAGACAAGTTCATCGATTGTGGACAACGTTTCCTCTGTGTCGCAATGTGTTAAATTGAAAGTCATTCCATACCATCAGACAACCACTTTGAATAAGAGCTACAAACCATCCCTGCTTCATGGTCTACAGCTTCCTGTGCTCGACCTCTCATACCAATAAGTATCAGTCTGAGATTAGCTATCCTCCTTGCCTCCTTAAACGATAAGTATATATGAAAAAAGATAGGTAGACATGGAGCCTTTGATATGCACTAATTGAAGCCGTGTTAGAGGCATCCATGTCCTGCTGTTCCGACATCAATATACAGTATATAGTGACAGTCCGGGTCATATACTGGTCGCTCCACTGGTGGGGAGATAGATATATAGATAAGGTCTTATATTACGGTTAAACATAAGCGACGACTTTTTTCATAAGTGCTGATGTCAATATACAGAACGTCCAGATCATATACTGGTCGCTCTTCTGGTGTGTAGATTGGTGTAGATAACGTCTTTGCGTTGTTGTGAAATCTAATAATCATTTGTAAAGCATTAAATTTGTAGTACATATAACCGTTACCAATGAAAACCCTGAACCAAACAATGAAATCTGATACCGGTTCTTTATCAATATGATATTAATTGATCAAAATAATTTTAAAGGGGATTTGTTCATTTACTAATCAAAGTATTTGAAGATATTTATTCTTTTCCGTTAATACAATATTAATAAAACAACCTCAATTATAAGTTGAATTTTCAAACCGACATAAAGGAGCCCGTTATGCCTGTAGGAGATAGATGCGTTAGAGAAAGATTCAGCAATCCTAATCTGGATCATCATTCCTCAGATAACCGGGCTGGCCTAGGGCTAGCTGGGACACATTCTGTTTGAAAAGCGCCCTCTAGGTTCAAACATTGATAATCTCTCAGTGACTCTGCCAAGGTATCTTTATGCATTGGAGGAAGCGTTTATCTCATGTTCATTCAACGTTTAACCCATCCTTACACAATGGAAACAAACGCTTGGCTAGGAATCTTGGTGCCTTAACGTCAAATGAAATAATTCAAGTGTTACTTCTGTTATCATTATTAATTATATCATAAAGAAGTTTAATAACCACATATTTCGTTTTGTTTTAAAAGAAAAGGCATGCATGCTTTTCTTGATTTACACGTTTAAAGAAGAGCGATGAAACCATTTCAAAACAACTTACATGTAAACGTTGAATGATGTATGGTTAAAATTCAGTCACCGATATATAAACTGTACAGTGTAAGGATAATACATTATCATGAAGGGATCTGTTAGGCTATAGTGAAATAAAGGTTACGATATCCATCATGAATTACTTTCTGTGAGTTAGATTAACAATTAAACGGTCACGGGAGGGAGTTTCTCGCTTTCCAACAATGATGTATATTGCGGTTTCATCTTTATCTCGTGGCAATTGTTCAACGCTAACACGGGGCTCTAGATACTTATGTGAATGTCAACAACACGTTTGGGGTCCTGAACCTGGATCAAGAGACAATACAAGTCCTGTTAAAACACTTAAATAGCACGCTAAACACGGTGTTATCCTGGGGTGTAACAATTTTACTCTATTCATCTTTTCGAGGTTCACAAGTGCAAACTAGAGGGGGAAACCAACAATTAATGCGATGAAACTTTTCTTATCTTTTTCACACAAAAAAAATTAAAACATTAAAGAATTTCAAAGGCTCTTTTGTTTTGCTGGTTTAAGTGACATTTCATTTTTATCATAATATTATGCAAGTACATTTGTTTTGTTTTATAGTTGAATTTATGGTTGTTGTTTTTTCGTATACATAAAAATGCATCTAATCAATCAGCTAAAAATTATCAGCTGAAGAAATTTATCAACGTTTGTAGTTTATTAGGGGGATGACGTACTGAATACTCTGGTTATTTGAGTTAGTCGTTGCACAATACACAACCGTTACTCTATGCGTTAAATAGTATACAGCTATACTAATGGTTGAAAACTTGACAATATCTATTTGATTGGAGAGATATTGACTATTTCATTCAACAAAACACTTCCGCATATCACTGACAATTACTTCAAGGGCTATATTACCGAGAAGAGGGAACAAAAATAAAATCTGGTTTCTGCAAACCCATTTCAGAGACGTGACATTCAAAGCAATAAACAATGAATTGTTTTCGAAGGACGTCACTTCGGAGTGTTTGAGTAATTAAATCTTCACACATCCTTCCAAAAGACAGAGCAACATGACAGGTTAGGAGTCCAATAATACGTATCCAGTTAATATTGCAGTTCCTTCTTCTAATCTAGGCGTGTTGGTTTACCAAGACGTGACTCTTGCTGACAGGTTTTCAAATTAGGTTTTGACAGCACAACAACATTACATAGGATCTGCCATTCTCACTTCTTACCTCTGACAGTTATGAAATAATTCTTGTGTGTGGAATTTTGCAACGTGGTAGCAGATCAGTCATTACATGTATAGTCTTATGTTATTTTTAGCATTTTTTCACAGATTTCAATTACAATTTTCAATTTTTTAAATATCGATGTTGAAATTGATTGATAAATATCCCATTAGCAATAGTTGGATTAATGTAACATCTGAGATAACGTGTTGCGTCTATGCAAAAGAACATATACTCTCCCAACAGATCAATACAATGGTTAAAAGGACGCTCATCTTTCACAGAAAATACAACACAACTATGTATAGATTAAATCTTACACTGTCGACATTGGAAACCAAACCGAACTGAAATCTTAAACCATCAAGTCTGCAGTGGACCGAACAGTGATAAGGTCATCTTCAATTTGTACTTGTAATCTGACAATCAAAAAGGTCTTTAACAAAATCAAATGCCGGGAGAAGTGTCAGTTAAAACCAAATCATTAAAAGACTAATCCTCGCCCCAGTGACGCAGCATTTCGTATAACTCCGATCTAGCTAAAAGTAACATGACAGAGCTGTGGGCAGAGAAATCCAATGTATAAGACGATGCCGCTCGCAAACCACGTTCTGGAAGAACATTTCTGATCCAGGAACCCACATCAAGGTCAAGTGAAGGGTGTAGCAAGATACAGAGAGTCAATCAACTCTATACACGGAACACGTTATCTCTCTATGTGTTAGGTGTACCTTGAATAGCAAACTCAATTGTAGAGAAGGGGAAATGAAGGGAATGGTTGATTTTTTAAGTTTACTATCAATGTTACTTTAATGATATGCTGCGATATTATGTCAGTTATTTGATATGAAGTAATTTGGATTGTGGGATTATCCTGCCTCTGATTGTGAATTGATGTTTTAGCTAGAACATTATCTGATATGCAGACCATATCTGCATAACAACGTCCTCTTGTAGATGGAATCTCTAATCTCACTCCTTAGTTGCAATAATGACATTAACGTCCTGTAGATTTCGTTTTGTTGGCTTCTACCGTGCATTATCAAACCTATTCTAATTTTAACAATTTTAGAGTTTTTTACTGTATTATGTTATAGTCGTCAGTTTTATTACAGTTCATGATATGAACTAATTTAACTTTGCACCTAAAATTACTATTACTGGTCAGTTTGACGGTCATATTGGCCTCACGACAGCCAAGTGCAAAGCAAGTTTGGATCTAATGTTATACTATTAATGTGTTAATAATGTTTGAGTGTTATCTTTCCGAGACTGAATGTTTGTCTAGCCCGTCAGTTTGTAGCTTTATGTTTGTCGACCAACTGTCCCGATGTGCCGTTTGTCCCCATGTATATTCTATATGTCCGCCAGTATGTAGGGGTTGACCGTCAGTATTATTTCACGCCCTCCCATCACTTCGCTCCATTGATTGAGAGAGGACATACCAAGCACATAGCTAGTGTGGCATCTTCCTTTGTTGACAGTGCCTCTCCCTCCCTTCAACCCCTGGCTGTTTGTGTACCCTACTTACCAAATGTCGTCTAAAAAGTACTAATTGGTTAGTTTCCTTCTCGCAGCTTGAATTTACTCAGCAAGTACAATCCAAACAGTGCTAATGTCACCGCTTGCCTTCTAGTTATCTTGCAACGTAATATGCAAGTGCAGCATGATGAAGTAACTGTAGCATGTTGATGAAAGAATAGTTTTCAACCTTCAGATCTTTAATTTGTATGTATAGATTTGGAAGAGCCAATGAAATTTATTGGGATTAACACCATTGGACCCGACATTTCTTCAGCTTAAACAGTCAACATGATTTATATTTTAGTTTAATATTTAAATATAAAAATATCTTTCGAATTGTAACAGTTGTGAAAATCAAAACGGAACAAAGTACTTTTCAGCAAGAATAATATTTCGTCACAAATTTAAGAAAATAATGTTTAATAAAATTACTATGACTCTCAATACCCCAGACCTTAGAAAACAATCAACATTAAAAAATGTTTTTTAAGACATCATCTCTAATATTTGTACGTCGATTTGGAAGATTGTGATTAATACCATTGGACACGACATTTTTTCAACTTAACATTCATAATGATTTATATTTTAGTTTATATTTAAACATATAAATATCTTTCGAATTTTAAAAGTTATAAAAATCAAAACAAAAATCTACTTTTCAGCAAGAATATAACATTTCGTCACAAATTCAAGCAAACAATGTTTAATAAAGTTACTATGACTATCAATACTCTAGACCTAAAAATATTGAGTAAACAATCACCATTATAAAATTTTTATTTAGACATCAAACGAGACGTGACATTAAGAAGTTGAGCCATCAAGTGAGAAAAGAGGGACGTATTTTAACATTCTTAAACATTCATGAAATAACATTCTTTCATGTCCCGCAAAACCATCATCATAAAAGATGTTAACGTTGTAAGTATCTTCAGTATCATGCCGGAAAACAGCTTGACATTTCCAATACATTTTCACAAGGGGTCAAGAGGTCATATTGTGATTGTTATTACTAATACACTTTCTATGTCACGGAGACAACATAACCAAACTTTATCTTTGTAGTTAATGGAATTAAAGGCAGGTCTAATTTTGTATAAACGTGAGGCATGTTCTCATACGATATTGTTTAAGAGAGGTGTGTATCATAAAAAAATACTTCAAGAACCAAACATAATTGATCAACAAAGTTATCAAAAATCTCGTTATATTAATATGTATATTGTAATTGTGTTATTGATACGATGACCTGAAATTAACATACACTATTGGATTATGAGAGAGTCGCGCATAAGAAAAGATCGGCTATTTTTTATATACATTGGTTATATAATTGGTTATATAAACCTTTTGACAAAGTCATTATCAAATGCACCAATCTAATAGAGTTAAACAAAAAATTCGATAACCAGCATTTGCTCATTCGCCAGATATATCTACGTTTCAGACATGATTTCGCTATATTCAATCCTATTCCCTCTTATCTCTCAAGAAGATATTTAATCTCTATCAAGTTTGTCTCTCAGAGAGATGCATGTCTAATATACATCTTGGTGTCACAGAAAATTATTCATCAAATAGTGCTATCTCTTAATGTTAAAACAAATGTATTTGTTTGACGACTGTGGTTTATGTGTATATCACTTAACGTCCCTATCTGTATCATATCGGTCTTATCGTAAGGGTCCCGGAAGCATGTCTGAAGCCCTACATGGTTCTAGAGGAGATCGCCACTAACACGCCTGTATCTGATAGCACAAGGAATGGTAGGCTATCGGACAGATGCATTAACTCGATTTATTGCCTTTTCGAAGGGATGTATACAAGTGTCCTGATACCACTTTGAAGTCGACTTTATGGTGACAAAAATATCTTGACCATTATCATAAAGTCATATTTGGTATGGGTAGTGTAGTGTTAGTTGTTTTTGAAACTTACATGCCATTTATTTGATCTTCATTATGCCTTCCGCTGATATTGAGTTTATATAATTAAGTAATATGAGTGTTACCTTTTTAATTCTATAAAATGATTATCATATGTAAAATGAACTTATTTGTAAATGTAGGGTATACATAATAATGCGAGAACAGGACATTGTTATCATTTTTAAAAACATTTTTGTGATAATTAATATTTAATATAGATATTATTAATGATACTTGCATCCTGCTTTGTCGCCTTATTTAATAAATAAATCAATCTGAAACGTCCTCGTTTTTTATTCAGATCCGACGCAAATCCACTCAATCCTCTATATATGAAGTACATATATATTGAAGATCATATTCTATGCAGATAATTTTGATAGCCGATAAATTCTCACTTGCAAAGAACCTTTTCTCTAGAAACGTCTTTATGACATATCACAAGTGTACATTTGCTTCTCCCTATACTCAGAGCTAAAAACAGACTGTACAAATATTTGCCCATTTAGTCCTAGTATTTATACAGTGATTCTCAAGTTAATGTGACACAAGGCGCCTCAGAAAGACACCTCGTTAGACGAATACCAGTGTAGCACTCAGATATACTGCGAGCAGAGCAATGCAGCACGAAGACGTTTTTAGTTGTGAAATAATGCATTATTTCGAAGCATGCACACTTGAGTTTTAAGTCCTTCAAATTTTCAATATTTGCAGTTTAAGGTTGTATGTAAGAAGCTGTCATACTCAATAGGGTAGTATGCATAGAAACGAATTTGGTGTAAATGTATCGAGTATGTCAAAAGCAATCTTTGTACGTAAATTTCAACACTACCACTACTATTTTATTATCAAGATGAAAATGTTCTTCAATACATTTCAAGTGTGACACATGTAGACGAGTAATTATGAAATAAACATCTGTAATAACACACCGCAACCGAAGAGCGAGTCTAGTTAATGTGGCTTAGGAGTAAGATTTCTCGGAATAAGACAATCAAAATAAAACAGTCGTGCACAGATATTAGTGAACATAGCTGTGAACATGTAATTATTTACCACATTGATTATCATAACGATGTGTAATTTCATGTGAAATCTAAAATATCGAGTGCACTACCATGACGTGTGCTCGCATTTTACAATAGGCAGTGACATGGCCATATAATACTGTCGTTATCGAAAATGTATTACAACGTTTCATTATTTGCAATAGATCCAACTCTGCTATTTCAAACCACATGTGATCATATACAACTTATTTCATTAAATAATGTCATAGAATTAACAATGAATTTCTCTGTTTAGTTAAAGAAGAAAATGAAAATTTAAAACTATATTTCATCAGGACGGCAAGCATTCCACGGAGGTTAGATACCCACTCATGGTTGTTCATCTTCCACATAGCTCACCTACTTGGTAAACTGCTTCTCAAGATGAAGATAAGCTCAATATAAACACGCATGATACTTGTATTGTTGTAAATATTATCTCAGATAAGACCGATGTTGACATGGTCTAATAACTATGGTGTATTACAGCCTCTCTGAATACAGAATACGTTCCATATGATATCCGTGATCTTGAGAACAGAATGGAACTATGTCAGTGGTGGCTTTCTTGGATCGAGTTACCACCATTTTGTTTATGATAATATCTGAGAAAACTGAGACTGCAACATGAGGAATGAGGTATACAAATTGTTGGTGGTGTGATTTCATAAATTTGTCGCAATGAAAATACTATTTACAGTGACTTATGTTGAGCTTACGCGCTCTTAAATACAGGTTTATGTACCCTTAGTTATCGGTACCTATTCTACTCGGCATCATACAACCCGTGCTACCACTTGACGCAGGTTTACGTTGCTTCATCGTGTACACATGATACCAATGAGGCCTAGGTTAACTCATACACAAAGTCAAAACAGTATCTTCTTCACATATGATATGGGGAATCAAGGTCACTTGTTATCTATGTTTTACGTGTTGTAATATTAAAGAAAATCAGCCAAATGTATTATAGTAGGATAATACTTGTTTGATAATATGGCATAGGCAAGAAAAGTTTGTAAACTTTTCTACAAAATATCAAAATTATGTTTTAAACAGAATTAACGTAACATCGATGAAGAAATGTACACATTACATGCTTTTTATCATGATCTTCCCCTCTGGAATTTAGAATGAATCATCGCTACAATGTTTCAAATTCATAAAGCAGATACAGTCTTTATCTGCCTAAAATATGTACATAGTGTTTCGCTTGACCGGACCTGTCAACAAATTATGTCAAATGTGAAAGGTCTCGCCTCACTGCACAGCCAGAATACCTGGCAAAGGCAACTCATGTTTGAGGTATCCGATTGAACAAGTTGACACATCTTGTTTGGCATGCAAAGTGACGAGGGTGAGAAAATGTTGCCTATAATTTGGTATGAGGAAGTATATGGCAATTGATCACAATGGGGGCGTGGTTCAATGTGTGATTCATATGTCTCTTTGGTAAAACGAAAAGGGGTGGTCTTTTATTGAATAAACATATTTCACTTTCAATTTTACTATCTTAGCAATAGAGACTGCAGTGTCACAGAATTTTCCCACACATCTTATGTTTGACCGTGCTTTCACTGAAATGTGAAATAAGTTCGTGCTTTTATGGTTTTGTTAATTTGAAATTAATTGATTCTTATAGAAAATTATATTTTAGCATTTCTCTTTTAATGTTTAAAGGATATACATGTACAGCATATGAATCACATAAGGTCGACGTCTTTAAGGTCATTTTAACATGATTTATTGATTCAATTTCATTTTAATTGACACATCGATTAACACCTGTTTCTTAGTTCATGAAGTACAATAACACCTACACGTGGTCTCCGCCCACTCGTTTTTAAGTTTAAATTGTGTTTTATCTCGCTTAAGCAGGACTGAAAGCAAAGATTAGGTTCTGTCGTTTGTGTGGGCGACCTTGTGACATTATAGGAGGCGACGGTTAATTCCTCATTCTCTCTCGACCTTTACCTGAAATACCATATCTTGGTCAGAGTAATTTGCTATTTCGCTCACTCCACTATATCCATAATATTGCATTGATGTTTAAATAGTCAATAAAGAAAATGAAGATTTAGAAATCTTCAGCCAAATTTAAATTGAAACTGAAGGGAAAGAATTGTGTTTTTAAGGTCCCTCTGTATTGAAACGGAGTCTTGTTAGGTTGATGTCTCAATATATTGCATATTCATACGGTGTATATTTACTCGTATATGTATCTGTCCTCCGCAGTGTGTATTGCAGCAAAGAAGTGAAGTATCCGCCAAAATAGTCTTAACCTTTACAAGAATCTTCGTCTGTGTTTTGCATTTTGCAATGTATATTATATGTATGTACCGTAGAAACGGATAAATGATACGTGTATTGACAATGTCGTCGACTGTCCCTGGATCCCAGAATGACCTTTAAAGCCTCTGTAGCACTCTGTGTATTGGGGGTTTTTTTTATCAAAAGAAATGCGAATTAAATTAATAATTGAAAGACAAGTTATTTTAAACAAAGAGTCCTTAAACGAACGAACGAACGAACGAACAAATTTCGGTAAGGCCTCGAGAATCAATTTCATTAAAGAAAAAAAATATTCACGCTAAAACGTCCACTAACGGTTTTGCTCGATACTTCTACCACAACGGAAACACGGGCTTGCAAATGAAATGTTTGATTCTCTGAAATTATTTATTTTGTAAACGCTAGTATTTTGGGCGAAATTTGTTTTTCACGTTTGTTTAGACAACGTGCTACTGTTCCTTTAAAGTAGATACTCCAATATTATTGCACTTTATAAATTATATGTCCTTGTTTGCTGAAAGGATAGTGACGACTCAGCAAGAACCAGAAACATCTTCAATCATTTTTCATAGCACAGGCTCAGCGTATAATGCATTGTTCTCCCTGTTGCAGGAAGGATGTATACGACACACCAATAACCAGAAACATTTTAATCATTTTTCTTAGCACAGCGTATAATGAAATGTTTGTCCCTGATGCAGGAAGGATGTATACGACACACCAATAACCAGAAACATTTTAATAATTTTTCTTAGCACAGCGTATAATGAAATGTTTGTCCCTGTTTGCAGGAAGGATGTGGAGGAGATGTTCGGCAAGTACACGACGTCCCTGACCCGACGTCTCAAGAAAGACGCGGCCCTGACCATGCTGGAGAAGGAGTTCTCTCTGAGCGAGGATGAAGCCGACATCATCTTCGGGGTCTTCGACAAGGACCAGAACGGGGAGCTCAGTCTCTGGGAGTTCAACCAGTTCTACAACACTATCGGTGGAGAGTAAGTTTTCTTTGAGAATGTTACATGAGATATAGACGAAAGTTCGTGTGTTCATCATTCCAGTTATTTTTTCGTTTTATTTAGGATTTCTTGGGTTCTTCTTAAGAACCATCGATTCCGTTGAGGTAAAATCGTTTTGGGATTGCTATTACCAATGAGAATTATAATGCGTAATATGATAGTATAACCCTTACGTAGGCAACAGTATAGGCCCTTTGAAAACCTAGTTACGACTTCTTTAACATTAAAAGATGAAAAAAACTTTAAAAGAATGTTCGGTTCCCTTGGGCAGTTAGCATTTGACGTGATACAGGTTGTCCTTTTCATGACCAACTCGTCTTTTATACAAAGCTTGACAAACCAGTGTATTTAACAAAAGTTTCTTGCATACAGGCAGTGAACTGTTTAATGTTGTAAAGGGCAAATAGAAAGGAAGACGGTTATTAGTAGCCTGACATTCATTGAAACCTACGGTTCTATGTCCTCTGTGTCATAAAAATCTGCACTACACGAATATAAATTGGTATACCATTTAATGCGAGTTGTCCTTCAGGTTTTTTAACCTGATACCAAAATGATCAGACAGCAGACTGCAAAGGGTCCATTATCTCTTCACATCTGACGTATACGACATTTGTTCCATGCTCCCTAAATGTTAAATACATGCATAATACAGACATTGGTCAGGTCATATACCTCTGGAAAACACACACTTAAATCAATATTAAACTTAATTTATCATAAGACAATTGCGTCCAGTGCAAAAAGGAATTGCTGTTCATCTATACCAACATAACCCAATTGGAAATGTTTTGTTTTTCGAAAGAACACTCAGACCGAAAAATGAGAATGCATACACGTTTACCTTATAAACTGGCATCCCTTGAAAACTAATGTTAACATTAATTGTGACGCATTATGATTGTTAATATCTCTTCGGATTCTGAACAATGCCATCTTGATAACTTCAATTTCTTTTCGAATAAGAAGTACATGTAGTTAACTTATATATTTCTGCATTGTGCATTACGTTTCTTAAAATCTCGCGTTTATTATTAGAATCAGCTGTTGTCGTTCATTAAGTCAAGCATTTTATATATGTGCCCGTCGCATACTACTAATATATATAACAAACGATACAAAAAGCTGTATCGAAACGTTGTGTATTCAGTATTAAGAAGTCCTTATCCATAAAATATTCGTCCTAGTATATATATAGCTCCAATTCGTCTCCGATTAAACCCTAATCCTACGGTTCCTACTAAACAAAGTTAATCGTAGGTTGAAACCCTCTCTAAGTTCTCTCTCCAAACAAGCACAGCGTGTTTACTGCGTTATTTCCACAACCTGTTTTACGGGTAACCATATAGGCGTTTCTTGTTTTCTACATCGTTTATTTTTATTTAGCTTAATGTCCATTTAAGGCATTAATGTATTCCACGTGAGCATATGAAATAAATTTGCTATGATTTAGCCCATTTTATCTTAATAAATTCCTGGCGTTTATTATATAAATACTCGTAAACGTTCTTTGTAGTTTGGACGTAGATTTCAGCAAGATTTTTGATGTTACGGGCTTAATAACCGCTTAATGTTTATTGCCACGGTATAAATGTGTGCAACGTTTTAGATATTTAAACGGTTTATTATTCTTATAGCTTTTTGTCATTGCATACATAATTTTGCAGAAAGTTTTCAGATAATAAGTACTGAGCAAAATATTTAATTTTCCTTATTTTGACCGAAGATTCGAGTTGCATGATTAATGTTTTAATCTATTTATCGGTTTAAATTTTTTTTACATATTTTGCGATTACTGCACATGGTACCCCTTTCAACGTCTGAGACCCAGATGTGAACGTCTGAAAATGTAAACCTGTATTTTTTACTCAGCGACATCAACTCTTTTGTCAAGTTAACTTTAACATTTCTTAGCATGCTTATGTATTTTATAGTTTGAAAGTGAATAATATGTAAACCATTTTTTCCACTCCTATTTACAAATAAATGAAACAATGAAACATGACATTCTTAGCATATTTCTGCATTTTATAGTTTGAAAGTAAATATTATGTAAACCCTTTTCTTTCTCCTTTTTGCAAATCAATGAAACAATGAGCATTGTGATAAAACTTGCGACGTTATATGATTCTTCGTAAAACTATTTTAAGTTAACCAGTTACTCAGCATAATAATACAACCTTAAAGGTTACCCTGTTAGGTGTTTTACATGATTTTTAGTTTTTTGGTCATGAACACTTGTTTAATTGTTGTGCAAAGAAGTGCTATTTGTTAATTGACACAACATTGTAAGGTTCCTTCTTTACTGCCTTTTACAACTACATAGTTCGACCTGAACGTAAGTGATTTTGTGGAGAAAATGGTTTAAAGGAAGCTACCGATTTTTGGACTCATCGTCTTTACATTCCCTCTATTCGTTGCAGAAGTCAAATTTACGATTTCAAGAAAAGACAACGATAGATGTATTGACATGAAGACCATCTCAGCAAATTTGATTTAATTTCAAATCAATGTTTTCTGCATTCTGAATACCATCTTCCACTCACACTCCTCTATCCATTTCAGCGCCCACAAGTACCTGGAGCTGTTCAAGGAGCTGCACGTCGTCCAGGAAGACGAGACTATAGTGGCGGACATGGGCAAACTCTGGGACGTGGTAAAGACCATGAAGGATGGAGAGGGCAACAACCTCACTGATGATGAGGTCAACTTCTTCATCATGTCCACAGCAGGCAAGGAGAAGCAGATCAACCTCCCTAAGTTCATCAACCTCATGTGCAGGATCAAGTTCCACAAGGGGGCCAAGAAATAGACGTTGATGAACTTGGAGGATGTTGAGGACAGATTTTAGTTCAGTTCCACAAGAGTCCATGTTTTGCATGATGTTTCTCGAAGGAGTAAATTTTGTTATTGTTGGTGGATATATGTGCTTATGACTAAAATTCAACTGATTGAAGTTCAGTTCCACAAAGTCAGTCGTTGGTTGTACAGACTTGCTGATTACATATGATTTTAGAATCCAGTTTTAAGCTTACCAACATTGCTAGTTTGATGAACACAAAATGATTTTAAAATAGGCAATGGTTGAAAGCTGTAATGTAAGTTCATGCAATGTTATTCAACTTGGTGCTAAAGACAAATAATACTTTATAACAGGTATTTATGCTTTTATGATGAATAATCTCAATGTACAGATCATAAAGATGGCATAATAGATCCTTATTAATATGTATATTTTTCAATGAACTGTTTAGAAAATCAGATTCCAGCATATTGACTCAATTCACACTTTTCCCTGTAAAACAGTTTCAGCTACAGCTATTGTAAAGGTCTTCATACTTCATATATGTATTGTGTGCTACTAGTCCTCCAATGGTGGCTTTAAGAGTATCCATTGTATCTTATACCATAATACATGGCCACAGATTTACTTGTATCCCTGGAAGGGGACGACAAGAATAAAAGATTAAAGCCACTAACCCATATGCTGACATAAGAATTAGGAATTCAAGGCTATCAAAATTTTGCTTAAAAAGCTACCGTATGGTGCCAATAAGAATACTTCCATTGAGGATTCAGGTTTTCAACAATTTTGTAAAATCAGTTTGTCGCCAATGTTTTTACTTCATATTTATGTAAGGGAGTTTTCACCTCTTAAAATCAGAACTTTGCCTTGGGAGATTATGATCATAGTTTTCAAGGAAATCATTCAAATGCTTGAAAAGAAAATCTGAAATGAAGTTTCAAAATGGTTGAAGTGCTTATCATGTCATTTGTAGAACTGTATATTTTATTAAATCAATTGGTTGTGGTTAATGTTTTTCAGACTGTCATCTTAAGTTTCATAGTACATTTTGAAAAGAAAATAAGAAGTTCTCTGTAAGCTGTCTATTGTCAAAAGAACATTATGATCCTGCAGATAAATGTTATTTCACCACAGGAAACAGTAAAATGTTTTCAGTATCACTTAGATTTGCAGTATCACCCACAGTAAAGCATCTGTTTTCACCATTCACACCTGAATGAATATTTATCATCTCTCATATGTATTTACCAATATTTATTTGTTGTCTACAAGGTTCATAATTATTAATCTTTTGACATCATCAACTACATTACATTTCAGAAATAGAAACAAAATCAATCAATTTGATAATCATATTTGTCCTTTTTCTGTAGAAGTTGTACAGGTGGAAAGAGAAATGTGTATAAACAAAATGTTTCAAAGTCAAATTTAAGGTTAAGTATGTTATCATTTTCTAATTCTTGAGCTGCAATATTTCACCTCAAAGCATTTTATTTATCTTTTACAATGGTCAGTCTGAGACTTGGAGATTTAAGTGTGTCAAGATAATTTTGAAAATCAAAGCTGAACCAATATTTTGATTTCTTACATCAGATGATCGGCAATGTGTGAAATAGTTTCCATTTATTGTTGTCTTGAAGAACACAAACTGCATTCATTTACTTTAAAGACAAAATATCAGACCATTTCACATATTGTATCCAGTCTGACTTGCACGGACCAAAGTTGCACCAAGCTGTGCCCTGCATTCCGACTTTACAATTTGTATTGTTGTATATAATATAACTCATGGGATTGTTCATTATTTATCAGTCTTAATGTAATAAACTTTAAATTAAGAAACCAAAAGGTGGTTTTTTTTATTACTCTTGTGAGTTTCACAAATATGCATAAATATTCAAAATAGACACATTATGATGTATGGATATTGTCACTCTGTAAAATTAATTTTGCCATGAGTGTTGGTTAGTCATACGAGAATGTCACAAAATCAAGTTGTGATACATACATGAAACATACACTTGTACCAGTCTCGCCATTTCCTTTACACAGGTTATATCATACTGCAGGATTGACTGAAACAAATCAGACAAGATTCACACCAAACATACGTGACAATGAATATATAACTAACATGAAGGATTCAAAATCATAATGGGTCTTTGGCTTTATAATTAAAACTCCCAACTCATAATTTATCTGAACATTTGAATCAATTTCCAACTCAGTGCCCATCAGTCTTAAATATCTGGGCTATCCAACCTTGTCTTGATGAAAAACATATGGGGAACTTTTTAGAAATAAAGTTCAAGAGTACTTCCTTGTTTATACTTATATATGATTTTTACAAGATTATTTTACACAAAATCATATATGTTAATCAGGGTAACACTTTAGTTGTTCTAGACTTAACAATTGGACAAAGAATAGAATACATAACAAGTGTTTGCCACTAACATGGCAATGTCCCCCGCCGCTCACTGGGTATACTGAATTAATTTTTGAGTTTTTGTAATTTAGTAGACAGAATGCTCTCTAATGACCTTGAACATAAGAGCAAGGTCACCATGATCAAGTGGTGTCTTTGTTTTCATGTCATGTTTTCTCAAATTTGAAGACCTTAGGTGCAACAGTAAATGTCCTAACAAGAGCATTAAAAGTGGTCAAAGTCGAAATAATCAACTGGTGTCTGCATATTCCCATCATCAAAGCTGACATCAAATTTGAAGACTGAGTGAAATGGTTCATGAAATATTGCGTTAACAAGAGCTTCAAAAGTGATCCAAGCGCGTAGTGACCTTGAAAATAAGGTCAAGGTCACCATTATCGACTGGTGTCTGCGTATTCCTGTCATGTAGACTGACACCAAATTTGAAGACTGAGTGAAATGGTTCATGAGATAACACGTTAACAAGAATCCGGACGTATGGATAGACGCCGCTGAATACATAGTCCCCTGCTCCGAGTTGCGGCGGGGGACAATTATGTCTTCTTGAATTTCTATTTCACAAAATATAACCCGATAGGACTGTCCCTTTTAGTGCCAAATCTGTGAACACATTTAATGGCATCCAGACATCATTAACTACCGGTATATATCAATCCAAGGGAGACAATTCAACATTATTTCAGTGCACATCCGAATTGGTTGTGAAACTTGTGATAGAACTGTTATTCCTGTTATAGAAATTATGCCGGTTTCAACCACTGCATAAAAATCTCAAATAAACAAAACATACAAAAGTTTGTTTACATCTTTATTCTCATTGTCTCCACAAAAAGTGCATCAATAACTTCACTTTCAATATACATTATGTAATGTAACAGTATCAAAATAAAGAAAGTTAACATAACATACATTCATATCACTTATATTGCATATTGTACCCATAGCCTTCTAACCTAGTCGAGAAGAAATAATCTCTCATTAATTGTTCATGCTTATTAGGATATAGCATTTCATTTATAGTCGTAAGTTACAATGTAGATGTTTCTTTAAATAGACCCACTGATTTAACTAAAGTAACTTTCATGCATGCCCACAATTATAATATTTGTTTCTATCATATCTTTCACCATTGTTTGACAAAAAATACCCTGATACAAACACAACTGTTTAACAACCGAATATCTTTAGAGCAGTATAGTGTATAAATAAAGCCTGTTTCATCTCCCATTACCTATCAACTTTTGCCCCGGCAGGCTTGCAATAATCTGAGCTTTTTCTTTTCTCTTTTTTTCCTCATTTAATATTGCAAAACCTGTATTAAGGTAATTTTTTTCAAAAAATAGAGCCATTGGCTCTGTAGCTCATCAGGCTTCATCGTCAATTACAATATATGCTGTTGAGTGTGGCAAATGTGATTCCCCCTTTGTAGAGGCCAAAGGGTCACGAATCATAAAATTAGGTATAATAGGCGACAAGTTTCATTTTTCAAGGCTGGCCTTTTACTTCATTGGAGCAACAGGGTCACCAAAGCTACAATTTATAATCCTCACTAGTCAAGGAGTCTGTACACAAAGTTTCAGCTTTCTAGGCCTTATGGTTCTGGAGAAGAAGATGAAAATAGGTTTTTAGGGCGTGGCCCCTGTGGCCCTTATAAGGGGTCATAGGGCCACCAAAGCTACAATTTATAATCCTCACTAGCCAAGGAGTCTGTACACAAAGTTTCAGCTTTCTAGGCCTTATTGTTCTGGAGAAGAAGATGAAAATAGGTTTTTAGGGCGTGGCCCCTGTGGCCCTTATAAGGGGTCATAGGGCCACCAAAGCTACAATGTATAATCCTCACTAGCCAAGGAGTCTGTACACAAAGTTTCAGCTTTCTAGGCCTTATGGTTCTGGAGAAGAAGATGAAAATAGGTTTTTAGGGCGTGGCTCCTGTGGCCCTTATAAGGGGTCACAGGGCCACCAAAGCTGCAATTTATAATCCTCACTAGCCAAGGAGTCTGTACACAAAGTTTCAGCTTTCTAGGCCTTATTGTTCTGAAGAAGAAGATGAAAATAGGTTTTTAGGGCGTGACCCCTGTGGCCCTTATTAGGGGTCACAGGGCAACCAAAGCTACAATTTATAATCCTCACTAGTCAAGGAGTCTGTACACAAAGTTTCAGCTTTCTAGGCCTTATGGTTCTGGAGAAGAAGATGAAAATAGGTTTTTAGGGCGTGGCCCCTGTGGCCCTTATAAGGGGTCACAGGGCCATCAAAGCTACAATTTATAATCCTCACTAGCCAAGGAGTCTGTACACAAAGTTTCAGCTTTCTAGGCCTTATGGTTCTGAAGAAGAAGATGAAAATAGGTTTTTAGGGCGTGGCCCCTGTGGCCCTTATTAGGGGTCACAGGGCAACCAAAGCTACAATTTATAATCCTCACTAGTCAAGGAGTCTGTACACAAAGTTTCAGCTTTCTAGGCCTTATGGTTCTGGAGAAGAAGATGAAAATAGGTTTTTAGGGCGTGGCCCCTGTGGCCCTTATAAGGGGTCACAGGGCCACCAAAGCTACAATTTATAATCCTCACTAGTCAAGGAGTCTGTACACAAAGTTTCAGCTTTCTAGGCCTTATGGTTCTGGAGAAGAAGATGAAAATAGGTTTTTAGGGCGTGGCCCCTGTGGCCCTTATAAGGGGTCACAGGGCCACCAAAGCTACAATTTATAATCCTCACTAGCCAAGGAGTCTGTACACAAAGTTTCAGCTTTCTAGGCCTTATGGTTCTGGAGAAGAAGATGAAAATAGGTTTTTAGGGCGTGGCCCCTGTGGCCCTTATTAGGGGTCACAGGGCAACCAAAGCTACAATTTATAATCCTCACTAGTCAAGGAGTCTGTACACAAAGTTTCAGCTTTCTAGGCCTTATGGTTCTGGAGAAGAAGATGAAAATAGGTTTTTAGGGCGTGGCCCCTGTGGCCCTTATAAGGGGTCACAGGGCCACCAAAGCTACAATTTTTAATCCTCACTAGCCAAGGAGTCTGTACACAAAGTTTCAGCTTTCTAGGCCTTATGGTTCTGAAGAAGAAGATGAAAATAGGTTTTTAGGGCGTGGCCCCTGTGGCCCTTATTAGGGGTCACAGGGCCACCAAAGCTACAATTTATAATTCTCACTAGTCAAGGAGTCTGTACACAAAGTTTCAGCTTTCTAGGCCTCATGGTTCTGGAGAAGAAGACGAAAATAGGTTTTTAGGGCGTGGCCCCTGTGGCCCTTATAAGGGGTCACAGGGCCACCAAAGCTACAATTTATAATCCTCACTAGCCAAGGAGTCTGTACACAAAGTTTCAGCTTTCTAGGCCTTATGGTTCTGGAGAAGAAGATGAAAATAGGTTTTTAGGGAGTGGCCCCTGTGGCCCTTATTAGGGGTCACAGGGCCACCAAAGCTACAATTTATAATCCTCACTAGCCAAGGAGTCTGTACACAAAGTTTCAGCTTTCTAGGCCTTATGGTTCTGAAGAAGAAGATGAAAATAGGTTTTTAGGGTGTGGCCCCTGTGGCCCTTATTAGGGGTCACAGGGCAACCAAAGCTACAATTTATAATCCTCACTAGTCAAGGAGTCTGTACACAAAGTTTCAGCTTTCTAGGCCTTATGGTTCTGGAGAAGAAGATGAAAATAGGTTTTTAGGGCGTGGCCCCTGTGGCCCTTATAAGGGGTCACAGGGCCACCAAAGCTACAATTTATAATCCTCACTAGCCAAGGAGTCTGTACACAAAGTTTCAGCTTTCTAGGCCTTATGGTTCTGAAGAAGAAGATGAAAATAGGTTTTTAGGGCGTGGCCCCTGTGGCCCTTATAAGGGGTCACAGGGCCATCAAAGCTACAATTTATAATCCTCACTAGCCAAGGAGTCTGTACACAAAGTTTCAGCTTTCTAGGCCTTATGGTTCTGGAGAAGAAGATGAAAATAGGTTTTTAGGGCGTGGCCCCTGTGGCCCTTATAAGGGGTCACAGGGCCACCAAAGCTACAATTTATAATCCTCACTAGCCAAGGAGTCTGTACACAAAGTTTCAGCTTTCTAGGCCTTATGGTTCTGAAGAAGAAGATGAAAATAGGTTTTTAGGGCGTGGCCCCTGTGGCCCTTATTAGGGGTCACAGGGCCACCAAAGCTACAATTTATAATTCTCACTAGTCAAGGAGTCTGTACACAAAGTTTCAGCTTTCTAGGCCTCATGGTTCTGGAGAAGAAGACGAAAATAGGTTTTTAGGGCGTGGCCCCTGTGGCCCTTATAAGGGGTCACAGGGCCACCAAAGCTACAATTTATAATCCTCACTAGCCAAGGAGTCTGTACACAAAGTTTCAGCTTTCTAGGCCTTATGGTTCTGGAGAAGAAGATGAAAATAGGTTTTTAGGGAGTGGCCCCTGTGGCCCTTATTAGGGGTCACAGGGCCACCAAAGCTACAATTTATAATCCTCACTAGCCAAGGAGTCTGTACACAAAGTTTCAGCTTTCTAGGCCTTATGGTTCTGAAGAAGAAGATGAAAATAGGTTTTTAGGGTGTGGCCCCTGTGGCCCTTATTAGGGGTCACAGGGCAACCAAAGCTACAATTTATAATCCTCACTAGTCAAGGAGTCTGTACACAAAGTTTCAGCTTTCTAGGCCTTATGGTTCTGGAGAAGAAGATGAAAATAGGTTTTTAGGGCGTGGCCCCTGTGGCCCTTATAAGGGGTCACAGGGCCACCAAAGCTACAATTTATAATCCTCACTAGCCAAGGAGTCTGTACACAAAGTTTCAGCTTTCTAGGCCTTATGGTTCTGAAGAAGAAGATGAAAATAGGTTTTTAGGGCGTGGCCCCTGTGGCCCTTATTAGGGGTCACAGGGCCACCAAAGCTACAATTTATAATTCTCACTAGTCAAGGAGTCTGTACACAAAGTTTCAGCTTTCTAGGCCTCATGGTTCTGGAGAAGAAGACGAAAATAGGTTTTTAGGGTGTGGCCCCTGTGGCCCTTATTAGGGGTCACAGGGCCACCAAAGCTACAATTTATAATCCTCACTAGCCAAGGAGTCTGTAGACAAAGTTTCAGCTTTCTAGGCCTTATGGTTCTGGAGAAGAAGTCGAAATTCCACAAAGTTTACGGACGGATGGACGGATGGACGGACGGATGGACGGACGGACGGACGCCGGACACCATGCCATGCCATAAGCCCATCGGGCCTTACAGGCCAGATGAGCTAAAAAGTGTGAAATGAATTTTATTTCAAATAGCCCATAATTTCTCTATTAATTTGATCATCAAATTTTCCACAGATTTTCAGAAATGGTCTATGGTTGAATTATTTTCCCTTTCTGTGGTTCATTTGCACTATGTTTGAAATATCAGATAAAGAATGTGTGTGATATAAATGCTTTGGTTTTAAAGATGACCACATAACCATGGCACTTTTATCATTATTAAGATATTTAAAATAAGACTACTGCAGTAGATTAAAGTACTCTTGAAAAAAATTATTTTGGATTTTTTGCGAATAGAATTATTTTAAAGAATAGCCTAATCATAGGAGCATCAGCTTTTGCGACTTGGTTGAAATGTTAAAAGTGTTTTGAATTTGTTCACTAAGAACACATAATGTGGTTGGATTATTGAAGGTGTTGAAATAATGAAGAAATTACAGTAATTACCCGGTAATTGAAACAATGATCTTTTCAGGGTGGCTAGTTTTAAAAGCTTATTCCATACACTGCTTATGGTTTTACCTTAAAGGGGCAGTAGCACGTTTTTTGACAATTTTATATTTTTGATTTTCCACTGATAATTGTAAGTTAATGCTAAATGTATCATTTTAACAGTGTCAAAAATCTCATTACACAAACCAATCACCCATAGTCAGAGGACAAAGTATGAGGATTCACATAAAATCCATTGGCGGCCATTTTTTTGTGAACACCTTTAATTCATTTTCCGAAGAAAAAGGAATCGCATGGCTAAACTTTACGTTAAATATTTGAATTATTACTGCTCCATTTAGTTTAAACACATTGATTTTCAATTGGAACCATTAATTTTCATTTTCCTGACATCACCTTATATTCCCCCTAAAAACGTGCTACTGCCCCTTTAATATTCCAATTGTAAACAAGCTGTGGATGCTGTACATTTGTCACTCAGAATGGTTGATACTACTCAATTCAAAGGTCAATTCTTAAAATGATTTAAACATTAGGTTAACTTTGATTAACAACATGCCTATTAAGTTTTACTAGTGCTTTGATATCTCATCTGTCGTAAATACTCAGGGTTAAATTTTCTGAAGCTCTTCATAAAATGACCATTGGACATTTCCATTAGGAAAATCTTACTAGAATTAAATGCCCTGAAGTCTGAACAGTTCAGAAAAGGCAGAAGACATCTGTACCTTGCAAAACCGGACTATCCTCAGAAATCTCCAAGAACACTATTGCTTCCTGGTTGCAGGAGAAAGAAACTTGATTGATACAAAACACTTGAAAAAGGTGTTTGGAATTATGGAGCAAGAATAGTCTATCACTGGCACTTGCTTTTGAACTTGAATTTGAGCTTCACAAGAAAATTTTTCGCCTGTTAGGCTGTGGTCAGGAAAGTGAGTGCCAAAATCAAGTTAGTTTTGAAAAATAATTTTCTCAACTAAAGACCAAAAGCTGTTGTTACACGTTTTGTTTGAGAGGTTCACATGTCTAATCAATCTATCAGATTAGTTGGCTTTCAAACATCAAGATTGGTTAATTAAGTTCAGATTTTCCTGACGAAAATTCCAAGGTATAAAATGTCGAGCATTGGAACATTCAATTTGAATCTAACTAATATCATCTTATGTCAAATCCTGATGTCACCTGACTCCAGGTTGGGTTGTGTCGTCATGGATACCAAGATGGCGGTTGGACAGGAAGTCAGTGGCAGCCATGTTGTTTAAAGCTTTGAACACATGTTCAGCTTTCAGTTCATGTTGTTCAGATCTGAAGGAAAATGTAAATCCATGAAAATATTTTCACATCAATTTGGATACTCAACCCACTCGTAAAACTGAAGTGACGAAAATCGCATTTCAAAATATTCCCTATGATCTAAGTCGGCTGACGGTATGACAAAATTTTAAGTTGTAATTTTAAGTAACAATGCTATGACAAAATTCTTCAAAGGCATTTAGAAGTTGGTGTGATAATACGTCGTAAAAAATCAATAAAGAAGTTGTTATCCATAACATTTGTCTTGTATAATGCTATGACAGCTATAATTAAATCAGCATACTGTACCCACCTATTATTTGCCTGCCTTGTCACACTAAAGGATTCTCTTAATACATCTTCAGCTAGTCTCGACATCACCTGTGAAAACAAAGAAAATATCCCTTATTCATAAAAAAACTCAGAATAAAAGAAAAATACTATTTAAAGATCTTGAAAATGAGTTTCCTTTTCTCAGTCAAGAATCAAGATTATACCTTATAAATCATATCCTCCGAGACAGATCCCATCACTTCTGGCTCAATCTGGACAGGTTGGAACTTGACCCCGATCTGAAAGATGATATCATTTGAATTGTTAATGCCAGTAAGCTTACATTTTCATCATTTCAAACAAAGATTTATCAGGAAAGAATCCTTTTTTGTTTAAGAAATTACACACCTAAATGATCTCCAATTAAATCACATCAGAAATAAATCTGTTTATACAATCATAAAAATATTGGTTCATGATTGTTTACTCTAAAAATCATCAATTATGGTTGATTGTTATAAGGTCCTGTTGTTTCAAAAGCTATTGAAGGCAAAACTCATGTTCAGGGCTGAAGATCCAAATCCTCATCTATCTTAAAATCTTAAATGTTAATGTATAAATATGAATCTGTATCATATTCAAAGATAAAAAGGTAAGAAACAAGACAGCCAAATTTAACTAACATTCTTCCTGGAATATCTATTTACATAATATCAAAGCCGGATATTAAAAGTAAAATGGTAGAAAGATGCACATAGATGTCAAGAGATATGCAACAATCAAGAAATCTTGTTTCACAATTGCTGGACTGCTTTATTCCTTGCCTGATAAAACATAAAAGCTGATTGAAATAGAACCCAGAGCTTATATTCAAGGAACTATGGTACTTCTAAAAGATTTGTACCTGTTGTGTAACATCCTGAACGTAGTGAGCTTCTTCACTTGTTGGTAGTATCTCGCACTCCGCACTCACGACTTCACTCTCTATAGGCTCTGTTTTTAACTTCACTTTCGGCAAATCTGGAACAAATATAAAAACTTGATAGAATTCAAATAGTTAATGGGACCATTTCACTTTATGCAAAATAACTGATATTTTTGTATCAACATGATAGTGGTGATATAGCTCAGTTTGTGACACATTTTTTCATCACCTGACAGAATATTGTGACAGAACAACACTTTTATTGACAAAGAATGAGATCATATGCACAGAACACATTTCCACATGATCGTATGATAATCAAAGGTTTAGTTTTTATCAGGACATTGTAGCTGAAGTTTGGATCATATCCATGATATTTAATTACGGTACTTCCTGAACTAAATCTTTGTTTAAATATCCGCCAGATAGTTAACAATAACAAAGAGGTCACAGCAAACTCTTGAGTACCTAATTTTTTGCTAAATTTAGACTCCTCTGCAAATAAATGAGTACAAACATAACAACAACCTACCATTTTCAGATTATACTGAAAAGAAAGTTTCAATATGAAACAAAATTTATATCTTCATGGCAAATTTTATTTTTCTTGAACCAAACTGTGAGCATATCAACCTACCAACAGAGACTATGTCCAGTTCTCCTTCACTCTCATCGGACACCGGGAGGTCGGTCAGCAGAGTGTCCAGCCTGTCCTGGAGGGTCTGGTGGTCAGTGAGACTGGTCAGGGCTCTCACAGGGGGCGCCGGGGTGTGCTTGTCTGATGCTCCAGACACAGCAGGTTCTCCTTCAGACTCAACAGTGCTCTCTGGGGTACAGAAAAGAACAAAGTTATCGTCAAAATTTCTCATACAATCTTTCTAACAATTCAACCACATTGTAAGTGCCAATAATAGATTTTGCGATCATGTGACAAAGCCGGTCATGTGACTGTGAGTTTCCGCTCGTGCAGGGCATGCAGTGTTGCTGTAACCACCGACTGAGACGGAATAAAAATGTCCGCAGAACCGGAACGGTTTTCAACCTCTCTTTTGTCTTTAAATTAATATGAAGTTAGAAGATTGAGTTGACCATTAACCCTAAGAAGCCCACATCAGAGACTAGCAGAAAAGTTGAATATTACACACATCATATTTGACTGAGGTCACAAATTCAAATCAATTCATATTTCAACCAAGTGTCAAAGTTGATGATACTATGATTTGACATCTCTTACAATTCAAAAACATTATATTTGACTGAGGTCACAATTTCAAACCATTTTAAATTTCCACCGAGTGCTAATAGTTTAAAGTTGATGATTATATGATTCAACTTTTATTTAAAATTATTGTTTGATATGCATGAAAATTTATTACAAGTATAATAATTGCTACTGTTGTGTTCAAAATATCTTCATAATGATGACATTTCTATTATTATGTGGGCATGCATTTATATATATTAATATAAACTATCCATTTGAATTACACTTGTTCTTAATATTTATCTCATATTTCAAACATAGTGCTGAATGACCAATCAAAAGTGAAAAATAGTTCAACCATATCTTTAAAAAACATGTAAAGAAGTTGTATTGAGTGACTAAAAACATGTCTTCTGTTGAAAATTCAGTAACTCATAAAAATAAAAATTAATCAACACTTTCCAATTATCTACCTTGGTGTTTCAGAGCCTTCATCATTTGTAAGCTACAGTAAGGTGAAACAGGCAGTTATGTTACTTCCAAGAGAGAGAGCTGGTTGTTGCTGGATGTGCTACAAATGTTGCGTTAGTATCGACCATTTATTAGAAAATGTTGTATTTGTAGGGTCTGAGATAAACATTTCAATTTTGTGAATTTGCTTAATATGTTTTATCAATACTGGGAAAAATAGCTGTATTTTACACTTATATATATACATTTTGAGAATAAAGTATAGATGATTTATGAGAATGCTTTGATCGGGGTCTCCAAGTAAACAAGTATTTGTCACAAAGGTGACAAGATCCCCAGCCGCAAATTGATGTTAACAACAAGAAGCAGGACGGACGTATGGACGGACGTACGGAGCGGAATACTATGTCCCCCGTGAAGACTCAAGGTTAATGTGTTCATGAGATATGGCGCTAACAACATTTTCAAAACTGGTCAAAGTCTCGCTGTGACCTTGAAAATGAGGTCAAGGTCACCGAAAACTTTTCAGGTCTGTGTATTCCCCAGATGAAGACTGGTACCAAGTTTGAAGATTCTAGGTTGAGCGGTTCATTAGATATCCCGCTAACAACATTTTCAAAACTGGTCAAAGTCTCGCTGTGACCTTGAAAATGAAGTCAAGGTCACTGAAAACTCGAACAAACCTGTAGAGGTTTCAGATTCTTTGAAGGGGATCCTCCTTGGGGTACTATTGCATAAAAATCTGTATTTTTTGCTACTATGACAGGTTGTGACTATTTTTGAATAAAAAATATACAAAAAACAACATTTGGAAAATGTGTTGTCGTTTGTCCTACCACCTCGTATAGAGCCCCATCCCTGGCCGTCACTATGACACCAGGGGCAGATAACTCTAATCTCACCACTTATCAATCTAACAAAGCAGACTGAAGAAGGGGAGGAGGGTGGCCGTACCCCAAGGAGGATCCCCTTCAAAGAATCTGAAACCTCTACAGGTTTGTTCGATTCTTTTTCAGAAGGGATCCTCCTTGGGGTACTATTGCATAAGTCAGACTCCCAGAGATGGAGACCCTGGGTGCGGTAGACAGTCTGCTATTAACTATACCCTAATGCCGTAATAAAGCTAAAAGAGTAAATGAGAAAGAAGCGTACACCCACCTGACCAAACACTTGAGATGTCTTGGCTCCGGTGCATGGCTCTGACCCGTGGGGACTAATATTCGAAGCAGGAATGAAACCCTGCACAGAAATTAATTTAAAAATTAACCCTCTCCCTCCCTTTTCGTTACCAAAAAAGGCTCTACAGGGGAAAGTAACTAAAAGAGTACCCACTCAAAAAAGGCGATAACCCTCCGGGTGTCCTCCACTAGAGTCCGTATAAACATAAACATGAGATGTTAGTGGGTAAGTATTAATCCCGCTAATAAGATCTCAACTAAAAACTTAAATAACTAAGTCAAATAACGACTTAACTAACCAGGCCCCGAAGATACAATCAATTCGGGGGACCCTGGCTCTGCCCACTGGAAAGAACAGTCCTGCCAAACCGAGCACGCTCACTAGAGTGCTTGTCGAGTTGGTAGTGTTTAATGAACGTGCTCGGTCGGCTCCATATAGCCGCTGAGCAAATCTCCTCAATGGGCAGAGCCGCTGCATATGCCTTAGAGGTTGCCACCGCCCTCACCGAATGAGCCTTTAGGCCCTCCGGGGGCTGGTGACCCTTATAGAAATAACCCATACAGATGGCCGAAACAATCCATCTGGATATCGTTTGCTTAGAAGCGGGAACGCCCGACTTCCCTCCGCCATAGCAACAAAAAAGCTGTTTGTCCTTACGAATGCTTTTTGTTCTTTGGACATACTTCTTTAAGGTCCTACGCACATCCAGGATGTGCGGGATCGTGGACCTAGCCCCAGAGGACGCCGGCTGTGACATAGCCGGGAGCTCTATGGGAGCTGAAACATGAAAGGAGTGGGCTACCTTGGGACGATATGAGTCCGGCAGTCTAATGCTGACTCTGTCCTTATGGAAGACAGTCAGCTCGGGATCAGCAGACATCGCATGGATGTCGCCTACCCGCCTGCCAGACGTAATCGCCACCAAAAAGGCAGCCTTCCAGGTTAACAACTGAAGAGACAAGGAATCAAGGTCCCTAAAAGACGGACCTGACAGCCAGTCCAAGACGTAGGATAGATCCCACGAGGGGCTGATCCGCCGCACAGGGGGGCGGATCCTGTCCACGCCTGCTAGAAAACGCTGCACCAAAGGGTGGCCACCTAGAACGGTACCATCCACCGGAATGTGGAACGCAGAAATGGCCGTAGAGTAACCTCTCACTGTGGACGCGGCCAAGCCGTCATCCAGCCGAGACTGTAAAAACTCGAGAACCGGCACTAGCCCTGCAGAAAAGGGATCGAGAAGCCCTCGACTTCCACACCAGCGCGCATAACAGGCCCATCTATCCTCGTACTGAATGTTCGTCGAATCCCTCCTCGAAGCCAGTATTGTGTCTGCAACTCGTGCAGGAATACCGCTCTCCTGGAGGCGATTCCGGACAGTGGCCAGGCCACCCACTGAATCCTGGGATTCGGGTGGGGCATTCCCTCCTGGGATAGAAGGCCCCGCCGACACGGTAATAGTACAGGGTCCGTACCAGAAATCTGAGCACCGACGGGAACCAGCTCTGAGCCGTCCACAATGGGGTCACCAACACCAGAAGTCTGGGAGGTTGACTGCCCATCTGCGATAGAACTCTGGGAATGAGGGGCAAGGGTGGGAACGCCCACAGCACCCTGTCGGTCCAGTCTATCGCGAAGGCGTCTGAGGCCAGAGCTGCCGGGTCCGGGATTTTGGAGCAAAAGACCGGGGTCTGTCTCGTTGTCACGGACGCAAACAGATCCACCTGGAACGATCCGTACAACTGGGAGATAGTGTCGAATGTCCCCCGGTGGAGCATCCATTCGTGCGGGGCCAGAATGCGACGAGATAGCGCATCTGCCCGGACGTTGTCTATCCCTGGAAGATACTCCGGCATCGCCTTGATGTCGAGGTGATCGCACCACAGTAGAAACTGCCAGGCTTCCTCTAGAAGGGAAGGTGACACTGTCCCTCCTTGCTTGAGAATGTAGGTCATTGCCGTCTGATTGTCCATCTCTAGACGTACGACCTGGCCCTGAATCAGCGGACTGAATCGACTGAACACTCTCCTGACCGCCCGAAGTTCCAACACATTGATGTGCAACTTGGACTCCTCCGCAGACCACAGGCCTGAGGCCAAGTGATCGCCCATGACCCCTCCCCAGCCTGAGAGGGAGGCATCGGTCTGGATCGTAACTGAGGGTCTCGGGACCTCCAAGGGAATGCCCCTGGATAGATTGTCCCTGTTCAGCCACCACTCGAGATGAGCCGGGAGCCACCCTGGAATGGGGACTTGCCGCTCGAGATCGTCCGCATGAGACCACAGACCGGCTAGAGCCTGCTGAACTGGTCTCATCCTGAGGCGGGCTCTCCACACTATGTCTACCGTGGCCGCCATATTCCCCAACAGCCGAAGCCAAGACCTGGCCGGCTGAGACGGAGACTGAAGGAAATGGGAGACGGCCAGGGAAACCTTGATCACCCTGTCCGGAGCCAGGGAAACTAGTCCCTCCGCGGTGCGGAACCTGGCCCCCAGAAAGACAAGGTCTTGTGATGGGGCAAGGTCTGACTTCTTCAGGTTGATGATCCAACCCAGGCGAACAAGAATGTTCATAATCTCCTGGGTGGCTTCCTGGTTCAGCTGACGTGAAAGGGCCCTGATTAGCCAGTCGTCCAGGTACGGGTGGCAACACCTGCCCCTCGATCTGGCCACTTGGGCTGGAACCAGCATCAGTTTGGTGAACACCCTTGGCGCCGTCGAGATGCCGAAGGGGAGCACACGAAACTGGTAGCACACCCCGTCGAAAGCGAAGCGAAGATACTTCTTGAACTGGGGGTGCATCGGGACATGAAGATACGCATCCTTGAGGTCGATTGAGGAGAGCCAATCTCCCGACCCTACTGATGCTATCACAGACCTGAGAGTCTCCATCTTGAACGATGGTATCTCCAGCATTCTGTTCAGATACTTCAAATTGAGGATGGGCCTGAATCCTCCGTCTTTCTTGGTGACCAGGAAGTACGTCGAGTAATACCCGACTTCCTCCTGGCCCACCGGAACGACTTCTATAGCTGCCTTGTCCAGCAGAGCTGTGACCTCGGCGCGTAGAACCTGCGCTTTTTCCGGGGAGGCTGGCACAGGTGTGCTCCTCACTCCGGTAAAAGGCGGTGGCCCAACTTTCCAGAGTGGCAAGTGACCATCCCTGAGTGTGGACAGGACCCAGGGATTCGAAGAAACTACTTCCCACTCCTCCAGGAACCGAGACAGACGGCCCCCGACTGGAACGTCTGGGAGAAGACAGTGGATTCCCGCCTCCGGCGACACTCCGGTCCCCTGGCGGTCCTCCAGAACAACTGGGAGAAGGCAGTGGATTCCCGCCTCCGGCGACACTCCGGTCCCCTGGCGGTCCTCCAGACTGGGCAGGAAGAGGCTTAAGGGCCCTTGTTGGCGCCCTTTTTGCCCCGAAAAGACGACTGCTTGCCCTTGGCATGCTGTCGGTTTTTCCCCCGGCCTTTCCCCTTCCCTTGCTGTTGACCTGAGCGTCCCTCGTATGGCCCGTTCCATGACGAGTAGGACTTGGCCGGTGGCCCAGTGCTCAGGTTGTCAAGGGGGGAGGACTTCCGCTTACCAGATGAGCCAAGGGCGCCTTTGACGTCCCTAACTCGTGAAATCTGGTCCGCGGTGTCCTTGATGATGGTAGCGGACCCGGGAAACAGGGTGGAACCCAGTTCGTACGGGAGCTCCATCAACATGTCTCGGGTGGGCTGCGGGAAGGAAGAGAAAGAAAGCCACACCCGGCGCAGCCCCATTACTGCGCACATCACCTGGCTAGAAGCGCTACAGATGGCGTCCCTTGCCAGGTGACCACTCACCTCAGCCAGCTGCCTCTGGAGCATAGCCGGAAGGCTACGGTCCTTTCCCTCGTCCAACGACGTGGCCTGGAGCGAAGCCAGGTACGCCTGATGAACTGCAATACGGAGCGCCTGACAGCCATTCCTGTAGGAGTCTTCCGACGTCCTGAATAGCTTTTTCAGGAACGCATCCTGCTTAAAGGGGGGCACACACCGGCCCTTGGCTCCAAGGGAGTCCAGGCTGACTGAGGCCGACACATCCGAGTCACAGACCGGTACCTCAAATAACCCCGCCTCCCCCAAAGGATACCGCTTATTTAACTCCGGCAGGGAGTAGCGTGTTCTAGTACCCTTCAGAAGAGGCGCGATCATATCAGTGCGGACTGAATCCAAGATGCGGAGGCGCACCTGAGGAGTCTTGCGTTGAGCAAAAGCTCCTCCGGGAAGCCGGAACTCCTCCCCTACCTCCTTCTCGGGAACGACAACCTGAGGGATGGCCTCTGCCACCTTGGCACGGATCTCCCTCAAGGCTACAGAGATGGGTAAGTCTAGTGGATCAGGATTCCCATCCCCCTCGACGTCCATCTCTGTCTCCGATCGCTCCCCCGACACCTCGGAATCCTCTACCGAGGACAAGGCATCAGAGGGAACGACCGAAGACACAGAAGGAGGAAGACGAGGGATGCGGAACGCCCAGCCACCAGACTCACGCCGTTCGAGAGAAGGGGGCGGAAGGAGAAGTCCAGGTGCGAGCCCCGGCGGCGGAGCGTCGGGACCCAGCCTCTCTGGGGAACCGGCACCGACCGTCACACCAGCGGAGCCGGAGGAAGACGGGGGAGGCCGTATGGTATTGCCCACCATGGCCCGGGAAGTACCGGGCACTTGGGCGTCGGGAACCTGTGCGACACCTGGGCCCCTGCCCAGGCCTGCGTCGGCACCGACGTCGGACGCGGTGCCCGAAGCACCGGCCGACGGAGCATCCAGGCATGGGGGGACCGACGACCTCAGCTCCTGCCGGAGCTGCGACATCAGGTCTCCCAGCATGCCCTTCATCTGCCCCTTAATAATGGCGTTAATGGTGTCAATAGATTGTGTAATTGGACGGACCCTAGCGGAGGACAGCCGTTCCCCCACCTCCGAATCTGAACTCGGAGAGTCAGAAGGGAGAGCGGGGGTGGCCTGCTTACCCTTACGCTTACGCTTGGAGGGGGGGGTCGCCTTGCGGAGATCCTCGCCCGCGTCCCTGAGGCTCCGGAAGAACGCCGTGTCCAGTGCCCTTCTCTTCTTGGTACGGTTGGAAAACCCCGAGCAGGTAGAACACGCTGAATCATCATGGTCGTCCTCGACCAGGCAGACGATGCACAACTCGTGTGCATCGGCTTGAGGGATGTTAGTCCCGCAGTTGAAACATCGTTTGAACGACTGCAAAATCATCCAAAAAGATATTTCAACCGTGCATGCGTGGAAGAATGTAAACATGTGTATCAAAGTGTACATGCGCCTATTCTAAGCATGACATAAATTGGCAAATTCGGCTGCCAAAGTAATGAAATTGCAACTTATGAAGCAAGCCAAAAACATAGCAGCCTGAAATGGAAAAGAGCATGTCAAAAAAACATGGCTTGCCCGTTCCACAAAAATAAAAATCACAACGAACTTTCGAAGTGAAATTTATTCCAAGGAACGAAAGGTTGCTTAAATATTATGACCTAACATAACAACAAGCACCAAAGAAAGACGAACTCCATACGAAAAGATACAATTTTCCACTAGCAGGAAAAGTCTAATCGGGAAGTCGCCATCTTTGTCGAATTCTCGCCCCACAACGCGAGCACATGGCCGCGCTGGGTTTGAGAAACCTAGTCTACAACGCGAGAAATGCGAGAATGCGAACCTATTCTAAGAATAAAAGGTTACCACACATACAATTTCTTTGTCCATAGTACGTTTTCTTAGGAAACTTCACAAGAAACTTAGCAAAAGTCGACAGAAGAACGAAGACGTCCAGCTGGCTCAATGACAGATTGATAAGTGGTGAGATTAGAGTTATCTGCCCCTGGTGTCATAGTGACGGCCAGGGATGGGGCTCTATACGAGGTGGTAGGACAAACGACAACACATTTTCCAAATGTTGTTTTTTGTATATTTTTTATTCAAAAATAGTCACAACCTGTCATAGTAGCAAAAAATACAGATTTTTATGCAATAGTACCCCAAGGAGGATCCCTTCTGAAAAAGAATTTTCAGGTCTGCGTATTCCCCAGATGAAGACTGGTACCAAGTTTGAAGATTCTAGGTTGAGCGGTTCATTAGATATCGCGCTAACAAGAAGCGGGACGGACGTACGTACCTACGGAGCTGAATACTATATCCCCCGCTTCGCGCTAAACGCGCGGCGGGGGATAAAAAGCAGATTTAGATATATTCAGTTTCATCTGTGTTTTTTTCTTCGAACCATGTTTGAAATATTCTGATTAAGTTCTGTGTCTTTCTACAGTCATAGAAGAGATGTTCAAGTGTTTCAGTTTCGTCTGAGCAGAAGAAGCAATAACTACTGTTTACTACTTATTTTGTGAAGAAATTTTTGTGTTGTTAAAATGCGATGCAGAATTTTGTATTGAAAATTCCTTGTCTTATTATCAATGCAGCTTTTACTGATATTGTGAAAGCATTTTGCCATAAAGTCTGTTGTGATTGGGATTTCTAGTTTCAATGCCCATCTATTTGAAATACTTTCAAGTGACGTTCTAACCTTGTCACATAAAATTTGGTAAACGAATTTAGTGTTTTTTGAAGTTAAGAGTCGTTTTAATATACCATTACTGGTACTTGTGGTATCAATTCTATGAAAAGGGTTTGTTTTAAGTAAATTTTTAAAATCTTTTGGAAGAGCTTTCAATAATTTGAAATAAAGCAAATATGTGCCCGTGAGTGTATATTTTTCTTTTAGTGTATTAAAATCAATCAGACTATTAAACTTACCGGTATATCACGCCTGCTAGTATCATTTTAGGGAGAAAGCCGGCAACATTATTGTGGCAATGCTGTCAAATCTTTCACTAATTTCAAAAGAATATCAACTTTACCTAAGTGATGAGGACTGAAGGCATGCAGACGACACCAGGACATGATCTTGCGAGTCGTCCAGAGTTGTTCCCCCTTGTAGTAACTCTCCTTCACGTGAGACTCAATAAACTTCCTTACTGAGGCTGCTCTCTGCCACTAGTGTAGAAATATGATTTTAGTGAAACTTGTGTTTTATTTATTTCATTTAAAAAATCATTTACTTGTTCATGAAATTATTTTGATAAGATCTAGGTCAAATGCTGCTTTATACCGTACATATCTGTCTTCAATTCACTTTTTTACTCAAATATAATTTATCCCCAATACAAAATTTGAAGACATGCAACTCTGTATGACTTATGCATGACAGAGGGAAAACTGAATTAAAATATGTTCTTTGTAATAAATCATTTATCATTTTCAGAAGTTTTTGTAAAAAGTAAGATTTCAACTGCATGTAATATGACCTAGATCAATTGAATATTGAAAATTTTTGTCGGCAGGTCGCAAAAATTATATACACTTATGTAATAAATGGTTGAACCAGGATGATGTTTGTTGTTCTGAAAAAGTATACCAACCTCTGAGGATCTCCTCTTGCCAACATTCCAACCAAGCCACTCCTCCGTAGTTCTCGCACAGTAGGGATGTACACTACGATCTGGAGACAAAATAGGATACCAAATTGTTGCTTTTTTTTTTTCAACATATCAGCTTCTTTAATGTTTCACTTTTCTTCAAGAGAATGCTTTATTAAGTAAATGATTTTGAAAATTTTGCAAAGACAACTTGATCTTTTGGACAAAATTAATTTCATGAAATTAAAATATTACCGACAACTTCTTTGACAACGGGATGTCGTCTGACTGCAGCCCGGACAACAGACAACAGGTCAGGGTAGTCAGATATACTGGCAATATAACAGAACAAGCAATTAAATACAGTTAACAAATCTTCCCATGTACATACAGCAAAATGCACACTCAAGATGATTTCAAAACTGACATTTGTGTCCTTCATCATAATGCAGATAAGCTGCTTCATTTAAACCTATGTAATTGTAGAATTAATATTTTCCTAAAACATAAATGTATCAACTTAAGAAAAAAAATTCAGTTTTGCCGTAAGACATTTCTTTTACAATTTTAAGAAAACTTCTTACATCATTGGTTTGACTTCTTCTCGAACTTCAAACATGTCCCTAATCTTCTTCTTCCATACATGAATCTTCCTCTCAGAGGTGGCCGCAGCATTATTAGACATTGTCTTTGGAACAGTAGCCGAGGACAACAAACTCTTCTGAGTCAGGCTGGATTGGACACTAAAGGGAGACAACCCAAATGACAATGTCAGAGACTTCTGTTCGGATTGTGGTTGGTTCACCGAAGTTGTATTTGTACTGAGCAGAGACCTCTGTTGTTGAACAGGTCTTGACACAGGGGTTGATACATTCTGAGCAGACTTGGACATAGCTTGAGGAGTTGTGGACAAAGCCTGAGGAATTGACGTCTGCTTGTTTGGCACAAGAAGCACCTGGTTGTCTGGCTGAGGAACCACCTTGAGAAGATAGTGCTTGTCCCCGATGTTGGCAAGGACAAGAGACTGAGTGTTGGAAGACTGTTTGGCACTTTCCTCAGAGTTCACAGTCTGTTTGGACGGGAGGTTGGAGGTCGAGATAGAAGATTTCTGTGCGCTTGAAGCTTTGACAGATGAGAAAGCACTTGCAGAACCGCCAGTAAGCAAAGATTTCAGTTTGGGTCTGTTGACAGGGTTTGAGTGAAGCAGACTATTTGTCGGAGGTGGTTGAGGAGCTGGCAAGGTCTCACTGTCGGCTGGAACAAGCTTTAAGCCAGTTGGTGTCACCTTCAGAACTAGATTTGTTGTTGGTTTGACAGCAGGAGTCACAGAGGTAGAAGCTGTTTGAAGGGCAGTTGTTGAGGTAGAAGGGATTGGGATTGATGATGCAGACGTGGTAACTGTTGAGGCAGCAGACTTGTTACCTAAGGTAGCTGTTTGGGCAGCAGTTTTGTTAGCAGTGGTAACTGTTTGGGTAACAGGCTTGTTTGCTTGGGTCACAGACTTGTTCTGGGAAATCACTACCTTGCCTTTTTCTATGTTTTTCCCTGAATTTGTCCCAGTCTTGTTGGGATTGATCTTGTAAGGTAGCAACATGAAGTTGCCTTGCTGATCTCTGCATCTCATGTACATGACATCAGATTTAGAGTTTGTGTTTTCACTTGACGTGGAATGATTCAATGTTTTTGAATTTTTACACAGTTCATTCTGTACTTCATCTTTGGTTTTCAAATGAATTACCCTTGCAGAATCATCTTTTATATTCTTAACGTCACAGTCACCATTGGATTTCGGAATTTCAATGCCATTTGAAATCTTGTCGCCGTGACAACCAGGATCACTACCATTCACTGAAGAATCATGATTTATAGTCACTTCTGTGTCCATGAGTTTTGGCACTGTGTTATTGTCAGAGTTCTGATCAACATGATTCTCATCTTCAGCTGTGGTGGTCTCCACACCAGAGTTACCTCCCTTTGTAGTTTGGCGGCCATGTTTACTGTCAACCTCATTTATCACTGATGGACTCTCACTGCGAGGATTGTCTCTCTCTAACTCCACTTCAATAACCTGTAAACAGATCACAAAGGAGTAAGTAAGTTGTTGAACACTGCTTGGGCAATATTTTAGTCAATTGTAAGGGATTATTTCTTTGCTATAAATTTTCTGCACAATTGAAACTACTATTTGCTCTTTAACCACCTCCCAGTGCATATTTCAGAATGATCATATTTATCAATGTCTGACAATCTAATTTTGTCCTTAATAATCTGGATCTTTATGTAAATTAAAAGAACAGTATTTACATTTTTAATAAAAGGAAAAAGAACATACTGTTTCTGCTCCTAAAGTCTGCAACCCTGTGCAAGTCTTGTCCAGCTGAAATAACATAAACATTTTTTGTCTTTTAATTTCAAATAATCACAAAATAAATAGACTGTAAGATATGTTGTGATAAATAAATGCCATTGTCTGCTTGGAAGATCCATTCTATCAATAAAATAACTGCGATGTTTAATCTGGAATTTATGGTTGACAGTTTTTTTTCTGAACTTTTTCAGCTTTGGGGGGAATATCTTTGGGAGCTAAAAAGAGAATATTAAACCAAGGTAACCAATATCGTCTTAATCAGCTTATTTGAATTCCCCAAGCTCTTTCAATGATCTTACAAGTTAACTTGCTATTCTTATTATAAGGCAATGAAAGGTCTTACATTTACCATCAGAAGCACTTTCCGGTTAACAAAGAGAATATTTTATTCATTGAAAATGCTCAATGCTCAATACGCCATGAATAACATGCTTTCAGTGATACAAGGCAGTCAGCCTGATAATGAAGGATTGCTTAATCAATCACTCAGATGTAGCAGAATATGAGGCCATTTATACTCAACAAAACAAGTTAACGACCGCCTAAATTCATTATCATATTATTTCATAGTTTATAAAATGATCTATATGGTGCTTAAACTTTGAATATTGTATTGATCGGGTTTGTTTAGAATATTTTCTCATCGAGTCCCTACCTTGAGATTGTGGATGATGTCGACACGTTTGTTCCTCTGATCACGGAAGTGCAGCTGTACCCTGACTGGAAACTCTCCCCAACCTCTACGGGTCAGGTGGTATGGGGGATTGCTGTTGCACAAAACAGAACAGGGTATCTTGAGTTTCAAACTAGATTTTACAAGGATACATTCATGAATATGTTACTTCATCATTTTCTAGATTCATTACGATGATTATCATTTAGATTGATGTCAAAGACTTTTTTTTCAAATGAATTGTGTTCAACATATATACACAGATGAACTGCCTACTTTGAGTATTGTCTTAAAACTTCATCTGTCATTGTTTTATTGTCATCAAATATTAAATTGGTATCATGTAACTGACGAAAACCATGTATGTGTGACTTCTGGTTCATTTCTAAACTGTGCAAGATTAACAATTTCAACAATTCAACAACTAAACCATATTGTTTCTTCAGAATCACTACTGAGAATTTTTTTATTTAGCCTCTGTTGAATATCTTACAACATATTATTGTAGCAATATAAATGCAATCTTTCTCAATGGAGAACATTGACGTGAAATTCATTACAGTGTAAGTTTGGCATACCACAACAATAACATTATTTTACTGTCTGAGTTGATAATACAACTACACAATTTAAGAAAACCTATATTTCTAAGATTGAATTCACAATTTTCTGCTCCCACCACAAAATTCAGATAATTCTATTGGTTTGTGACTTACTCAATTTCCACTAGATCGTTTGGCTTGTAGCTGGGATGCAGAAAGAACCAGACTTTCTTGACGAAAGTGTTGAGGTGAGGTTTGTCTTTAGGGCCTCGGACATACAGCATCCACTTGTGGGTTGACTGGTCGTTCACTTCTCGCCGGTCCAGGGGAATAAATCTGGCAAGAAATTGTAACGTCACACAGTTGTGAGTTGGCATTTTATCGCTGCTTTTGCAATATTGTAATTCCCCTCATTTGTTGCTTTGATATTGTTTTGCTACAATGTAAACTTTTGTATTTTTTTAAGTAAATTTATCACTGGGGATTAATTTGATAATATTTTGGGGGTCCTCAAGACATTTTGTGTAACTTAATACCTTGTACAAACCTATGACTTATGCATATAATAGAAAACACAAATGATTTGAGAGAATAATTTCTTACTTTGAGACATTGCCGACAATAATCTTGTGCTTTGTTTTGAATCTCCCTCCGCGTGTATCAGCTAACTTTACTGGAGACAGAATACTGGAAGCTGGGATAGGCTGGGGCTGAAATCGGAAAACATATTATAGATACAAAACAAGGAAGACAAGAGTAATTCTATGGATGAACAACTTCTTTATTGGACAGTAGCGACATTTCGGTATAGATTCATGCTTGAAAACGGTATAAGAATACTGTCCAATAAAGAAGTTGTTCATCCATAGAATTACTCTTGTCTTCTTTATACCATCAACTTCTAGAATGCCACTCAAACAGCATATACCATATAAGTTGAAAGATTTGATTCATCTTGTGTCAACAGGAGGCATATTATAAAGACATATCATTTTGGTCTTCAAAGCAGCATCTGTAGCAAAACAAATCCTGCTTCTATTTAGGATATGATGAAAATCTTTCCCTTTCCATTACAAATAATTTAAAAATTGCAATTAATTCAACTCTTTAAAACCTCGAAACTTTAAAAGTACTTAAATAAACAATGATGCTAGTTGAAAAGTGATGTCTTATATACGACAAATTGTGTTTTTAAAACGTTTTTTTAAATATCATAGTTTGAATGACATACCTTTGGCAGTGAGGGTTCCTGGGTTGGTTTCTCAACTGGTAAAGGTGGAGGTTTGACGTCTCCGGACTGAGTATTTTCCAGAGAAGACTCAGAGGTCACTGTCGCTGGAGCTTTGCCTAGTTGCTTCTTCACTGTAGGATGGATAGATGGGGGCTGGCTACGGTCCTGGGATAAATAATGTAATGATTTAGCGAGTGATTTAATGCTTATGCCGCTCGGGCAATAGTTCAGCTATTAGTGGCAGGTAATCATTGAAACAAGATTGGAAAAGTGGTTCCAGCTATTTGGTATAATATTCAGCAATTTGATGTGGAGAATAATTGTCTAAATGGAAAAAAGTTAAGCATTTTTATTATCCCTTAATGCAGTACCTTGTAAAGTATATCTATTATGCAACGTTATCTCGAAAATAAATTCCAAAGCAAATAACTTGATGTGAACTCCAGAGCTACAGATAACTTTTTGCCTTATTGAGTAATTTACTCCATTGTAAAATTTTAACTGGGTATTTTCATTTTCATTTGAGTAACCAAATTATTTGTACTCCTCAAAATCAGCAGAGTGATGTCATGCATGTAGATATCAATATTTGAATTTCACTTCAATCAATTCAAGGACATTTGAGTCTAAAAGAATGAATCTGTCCTATTTTCAACTTCTTGCATTCTTTTTTAGTTATTACTTAAGAAGAACAATAATGACTTTTAGATAAATGCGAACATCATCTTACCCGAGTGCCAAGAATTGTGCTGGAATACTGACTGGCCACGATACAGGCTCGCAATCGGTCCATCAACAGTCGGGACTGGTTTAACCTCTGCAAATCATATAATATATTCAACATCAAATTACGTTCAGCTTCAATGGCTGCTATCCAGCTTTGCAAAGGGGGTTGTAATCATATATTTGAATTAGACACATATATCATAACTCAACTATTAGATGATATGAAACATAACACTTTTGAAATGTTGCTAATTATAACAATTATGCGTTTCTATTTTGCAAGCCATGTTGTAAAATACTATTTCCTATAAACTTTCAGTCTGCTATCATGTTTATTGGGAAAATATCTTACCGGTAATAAAAAGCTGTGCTTTAATCAATTTTACTTTTTATTGGAAATAAACTATTTATATTGATAAAATGTGCAAAAATTTACAAACGATTAGTCATAAGACTTAAAGGGACAGTCCTATTGGTTATTTTTGTGGAAACAAAATTCAATGTACGCTCTTCTTTATCAAGATGTCAAATTATAAATCATCAAAATTGTTACAGTAACCTGTTTCAACTTGGTTGTGTTACAATCATGTACAGATGGCCTCATATGCATAAACTGAAAAGTCCCCTTGAAATTCATTTCCACAATAAATACCCCAAAGACACTGTCCCATTAAAGTCCCATGATCAGAATTTTAGTAAAACAGATAATTTTTTAAGCATTTTTAACGTATTCTCTGAATATTCAGGCGATTTTACTTATCAATAAATTAAATACTTTCAAATACATTAATATCATTTGCATGTTTCGTCCGTTTTGCAAGGCGGGAACAAATTGAGTTCATATGCCTTAACCATTGTCAACACAAGAATCTTTCTAATTTGCATAAATAAGTTGTAAGGCATAATATCATAGTCAGAAGGACGCAAATTTTGTTTTGTTCGCAGATTTAGACTTCCTTATATGTATTCAGGTTTATGGTTAAAAATATTCAGCCACTTGAACAGAATTTTTCTTTATTTCTATGAATTATACTCTCCTTATTTTGGTTAGTTCATAACCCAAAGTACTTTCTAAGAAAATGATTGAAATATTAACGGTCGGGTGTAATCTTTATATTGGTCGTTTAGTCAAAATTACTGTTACATGTTTTCTGTGAAATTGGTGATATGACAGCAAGTAATTCAAATAATGCAGGTGTTTGAAATTTCTACTTGAGTGCCTATAGCCAGTCGGAGCGCAGCGTAATACTCAGGGAACCTGAATGGCTATGATTTAGATAAACAGGAAGTGAGGTGAATCCTACGCATGAAACAGTGATGTCACTGATTTGGTGGGGTCGTTTAAGGCTACGACAAGTTTTTTAGGGTGGTATACTTCAAAATTAAAGTTAGGTACTTTCTCTTTTATCAAACAATCTGATTTTGGTATCAAACATTTCCTGAAAGATTTTTCTACCCGACTATGCGCTCCTGTGCCACATTTTTTCGGAAGGCTTAGCTGTATATGTAAGTCTGACCAAGGGACTTTAACAACAATGCCTCGTTATACCACAGCAAGGCTTTTCAAACTTTCATACTGATGAAGGAATCTTGTTACCTGATCCACCATATTTATCTCAGCCTCTTTCTGACGTATCTCGCCTTCAAACTGGCTTCTTATTATGCTCTCAATCTTCCTTACGGTGGCTTCCTTCGCTGTTACAGAAAACATTTTGCACATGAGCTTTTTCTATAAATACAATAATATTTATTGAACGATATTTTCTATCAATAAAATCATTAAAAACATAAAAGTAGTGATCCTTGCTAAAGCAAACACGAGTCATCAGAAGATGACATATCCCACCGGTTCCACATGATCGTAAGATGTAAATCTTTGAAAGATAATTGTAAATTTTTCAAGCAAGGTTCATAAAAGTATAAGCTAATATATATATGAAACGAAACCTTTCATGAACAGAGTCCAAAAAAGAGCAGTTTCCATGGAAATTATAAAAAATAAAATTTTCAGAAATGTGAAAATATCAAAAGGCACCACTTCAGTAGGTGGGCAATACACATGTAAAGTTTCAGAAAGATATGTGGTATGGACCGGTTTTATATATATGAAACGAAACCTTTCATGAACAGAGTCCAAATAAGAGCCGTTTCCATGGAAATAATAAAAAATAAAATTTTCAGAAATTTGAAAATATCAAAAGGCACCACTTCAGTAGGTGGGCAATACACATGTAAGGTTTCAGAAAGATATGTGGACAGGTTTTTGAGTTCTGCTCCGGAAACGAAATGATTACGGATGGACGGACGGACGGACGGGCATACAGATGGACAGGGTGATGACTATATCCCACGGTATTACATACCGGTGGGATAATAAAAGGAATAATGAAGTTTAACATACTTCACAATATCAATTTAAAAAGATTTAACTCTTACAGGCTGCTCTTTGCATACCTATTCCTAAGTGGAAAGGATTGAAAAAGCAAAAGTCTGGATCCAGGGCAGTGTGTCTCCTAAAATAAGTAGCATCAAAGTAGTATTCCCTCAGTGAAAGGAAACTTATAATCTATGAGTCTAAGCATGTTTATGCATGGAAGTGTTTTATAAATGGACTATATCTAGCTAGGGCTGCAACGATTCACCTCGACAACTTCGATTCAATTTTTTAATTTTACAGCTCGATTCGATTTATTTCGATTCGATTCAGCCATATTGCTCGACTGTTGCCATGCAGCGCTGCTAAGGCAAATGTATAAACCAAGCTGATTGGCCGAGAGCTTCGAGGATGAGGATATTAACCAATCACTGATTATGTTACATATTGTAGACATATTGACATATTGTAGACTTGGTTTCCGGTTTAAAAACTTTACGTGACTTGTTAACACTCACGAATGCAATATATCAAGATCTAATTTAGGTAAAATTTTGATTATTTTAGCAAGAAAAATTAAAAGTGAATTGAATCGAAATTTTGAATCATGAATCGATTTTCGATATTATAAATCTGAGTTGATTTTTGATGCATCGTAGTGAATCGTTGCAGCCCTATATCTAGCATTATCAGGGTTTGAAATTAGCACTAGTCTGGTAGCCCATTGCTAGTAGAAAACTTGCCGGGCTAGTGAAAGGTATCAACTGGTAGTTTTACTAGTTTGAAAAACTAGTGACATATTGAAGATAACAAGATCATTTCAATGTTTTGGACTTGCTGGAAATGCGTCCAGGCAAATAGTTTTCAGAAATCCACTAGTCTGGATTAATTGTTATAGTACTGTACTAATTTTGATCCTTTATTATAATATATGATAATCGATCATACCATCATTTTCCAGGACTCTCTGTCTCTTAACCTGGTGATCTGTGACATCCTCATAATCAGGGTCGATGTCAATGTGAGATCTCTTGTTGCTCATTGTCCTTCACGTCATAAACACACGTTGCCATACTTCACACATAAACTTGAGCTGAAACAGATATTGTCAGTTAATATTCAATGCAATGCCTATAGGTACCACAACAGTCAAAGACACAGTAGTTGTAGATGAATGACTTCATTTAACAGTACCATTGTGTACCTGACTTAAATATATGTACATCATTATTTTCCAGATCATAAGCCATTAAAATATATTAATTAGTTAATATTTTCATCTTACGTTCTTAGTTCTCTTCTAAACAAAACTAAAAAGAAATTTTATAACTAAAATATCTTTTATTTCAATCAATAAAATTCTTTTGAACTACCTCTTGAATATTATGGTATAAAACTTCAATCTAAGCAAGGACAGGCATCCTGTATTTTATAAAGCAAAATTAAACAAGAGGCAGATGGCCAGGTACCATAATGTTCTGTCAAATAAAAACGTGAACAATAATTATCTTGATAATATTCAAAGACTTCGTAGCAATTACCTAAATTAGCAATTCAGATTCGAAAATTAATATTCGTTTTCTAAAATACCAATTTGAATCAATTTGGACCAAACTCTTCCTGGACCTGTGTGTCTGTGGACCAGGGATGAAATAAAACGTGTTTGCTTCAGATCTTTCGTTTACTTCTCATAAAGCATTTTCTAAATAACGACAATTTCGTATTTCAAAGTCTTTTCGAAATATGATTTGAGTTTGTATATTACACTCATTCAAGAGCCACTAAGTACCAGTAACCATGATTACACAGGGTACCTGTTCATGGGTGCCGCCATTTTGAGCATGGGAAGTCGCTCTCTAATTTAGAGTGATCTCCCTTTCTCTTCAATTCGATCCATTTAAGAAACACCGCATCCCTTTCAAAAAGCATGGCGATGTCAATACTGCAATATAAGAGCGACTCTCTGAAATATTGATAATGCAGTTATATTTTTTAAACTGTCAAACGTATATGGAATGTAATAAATATTTTATATGCAATCTTATAGGTAAAACCTTTTAACAAATGTATAGGCCCTACTGATATATGTTTCAAAGTCTAATACAAGAATAATGGTCGATCTCAAGTTTTATATTACAATTTATTGTATAAAATAAATTCACAAAACAATTTTTAAAATATTATTTTATATATACAATAAATTCAGTTTGAAGCAAACAGTTTAAATAGCTTTTCCTTTTATAAACTGCTTGGAATTTTATGTTTGCCTCATCTTGATTTCTTAATAAAAGTTTTCAAGTGAAAAATGCAACGTTAGGTAACAATCTTATCAAGAGTTCAATATTATGCAATCTTTGTATTACCTCTGATTTATCTTAAGAATCACTATTAGTTAAACTGTTGAGCACGAAAAGACAATTATCTTAATGTGTTTACTGTTTAATGCAATAATGGGGAAAACAACTAGTTGTGTCTTTTCTATAAAATACAATAACATTTGGTATTGTTTATTTGTTATATCCGCCTAAATCTAAATGAATTAAATCAACAGGTTTTTATCTTAAGTCAAACTGTTTATACGACAGTATTAAAAAATATAACTGTCGATCTAAATTTATTAAGATTGTATCCGACTTAATTGGCACATATATTGTTACTCAAACTTCAAAATAACATCTAAAATCGTATTTTCAAATATTAAAGGGACAGCTCTATCGGGTATTTTTTAGTACCTAATTAGGACTTTCCTGTTTATACCTATAAATCATAACCCTTATTTCACACTTAAAGCCATTTAAAATATAACTTCTTTGAGAGGCATTTTAGAAGTTGGGATGACAATAATGCTGAGGAATATATGGATGACAACTTCTTTGTACATTGTATGCGACGTTTCGACACAGATTCTTGTGTCGTTATCAAGCAGAGGAAGAGTAGATTCTTGTGTCGTTATCAAGCAGAGGAAGAGTACTCTTCCTCTGCTTGATAACGACACAAGAATCTGTGTCGAAACGTCGCATACAATGTACAAAGAAGTTGTCATCCATATATTCCTCAGCATTACATTTAAAATATGTTATGAAGTTGACATACCGGTATTCAGATTTAATAATTTGACAAAGAGCACAGAACTCGGAAAAGAAAAATATTGTGAAATTTTCAAAGCAAAATATCCGAACTTCTGGGCTTAGAAAAAAATTAAGTATGTGTCTACACTTATAGTTGAATGCAAAGAAAGGAAAACGTACGTATTATGTTGACACTTTGTAATTCTTTTTATTTGGTTTTGAAATAATCAACTCAAATACATAGTTATAGAAATTCAAGTAAGATATACAATATCAAGATTTGTTGATTGGTGTAATGCTAATTTTTTATATTTGAACGTTCAAAAAACTAAAGAAATGATAATTGATTTTAGGAGAACAAAGTCAACATTAGAATCTGTGTGTATTGATGGAAATGTTATAGAAAGAGTAAATGAATATAAATACTTAGGTACTATCATTGATTCTAAACTCTCTTGGAATGAGAATACTGAGAAGATATATAAGAAAGGACAACAACGTTTACATTTCTTGTGGAAACTGAAACACTTTAAAATTGATCAAATCATCATGATGTTGTTTTACAGAACCTTCATTCAAAGTCTCCTTACATTTAACTTTTTGGGAACCTGTCTGTTCAAAATAGAAACAAATTGTCCAAAATCTTGAATACTGCATCAACGATTATGGGGCTTCCCATTGAAACGATCGGCAGTTTTTATAAGAAGCAGTTACCATAAAAACATACAAAATTTTGGGTGATTCTACCCATCCACTTTTCTTTTCAACATTACCTTCCGGACGTAGGCTTCGTATGCCGACTTTTAGAACAAACAGGTTCCGCCAATCGTTCATTCCGTGCAGCATTAGAGAAATAAATTCTAATGCTACATCACGTTTTACATGTATTCTAGTGACAGTCTATGTGAATTATTTTTGATATGAATTGTTCTGAATATTATGTTATAAGTTGTCATCACATTTCTGGAGAATTGTAATTATACAAAACAAATTTCCCTTTTGGGACAATAAAGATTATCTTATCTTATCTTATCTTAATTAAAAACTTTTCCCGCCTGGTATCTAAAAGGCACGTAGTGTTGTAGTAGACTTTTTTCTAATTTATCATTTTACTTTTTTGGTACATGCACAAGTTACATAGAAAGTGAAGAGTAGACTTGTATTTCTAAATTGCCTATTAAGGTAAATTAAAGTGGCACTGTCAGAGTATCTTTCTTAAATTTTTATTTGGTTTTGATAAGCTACAAAATTGCTAATATGCTGATTGAAGTTCATATCTCATCACTGGCCTTGCAAATATAACCATTTATGAATAATATCTCTAAAATGCTTGATTTTATGGAAAAATCAAGAAAACATCTCAAATACGTTTAAAATTCGAAATTATGCATCCAATTAATCTACCTATTAGTTACAATACCTAATAAATACTATCGAATCGAATATATCTTCCTGTCAGCTTATAACAAGGTTTCAAAATTGCGTTTGGCGAATGTGCGAGCGCCACTCGAGCCACATTGTCCGATTTTCGATCAAAATCCCGACTTTGAATGGCCGTATTTTCGCTCTAATGTACTGATTGACCTTTAACTTGTTATTTTCAGTAACAGTTAGTGGTTCCGGATGTAATAACATATATTTCAAAATTTGACATATGTGATCCTATCAACATGCTATCTCATAACATATGTGTCTCATTAAGACAAAACGTGTGTTCTTGACAAAGAAGAGAGCGCATCAGCCAGAAAAGAAAAACGACTTGAAAATGAAGTCAATTCGTGTCTTCTTATTCAAATGTCATGCACTGAAAATTATATTTGCGCGAAAGCCGATTCTTGGGTCCGATACCTTTTAAAAAGATGAATGTTTTATTAAGTCGTTAGCCTATAGCGATGTTCTGAAAGGTTCACTTAATGCCACATTAACAGTATCATAAAATCCCATGCATTTTTCTTGTAATTATCAGCTACAGGCGTTGATGATTCTTGGTTATACCTGTAAGGAAAATAACTAAAGATAAAATATTTCAACCTGATGTCAAATGCTGGTAACAAAAAAAGAAAGAATATTGCTGCATGGGGTACGTACGTTCTGTTAATTTTGCACGAATTACCACGTATCTCAGACACGTTGAACTGAAAACCTTTGCATTGACGAAATTGAAAACCTCCAAGTGTTAGGAATTAAATTGTATAGATATATGGCGTTGAGTGTGGTACAAGTTTAAGATCGATCTCGGTGTTTTCCACTCAAACGAATTCTTTCCCCGGTAGAGAAAATATTTTGCCATTTGTTATCTCCGGAACAGGTTACTAATAATTATTATCAGATTGAGTTCACATACATATATTATGCCGAGGCCTTATCTATCCTTATCTTACTTTTTCCTTAATTGTACTGTGTAGACAGACAGACAGACAGACAGATGTTTTTATTTTTGTCTCACTCGTAGTTACAAATACAAATATAAATACATATCTTTAAAATATACACATATTAAGAATAACTACGACCAGTCGCTCAGCGACTTATGAGAGACAATATTCATTAAAAAATACTGAGTAAATGGTAAGAAAAATATTTACAAAATATAAAGTAAAATATACACGTAAATTAAATGTCCATTAAAAAGGTATAAGTTAACCATATAAAATATCACGACGCATTGTAAGAATTTCATGGCAGGCTTTGGAGACGCTAAAAATTAGATCAGCAGTATTAAAAGTATAAGAAAACATTTCTTCAGCAGATAGATTACTAAAATTAGGCAGTATACTTTGACAATTCTTAAAAAGCTTTTTCCTAATGTTGGTGTAAATGGGGCAATAAAAAAGAACATGGATTTCATCCTCAATATGATTGGGACAGTTAAAACAATATCGCTCATGATGTGGCACGTTCTCGTATCTCCCAGTTTCCACTCTTATTGGGGCCACTCCGCATCGGAATTTCGCAAATGCACTCCTGTGATTTCGAGGAAGGGGACATTGTACATATTTTTCTACTTCGTATTCATGCTTGAAAAGTCTGTAGTTGCGTAATTTGTTTTTTCCTTGTCTTCCCTCAACTTGAAATAACTTTTCCGACCAAGTCCGCTGATAGTTTTGGAGTAGTACATCTTTTATAGCAGTTATGAATGGCCTTTTCTCTATAAATTCGACATCAGTAAGGTGTTCGAATCCCATATTTGTCAGAGACGACTTGACTCTAAAATTCCAGTTTTTCTTCTTGCATTTATTGGCCCACGTGAATATTCGCTTGTTTATCCTCCTACTCGGTGTATTAACAGTTCTTGTCCAATGCCTATATACCGATAACCAATTACGAACTGTAGGGGGTATCCATCCCATTTCGCCGTTTACCGCAACATTCGGGGCGTATTTTCCAAGACCGAGGAAGAAGCGTTGTGCTCTATGTTGGACAGCGTCAATACTTGAGTGAACCGTTGTTCCCCAAATTTCTGCTCCGTAGTTTAAAACTGAATAGACCATGGCATCATAAAGTTTAGTAAAAACAGTGTAGGGCATTGTGTATGTCCCGTATAGGAAATACAGTTACTGTAGTCTGTCATTCAGACCCTATATGGCAAAATTAAATAGAGCCTTTGTAAGTCTAGAAACTAGTGGCCAGTCTATTTGCCTCAGCCATAGCCTGAAGCTAAGCATTGTTCAGAATTCCCTTTTTATTTTTTTCATAGCAAATATTAAAAAGTAAAATTTCAACAACAAATCTTTTCTTCAGGGACTATATGTTAGTCTAGAGATACAGGAGAGAGTTGATTTACCACACAAATGATAAATATTGTACTTCCTAGTACAAATATTAGTGTAATGCATGATGTTGCAATTGTTAATGTTGAATCTTGTTTTATAAAACATATTGATGTTAAGGATAGCTTATATAATTCAACATCTATTATTTTTTTCTCTCGGAAAAATCCTACCTCGAATTAATTCACATCTGTATCAAGGGATGGAACAAAATGTTCGTTCGGGTAGGATGCGCTTCATGTGCTTCGTACGTATAATTATGGAATTAAACTTTGGGTCGCAGGATATGTCCTGTCCATAATTTATTTGTATACCTTTATCATAAAAAATACGACTCGCAACATTCCCTTATTTGGAACTGACTTGCGAGGGGTGTTCATCCCCGCCTTTCTGCATAATTTATTTTTTATTAATGAAGGTGTCATTTCGGCCTCCATAGGCCTGGTGTTTGCATCAAACTGCAAAATGAATGTTCTTTTAATTAATGTAACTCATGACACTGTAATAAACTATATTATTATTATGCAGTAGATCTGTCAATGTATGATATACATTCACTGATGCCGTTATATAATTTCCGGCTCATTGGTTCTGACCAGAGTGAAACAGATTTTCATCAAGATATATCCCTTCTCATTTCTATCTGCCATTTAGAATCTGAGTAACCATCTTTTAATAAAAATATTCTTTCAGCGACAGACAGATATTTGTGTTTGCATACATTAAGAGAATACCTCAATTTTCGAGCGTTGTCTTTAAATTGCCGTTCAGTAAAACCGTTATAATATCTTCGAAATGCAATGTGTGAATATTGTTATAGTTTATTGAGCGCCCATCACCTTTTATAACTATAGGCCTACTTAAACATCCTCGCCGCACTTAACGTACTGACTGTAAGCACCGAGACGACGATTACAGAATCGATTCCGATTTGGCTTGTATCCTGTAAGTTACAATATATATATATATCAATTATTTGCAATTCACTTCACCGTGTTATGTTAAGATATCTCGAGAAACATCTCTAATGCGAATCAATAGAATATAAGTAGTCACATTTAATTAATTCGATAAGTATTGATAATTGTACACAATCATCAGAAATGTAAATTGAACAAATAATTGGTATTGAATATCATATTTTGGTTAAGATAAATCTATAGAAAAAATCGTTTATCAGGTTGTAGTTGTGCAAGTTTCATCCCGGTGAAACGACCTACAGTTTCAGTATGACACAAACCAAAATGAAATATCTGGTATCAGAGAAAACGGATATACATAGATAAATTGATTTTTCATTCCTTCAACAGTTAGTTTTGCAATGTTTTGCAATCATCAATTCATCATAATCAATGCACATATCACTATGTAAAGCAAAAATCTTTCGACTCTCAATAGTGTATGAGCAGACCCATTAATTATAACTATATTTGAAAGTCTAAATATGTATGCGGGTGATCCTTTTTTCCAAAAGACAACGTTTATAAACATATAAATTAACGTTTCATATCGAATCTGATGCTTGTAAAAGATACGGAAACTTCTACCGATGCGCAGTCACTGTGATATATAAAACAGTTAATTATTAAAATATTATCATTTTCTTCTGCTAATACCTAGGCCTAGTACAGTCTAGACTAGAAAAAAACATATACAAAATCAATAATGTATTTGCAATTGCCTAAGATTTCGGAAAACTAAAAGTCTTAAATAATAACAATATTTATGGATGACTTCTTTATTCATAGAGTGCGACGTTTCGATACAGATCTCTATGAATAAAGAAGTTGTCATCCATAGATATTGTCCTTATTTAACTTCAACTTCTAAAATGCCACTCAAAGAAGTAAAATGAAGTTCATGCATTGATCTAACAAATCTAATTAACAGCGGATCAAACCCAACAAAATCTCATTAAAACCTGATCGAACCTAACACTCAAAGTGACTTTCAGCCAATCTTTGACAAGCATCGCCTCCAACTATTTCTTTTTGCCTTATTTTGCTCAACGGGGCTTTAGACTTACAACAATGTCATTTATTCATAGTTGATTTTTAGCAAATAAGAGCACGTACACCTAGAAATCTGTGTTAATTAATCTCAATGGCGGGATCTAGAATAACCTTTTCGTTTATCAATTTTCTGGTAATTTCATGTTTGCGGAAAGTAGGTATAAGCCTGCATCGACTTACACTAACAACCCGGGCATGAGCACCAGAGATATTAAGGATTTTACAAGATCGCTCATAATACGCATTATACGCTTCATTACACAAACACTTCGGCTAGAGTTCATTGTACAAAGATGAGATAGGTTTATAAACCTACAGATAATGCATGTTTTAAACATATATAATATTAGATAAAATTTACACTGTCTATTAAAAATCAAATGAGGATTTTTATAAAAACACAATTGTTTTTATTAATTGATGATACTTTTAGGTTATATTTAATAAGGCTATAAGTGGTATTTAGAAAATAAACACTATATTTTTTAAACTTAGAAGTGAGTATGAACATTAATGTTCCTTAAAAATGAATCAACAAACCACACGCTGAAATCGATTAACTCATTTATTTTTAGAACGGATATGACCTATCTATGTAAATTTCTAGGTCAAAGGTCGCGGCAACAAGATGGCGACACGGTCGCGGTTTATGCTCCGTGTTTACATGGATATATCATAATGAAACAAGAAAGGTAGGTTCTGAGTTCAAGTTATTTATTTTAAGGCTATATTTGTTAAGTCACTGACAAATTTTCGTTGTGTATTAATGACGAAAACGACGATAGGACGTTTATTTGTATCGATTTGTTTTCATTACTAAGGACGCCATTCACGGGACACAGTGCCCGAATCGGCCAATCAAATCGTTTAATTAGAAAAATGCGAAAAAAACTGTGTTTTTAATGCCATCAACCGTACGTTCTGCCCAGCAATATGAAATGAACATACTTTTTCTACGAGTGTGTTTAAACTATTTATTCTATACCTAATAAATACAAATCAGCAAAATTGTGTTACAATCTTTAAATGATATAATACTAAACGAGTACGAAGTAGCAAATTTGTGTTACAAATTGATCATAAGTTTCATCATTGTTCATAATTGATATTACAGCATGAACCCAATGAAATATTTTTGTTAAATATTTTATTTCTGAAAAATAACTCTAATAATTATTATTATTAAATCAATTTGTTATTTAACATATAGGACATATAAAAACTAATGAGTGTGATTTATGCCAAACTTATAATGTAAAGTAGTATTCATTAGTATTAATATAACATTAATTGTTATAGGAATAATTTTACAAAAAAGTTGTTTATTCACTATAGTAAGGTTAGAAATGGATGACAAATAACCCTTTGAATTTTTTTCAGCGTGTTACAATTCAGAAATGATTTACCTATTTTGATAAATGTTGAAACTTATTACATTTTCAAATAAAACCGTCTCATTTGGACTATTTATATGATGTTCTTACCTCAATATGAAAAGTTTAAAGAAATTGATGATATTGCACTGATGCGACCCCTTACTGTATCTCCCTAGACTCATTATGGGAGTATAGCGAGTATTATTGAGGCAAACATTTTATAATTGTTACTATCCCCAACTAACGGTCAAGGGTATATGTACCAATATCAATGATTCCGTCTGTCCTTCCGTCGGTTAATCAATCTGTGAAAGTTTTTGTCGAACCAATTGCATCCAAACTGTACCTCCAATTCTTTTTAAAGTTTGCACATCTCTTCTACCCTTTAAGAAGGGGTGCTGTGCAAAATTACTGACTATTAAGTGATGTCTTAATTATTTGACAGAGTACCATGTTTTGAACTGAATGATCATTTGGTAAGATCTTAGTATGTCTGATCAATTGTTGCAAAACTATTTCAAGGATGTTTTTCCATTTTGCAAATCTGTAAATAGGTGCACGTGTGCAGTGCCAAAGCATGTCCAAAATATTTTCATATTTTTGTAGACGTCATTTTGATTTCTTTTTAATTTGTATATTTATTTCATTCTATTGGGAAAGATGCAGTGCCAAGTGATAAGATAAATCATTAATGCACGTAAAAATGACAATATTTTGTAGTTGGCATTCTTTGAGATGAGTAAAAAATCATACATTCACTTCTTTTCAATTCTTGTTTTCGCATTAGAAATGTCTACTTTCTATCTGTTTAATGGGGTGTCTAAGTAATAAGAAATTAACAGTAATCCAACAGGTTTAGGGATTCACAGTCAAGGTTTTTTGTGAACCAGGCTCACTTCTTTCTTTGTTTCAGTTACTGGCATATGATATGTGATATATTTTTGTCATAATATTTTGAATAAAATTATTGATAACCTTTTTGGTCTTTTAACTCACAAATATGAAAATAACAAGGAATAATTCCAAAAAAGATATTTTGTATTGATATGTATTAAGGATATGCTTTAGCCCCACCTGTTGTATGTTAGAATAGGTGTCAGTTAATGAATTACCCTTTTTATGAACATTCAATTCAGAGTCCAATGTAAGAAAAGAACAGATTTCCCCTTTTATGTTATTAATTGTTGTGAACGCAGATTAACTTACAATAGAATCTTTTTCTAATGTTTCTGACAGTTGCTTCTCAAAATCAATAAGTTGAATTGTGCTGAATTGTTTATTAAGACTACTTACATTTTACCTAACAGGTGTTAAATCTTATGACTGATATATATGTTTGTGCATGTGTATACATCAAGCTTGTACATTTCATGTTCATTAAGTATTATTTACAGGGATAAATTCCATTAAATACTGTTTAAAACATTAAAAACTTGTGCTGTCCATACAGAAATTTCTGATAAAAAATCTCATTACCAAAGTTAAATTGGACCTCACTCAGATTGGTTTCAGTAATATAAGACATTCGTTCAACTTCAAATAACAATAGAAATTCCATTTAATACTGTTTTAACTTGTGCTGTCCATACAGACATTTCTGATAAAAAAATCTCATTACCAAAGTTAAATTGGACCCCACTCAGAAGAGTTTCTGTAATTTAAGACAATCATTCAACTTCAAATAACAATAGAAACCTTCATTGTGAATACAGTAGTACAGGAAGATATAACAGTAAATTATTACTTGTTGATATAAGCTTAGCTGTAAAGGTGATACAGGATATTCATTGCCTTATTGAATGTCGCAAGGTTTTTGTTCTTGTCGGTTGTTGTCCAGGCTTGTGTTGGCAAATATTTGGGTTGTATGGGGTATGTAGATTGGGGTTGACTTACATACAATCCGAGACTTACTGTTTGATACCTGAAACTATATATGTATGCTGTTGTGGTATCGTTAGCACAGGTGTCATGTGAATTCAAGAGTACCTGGAGATTTTGAATATGTTGCAATTCTAAAAGATTTGATTCTTCATTTTCAAGAAGATTAAATTGTCATTGGCCAATTAGAAGAATTGTTTTTCTGTTCCTTTAGAATTCTATCTAAATAACAAGTATAATTTTTATAAAAACAGTTTACACAATGTTAAATTTTTATTTTTTCCTGAATATCGATGAAATCCTGCATTGCAAATTCTTGAAAATCTGAACAGACACATAGTATTCTTTGGGTTTGTGTTCAGAATTGAAAGTCCTCTAATTTGAAATGATTTGTGTCATTCCTCGTAATCATTCATAATAATAATGATCATCAATGTATTGAAATATTCATTCATGCTAATGTTGACGCTTTATGATACTTGTATACAGACATGTGATATTTTTTCCAAGGAGTGGTGGGAGATTTGGTTAAAAAAGGTGGGAGATTGGGCCCCAATGGTGGGAGATTTTGCAAAGTCTACAAATATATAAAGAAACGAGAAAAAAGTCTTCATTTTGTTAATATAAGCCTACTTTAGAGAAGCATTTTAATGAAATATAATGTTCATATTCAAATTCTAGTTGTATTTTTAAATCACTAAATAAGATTTTTTTTTAATTTTGTATTATTGTGGCTCCATACAATGCAAGATAATTCACATAATCAATTCAATACATAACAAATCACACAATAAATCCAGCACTAAGAAAATATTTATAATTATGTGTGATCAAAATAAAACAAGACTAAATATTTTATTTTGTTTGAAATATTTGTGGAAATAAAAAGATTAGCAAACATGTGATATTGTGGATCTGGATTGTAATTGTAAAACAATGTACATATATATGCCTGTATAGTTTCATATTTCAAACATTTATTAGATATCAAACATAATGATAATCCCACTTCTTCTGTGCACAGTCAGATTCATAGTTGAAATAATTGACGATCGGAAATTCATCCTATATTGCTGTTTCAAAATTCAAATAGTTCAAACATTTCCACTAGACATATTTCTACACTAATTCTTAGAAATGGTCAGTATTTCAAATTATTTCATTGAATGCCTTCTGAAAACACGAGTTCAGTTGCATTTGTTTACAAAACGAGCAAAGCATAAACAGGAAGTGGAGTTGATGTTAGTGGTGAAAGTGTTTTCCTTATGACATATTCACTATAAGAGATATATTTTCTAAATAAAAAAATTATCGTTTATATATGTTTTCATTTATTATTTATTCAAATATACTTCATTGATAGGAGCTTGTCATTATAAACTGGAAGATAATTTGGTTGTAAAAAGTATTTATTTGATTACAAACCATATTGGCAATGTTACTAGTCGTCAAGAAAATACGGTCTAGATCGAGGCGGTGTTTGAAATGTATTGTGTCTCATGAGATGATAATTAAAATAAATTGCCATGTTTCTCTAAATAATGGGATAAATATTTTGGAAAGGATATTGTATCATTTATTTGTTGTCTTTGTTGGTTTACTGTAATTGTGATATATTGTAAACAACCCATAGACATTAATTTATCAAGTTGTACGGACTTCATGTGGTGTAAATATTTAGCAGTAACTAATTACACAACACCGAGGCATTTGAAGCACATGTTCCCGATCATATCTTTTACAAAGACTATCTCAAAATTGTTTATAATAGCTTTTTCTCTCGATGTTTATTGCAATAACATAAACTAAATCTTTTGTGTGTAAATTCATTACATTTATCAGATGCTGTCAACTTAATTTTATCATGAAAAGATCGCTGAAATCATCGAGTGGAGCTTTGAGGCAGGTTGAAAAACGATCTTTTTGCTGATTTGTAAAGTGTTTTTTTTAATACAGAAAGTTATGAAAAAGCGGTAGATTTTGACCTTATGTCGGGAGGGCGGGAGAAGGACCTGAAAAACGGTAGACTCCCGCCAAAAGCGGGAGATATCACATGTCTGTGTATAAGTACAACAATCAACTCCATTAGGAGTATACAACCGTGACTTCCATTGCTACGCTTGGTTGACATTCTGTTGATCATTACGTGGACATAGATGCACAGTATGTCTTGTATAAATGTCCACCTAATCATTATACTTACAGGATATGATACCAACTGCATAATTTATATTCTATAGCCATTGCAGATCCAAGATTATTCTCTCCGTAGGATGATGTCCCAAAAGTTAGACCGCCGTACTTTAGACAGTCAGACTTTTTGAGTAGGGGATTAAATAACACAGCACCATATGGATGGTTGATATGGAACAGACTTACCGGTAATTAATGCTACCTTAACTTACAATCATCAAAAGGGAAATTAATTTTGAAAATATAATTTTCTATGATAATGAAAACAGAAAAGTATATAATAACAGTTACTGTTGACTTTTTTAATTTGTAAGTATATATGTATTCGAATTAACTATGTTATAACTGTAATCAATCCTATCAACTGAATTAATACATTGAGCATTTTCTTTTCTCTAATAACAGATATGAAATGTATCACTTCATATTCCGTCATTAATGCAACATGACTGGACCTCGAAAGGTAGAATTTGTCACACCACAGAAGGGCATACCTCAAGTTTTCAGATGGATTTCTGTACAACAGGAAGACACAGCGGCCTGCACACACTGGCAATGCGTTGTCCATAACTTGTTATTCCTGCTATGTGGTTACTGAACATAATAGAATCAGACGTTCAAGTGTTAAACCAGCTAATATATCCTGGGAAAAAGGGCTAACAAAAAAATAATTGATATTCTTATTGATGTAATTGTCGTCATTGCCACTGATAAAAAATCAATAATTAAGGTTCAAATATCTTTTTTTGCAGTATTCAAGTTAAGCCTTCAGCACTAAGAGATATATTATATTACTTGAATGTTTATGAACATTTTTTAGGATTAATGTTTCCACCTTTATGTAAACATATTATTTATTTGCCGCACTGCTATCAACATGCTTAGAAAGTTTTTTGGTCAATAAATCTTCTATGTTAGAGTTAAAAGGTATCAATTTAGTTTAATGTATGGTTAATGATTTATAACTAGCTAACACCTGATGACGGTATGCACTGTATGTGATATTTGCTTATGTTGACATGTACTTGATTTTAAACTTGTTATTTCTATAACACCAGTATGTAATTCTATTGGATATAGTCATCAACCTGTCCATCCATTCGTCTGTCCATAATCAATTTTTTCCAGAGCAGAACTCGAAAACTCTTAGATCCAGTCTGATTAAAATTGAACGTGTTTCGAGGGAACAAAATAGAAATATCAGGGCTTTCCTCTCCACAACGGTCTGAAAGCACCCAAACTAGGTGCTTGTTCAACACAAGTTTAGCGCAGACAAAACCTAGTCACAAGTGGACCAATCATATTGTCCCTTTCAAAAACGAACATGGTAGTGATCATGTAGAAAATGGATTCACAGGAGTTAGTAGTCGTGCCCCTAGCTCTGATAACGAAAGCTTTTGCCGCTGTCCTTGTGATTGGCTACATGAACTTACGTAAGAAACCTGCGGGTAAATGGGTTGCCTTCAGACTGAGAAAGAGGAAAGCCGGGCTAGGTGAGGTTCGAACCCCACTAGAGATAATATTTTAACACTCATTTTTCCTCGAAACACAATCGATTTTAATAAGATTGCTGTTAGATCTAGCTTATTGAAACTTCATGTGTGGATTTGTTATGTAGATGTGCCTCTTGGTTTTCAAACTTCTTTGGATATTTTATATGTGGAGGTTTCCATGGAAAAGTTACCTAGAATTCCGTTTCCGGAGCATAACTCAAAACCTGTTAGACCTTAAACTCAATGAAAGAAGGCATGTGGACTAGTCAGCATGTGAAGATGTGCCTTTTGGTATTTTAATCTTTGTCAGATTTTGGCGGTTTCCATGGAGATGTTATTTTATTGGGGACCAGTGGGATATGACATCTTCTGAGGACTCATGTTTTAACTTGATAGTGTTATTTCTTATTAATTGATGAATTAGTTGACACATGTCCATCTTTTCAATATTGAATTTTGTAAATCTACACATTGGTCACCTGTTAGCTTGCCGACATACCTATTTTATTAACCCATAACTTTTGTGACCAAGAACATGGGCAGAATTATGTGAAGACAGTTATATTTGTTAAACTGCTTAGTTATTGTGTTTGGCTGAACCTTCTATTCTTCTCTTCATATTTAACAAAATCAATCCGTGTGTATGGGCTCATAATAACAAACAGTGGACATGCATTTAATTTAAAAATTCACCAAACAATATCAAATCTATTCTTGTGTGACTTTGATTGTGCAGGTTAATCTGCAGCAAACAAAGCACTTACGTTGTCCGCAATTTCCAACCATGTTTAATCAGTGTATTTGAATATTCTCTCCGTGTATTATTATGGTGTATTATCACTTCAAAAGAAATGTAAATGGATCTCATACGTTTGCCTCTAGCCTGCCAACCGGTGCTGATTATATCTGCTATCAGGTATGTATAGGTATATAAACATAGATATATAGGTAGGTATATATATTGCCCATGCCACCTTGATCCAGTTTAGCTTACCTTTCAAGGTGTAACAGCTAAGGTTAACAAAAAGTTGAACTAAAAATTGTGTACCTTGAGTTCTGTTTTATCAATTTCTGTTGAATTACTATGTGCAAATCTTTAGGAGGAGTTTATTTACAGCAACTATAAAATAATGTATTTATGCCATAACAGAAATAAATACAACAATACAACTTTTGATATAAAGGTATGTAAATTAGATATATAGGTAGGTATATATATTGCCCATGCCACCTTGATCCAGTTTTAGTTAACATATTTCCTCGAATAGACGCCCTGGGCCTCTTTTTTTTCAGACCCCCTAAACCCCAGGCATCTAATCGAGGCCGGTGTCTATTCATTTTCTCAGTAGAAAATAGATGAACATGGATGGTGTAAAGGGATAATATATTATTTGCATTCAACTTTTGGAGAATTAATTAATCAACTATCAACCAGCGTCTAATCGTGACCTGGCGTCTATTCGCGACCCGGCCTGTATTTACTTAAAACAGCCATACTCCCTCTATTCGAGACCTGGCATCTATTTGAGGTAATACGGTACCTTTCAATTGTAACAGTTAAGGCTAACGAAAAGTTCATGAAATATTTGAATGTAGAGTTCTATGTTTTATCACTTTCTGTTGAATAAGTTTGTGCAGAGTTATTATGAGGGGTTTATAAACAACTATAATGTTATTTAGGTCATAACCAAAATAGAAATATGTCACACAACTTCTGAGGTAAAGAACATAGATACTTATCTTAAACAGCTTGATGCGGCCAATGGCCTGTATAGGTTTAAAGGGACAGTTCTACAGGGTATTTTTTGTGGTAATAAACTTTAACAGGAAATTCAAGTAAATTCATATACCCGGTAATGTTATTAGTACATGGCTATATCACTACCTAGTTGAAACATTTTATTTTTTTGTTTATTTTATTTTGTTGATTTATGTTTGACAAATTTATAAAGAAGAACGCACACTCAGTGAGAAAAACACAATGAGAAGTGAAGGCATTCACCTGCGCTACAAGTGTAGATAGTAAAATATATTTATGATTATGCATACTTTAACACAAATGAATTTAACAGATATTGTGTTGATGACATTTGAATTACCAGAGGTTATAACCTTTAAAAGTATGACATAAAGCATATTTTGAAAGTCCTCTAAAGTGGCAAAAATTATTGAAAAGCTGACTAGCTTTTAAGCTTTCAACTGGCCCTTTTATTTAATAAATTGGTTTTTATAAGTTCTAAGAAAATGATCTTAAAGAACAAATTCAAGATAAAGCCAGTTGGCTGGATAATTTTGGAATGTCGTATTTGGTTAAAATCAATTGGAAATTAATTTTTTTCTAGTATGCATAAGAGTTTTATCATAATGTTTGATTAGTAATATAATACCCAGTTTATTTGCATAATATCTGAACATGATTATGATAGCATATAAGCCTCAGGACCAAAATAATAATTTGGTTACTGTTGGTTGAGTAATTTGATCATTCATGTCGGATTATAAAGGTAAAAGAATTATGTATTCCTAGAAGTGTAGGTATTAATTATGTAAGTAATGTATACATAATACATGAGAAGCTAATAGTTTGAGCAGTAGAATGTACGAGCCCCAACGGAGCCATTCATATAATGTTATTAATCATGTTTTTCCATATTGGCCCAGTTACAGGTCCAAAATCTGCTGTATTGGCCCAACATTTTTATTAATTAACTTCTTTGTGATTTACTTGTACAACATTAGAGAGTTCATTTTCATCGAAAGAGATTGGTGAAGTGTTATATATGTTGAAAGTTTTGAAGCGAAAGCTTCGGACTTGCGCCAATTGTGTATATGCGCATGCTCAGAGTCGTATTGGCCCAGTCTGCTGGTATTGGCCCAGTTTGGCCCGTATTGGCCCAGCTTATCTGTATTGGCCCAGTTGCCAAATGGTATAGTGTAGGCCGTTTAGATTGTATTAGTGCAATATCATTGATGGATAATTAATAAAATCATTTATTATTCTAGTTGCTTTCTGTATCACATCCATGTCTGTCATCCCAGCACTTTATAAATAATAATGATATAATAATTATGATTATTATATATTGCTAAATTTAACGTGGAATGTGTGCTCGAAGTTCTTATATGAAAGATTGTTCATGATATGAAATTTCTTTTTTGGCATTAAACGAGGCCATAAAGATAGGTTTTCAAGTGTCTCAAAATCTTTAAATTCTTTTAGGAACATGTTCCACTGTTCACTGGCGGGATGGCCATGGACAAACTTTAGACTGACATCTTTTTCTGTCTTGTACAGAATATAACCGGTATGTGAAAAAACATCATATATAACAACAAACAAAAAAGCATTTTTAACTAATTACGTTAATATCCTTGGTTATTGAGGCAATCATTTATTATCCAATAAGCTGTTTGCAAGGGCATCTATTTGAGGCAGGCTTGTACTTACGGCAGGCCTGTAAATAAGGAATTATGATATATGTGACAATTAAGGTTCGCATTGTTTATAATCTAGTGTCAAAACAATATCTTTTACAAGATTGTACACAAGGCTTTATCTCTCGTGGAACATAGTTTTGGCTGTCAAAGTGGCATATAAGATCTCAAGAAAACAAAACTTAAAATGTTACCAATTATGTAGTACTATTTCTCAAAAGTGCCATTTCTCAAATGAGTGTCACATGTTTGGATAAGCTACACAAATAAATCCTCTTATTTCAAATGATAAAAGGTGTTCACACAAAATTGGCCACCATTAGTTTCTGCTTATATTTTGATAATTCTGACTGTTATATGTATAAGATGACTTTTTGAAGATCATACATTGATGAGAACTGATCTGTTAGGACAGTAATTTGAAAAAAACCCCAAAAAACACTGCCCTTTCAAATTAAACTGAATGACCGTCTGTGTGACAGACAAGCAGGAAGAATGCATTTCAAGGTGCCAAGACGTTGAACATGACAAGTACCTGGAATTCTCACCTGACCTTGGCACCTGTCCAAGCCTGTACCTGAGGTACAATACCTGTGTGAAACCTGCACTTGCTCACCTTGACTTGCATACACTGACCACAGGCATATAACATGGCCTACCTGTAATCAGATGTTACCTGAGTTTTTCCCTGGACTAATAATTTTTCTCCTGAATTTTGGGAATCCACTGCTTGACAAAATGACATACTTAGTATGACATGAGCAGTGTCATTTGTTTTTTGTTTTCATAAAATGAAATTATTTGATCAAAACATAAATTTACCTGCAGCTTACAGAGAACAACATGCAGAGAGGAAGAAAACCATATGGAATTATATGGAAGTAATAGCATGATTGTCATATATCAGAACAGCATTATTGTGTTTTCGTAGGTTAAATATGTCAGTATTAAGTTTAAATAAAATATGTTTTTTCACTGTATGAAATATATAACAAGTGAAATCTCACTTTAATCACATGACATCATCACTTAAAAGACTACAATAGCGGACTTGAGACAAGTTTCATAAATGTAATGCTTTTATGAACTAGTTTTTGAAAATACAATATATTTGATTTTAAAAAGTTTTGTCGAATACCATGAAGTAGAATCATTGCATTCATAAGTAAAGTGTAAAATATCAATTTCTTTTTCAAAAGAATTTCAGATATTCTCCATATATTTTATGAACAACATCTTCTATATTATCAAAATCAATAATTGTTTTAGTATTTGCTAATCTGTTATCAGGTAATCTATATTTATATTGATAACAAAGAGTATTTTATTCGATACTCATTTCACTGATTATCATTGCACTGAATTATTTTCTCATTTTACTTCTAAATAATAACCATGTAACTATGGTAGCAATTATAAGCTAGTTTATAATGATTAACATGACAGGTATTTGATATTGATTGTAGGTGCAAGATCTATATCACCTGGAGCGTTTGATCTGCAAGATTAAGGTCAACTAATGCTGCCAATTTGAGCTAATTCCAACAGCTATCATTGTAAACAATGGGCGTCTTGAGTGCAATATTGATCTACATGAAACAATCACTTGAGAAATGCCAACTGTTTGTAATGAAGTATTTGACTTGAACCCCTGAGTTTAGTTGATGACACCATACAGGTAAAGTCAATGATGTTGCCAATTAGTGCAGAATTGATTACTTTTCTAATGACGTCAAATGATGAACTTCTCAAAATTGATTAAGTGAACACCAAATGATTTTGATGAACACCTAAGTAAATTGATGACTTACAGATAAAGTCAAATGATGTTGCCAATAAGTGCAGAATTGATTACTTTTCTAATTACGTCAAATGATGAACTTCTCAAAATTGATTAAATCACCAAATGATTTTGATGAACACCTAAGTAAATTGATGATGTTAAGAGTTAAAGCAAATGATGCAGCTAATTAGTACAGAATTGATTACATTTCTAATTTCATCAAATGATGATTTGATTAAATTCACAATTTCTGGCGACAATCAAAGGATTAGGTGAACACTGGACTTGAATATATTATTCTTTATGAATTTAAATGATGAACATCTGAGTTGAATTACCATATTCATCCTATTAAGCGCCCTGGGCGCTTAGCTTAAAAAAATCCAAAGGGGGCGCTTATTAGGATACTCCAGCAAAGGGGGGGCGCTTATTAGGAATACGTTATAGACAAACGAAACTAGCACTTGTCGGGATGCTGAACGAGAATGAAAGTAGGTCGATCGTGGAAATTCAGTGCAACTACACATTCACAGGCCCGGATAAACTAAAAACTAATGGAAAAACAGTAGAGGTAGGCCATTTTACGTAAGAAGGGGAGGGGGGGCGCTCTGTTATATGGAAATTTGTAATAGGGGGCGCTTATTAGGGAGGGGGCGCTTAATAGGACGAATACGGTAATGACTAAAAGTTAAAGCAAATGATGCTGTCAATTACCGGATAGTATAAAATTGATTACTTTTCTATTGACGTCAAAGGATTAAGTGAACATGTCAAAATTTGCAGTTTCTGATGACAATCAAATTAATAAGTGAATGGTTCACTTCAATTGATTCTTATAATGAACCGAAATGATGTAACAAATATCTCATTCTATCACCTGGAGGGAAACTACTTAGATAATTTGGCAGCAGTTATCCAAAAGTCAGTAAACAAGAAACTCTCTTTATTTGATATTTGTCACTACATACTGGGTGTAGGTCGTCTAATGCCGACATTTAGATCAAACGGGTTCCGTCTAACATTCATTACTTGCAGTGCTAGAGACATATTCTGACAAGTGCAATGGTGCACCATGATTTCTTTCATGTATACTAATTACGTAAATTTAGTTTGTGAAAACTTTTTTACCATAGTATCTTGAAATGATTCCATGATATCAAATCTGTGAGATATAACAGCTTTGAGACTTAATTAATGATTTTATTTCTATCTTATGAATTATCGTTGCCTAAACTACTCATTACCACAAAATATATTTTGTTGAAAACAAATCTTGGAATGATTAAAGGTAATCTTCAGGAATGAGTTTTAAATACTGATTTTTTCTTTCTTACATGTTTTATCTTCAAAACCATGTAAAGCAAAGCATGTAAAGCATAAATGTTTGATATTGAATCGCTTTTAAGAAAAAGAATACATTATTTCGTTTTGATAAGAGTTTTGATAAGTCACACGGAAAGGTATTTTCAAGGGTACCCGGTTAAAACACTGTACCAATTCATCCTTGGAACCTTTTATTGTGGGTAGTTTAAATTTTAAATTCTGATACCTATTTTAAAAAAAAATATATTTTAAAGTATTCAACAAAATCAAAAAGCACACATGAATTAACAACAATTATCAGTTGGTTTAAATCTGTATTTGACAATGATTTTTTTCACTTTTTCAGATGAATCAAAAGACCTTTAATAAAAACTGTTAGTTTAGATTTGATTTGATTTTTGAGAATTGAAACTAGAGTAATTCAGGATGTTTCATACATCCATTTGTACAACACTCGCAATTGCGCTTTTCAAAAAACTTTCAAATTGTTTCCCCATTGTATCAATTGTCAACATAATTGTAACAAAAGTTCTCATCCAAATCTTATTCCAAGATCAGAAATTAAATTGAGAGATATTCATATCCATAATTTCTGATCCATATACAGTAATGACCTTATTTTTTCGACAAAAGCCACAATCTGTACGAAACTGACGATTGCCAAGAATGAACTAAGTTCCCAACACAATACATGGAGTGAAAGTAATTTGTCGCAATAATAGCAGTGGCCTGTTATACGGGGACGGCCATTGATCAATCGAGGTCTGTCATATAAAGCTGATTAACTAGTTGGGCTAGATACAAATAACTATTTATTGTAAACATATGGACCTGGGCCTGTTGCTATGTGTATAGGGTTAGGCAAGGCGCACTATTACTTCCCACCTCATTTACACAATTTGCGAAAGAAGTTTGAATGTAACATGAGAATTCTGTATTAAAATATGAGAATTCTGTTTTTGTGATATGAAATTTCTATATTTTATTTTGATATTTTACATTGTCATAAGAAGATTCTAAATCATAACATGGGATTTTTTTAATGAAAAAAGATATTCCTTGTTTTAATGTGATATTTATGAATAATGTAATTGGTATAAGATGTAGTTTAAGTCAAGACCACAGAAATATTTTCACAATGCATCATATTAAAGGTCCAAATATTGGTGATCCATAATTTGATGGTTGAGCTTTGCAGTATGTATGAGATTTTTGAAAATAACTTAAATTGTTTTCTAGAAACCCTTGAAAAATATTTCATTATAGTTAAATCATTCCCCAAAAAACAACAATAAACAAAGAGTAGTTTAGTGTCATTGTTGCTTGTTGTAATAAAATCTAGACTTTCTTATAGTGATTCATGGCTCTCAAATGCAGTGAAATGGTTGAAACATATTTATTCAATGAATGTGGTGGGATTGGCAAACAAGCACATCAGTTCTTATGTTAATGCCGCTCCAATAGTTCCGCAGTGAAATAGTTATAAAATATCAGACATTCTACTAAGTATGTCTTCTTGTAGTCTGTTTATAATATTCAATTGTCCCCATCAGATTCAATTGCCATATACAAGTTAAAGTGATAATATGTGATGTGAATATTGTATAACCCCCCCGGTATATCTGTTTCATCTTTGTTATTGTTTATTTACTGGAGAACTGTATAAGATGTAAAACAAATTTCCCTTTGGGATAATAAAGCCATTATCTTATCTTATCTTATTCTAACCAGCCATTTACTGACAGATATTGACTTACGATAATTCATTCATGATTTCAAAAAACAAAAACAATAAGGAATTTTTTTTATCAAATATCTTTCCTGTCTATTGCTAGTTCTAGCTGCTGAATAGATTTTATTTAAAGCTTCAATTAAAAGAGTAGCATATTGTTTATGGTTATTATATTATTTTAATTTAAGTTAATATCAAGAGACATATTCCAACATATTTGTTACTGCTGTTGACATTTTTCATACTTGAATATGACTATACTGAACAGATAAGCTTGAAAATGTTAAAATTTAAAAAAATTTATATGTCTTTTCTTAACACATAGAGAACATATTTATAACATTATTTCAAACATTGATTACAAACTATCATAAGCAGTGTATCATAATAAAATTTTAATTTTAATGGATGATTGTTCAAGAGAAAGTTTTTGCATGAAAACATATACCGTATCCTTGCGGGTATAAGACCAGGGGGCCCGGCAAACAAATATCTTGAAAAAAGGGGGTGGGCTTTAAACCACGAGAGACCCCAAGAAAATCATTGATGCGAGTTTCATTGAAAATTGACATCGATACCTTTGGCTGTTGTTCAGGTCTTCTTACATATCAAATGGCACTGTTTCCAGACGTATATTATTAAAAAGAATCATAAAAGAAATTGCAAATGCTAACTTACATTGTTTGTTTTAATCAGATTACATAATATTATTCTCATGAAAAAGGAACGTGAATATTCAGTCGACAGCTTTTGCTGCATGTGTTTACGGGTAGAGAGATATTTGTAACAAGCCTTTTCATTGGCCAAGAAAAGTAGGTCAACCAATCAGAAAGTGGATTTGAAAACGATGTATGAAACTGAAACGTGGTTGTAATAAATTCATTGCAAGTACAGTAAAACAACGTGCTTTCACGAAAGTATATTTGACAAAGATTTCTTTGAACTTTGATTAGATATGATAAATAAGTTTGGAAATATGCCATATTAAACATTTAAAATGGATAACAAGCCTTATAAAGCGATAGTTCTGGATAATATTTTCGAAATAAATTATTTCAATTCCCGATCGCTGATGCAAGTGAAGCCACATACATCGTGATTTCTGCCGATATTTAACAGCATACGTGAATGATGCATGAATATTTTAAAACAATAGGCCTATATTATTTTATTTCTATTAATTCACAATGTATATAGTCATTAAAAACAACAACAGGACAATGTTTTTTTATTTTACAAGTTCAATACTGAATTGACATCGATGTAAACTTGCGCATTTTGCTTCCGGTGTAAACATCGCTAACTCGATCGTCTGACATCGATCGTGTCAGATTTCCCAGAATTGGGGGGTGGGCTTTAAACCAAGAATGACCCCAACCTACTCAACCCTGAAAAATGGGGGGTGGTCTTTAGTTCGAGGGTGGTCATATACCCGCGAGGATACTGTAACAAAGATAATAATGATAAATAAAATATGATAAAAGTACTGATTATGATATATAAATAATAATCTGGTCGAAAAGGGCACAGGAAGCAAATACCCTGATTAATGCATTGACGGATAATCATACCCACTTTGCAAGGATTAAAAACATTAGTACGTAAGAGCACTTCATATCTGTCAATTCATGCAATTAACAGCTTGAATAAACAAGCACAATAATCAATAAGACAACTATTTTGGTAAATCGAGAACGCATGTACAACACGTAATGAGTCTAAAATAAGCAACATTATCAGACAGTCCAAGGACATTATTCTGTTTATTTGTTTTACAATTGTGAAGACCCAATAAAACGATACAGATCTGTTTTGTTAAATCAAGGACAATGATTCTCAAAATAAATACTAATCAATGAACTGAAAAACAAGTTTTTGTTGTCTAGCTAGAATCACTCGGGGGATATTTGTGTAATGGAAATTTCTTGTAGCATCTGATAATATTCCCCGACCATCACTATTAAGTGTTAAAAAATGTTTGTGTGTGTACCCATTTCACTGCTAGAGAATAACTGACACTCGTTGCCATATTGGCCATAAAAGAAGCTCAAGATTAAAAGTAACAAGTTTAATTAAAAATTTAAAAAATTAATTAAAAAAAAAAAGTTTAATTTTCCATATATTCCCAGAGCCATTTTCAGCTGTGTTTAGGTAGGGTTTTAGTCATTTACTACTTCCTCTGCACACACTCTATTTCATTCATAAAATCCTAAAATAACGTCCATTTGAAAGCTAGCTCTTTTCTGGTTTCCAGCAAATTCACCAAAATCCCAAAACAAACTATCTGAAAATTTTCAGCCAATTAAAAACACTAGGATAGGATTATTCTGCTTCTTCTGTACACAGATCTAGCTCAAGTCTTCAAATCACAATTTTTTTTATGCCCCCGAATCGGAGATTCCGCGGGTATATTGTTTTTCACCTATCCGTCTGTCCGTCCGTCTGTCCGTTTGTCCACAAAAACTTTAACCTTGGTCATAACTTTTGATTGGTCAGAGCTAGGTCTTTGATACTTGACACATGGATCCCTTGTGATGAGACCTTTCAGATGACACCATGACATTTGACCTCGTGACCTTGACCTTGACACAGCGAGCAGGATGCATCTGGGGGCATTCGTGTTTCACAAACACATCTTGTTTTTTTTAAAGCTAACTCTTCTCTGGTTTCCAGCATATGCACCAAAAATTCCAAGACAACTATCTGAACTTTTTTAACCAATGAAAACACTAGGATAGGATTATTCAGCTTCTTCTGTACACAGATCTAGCTCATTCATGAAATCCTAAATAACATCTATTTGAAACCTTACCTCTTTGTTTGTTCCTGCAAATTCACCAAAATTCCAAGACAAACTATCTGATTTTTCAGCCAATGAAAATACTTCTTACAATTGTTGTCACAGAGGCCTATACAATGATTCATTTAGGCATTATATAAGTCTATGTTTTATCGAAGAGATTTTAAAGCGCTTAATCTAATAAATTATGTTTTTATTGAAAAATACATCAGTGACTACTGGCACGCGACCAGTGACCGCCGGGGACCAGTAACCGCCAGGTGGCTGATTTTGCGTGAGCGCGTGCAATTTTTTTCATTTCCGGCCTGGAATTTTGCAGACGACAGAAAATAACAACAGTCAACAGGCACAATCAAACCAAACATCCAGGTAAGTGTTTTAAAACAAAAGATACATTGTGAAAATCATCGAGGTAATTGATCGATAAGCCGGGGGGTTCATATTTCGGGTAGCACCGGCATATTTATGTCAACATAAACATTGAATGTATCAAACAAGGCGACCCCCCTTCCTAAAAATTCACAACTTAGAATATCAGCTATTAAAACCACTTCCGTATAGCCTGTTTCCTTTTGACCCCAGAAAATTTACAATAACTTCATCAATGACGTTTCCCATTACTTTGATCGACACCTCTGACAGCACGAAAACTTCGTCTGCTGTACCCGGCCTTCGCCGCTCGGCTAAATTTAGAACAGAAAACTATAGTCTGTTTCAAGTATTGATTGAAGATTGAGTACGACTCTGCCATTCTTGGATAGAAAAGTTGATTATTATCCGAAATTAAACGTTAATGAAAACTTTCAACATGAAATAAAGTTTTTTATTATCATTGTCATGTAGTCAAGTGTGTTAAAAGAGAAATATTAATTACAAATAAAACCTTAATCATAAAAAACTTTCAGGTTTTGAAAGGGACAATTTATGGACAAATACAATAAAATAAGTAAGTAATCAAGTAAGAAAATGATGTGATATATATAAAAGGCCTTAAATATTACAATAGTTATTGGTTATGGAAAATATTCATGGTTAATTTTTATGGAAAAAAAAAAATCAAAATTTTAAAAATTCAATTTCAAAATACACAGTTCTTATTATCGGTTGCTTTAATTATATAATTAATATTTAATTAATTATAGGGAAAGTGTACACAATGAATATAATCAACATAAAAAATACAAGATTAATTACTTCCCACAAAATGTAATTATATTATGCATGTTAAATCAATATGATGACAAAATTTCTTTTTGGAATAGGCAGTAAGGGATTCATGTTTGATTACAGTTGTTTGATGATTTCAGATATTACATGAAGTATCTAATCAATAATAAACAATAAAATGATACAAAATTTAATACATGAGTTTACATGGTTAATTGTAGAGACGTTATGGTGTAAATATTGACAATTAATAATGGTAGGCATTTGTCTATATTTTTGATTGATTGATTGAAAGTTGTACAATTTGTGAAATCACAACTGCAAGTATATATATATTTTTTTGAACTGAAATTATTTGAATAGGTAGTGTTTCATTTACTTATACAAGTATTTTAATATTTTATGTATTTAGATATATTTTATTATTGACCAAATGAATCATTTTTTTATTTTTGATACTTTTGTTTTGTACAGAATGTCAAAGAGACAACAATACAACATCAATGAGCTGATGAAGGCAGTATCAGTAGTGAAGAGAACAAAACTTACCATCAGCCAAGTATCCAGAGACTTTGGTATACCGAGGAAGACCATCAGTGATCACCTCCATGGGAAGTATACCAACCATCAGCATGGCCCAGAGAAGATACTTACCGAGGTAGAGGAAGCATCTCTGGCTGAGTACATCAAGTACATGTTACATCAGGGTTTCCCCATGACGAGAGCCATAGTGCGGCAGTATGTCATTACCATTGTCAAGGAGAAAGGAAAGCCGTCTTTAATCAACATTAACAAGGGTCCATCAGACAAGTGGTTTAGAAAGTTTTTTTCAAGACACCCAGAACTAACCGAGCGTATTGCTGAGCGTCAGGACAGGAGCAGAGCCAGGATGTCTAACCAAGCTGTGATGGACAGTTACTTCAGTCTACTTCAAGAAGAAGTCACCCGCCTAGGATTGCAGCATGAACCTGGACGCATCTTCAACTGTGATGAGACTGGCTGGAATGGAAAGGAGAAGAGTAGACAGAAGGTGATTGGAGTTAAAGGTAGCCATACATATCAGCAAGCACTCTCTTCTTCTGGACACATCACTGCTCATCTGTGCATTTCAGCTGATGGAAAAGTTCTTCCAACATTCCTCATCTTTGAGAAAAGCCTTCCACACACATCATACCGCGAGGGAGTGCCTTCTAACTGGCTGTTTGGACACTCTGACTCTGGTTACATGGACAGTCAGCTTTTCTACATCTGGTTTCGGGATCTGTTCCTCACCAACTGCGGCAGACATCGCCCAGTACTTCTTGTTATGGACAACCATGACTCGCACATCAACCTTGACCTCGTCAAGCTGGCCAGGGAGAATGATGTTGTTTTACTTGGACTTCCTCCTCACACAACCCACATTCTTCAGCCTCTGGATGTTGGAATCAACGGTCCACTCAAAGCAAAGTTCAATGCCATTGCAGTCAACCTTGGACATGTCAACAAGCACCAAGTCCTGAACAAGGCCAAGTTTCCAGTGATCTTGTCCCATGCTATTGACCAGTTCTGCTCTCCAGCCAAGATAAAGAGTGCTTTTCGGAAGTCTGGCCTGTACCCAGTGGACAAAGAAGCTATTGACTCCACACAAGTAGCCCCATCTCTCTTCAAGAAAAAAGTGGAGAATAAGATGGCAGAGGAAACCAGTTGTGTGGAACCAATAAGAGAGTCATCTACAACATCTGCACAATCTGCCACCTGTGCCTCGTGTGGGACCTTCCTTGGAGGAAATCCCCTAGTCCTGGAAGGTCTTGTTCCAGAAGACCTCGCCCACATCTTCCCACCTGTCCCATCCAAGCCACAAGCTGCTCGAAGGAAGATAGTTACCGACGCTAGAGTCATCACCAGCGACAATTTTTTTAAGCAGCTTGAGGACAAGATCCTTGATGAAGAAAGGAAGAAGGCTGAGATTATAAAAAGGAGAGTTGCAAGAGAGGAAAGAAAGAGAGTTAAAGAAGAACAAGCGAGGACAAAGTCAAGGAAAAAACAGGAGAGATCCGTAGAAGATGATTCAGAGAGGTGTACCATGTGTGACAGTGCTGTACCACAATCTAGTCAAAGTGACGATGTTGTGCTATGGATCAGTTGTGATCAATGTGCAGAGTGGTATCACCAGGAGTGCGTTGGCTTGATTGGGGAGGATGTTGAGGATGTCTATTTTGTATGTGTCAATTGCTGTGCAGATAATCAATATTGATGAAAATCAAAAATGTCTATTAACATTTTCCAGTTTAATTGTTATTTTGTTAATTCTTGTGGATTAATCAATATTTTGAATGAACAAACACTTCATCATGTGAATTTCAAACTGTGAAATATTGTGACTAAAACTTGAAACTGATAAAAGACAATGAGTGTTGAAAATAAGACATAATTCAAGATGGCTGTTTGGATTTGAAATAAAAGGTAAGACAATGATAATTATATATGTTACAAATTTATTACAAATTATCTCTACATTTGAAAAGGTAAAACAGTGAAATTATAAATGTTACAAATTTATTACAAATTATCTCTACATTTGAATATTACACTCTACACTCAAAGAATTATTATTTGATGAATAATATGAAATTTCAATGTTTACAAAGAACATCCAACATTATGAATCTTTCAAATATTCATTTGAATTTTCAATATCTAAAATAATAATAAAAAAAAATTATTGACGCATATAAATGAATACGTTTTGGAGCTAACATTTTATTTCCATAGAAATCATCAATTATAAAGTAACAATTAGTAAATAATCACATCGGCTTGACTCATAGGGCCATTACATGCACAGCTATATTTGTGAAAAACATTGTAAATATTCTATATTCATTTTATGTATTGCTTTATATTATTGTTAAATGAATGGTACATAAAGGCGAAAGTACTTATTTATTTAATGATTCAATGACAGAATTTTTATTTCCACGTGCTGTATTGTGTTATTGTTATCGGCGAAACCACGCCCACACAAAATGGCGGCTGATTGCGAGTCGCAGAAACTGATTTTGTATGAGATTGTTTCGCGATAAAAAAAGATGACCACAGATACCAATTTTCACTTGAATAACTTATTTTAGCATTTTAAACACAAAGTAAACGAATTTACATGACTTTGATATTTCATAAACGATATGAATTGGGTGGCGGCTACTGGTACTGTGCACAACTGTAAAAAGTCGTATGGAAACCATGTTTGCAAGTGACCCACTTCAGCTGCCTATAGTTAGTTTCAAAAAAGTTCCGTATAGGATCGTGGGTTCTGATGTCAGGTTTAACAAGTTAGACAGATTTCAACGTGCGTATTTTTTTCGCCGAGTTATCGTCGAAAGATGGCAAAAATATGGCGGTCACTGGTCGCGTGCCAGTATGGTTCTTCAAATGATTACATTTTAAACGTCATTATTGATTGAAAATCTAAATTTTACTGTATTTTTTATCAAGCTTTTTCATTTTTAGCCCCAAATATGCTCCAATTTAGACATAGGTTTAAGCAGAAGATTCCCGGACTCCGTGTAAGGTATAAAGCTTCTTTATTCATGTTTAGGTCTGCATTCGCACATTATCTATTGGTATCTATATGATTTTAGAGTCATTAGCGGTAATAAGCTGATCATTGATTATCTCCTGGTACACCATAGTTATGAGTGCTAATCATCATGTTTGTGATGTACTTTTATTTGCTTGCTTGTTTGTCATGAGATGAGTTGTATACTTAATCAACATAACGATTTATTTGTCTTATAATTATACTGAGTATTCTTTAGTTTGTTGAGAGTACTTAAAAGGTACTGTTGAAGGAGAAAAGTGTAGTTATTTGTGTGTTTGCTTTAGGATTAAGTGGTCTTAGGGTTTAATATTGCAAACATGTTTTTCCTTTTGTAGAGTTACATTAAATCTGACTTATGGTTTGAGGGTATATGGAAATACAAACAGCCCTCCTTCAATCCACCCGTCCCTACAGAAAAAAACTATTGAAATGATTTTTCAATTTATTTTATCCAACTGGTGTGTAACACCTTGTGAGATATAGTTATTGCCCTGTTTGTCGGTGTGTTATCATTTTTCTATGGAGCAGAACTTAAAACTGTAAGACCACTCAATGAAATATGTTATTTTGGTTTATTCAGCGTTTTCAGATTTCGATCAATTTACATGTGTAGATGTGCCTCATAAGGTTCATGTTTGGCAGTTTGCATTGAATTACTGGGTATGTTCGCTTAACCAAAGTGGTATGTGACCGAATGAAACTTGATATTTGGATTAATCAGCATGTGTAGATATGCTTTTTGGGGTTTTCAGCTTCAAATCTAAAGTTTTGGCAATTTTTTTTAATTACTGATTTAACGGGGACCGGTAGGATATGTCATCGGAGGCTCTTGTTTCTTGTTAAATTTACTTTGATGGAGTTGAACAGATTACAGTCAAGACTTAATTAATTCAGTTCTTTGGTGTTTTTTTCAAAACATTTTAAAATGAGCTGTTTCCATCTAAAATTGCAAAAAAAACACAACTAAATAGAACATGATTGTTGGAAAGTTCTTTACTACGTATGAAGTTGTGTTGAACATTAAAATAGCTCAAATAGGTATACAGATCAAAAACAGTGAAAAAAAACCTAGCTTTCAAAAACGGCTTGTAGCTGAGCGATGATGATTGTTCTTAAAGCTCATATTTAGACAACAAGCATGCACATTCTTGAATTAAAGAAGTATCAATATATTACAATACGTATTGCAATACGCGTTTCTGTATCGCAATTAGTGCAATACAGAAATGAAGAACGATACCCATCCTTACAAAATGGGTACATAAGTTGGGCTACATTATCTTATATTCGGAATATCATGATAATGAATGGTATTGTTAATTGGATAAGAATTTAAACATAAAAAAATTATTATAAAATAACAAAAAGTCCATCCAGTTTTGGAACATGTTGTTAATTGCCAATATAGGAACTTATTTCTTTGCAGATAAAAGTCTTTGATTTGGTTGGATATCAATGTCAATTTTTCTTAAAAAATACAAGGAATATTGTAATCATAATTTTGGAAAGCATATGATCACATTTACAATCTTTAAGGTTCTTCAAAAAGGTTTGTGTTTCTCTACATAACAAATGCATATTCAACTCATTACAGAAACAGCCAGATAGGTTGTCAACAAGTTTTATTTTGAACAGTTCATTCTATTATAGATATCGTGCAATGTAACAATAGTAATTCAGTGCATCAGGGATGCACAGTAGGGGTATATGAATAAGCCATGCTCACTTTTAAGTCTTGAAATTCTGTGATTCACTGGTATGTCAGTTAAAATCGACCGTGCTCCGAGGAATAAAATATCAAAAATATTGTCTCTATCGAACCATACCGAACCATTCGGAATATCCTCTTCGTCTCGGTCTGAATGCACCCACCTCTATCGCTTGTTGCTATAACCAGTTTAACGCAGACAGACCCAGTCGTAAGCTATCCAATCACGTCCTCGTTTTTGAATAGCGTTTAGCGGCGATTATGTACAACGAATGGTACACTGGAGTTACCTGCCCCTGCATGATATCGAAGCTTTTACTGCGCCCCTTGCGATTGGCTAGATGAGCTTGCGTCAGAACATGTGGGTAATAGGGGTGCCTTCAGACTGTGAATGAGAGGAAAGCCGGGCTGGTTGAAGTTCAAACCCCACTAGAGACAATATTTTTACACTTTTTTTCCTCGAATCAAAGTCGATTTTAATCAGACTGTCATGCAATGTAACAATAGTAATTCAGTGCATCAGGGATGCACAGTAGGGGTATATGAATAAGCCATGCTCACTTTTAAGTCTCGTAAATTCTGTGATTCACTGGTATGTCAGTTGCCATAATTATGTCCGACAGGTTTCCTTGCAAATATATCACAGTGGTCTTGCTGGCTTTCCTCCTACAAAAATAAGCTTTGAGGCCTTGAAAGGGACCTATTACTGTAATCACATATTGGTTCTACGATTAATTAGCAGCCCCGTCTAAGGACGGGGCTGCTATCAGTTTTTGTGAAGTTTCCATCGCCGCCGCCGCCGCCGCTGCCGCCGCCGCACTCGTACTTCTAGCTATAACTTTTTCCCACTAAGCTTTCCAGAACTCTTATTCATAACTTACTACTCATACCTCGGGGGAACCATTTTGACATGTTCACTTTCAAGGTCAAAGGTCAAGGTCACGAGCTATGTAATCACTCGAAGAATTCCTTGTAAATGCGATAACTTGAAAAGTTTTTGTGCTATGAAGCTCTAACTTGGTATATATCATCCTTGGAAAAGTAAAAAACTTTGAAAAGGTTTTGGCTACAATCTGTCAAAGGTCAAGGTCACAGCAAGGTCATGACGTAAGCATGTTTTAGCGAAAATGCTTTATTTTAACTATGAACACTTTTAATCAATACATGATTGTTATACTCAATAAAAAGTGTTCAATTATTGTGTGACCTTGAAGGTCAAAGGTCAAGGTCATGAGATATGAGTTATTACAAAATGCACTAAATTTGGGTATAACTTTATCCCATTTAGCTTTTCAGAACTCATGAACATGTCTAAATGTTAATACTTCCAAGGAATCATTATGACATGTTCACTTTCAAGGTCCAAGGTCAAGGTCACGAGTTATAAAGTCCCTACAAAATTCCTTGTAAACACGGTAACTTGAAAAGTTTTTGTGCTATGAAGCTCTAACTTGGTATATATCATCCTTGGAAAAGTAAAAAAATTTGAAAAGGTTTTGGCTACAATCTGTCAAAGGTCAAGGTCACCGCAAGGTCATGACTTAAGCATGGTTAAACGAAAATGCTTAATTTTAACTATGATCACTTTTAATCAATACATGATTGTTATACTCAATAAAAAGTGTTCAATTATTGTGTGACCTTGAAGGTCAAAGGTCAAGGTCATGAGATATGAGTAATTGCAATTCCTTGTAAACACAATAACTTGACAAGTTTTTGTGCTATGAAGTTTAGATTTTGTATATATTATCTCTTGAGAAGTACAAAATTTTCAAAAAGTTTTGGGTACGAACTGTCGAAGGTCAAGGTCACAGCAAGGTCAACAGATATGGAGAAAATGGATTAATTTAATTTCTAACACTTTATTTCATTACAATAATGTTATACTCAATGAAATGTGTTCATTGATTGTGTGACCTTGAGTGTCAACGGTCAAGGTCACGAGAAAATTCCCAATTTGGTGAGGCCTGTAAAAGGCGGAACAGGGTAAGGCGAAACCCCAAGTTCCGGGGCTGCTCTGCTTTTGCGGTATCCCGCAAACGCTAATCTAGTTTAATGTAGTGTCTGGTTTCTCTTCTATCTTTTCCATCTTAAAATATTTAAAAAAAATTAAAAGTTTATAACTTCCCAATTGACTTGCGACCTCAAGTTTACGAGCAAGATAATGGGTTTTTTTAACATCTCACCCTTTAACTCTATAGATAATGCATGTTGTATAAGAGCTTTTGTGTATCAGGTTTTTCCTTTTATGATATCTATTTCTAGACAAAGAAAGTAGGAGATAATGTACTTAGAAAGTTGAATTACATCATAAATTATAACATTCGAAGGGTATAATCTAAAGCATTATGTAAGATAGTTTTTAACAACTATGTATCAGTAGCGTCATTGTAGTCAGATATATATTTGGCCTTACAGAACGGTGAGTCTCTGTTTTAGGACTTTCGGTAAGTGGTTATTACCAGGCATCAATTCTTGGCATCAGTAACCTTAGTTTAAGTGTTGTCAGAAATCTCATTGAAATGTGTTCAGACCATATGATATCTCCTGGCTTCCCGGAACAGTGAGTCTGTTTAAGATATTTGGTGAGTGTTTATTACCAGGCATAAATTCTTGGCATCAGTAACCTTAGTGTAAGTGTTGTCAGAAATCTCATTGAAATTAGATCAAACCATATCACTTGTGTGAATGGTCTACAATAAAACACAACAAAGTCTGAGTGATCGGCTTTATTTGATTTCTATGAAATTGTGTAGTCATATTATATTCAATGAGAGTTGTAACAGGAATAGATTCCTTGCTTCAGTAAACACAACATTGTTTATGTTCAAATGAATTTTATTACCAGATGTTAGTGTTTGCCTCTTTGTTCGTTTCTTCCCCGTTGTAATTATGATGACTAAGTTATCTCTGAGGGTGAATGAGTCAGTTAACAAACCTTACTATTGACCGTTAGTTGATTTCGTTCAGAATAATATTCTTATATATTTAAGCAGTTGAAATGAAATTACTCAAAGATGTCTATTTATTATATGATCAGCAATGAAATACTGGGTTGTATCAGTGAAATAAACTGTCTATCAGGCAACAGTGACGATATATTATATTTTCACTGTGACCAGTGACGATATATTATATCGTCACTGGTCAGGTGCCGGAACTACTTTCAGCCATGTGAACAAAAGGGGGTAACTTTCCAGTTTTAAAGTCGTTTTAATTACATATTTCACTAAAAAATCATATAATAAATAGAATACTTAATGTAGTTTTCCAAATACCAGGTTTATTTCATCTTGTGACATGGGTAAAGTTGATATTTCACTCGTGGCTGCGCCACTCGTGAAATATCAACTTTACCCATGACACTCGATGAAATAAACCTGGTATTTGGAAAACAACATTAAGTATCCTCTATATATCCATCTAATTGATATCCAAACATGTGATTCCCAATACCAATTGTTGATTAGTAATATTAAGTATACCTTTGAAGCACCCATAAAATAACCACATCATTGGTCAAGTCCATTCCACACCAAGGTCATTGCAGGTGATGATATATTTGTAAAATGAAAACAATCCAAAGAGAAATGTATTCAAACAAACTCATTTATTTTTTCAGATGATGAACAACCATGTGAACTGCAAAACTTCTTTAGACATTTTAACAAACTCAACATAAGCAGAAACAGAAACAATGTCAAGTCCAGTCCAACTGGCGCTACCGGACATATCCCGGCCTCTACCCGCCTCTTCAGTGTCTCCACACAGTCGTAGGGACAACGCTACTGACAGGTATGAGGACTTACGACGACCTCGCAAGGTGTGGTTCTTCGTGAATGGAGATCGTTACTTCAAAGGGAAGAAACTTTTTATAACGCCCCATCGATACCTCAACTTCAATGACCTTCTCAACGACCTTACAGGCAAGCTACCAAACACAGTTAGCCTTCCCTATGGAGTACGACAAATATTCACCCCAAGCAAGGGACAACGGATATTCGAGATTGAAGATTTGCGGGACGGCGAATCATATGTTTGTGCAGGATTTGAAGGATTTAAAATTCTCAAATACGGCAAGGCAGAACTGGAACCTTGGTCAAATTGTAAGTATTTAGTCTTTTATTTAATTGATTGTTTTAAGAAAACTTAAATAAGATAAACTGTGTCCAGAGAATATTGATGCTTTGTATCAGCTGAAGTGAATATTGATGTACTGTATCAGCTGAAGTGAATATTTTCCATGTTGTTTAAACTCAGCTCACTATCAACTTGGTGATTTCCACTGTATATGTTTGATCTTTTGGCGCCATTGATGCGTTGATGGCCCAGCCTTAATCAAATTTGGTGAATATGCTTGAACATTTTAACGACCTGTTCATTCAGTTTTAACCACTCTCCCACATCATCACCAACATTTACACGCATATCAACACCCACCCTTACACCCACATCCACATCCATATTCACATCAACATTGAAATTCACACCCACATCCATACCTATACCCAAACAACATATACATATCCACACCCACCCATATCCACAAACATCCATAAACCACATCCACATCCACATCCACATCCACATCCACATCCACATCCACATCCACATCCACATCCACATCCAAATCCAAATCTAAATCCAAATCCACACCAACATTCACGCTGAAACCAACACCAACATCCACGTACCCCTTTGAAGGAAAACACCCTTTGAAAATTTTTCAATCAATCACTGCAGTATAATATGACATTTATCAGTTCTTTGAAATTGTACTTTTTGATGTCAGGGTAGCACAGTGGTTAGTGTGTTTGGCTTCAGATCAAGATTCCTTTGTTCTTCTCCTGCTCGAGGGGTGCAACATTGTTTGCTGTTGAAAAGTTGATGAATGCATTTTTGTTTGGGTGCAGATTTTAACACTGAAATTACCAATCCCAGTAGTTGCTCATAGTTTTCTAAACAATGCACAAAGATGCAATATTGTTTCAAACTTTCCCTCTGGAAAAACATTAGTCACTGTGAACACGTCATCAATAAGGAATGTTGTGATACAGGTACCTCACGATACGGTATGTATTGCAATACTTTGGTCATGATATGATGCATATCACAATACAGTAAACATGAAATCCTTGCAGAGAGATTCTATTTCACTAATTTTTTGTTTTTACCTTTGGGTTATTGTTAGAATTGGTTTTGTATTCATCTTGCTATTACATATGTTTGGAGTGTTATAGGAGACTATATTTTAGATATCATTGTGCTTCAATTGTGTTGCGAAAGAGATTCCATTTCACTAATTTTAACTTGATATTTCTAACAAGAGGGTATGTTGAGTAATCAACAGTTAATCGGGCTTTCAGGGGTAAAAAAGAATGGACTCGAATACTCAATGGGTTAGACATGGCTAGCACCTTAGGACAGAAATTGTATCCTCACCTAAGGATCTTCGGATTTTTATAGCTCAAAGTCCTTGCCTTGCCTTAAACATGGAATTGATGTATATCCTAGATATAACATTTATTTAGATTTGTAATGGTTGTATTTAGAATAATTTTGACAATAAGGTTTTTAAATGGTAATGTTGATCATATGTCTTCACTCATTACAGACAAACAGACTAAATAATATAATAACTGAAATAACTAACTAACAGTGATATCTACTTTTCAAGTCCTTGAGTCTAAGAGAATGGACTCAAGTCCAGCTGGACCCAACTCAGGCTTGAGAACTTGAGTATCTGCGAAAGCCCTAACAGTCCGACACAACAACAAGTTAACGTATTTATGATGTCTTATCGTCTTATTTTTATCAAACTTGAACATAAGCAGAAACTTATTTCATAACATGACTCTAAATGTAAAAATTTGATTTCCACTAATATTTAAATTGTTATTTTGTGAAAGTTTGTTCACATTTAATTTAGCTGCATCATATATCCTTTAATGGACTGGGCCATGATTAAGGATTGGTATCTTTCTTAATTTCTGTATTGCAATATATTGCATTACAGAAAATCATATTGCAATATGTATCGCAATATATTGATACTTTCAAATTCAAGAATTTGCATATCTTGTCTAGATTAGGGGTTAAGAACGATTATCATTGTTCAGTTATTTTTCAAACACTGATTATAACTTTCCTAAAATCATGTTTTTTTTGGTAGAGTGTTTTGGCAATTTTGTATGAAAATTGTTCATATTGATATGTTAGATATATTGGATATTTTCAGAATTGTGTACTAATTCGTATCATGTTGTTCCTGTATTGCAATATACCGATATATCGATAATACCACACACCCTTAGCAATGATGATACACCGGTTGATTGGTGTATTGTGATATTCATAATCCTGATGGTGTGAAACATGTTACAACCTTCCCTTATCTATTGTTTTGCAATATCCAAAAAGACTGTTCATTTTGCTCCTCAGAAATAGAGGCTACTAACAAATTTTCGAAAATTTCAAAATGTTTCAAGTTTTGTTAAGATATGACATGCCTAAAATTTACATTTTAGTTGTATTATTTGTTGAGAAGGTAACATTTTACCTATATTTTGATACAATAACATGAAATGTTGTCAAAATTGACAAAAATATTTCAATGGATGCTCAAAATGTCAAAATATAATTATCTATACAATGTCACATTGCAATACAAAAGTACAAAAAAACTTCAAGTCCAATATAAAAATATCATAACCTCTGAATATCCAACATCTCTACAAGAAAAGGTTATTATGGAGCAGGTAGAAGTGTTTCTGAGTATAGATTAGTTCCATTAGCTGTTTACCTTCACCACGGGTCAATCAGCTTTGCATGGGGTAGCTAACAAAGATTACAGATATTGGAGTCTTGATGTGCTCATAACTCAGGATATCGTGTACTTTACTTCGCTGCTGTGTTAAGCCCTCAAGCAACTTCTTGTGATTTCTTGTCGTTGATTCGACCAGGGATAATGTTGCCCTCAATCTTGATAGAAAAGTGCTTTGAAAGTTATGTTATGATAGATATTTTTAAGAGACCACCATTGAATAAAGTTTGTTGAGTTGAAAATTAATGAGCATAAATGTACGGTAAAAGTAATTGGTATCAAATTTGACAATGTTAAGTGCAAGGGTATGACAGTAAATGTGAATTATTACAGATTTGTTGAAATAACCTTGACCAAGGGTTCACATATTCTTTTCATCAAAAACATTGATTATCAACATTGAAATGGATTTGTTGATCTTTCCTAATCAATCATATATTTAGCATTCAATTTTTTTCTTAGCTAATTTGATTTTAAGATTCACATGAGCTTGAAATTTCCCACAAAGTAAAGTCTGGATTTAATTTCCAATTTGATCGAAGTCTTTAATTTGCAATGGAATAAAATATATGTAATAAGAGTTGACAATCTCAAAGTGGATGTAGATTATCAACCAAATAAGACTAATTGTTTCTAGATGGCAACTTTCAAGAAAAGGATAAAAAATTGGGTTGCTAAGATGACCTTACTGTTATGTCAGTGTGTTAAGGTGAACCTTAGCTTTGTGAAAGTAACCCTTGACACACCCAGGTAGCATGCACTTGTAGACTCTAGAAGCTGCTGGGCGATCCTGGATGAGGTATCGACTCACTCGGACTTCTCCCTGACTCTCCTAGCAACCTGAGAGTTCTACAGGTCTCAGTTAAACATCCACACCTGTTCAGCATTACATAACTGATTCTTAACCCTTTACCTGCTAGTCAAATTATAAAAAACTAATCTTTGAAAATCAAAGATTATTGTCTTTAGGGTAAGGCAAGGCTGTGTACTCAGTCCTCTGTTTTCTATTGTCTGTGAACATTTTTCCTGCTGGTATTTCATATTATAGTCTTGGATCATTGTAATTGTTGGAGTGAGACAATATCATGTACTTATTCCTTTGTTATCTTGTCTATTAAACCTTTCTATGCTTGTTTAACAATATTTCACAAAACTTATCTTTTAAAATCCAATCTTGGATTGCAATGTATTTGTTCAGGCAAGGTTGTGTACTTATTCCATTGTTTTCTACTCTTTATGAAACTGATTCAGTCTCTTAACCCTTCATATGCATATTCCAGGATATGTTCTAATAGCATGAATTTGAAATGGCCTAAAATTATTTACTTTGTTACTCACTTAGTAAGCTAGGGTTGTATTGTTATTGAATTATTCACCATTATTATTTTCAAGCTGTGTCATTGTATATTAGCTCCTAAGAAAGGTTTGACAATAACAGGTAGAGAGAGATAGTGTTAAACCTTTCAATCTCTATTTTCTTTTAAAAATATTGAACCATCAAATGCATTTATGCTGTAGTCTGTTTTCTCATGACAATTATCTCTAGCTGTGAAAGGATATATCCATTTGAAGTGTTCAAGCATTTCAAATGACAGCATTGATTTTATTTGACCTGACTGAGTTTTGTTTGATGTTACAAACTTAGGTCAAGAGAAAACTTATTTCTGGGATTTTCTTCAGAACAGATTTAGTGTAAGAACCAACTTATTTGAAATCTTAAATTTGTTATTTTTTCATTGTGTCAAAATTGTAATGGCCTATTCTTATATCAGATTGTTGATTTACCTAATTTATTGATTTGAAGGTTCCAACTGAAGGAAAACATTTTAGAAGGTTACATAGCAGAACTGCATGGAAATCAAATGAACCCAAGTTGCTTTGTGTCATAACCATGGAAAGAAGCTTATGCTCAACTCAATAAATTATAGACCATCACAAGCTACAATATTGAGATGTTTTATAGTTAATAAAGCACTCTTTAATATGCTTGAAAAATGAATATTTTGGGTGGTTGTTCACTGTTTTGGTTGAAAATATATAAAACATTACCGTCGTGTAAACATTCCAGAGGATAAAATTGAAACATGTAGATGAAATTCATCATTATTTTTCTTCCTAAAATCATTTTGAATATATAATATGATATATAATTAAAGTTCACAATCATAGGAAAAGAAATCAAAAGACCTTTACAGAGAACATAACATCATAACCGATCTGTTATTAAAGCATTGTGTATGACGTAGGTAATAAAATATATCATTATTTAGCAAGAAGCGTTATGTAAAGTATTTCAATGATTAACACAGACATACTCCTTGTTTAAGGTTATGCTACCATGCCCTACTAAGTATCAATGTAAGAAGTGTTTTTATCAATAATTAATCAATAAACACCAGGCTGGCAGATAATCAATATCTTGTCAGTGGGAGAATGTGTCAATTATTGAACGTATTTGTCAGTCATTCAGCAGTTTTGTTCAGATAACTGTGGTTGAATTATTTTACCTATTCTTGTTTACAGATCATGAATTATGAACGCCTACAACATTGTGAAAATAAATTCATGAATTATTACACGAGCAAGCGTGTTATACAATTTTATTATTCAGGTAACAGTATCTAAAGTATAAGTGGAAATTTGTAGAAATTATTACGTTTATAAATATAGTCTACTGTTTTACAGTCAGTTCAATTATCTTTTAGAAAGAGTAGAGTTGATATATCGAGCAAAAGAATTTTGAGTGTATTACAAACGACAAAATCTTATAATCATAAAAACTAATAATATGATTTACACATTTACATGTATTTTTTTAATGAAAGTGGATCATTATTATGCTTTTTATCATGTTTTCCAAACATATATATATCCGATATGTTTATTTGAATGATTTGCAAAATCAAATAATATATAAGCAATCAGAATTTTAAAAAAACTTTTAAGTTCCAGTAATAACTTGAATAATTTGGCCGTGAAAAAAAACATGTTATTTGAAAAAATACACTTCAAAGATGTCTTTTTTTGCAATATAGCCATGTTTTAGATGTGAGAAATCTATGATTAATACGAACATTTTATGTCTGCTCATGTGCAGTTAGTTACGTTATTCTAGAGAGCGGTTTCAATCTTGGTACAACAAGAGTTGCTTCCCTTTAATTGAAATCCATTCACCCACAAGGTTTGATTGTAGAAATGCTAAACCATTGGCATAATTTTGTTGTAGTTTACAAATATCACCTTATAATATTTCAATGATATGAAAAAAGCATATCACTATTCTAGAATATTTAAATGTTTTAAAATTGGGAGATCATAAATAAATTAAATGTTTGGCATGTTTTGATGTGTTTGTGGTCAGAGTTAAGTGACAACACAAATAAACTGAAGTACATATACATACTTGCAAACCAAGTATGTCACTATTGTCATTTTTAAAGGGGCAATAGCATGTTTTTAGGGGGAATATAAGGTGATGTCAGGAAAATGAAAATTATTGGTTACAATTGAAAGACAATGTATTTAAACTAAATGGAGCAGTAATGATTCAAATATATAACGTAAAGTTTAGCCATGCGACTGCTTTTTCTTACACAAAATGAATTAAAGGTGTTCACACAAAATGGCCGCCAGTGGATTTTATGTGTATCTTCATACTTTGTCCTCTGACTATGGATGAATGGTTTATGTAAGGAGATTTTTTTCACTGTTAAAATAATACATTTAGCATTAACTTACAATTATCAGTGGAAATTTTAAAATATAAAATTATAAAAAAACGTGCTACTGCCCCTTTAAAGTTTAAAGTATTGTTCAAACACATTTACCTCAAGCAATTTAACACTTCACTAACTTTTGATAAACAACCCTATAAATGTTTTCTTCTTTCAAGTAATAATTTATCAAATTTCAATTGGCCAAAATTGACTAATTATTACATTGATATTGGTTTTTTTCTGGTAAAATATTCAATGGTAGGAGGAAAAAATTAACAAAATGATAAGACAATTTGCATATACATGTCTATTTTCTGATTTACTTTAGGTATGAAACAAATGTTTAGAAATTATTCAAATTATCAAAATTTCCCCTCTATTCTAGTTGAAATTGAAATATTGAAGCACTTTTATCAAGGATAATTTTGAGTTTCATTTTTTTTCAAAATATGTCAAAAACATATTTCAATAAAGCAACTAATTAACTTGTTTTAACCTTATGTGTAGCCTTTTTTTGAATATTACTGAATCCTGAATTTACCTATTTGTCCAAAAATAATTCAAGATAGTCCATCTCAAGCAAGTCAATGTTTTTATGAGCAAATTGTAGTTAGTTTTAATTTGCTGTGCAAAAAGGTTTGTACCTTTTAATTCAATACTCTTAATCTTTAAACACATCACCATCAATCTTAGACATTCTTAAGTTTAGAATCAAAGTAAATAGACATGAATCTACCATACTACCCACGTAACAGTGTGAAGTCAATTGATTAATTGTATAGTCCAACTCATTCTTTATTCTACTGATCTATACTCACCTGTCAAAATGTTTTCAACATGAAATAAAAAAAAGCAATTCTGTTCTCTTTATTGACAGGAGATATGAATGGGCAAACCCCTTGGACAGGTTTAAATGGCTGCTTATTGTTCACAGACACAAGTCAATTTGTTTGGAATTTGAAATGGAATTGTCCGTCAGCCTTTACAAATGTTTCTCCCTTTCAAGGTTTTGTTATGTGTTATTTATTTACAGCTAAAGGATATGCCAATCATGTGTAGGTACTCTGTCTAGGGAGGCAATAGGAAATGCTAATATCCAACATATAGATATAAATGTTTGGCAAGCAAGTGTGATTTGTTTCGGCAGCCATGTTGGATTATCAGAACTTTGACGATTTTTGCCACAAAATGGATCTGTTTTTTAATCTATTGAAGATGTTCTGCTTCCAGAATGAACACCCAGGATAAGGTTCAAATTTCTTGAAGTAAAACTTGTGGATTTACCTCAAAGGTGCTGGATATTCAAATGATTAAATTCAGAGTTGGTGACCGATATCAATTTGTGCTTTTATTAAGGGGTTTCATTAGGATTTCTTCTAATTACATGTTTGGATGTGAGGTGATTATTGGAATATCTTCAGTCAATGTTATTAATGGAAGTCAAGGATTATTCAAGGAAGGCTTACATGTTCATCAAATTGCTTCCATGTTGATATCTTTACTTGTGTACTGATTCATCAGGGATTTTGGCTCAGACCATGAACTACTGATATGGCAGGGTTTGCCTAATTAATCAGTAATGAAGAATTTATACGTAGATCAATAAGATTCCAATTCAAGTACAATGACTTCAAAACTTATTTATACTGAAAATATGAACTTTTTGAATTGACTTTTTATCTATCAAAATGGAATATCTTAAAACTGATTATCGTTTTTCTATGTATTGGAACAAGAAAACAAGGAAATCAGCAAAACGTTTACGGAACTCTGCCACAAGACGACAATTTCCAAACATTGAATATGACAAACAACAAGATTACCGTTTTGGCATCTACAAGAAACTTCCAGGAATAAGAGGAAATGGTAATCGCTATGGTTACCAAAGAAGACTTTCCTCATCTGAAGAACTGGGAGTTAGAATATCGGCAGTCTCTGAATACAATCGCCAAGGACATCAGCAATACAATGCTGAAACTTTGCAAAAACACGACAAGGCAGAAATTCCAAGTCAAACCAATAACTTGGATAAAAATAAAACATTTGATATAAAAAATGAGATAGAACAAGAAAACAGAGACAAGGAAAATGTTTTTTGTAAAAATGAACAGTCAAAAGATGAAACAGATGATGATTGGAGACCAAAAGACAAAGAGCCGCCATCTTGTCAAGAAAAGGGAGACTACTCTGAAAGAAGATTCGAGGTTGTAGAGACAAACAGTTCCAGCAAATTTGGGGAGGACAATGATACTGTTTCAAAATTTAGGTGGGAACAGGGAAATATGAAGAAATCCAGACCTATGATAGTCAGTTATGAGTGGGACCATCTCAATCGTCCAGACAAAGTACAATTGAGAAGGTCAAAGATTTCTGGACCAAATGAAGATACTCCTCGAGATTGGAATGACAAGGAGAGACAATCTGTGCACGGAATATTAGGTGATCTTAATCAACCTGAAGCATATAGGAGGTATAACTTCAAAGGAAAACGTAAGTTATCTTGATTCATGTCAATAGGATAAAATGCGGCTCCATAATTATCGGTATTCTAATCTTATGAAAAGATCATTATCGATCATTAATCATTAATTATCATTAATATGGTTATGTTAAAATTCAGATTTTAAAAAATCACTTACCGGTAATCTTCACATTGATAAAAATTCAAAACTTTAGATTATATCTTGTAGCATTGTTTATATTTTAAGTCGCCTACCAGTATTTGAAATCAAGTTTGATATTTTGGTAACATCTGAAAAACTGCCAACTTCAGAAACCACTTTTCCAGAATTCATGGTTATATATAATACTTATGGATTAGTTGTTAAGATTGTCTGTTTGGATTAACTGTTTCTTGGCACAGAATGATAGAGATTAGTGATGGGTTAAAGGAGATTAGGTTTAATCATGATTTACGTTTACCACTACCTCTTGTTAACCCTCCATCTTGTTCAACTGAGGCTATATATACAAAGGCCACTTAGCACTAAGCTAACTTTGAGCCACTGTTAATACAGGGCTGTCTTTGCTGTGCAAGCTTCTAAATATAGGACTCAAGGTGTGAAATGACAAATCTCATTGAAATCAGTTCAAACCACTCATAACTTGTTATATTTCTGCTCTGAGGACTTCACAAAAGCGGTTGGTCAGGTGACCTTTTCACTCTAGCCAATCAACAACGAGACTAGAAAAGCATAAGCATGATTTGATATTTTATTTGGCCTTTATTGATGATAAACCCATAACTAGCGGATCCCAGAATATAACAGATTCTCGATTGCATTGTAGCAGATCCTGGTACAGTGTATGTTAGCTCAGGCTCTAGCAAGAGAAAAAAACCTACAATCATTGGACTGAATCCCGTAAACATGTACACATGACTGCATTCAATTCCATGTTGTAATTCATTTCTGCACCTCCCTACAATGTTCTTTTTAACAGTGGTCCCATGATTTATGATGTAGCACAAGGAATGACATTTTTCATAATGCATATATATATATATATCCTTTTTGCATGGCAACAAATATTCTAGTCCTTGGTGACATCATAAACAATTAATCTCTTCATCCTTTAAGCTGACATCAAGCTTTTTACAGGCGATTTTCATGTGATTAAGATGAAATTAAGTTTATAACAGAAATAGTAAAATTAAAAATGTGCCAAATGGATTTTTGTGATTCAGGTGATATTAAGTTAATAATAGAAAAATAATTTTAAAAGGTGTCACATGGACATGGAAATGGATTTTCTTGTATAAAAAAAAACAATATGTAAAAATAATATGACAAAAAAGATTTCAGCTTCATAACAAGTTATACAAGACATGCATGGTGACGTAATAATCTTAAGAAATCTAGAGGATAAAATAAATATGGCTGCCTACTGTTTTGGATCAAATCCTAAACCTTCGGTCGATGCACCTGATAATCTCCCCAACCATTAATCTCCACCGAAGTATTAATGCCTGCACTGTTAATCTCCTGCTTCATTAATCTCCTGCACTGCCCATGATCTTTCATGTCTAAATCTCAGGGACATGTATTGTATCGATATTTATAAAGGTAGTTACATATACAACTTAGGTGATCTACAAAATCAGATTGTTTATACATCTAAAATACGATTTGTTCGTTATATTGACAATCCAGGTCAAATTCAGAATTGCTATATCCTTAACAGGCCTACCCAACAAATCAGCTCTACTGCACAGAAAAACATGGAAAAGTCCACATTAAACATTGAAAATGCAACATAAACATGATCCCTTGACACTAAAACATTAAAATAGGCAACGAAAAATGCCTCTTAAAGAAGAAAAATGTAAAGACGGACAAAAAATGTGGTGAGTGCAGCATTAATTGCTGAGCGAACTTTACATGCAGCGCATGAGTACTTGACCTAACCTAGAAAATCTATTTCGGAAAATTGTGATTTGCCTCAAGTTAAAGGGTCAGTAGCTAGTTTTCAGGGGTAATATAAGGTGATGGCAGGAAAATGAAAATTAATGGTTCCAATTGAAAGACAAACCATTTAAACTAAATGGAGCAGTAGTAAGTCAAATATATTATGTAAAATTGAGCCATGCGATTCCTTTTTCTTACACAAAATGAATTACAGGTGTTCACAAAAAATGGCTGCAATGGATTTTAGGTGAATCTTCATACTTTGTCCTCTGACTATGGAAGATTTGTAATGAGAATTTTGACGCTATAAAAATAATACATTTAGCTTTAACGTACAATTATCAGTGAAAATTTTGAAATACAAAATTATCAAAAAACTTGCTACTGCCCCTTTTAAAATGTGGCTTAGATTTAAATATATATATTGTCATGTCTTTAAAACGACAGAATTGTAAACTTAACATGTGTACCAACACATTTGAACATTTAATATTCAGAATAAAACAATAAAGAGAATATAAATGAGGAAAGTAAAGCAACTGCACTTTGTGCAAACTCGCATATGTAAACGCACAGTAAAGCCTTCTTCTTCAATGTGCGCATAAGTATGGCTAGAATCGCTGGGTTTACGTTTTTAGTTGCCATTTTTTAATGTTTCAGTGGTGAGGGATTATATTTGTGTTGCATTACCATGTTTAATGTGGACTTTTCCACGTTTTTATGCGCAGGTGGGCTGTTTTGTTTGGTAGGCTTGCTTAAGCTTTATCCTTCATTACTATGATTGTCAATGGCACAGTTAATTGCTTTGACATACAATGTCCAAATGAATATTTGGCGTAAACAATGTTGCATTATCTTGGTTGATTGTGGCATAACTTTTGAATATGTTTACCTCCTGCACAACCTTGCAAATAATACACACCTCTCTATTTATAGAAACAAAACAATTTTTATCCATATTTTTATTAATCAAGATACTTATTTTGATTGCTTGGCAGCAGTTGATTCTTTTAATAAACAAACCATGCATGCATATAGATCAATGACTTTCACGCTTTGATAATGCATCCTTAAAAAAGAAAATAATGGACTAAGAAAACATTTATATTATACTTATGAAAGAAGTTTTTATAAATACATACAAGAAAAGGTTTAACAAGGAAATGAAAAATTCATTTTGGATCATTAATTATGCAAAACAAAAATATGAAATTTTATAATATAAAATAGATGAAAAAAATTTAGTAGATAAGAATTATATTAGGAAGGAAATGTTAAACTGGCATTTAAAAATTATATAAACAGATTCCATTTTATTTCTAGGATCAATTTAAATTGTTTTTAAATACGGTATTTCATTTATTCAACAAGGAAATGTTAAACTGGCATTTTAAAGGTATATAAACAGATTCCTTTATACTTTTGGGATAATTTGAAATAATTTTATATCATTTTTGTTCAAGAAGGGAATGTTAAACTGGCATTTCAATGGTATGTAATCATATTCTATTTAACTTTGGGGAACATAAGAAACTCTAACTTGCCCTCCCAGCAAGAAGACAGCAATTTTACCTGTGATTAGATCACATAATGGCCACTGGCACAAAGGTATGGCATATCATGTTATAAAGGGGTGCATGTCTGTGCTATAGTGGGGCTTATCTCGGGTGTATTCCTTTTATCAGAGAAAGGGGGAAACTTTATCGCCTTTATCTCCTTTAGCGGATTAGCAATACTAGGGACATAGTGAGAGTACCTTTCTCTCTCTGCCGACCCTTGTCTTTCATGGCAGTTATAAATGGCAAGGATTTTCGTCCTGAGAATTTATCACCCTCAAAGTTTATGAATTCTGTGGAATGGAGTGGCGATGTATTGAATCTTCCACCGGTAGGGTGCTGGACTTCAATGTCCTTTATACAGAAGGTAGGAAAGTCTCTGTTAGTGTTTTTTTAATAATTTTCATGAATTAAGGTCATAAGTATTCATATTTGTATTTGTAACTTGAGATAAGTCTTGTATGTATATTAAAGCAGTTTTGAAAATATAGCCCGTCCGCCAGTTTTTGAACTGGCTAATTTTTGCCAGAACTCAGGTTACATTTTGGTCAGGACTGACAACTTATAATTTTTTATCTTTATTTTCCCCTAAGGAATTGAGGAATTGATAATCAAGACAGGCTAGGTTTCCAATCTATTTTATACACTGGTTAAAGGAAGGAAGAACTTGTTATCGATACAATTTTTTAAATAGGCATTTTTGTAAAATTTAGTAACTGTCTTTGACCTATTTAGTTCTGAAAATGAATACAAGTATGCCAAAAGTAGGCGTAATCTTATTCTTTTTAAGCCTTAAGATATTTATGAATTAAGGTCATAAACATCATTATCAACATGAGGTTACTTTGTCCATGTGGTTGATATTTGGCAACCTGATTGACTAGTTAATTGTTTACTTTGGAATCTTTCTCATACCTGTTGCTAAACTAAAATGGAATGAAAATATGGTCAAGAGGATTGTAGAAGACTTCAATTTATGTTTTTGGTTCATGTGATATGTTTTTCAAGTTGACATTATATATAGCTAGGGTAGATAGAGCGGTTTATTTAACGGGTAAGTCTAATGCGACACTGCTATAACCTGTGTAAGACTTCAATGTCAAAACTCCTCGCCACTAATGGCTGCAATATTGCCCAAGCGGCGCTAAACAATAACTCACTCAATGTCAAAACTTGAATTGTTAAAATTTCATTCTTTCTCGCTCTTTGATGTTTGAGGGCGTTCATTTGCATTACTTTGATGGAGTTGTATGTTTTAAATAAAATTAGCTGCATGTATGCATGCAACATTATTCACACAATCAGTATATCAAAATATATGCTAAAACTGATCATTCAACTTCAGTGGGGCTGGGGGGATAAGCCATCTCTCCTGACGTCTCTTGTTCTTGTTAGAGAAAGACTCAATCAGCCTCTTGTTGTGTCATTACCTAAGAGCAATGTTTAATGTGTTCAGAACATTGTTGTAATCAGTAAAAGCGTTATTTTCACTTTTGACTGATAATAGGGTCAAATTTCATTGATCCCATTATTACATGGCAATCACAAGATAAGGTGAGGAATTTGGTTCATACATGGTAAGTGGTGTTACCTTATGCGAACTGTTGATATTGAAGTTCTCTAAGGTGATCCTAACTTGCTAAGGAAATATTAGGGTTCTTTTGCACTTTACGGTTACATATATGAAGTGATGACAATAGTCACAATACCCATCCCCCATCCCAAGGGTCTGTATATATACTTATGGTGTAGGTAGTTACCTACTATTTACTAAGAACTGTTAGTTTAAAGACTTAAAAATGGGTTTGCTTATCAAACAATTTCAAAGGTGTAATATCAACTAATATAAATACTTGACTTTTTATTTTCATGTGATTCCTGGAATATTCCCAGTTTAAAACATTGTTACAAATCAAATGCCTACACAGAATATTTAGGCACATATAAATTCAACAACTTAGAAGGCCCCCTGCAATCTGAAATGTAAGGCTAACTCAAACAGTTAATCAAAAGGCATTATAAATGTACAACATGTTATTATTTGGAAATTCTATAGGTATATATTCAATATGTCCACAAAGGTAACATGTTAATGATATGAATTCAAAGAATGTATTGATGAGCTTATTTTGGTCTCTGATTGGCACTCTGCCAAATATATTGACAAATTCCAGTCACCCGTATCATTGAACAAAGAGAGAAACAATGCATTGTGGGTATCAAATCAGTCATGCATGACAACCATTGTTGTAACAGGATAGAATATATTGCCAGTGTTGTAACGCACATTATAAGTAATGATAAGTAGTGCCTAAAGGTCAAAGGGTATCACCCACACAACAGACGTTTAGAATTAAACGGGACGGACAACAGTTTGAATGAACAGGTGGCTAAAACATACTCGGATATTATTTCGGAAATATTTTCTTCAAACTATGGATCACCATGACAGTGATACTTGAAAAATCAATTTGTGAAAACTTTGTTTAAGATAGTGTGGTTATGATGTGTGAGGAACAAGATTTGAAAGAAATCAGACAAGTTTATCTAGTTTAATTGTGTGGTTGATTTCCCTGACATTTCCTGAAATTTGGAAAATTGTGTGCTTTAAAAGTGTCTGATAATTTCCAAGGATCAAGGCCTCTTTCATTTTTAGACTCTCACAAAGAATGTTTTGAGAATTCTTTTCATGTGAATTGAAGAACACCATTTTGGTTATCTAAATGAAATTTGGCACCAAGTTACCCAAGAACAAGATGTCTCTAGATATTGTTGCACACCAGAAACAGAGTTTCTTACACAGATTCTGGGGTCGCACGCCAAGAGATGGTAAGCTTGAAGCAAATAGCTTTTATCCTTTGAAAGCATTAATAACAGGGTGAATAATGTTCATTTGGTGTCATGTGAAATATATGATTTGTCATTTTGACTTGATATCAATAGCACATGACATCACATATTGTTTATGGTGTTACATTGCAAATTGATGACAGCAGACGGTCAGCAGTTTATGTTGAAATGAGATTTCCTATTTAATAAATATAATGTTTGTGTCTTTTACAATACACTGTTTATTAGGTTGATGTCAAGTGTTATGTTTTAGTTCCTACAAAAAAGTAAGGTTTATGGTTTGAAAAATGAACCGGCTGTCCTCAATAGTTGACAAGCCCTACAATGTGAAGTCAGTTTAAAATCACATGAGCAAGGAAGGCTTGTTGACCTCTTTTCCAATAAACCAAATCTAAAAGTAAACAGCAATTTGCAGGCTGGCAGGCACTATTTGAACACTGTTCAGAATGTCATCAGATAGATTTTGGCATTTTGTTTCTATGGAGTATCTATACTTTTGTGTTAACTTTATTTCAATATTTTATTGATAATCATATAAGAGATAATGTGTTTTGATGAGTTATCTTATCTTTAGTGTTAGATATTTCATATTCACTTATCTATTTCAGAAATAAATCTGATACAAGTTGAAAAGTTAATTTGTTTAAAAAGCTTTAACAAATGACATAAAACCTTACATGTCATATAAAAAACTATTAAACAGCAATTATAATTTCTGCTAGTTACTAGTTATAAAAAACTTTGCAAACAATATTTTCAAATTAGACGTCAATGAAACAGATCAAACGCTTGAAATCAGAAGATGAATAACCCTTTGAACTTTGTTTCAAATAATACATACTGGACGTAGTGTCTCTTTGACATGAAGCACATGCAAATACAACATTCCACGGTGTATATATCACATATCACCATGACAGCTGGTAATGTACATGTCACAGGTAAAGTCACCAAGTAATAAGTGAAATACACACCAGTTGGAACTGAGTGACATCTTACATGTTACAATGCCTGTCAGTCATGCTACATATCCCCAGACTGACGCTTATTTCACGCTTTAAATCTGTATTGAGTTCGGTCTTCAGGTTAAGCAGGGTCTTTTAGTAGATTCTTGACTATTTGTACCTTTGTTCCAGAATGTCTATTTGATATTCTCAGTTGGGGGTCCTAGATAATGATTACATAGTGTCACTTCGAAATTATTGAGTAACAGTTATGTCAACTTTTCATGCAGAGCAAATAATAGGTAATGAAGTTTTCATATTTTGAATTAATCATGTAGATATACAATTTCATGTTGAAGGAATTTGTCCCATCAATATTCAATTTGATAACTTGATACTTAAGCTATATGTGTGTTTTAGGTTAGATATACATTTAACATGAGTATTGAACTTTGATTTAAGTGTTTCTCATTGCAATTTGGTATTTTGTCTCTCATATTTTAACAATATGACTGAATTATTTAGGTCATGTTGTCTGTTTGACTTCAGTACTTTTCTGGCTGAGAATTCTTTATATTTGTATTAAATAATGTAAATTTAACATTATAATTTTGATCTTTTTAGCACGGCCTCAAAACCATGGCAGTCTGGATATGTCGACAGATCTCCATGGATACCGTTACCGTGGTTACGCCAACAACAATGCTTTTCATCCTGGAAGATATTTTCGTGCAAATGCGTCTTTGCCCAATCGACGCTGGCCCGCAGGACTTGGTGGAACGACAAAGGAATACTTCTCCAATGAAAATGTGTCAATGAGACCAAAAGTGTTGACAATTGTGCGTCATGGAACACGACCAAGAAACACTGTGAAAATATTTCTAAATAGGCGGAGTATTCAATCATTTGAGCAGGTGATGGGTGATATTTCTGAAGCATTTGGACCTAAGTGGAAAAACAGTCGAGTTCGGAAGTTGTTCACATTGAAAGGGCGTGAGGTTCAGGGTATATCAGACTTCTTTCGCCACGATGATGTGTTTGTGGCTTGCAGTAACGAGAGTATTAATGAGGAAGATTTTCGCGACATCATGCAAGAACTGTTCCCAGATAGTCATTATGCCAAAAACAGACACAGAGAGTTTGACAGATCACGTAAAAAGAGGCATCAACCGGTTCAGAAAGAAGCAGATAACGATAAACGGGATAGTGGGTTCGGGGAAGCAAGTGAGGGAAGCAACAGTAACCGGGAATCGGACCAAGAGGCAACACAAACAGGTCAAGTTCAAGGTCATGGGCATGGTCATGGGCGACCAGAAGAGAAAAGGCGGAGAGAAAGGAGAGACAAAGATAAGAGATCTATCAGTCCTGCTAAAGATAGTCATCGGGAAGAAGTATCAGAAAGTCCTCGGGAACAGCCGAAAGATGTTTTTGGGAAAGGGGTGATGGATGATCGAGAAAGAGCTAGGAAAAGACAACAGAAGATGATGGAATCTGAGAAACGTGCTTTAGAGGATGAGAGACGAAAAAGAGGCTTGGTTCCTCTGAAGGCTCAGGATGATCCTTTCAAGAAGATGAAAGAACGAGAGAAGGAGAAGGTGGAGGCACGGAGGAAGAGAGAGCAGGAGAAGAAGCGGCAGCAGGAGGAGGAGGAGAAGGAGAAGAAGAGGAAGGAAATTGAGGAGGCGGAGAAGGCAGCAAGAGCAAGAAAGGCAGCAGCAGAGAAAGCAGAACGGGAGAAGGAGGAACGAGAGAAGGCTGAAAGAGAGAAGGAGGAAAGGATAAAAGCTGAGAAGGAAAAGGAACAGGAGAAGGCAAAGGAAAAAGACAAAGACAAGGATCATGAAAACAACAAGGAAAAGGAGAAAATCATAGAAAAGGATAAAGTAAAGGATAATAAGGACAGTGAAAAGCCTCATTCCAAGAAACGTCAGAAGACAAAGATTGTCAGGAGGACGAAAGCTGAGAGGCAGATTCAAAATGATGAGCCAGTGTTGTCAAAATATGACCTCGGGAGGACATTAGGGGACGGTAATTTTGCAATTGTGAGGACAAGTAAGTTGAAGGCTAGTGGACAGGAAGTTGCTATGAAGGTGATTGACAAGCCCAAACTGAAGGGCAAGGAGCACATGGTTGAGAATGAGATAGAGATAATGAAGGACTGCAGTCACCACAACATCGTCAAGCTGTATGAGGAGTATGAGACGCCAGACAAGTTGTATCTTGTCATGGAACTTGTCAAGGTAGGTCTTTCTTCACACTTTGTTTTTCCTTGTACTTGTGTTTGGTTTTATGATCTAAAAGTTATTCTTATTCATTATTTGCCCCCACAAAGCGAACCAAAGATAATTTTTCGCCACTGTCGGTGGTTCTGAAATGCTTTTGTTTACAGACCATTTCTCAAATTCTGTTCAATATTTTATCACCATTAAATTGATAGGTGGTAAGACCAAGTGATGCAGTGATGTGCTTAGCTACTTTTGTTATTTTGAATTCCTTTTTTCTGGTCTCCATTGAAACAATTTGAATAGAGTTCTGGTCTCAATCTTAAAATTTATTTGTAGTATGATTTTAAAAACTCATTAGGTAATTGGCTAGACCTATTGGTGGAGTGGTGCATTTTACTTTTTGGGTTATTCTGAATTTTTATTATTTTTCTGGTTAACATGGAAACAATTAAAACTTTGTATCCTGCATTTTGGAGATTGATTGGCAAATTTTCCAGTAGCTATCTCAAAATCGTAGTATGATTTTTTTTAGATACATAGAATGGAGTCTTTTGCACAAATTCTCAGATGTTTTCAATACATATATATTCTTTAGTTACCAATACTTCATTCACAAGACTGCTTTTCAACCTTTAGCTATAAACAACATTTCATGAAAGCCCTTCAAACATTTGTAGACATAATAATGAACTATTTAACTTTAACAATTTTGCAATTGTACAAGCTGGCAATATGATCTCACATATTAGGTGATTTTTCCTATTTGGTTAATGTCTAATACTGATAAGACTCAATGTTCATTTCATAAATTTATAAATGTGAACTTATCAAATTCCATGATCATTTTCACACACCTATTTCTACTTACTGATAACACAATAAATGTATCCCATACCAGTAAAGCAAATGTCAAAATATTAAAATTTCATGGATCACAAAACTGCTCATTTGTAACGATTCCAAAAAATCCAAAATTCCAAACATGTAACACAGTGCCAAGCAACCATGCAATTCTCTCGTTCAAAGCTTATCTGCAATTCAATGAATTTTGAGATTTCGTGTTTATTGCATTCTGACATTTACAAGCCATGTTACCATATCGATGCCAAATACAAGCAATGTTTGTTCCCCGATAAGATCGGACTTTCTGAGAATAGCCGGTTGTCATGTCAAATGGCTGCCATGTTACAAACTATTGGCTCGCTGTTCTTGAAAACTGATTCAATGGTCATTGGGTGCGCCAGTAAACTGAACTCTTTAATCCGGACATGCTGTTCTTGAAAACTGATTCAATGGTCATTGGGTGCGCCAGTAAACTGAACTCTTTAATCCGCACATGTTGATAAACATAAGTCGCCCGAGTTCATTCAGAACAGAAAGACTGAAATGATAAGGACCTGTTTGATTTCTCTGAAGTTAACGTTAAAGACTCTTTCATTACACTTTCAAGGTTTTGTTTGATTATTCATCATATAGATTTGGTGACCTCTACGGTCAAAGTTACCACACCTTTGAACCTATGGTTATGTACTCCGTTGACCTTAAATCCCTGGAAAACTGAACCCTTGTGAAGAGAGTTCTATAAGGGAAATGAAGATAATATATTGGTAATGATAACATCCACCGTAAGAATTTTTTGCTGAAATATTATCAACTCCGGAAATTTGATTTGTAAAAACCTTAGCTAATAGGATTTATTTCATGACCCAATGATTTATCTTATCCACCAAAAATTTAAGTGATTTTTGTCTAGGTCACGGCGATAATTTTTGCAATATCTTATCAACTGTTGGAATTAATTTACTTAACATCTTTCAATATTATCAAACAATACCTTAAAGTAGGAAATGCAACCGTTAAACCAGGCATCGAGAATGCAGGCACTACTGAAATATTTACAACAATTGTAAGTGGCTTTTCAAGTACACCTTATATATTCCCGCACCCATGACTAAGGCACATGTATAGGCTGACATTATATAGATGAATGACATATCGTAAGCTGAGATATTACTATGATTACCCTGAATAAATAATGCATTACGGTTTCTGCCTGGGTCACAACACCCCAGTAGAGAATACCCCTTGACGCGAGAATGGTGTATTGAGAAACCAAATAAATATTGGCCCATGTCGTCCACATTGATGGCTTCCCTGGTTACTGAAATGACGAACAACAGCTCACCGAGTTAATGGGCTTAAGTACTCGGCTAAAGAGCCTTTTGATCTTCTGTATTAAAGTTTTTGTAATTTATTACCTTTTGTAAAACTACCGAGACAGATAATGTCTACAGTCCTCCTAAGTCAGTCTAAAGGTGTCATGGACTATACAAAGACATTATCTTCTTGTCAAGATTAATGTTAAAGGCACACTTTTTTATTTTCACTTAAACATTAGTTTTTTTTAATGATTAATGTTTTATGTATTAAAGGGGCAGTAGCACGTTTTAAGGAGGAATATAAGGTGATGTCAGGAAAATGAAAATAAATGGTTCCAAATGAAAGACAATGTATTCAAACTTAATGGAGCAGTAATAATTCAAATATATAACGTAAGGTTCAGCCATGCAATTCCTTTTTCTTACAAAAATGAATTAAAGGTGTTCACACAAAAATGGCCGCCAATGGATTTTATGTGAATCTTAATACTTTGTCCTCTGACTATGGGTGATTGGCATTTGTAATGTGATTGTTGACACTGTCAATATAATACATTAGGCATTTACTTACAATTATAAGTGCAATTTTTAAAATATAAAATTATAAAAAAACGTGCTACTGCCCCTTTAAGGAGGAATAAATTTTAGTAGTCTTCTTACATGATTTTGACTAACTAACAAAATAAAAAAATGATGCCCCCTCGCCACAACAAACATTTCTTTTATCCATTTATATTTCTATTTAATATTTTTTGTTTAAATAATGCAAGAACAAATCTGCTTTTTCGTGATTTTTTGTTGTTGTAATTTGTATTTTGTATTTTCCGCATTATTGAATTAAGTTTTTGTCTTTTATTCAAGTTTGCTTAGCCATACTTATCTTTCAAATCAATTCATCAGTGACATCTGAACATGTAAAGTTGATGGGGAACAGTCATAGAAACAAACAACAACTGTCATAATTAAAGTCGTAATCACAGTTTAGAAAGACTACTGCACAAATGATAATGTCCGTTTTTTTAAGGTAAATTTTGAAATTTGTATCATGCCTTGTCATTTATCCAGTTTTTACTTACCGGGTGGGTCCAAAGACAATGAGGATGTTCATAATTCCATTATACATGAGAGATGTCATGATACATAAGGACTAAACCCTTCTACCCTAACTTAAGCAAATTGTCATGCATAAAGGTTTAATCTCATATATATGATATGGTTTTTTATGGTTATTGTATCTAAAAAAAAATTGACCTTCTCATATTGACCATTTCATATGATGTAACATTGAGTATACAAAATATTGAAAAATTAATCCATTTTCAGATTAGGCAACTTATCAAAATTATTGATAAATCTTGTCAGCCAGAAAACTTGAATCTAAGGACAACAACGTTTATGATAAATTAAGAAGGTTTTTTTAACCCATAGATTAATTTTTCATCTTCATTGTTCAGTATTTTTTATTCAATTCTTATATATATCTGATATCTGTCTTTTCTTGCTAAAGATCATATTAATCATAAAGAAATAACTTTTCTACCTCACAACGTCAGTTAATCATTGTATTTTGATTTTGACAGATATTATATTATCATATGATGAAATGCTTTTAATAAGTGTGTCAATTTCAAATTAAGCAACCACTCGGAAGAAACTGTGTGACATCTTAAGAGAATTTGTAACATTTGACCATTGTCTCATGATATCATTTGTCACTCTCCACTGTTAAAATAGAATGTTTTAACCACTGTAGACTAATAGTGGGTAATACGTCACTGATAAATTACACTATTTCATTGCCAAGTGTAAAATTAAAAATAAATACTATTTTGCAAAATGAAGGGATAATGCCTTCATTAGTGTTGCCTTGAACTTGAAAAGTATAGTTTGAAAACTTTCAATTCGATTGACATTCATAACCTCAAGGGTCCTGTAATTGTAATACTAAGAAAAACCTTATTGACCTGAAATAATAGTGTTTACCATTCAACTACTTATTGCCATGAGGTCTGAATGAATACAGACTGTAGATCATATCAGAGTTGTCAGGCAGCCAGTGTCTATTGTTGGTGCCGACACAGCCGTAGATATCACATGACAACAGCCTGAACTTTCCCTCTAGTGGAGTATTAAGTTCAGTTGTGACTTGTGACGCTTTCACTCTCTCTATCCGCCAGGGGCACAGCAACTTTGTGTGCGGTAGAGATTTCTCTACAGTAAGATTTGGGTGCAAATTATGCTACACTGAATTTCAGCGCAGTACAACCCATGGTTACCTTGTTCCAGCCGATGCTTGCAGGTCGCAATTTGTAACCACAGTGTTGCGGGCTTTCTCCCTGCAAAATACTAGCAACTGTGATATAAGTGAAATACTCTTGAAAGTAGCGATAAACCCCAAATCATGTCACTCTCTACTGTAAATACTCTCCTCAACAGTGCTAGAAAATTTAAAGAAATGGTGCTTAATAAAATAGCTTACCATAAATTGTGCCAACTGAATACACAGATTTTAAAAATAAGGCCTGCCATTTGTATACAAAGGTCATAACCATAAATTCTGCCATCCGAATACAAAGATTTTAACCATAAATTCTGCCTTCCGTATACACAGACTTTAATTATACATTCTGCCATTTTGGCACTTAAAAAGGGTTGACCTACATATAGTTTTTATATTAATGGTTCAATGTCTTTAAATTCTTGACAAGAAAATAAACTCCACAAACATGAATTGAAATACCATCTGGAATCAAAAGCCAGTTGCCATACATGAAAGTGATATATCCTTGTAATGGCACTTATGATTAATTGAAATAACATTATACTGAGAATGTTTTAACACAGTGATATCCCTTTAGATAAAGTCCACTGAAATAAGATTAAAAAACATTTCGCATATGTGTGATATAGTTCATTGATTGTGTTAATTTCATTTGTTGACAATTTGAAATTATGATGCATTTTTGGGTACATTCCATCTTCCACTGAGAAACATTATGATAAAAACTTCAATTTTAATCTATTTTGCAAATGAGGTTTTGAAAATCTAATTTTAAAAATTTAATACTTTTTAAAACTATATTTATGAATTAGGAACATTTTAAACTATTCATCTTGATTTTTAAGTACCATTCCCAGAAAATAGTTATCTTCATTTCTTCATGTATGAATAATTTCACCACATATGCATCATGTTTAAATCATAAGTTCAAGTACTTACTTGATTTAAATCTTAGCTGGATAATCAATATTCAAACTCATGTTCCTTATGTTTGAATATTGCATTATGGGGGTTTTCATTATGTATGGATAAACTTCATGACCTACATCTGAATATGCAAGAGGAACACAATATCATTGATCCAACAGTGGTAGTTATGTTTGGCCTGAAAATAAGTGTGTTTTCGGCAAAAAATACAAAATGAAATTTATAAATTGAATTTTTGCAGGAACATGTAACATAAACAAGAAAATCTATTTTGTCCTTATCAATCTCTACTCTTCCTGTCAATTTCCATAAAAATATTTTGTGGATATTATTGGAATGGAAGTTATCAATTTTTAAGCTAAGTGAGATGACATTTATGATTATGGATCAATTAATACTTGTTTTATATAAAAGGCCTATGATATACAGCATTGTAAAATGTTGAAATGAATTTATTTTTATACTAAATTTCAACTGATTAACCTAATCACAAAAATTTAAACAGTATCATACAACCATTTCAGAATTTTATGCAATAACCTTGTATATTTGTAATAAGATTATTAAGTTAACATTCAGTGTTACATATGAAATCATTAGGGAACTTATCATGATATTAAACTTTTCCCGAAAATCATGACATAGAATCATTCATTTTCTAGTGTTTGATATTATTCACATATATATTATTCCCAGCTAATGTCATTAAATAATGAATAAGAACCACTATATATATACTTCATGGCTCTTTCAAGAAACAAGTTGTATTATAAATTACATTACAAAACTATACAATAAATCGTTTTTCAGGGAGGAGATCTGTTTGACGCCATTACACAGAGTGTCAAGTTTGGGGAGGTGGACTCGGCCAATATGGTTAAGGATCTGTGTCACGCCCTCTTCTATCTTCACTCTCGCAACATCGTACACCGCGACCTCAAGCCTGAGAATCTTCTGGTCAGTAGCATTGAGTAAAGATCATTGAGCATAAGCATTTAGTATCAGCATAATCATAAGCAAATAGCATTGTGTATAAGCATTGTGTATAAGCATTGTGTATAAGCATTATGTATAAGCATTAGCTTCAGCATTAGCATTGAGCATTAGCATTGAGCATAAGCATTTAGCATAAGCATTTAGCATAAGCATTTAGCATAAGCATTTAGCATAAGCATTTAGCATTAGCATTGAGCATAAGCATTTAGCATAAGCATTTAGCATAAGCATTTAGCATAAGCATTGAGCATAAGCATTTAGCATAAGCATTTAGCATAAGCATTTAGCATAAGCATTTAGCATAAGCATTGAGTGCAAGAAGTAAACATAAGCATTGGACATAAGCATTTAGCATAAGCAATGAGGGAGCATAATCATTGAGCAAGCATAATCATGAAATAAGAATAAATATTGAGCAAGCATAAGCATTGAGCATAAGCAATGAGTAAAGATAATTGAAAAAAAGGCATTATAAAGAGTGAGTTATTTGCTTAAAAACAAACACGTTAAGCATTGAGCATAATCTACAAAGCATTCAAGAACAGCATTCATTATAAATATTATGTTTGAGCATCAGTCTTTAGCTTTCATTTAAGTCTTTATCATATGCAGTAAAAGTAAACATTGAAGAAACGTATTGAACATAAACATCCATTAGCTGAGATAAGCATAGATGACAAACATTGAGTATGAAAATTTAGGATACACATTTGGGATAACCATTGAGCATCTAAAGTGATATTATTGATAGAGACTTCAGTGTTAATCATGTGACAATGTAAAACATGAGCAATATGATACTAAATTACATTTTGTAATAATATCTAACATTGCCTGTAATTGTTAATTCTTCAGGTTCATCGGAACAAAGATGGCAGCATCACACTGAAGCTTGCTGATTTTGGTCTGGCGATGGAGGTGAAGGAGCTGATATACACAGTGTGTGGGACTCCTACCTACGTGGCGCCAGAGATACTCTCTGAAATAGGTATCTGATTTTTGTAAAATTAAATTTATTTCGTATGCAAACTGTTAAAATTTATGGTGGCATGTTATTTTTAATAATATGTTTTCTAATTAACCCCAATGAAAATTATTTTATAACAAAAATATTGGACTTAGAGGGTATAAGGGAGGAGAATATTTGTGAATTTTGATTCTTTGGTTGAAATTCTGAAGCTAAATTGAACAGGTTACCTTTGTTTGAGAACTGCCACATTTGATTAACAAACATTTACTTGCAAATGGTAAAATTTACTTTTTAATTAAAAGCTTTACCAGTCCTTAAATATTTATAACTCTTACATTCAGGATAGGGTCTAGAGGTAGATGTAGGCAAGCCATCAATGACTGAAGCACCAAAAATTAACTGCTCTCAAGAAGAATATATATAAAACTACTCCCCTCACAACTGTACACAACCTTTTATTTCAGGATACGGTCTGGAAGTTGACATGTGGGCAGTCGGAGTGATCTCGTACATCTTGTTGTGTGGGTTCCCTCCCTTTAGAAGTCCTGACCGCAACCAGACGGAACTCTTTGAGTTCATCAAAGCTGGCGCCTATGAGTTCCTAAGTCCATACTGGGATTACATTTCTAATGGTAAGTCAATCAGAGTTGATCTCATTCATTGTATTGTTAAGATTTTCTGAAATTTATTGAGAGGTATTGGCAACATCTTTTTATTGCATGCACAAAATATTGAGATTTTGTTTTGAAAATTTTCTAATCCCATTAAAGTTTGATAACCAATTACTCTGATCTTGTTACTTCTTAATTAATAAGGGGTGGTTTTATGTGATATTTGAAGAAAGTCTAGACAGTCGTCAGCAAAATTCATATTGAATTGAGCATGTAATTGTTTGAATTTTAAGAGGATTTAAATGTCATTTTGGAATTTTTAGAGGGTATAAAATTAACATTGATCATGTCACTTATTTGGAAATTGACAAACAAACAACATCTTACAAAGAATATGAAATCATAAAATTTGAAACATTTTAGGGTAAAATTGAGAAATATTTAGGACATCAAATAATTAGCAATGCATGTTGTGAATCTTAATGACAATAAGCAAATTCAAAATTGTAAATGCAATTTATATAAATGGAATCACATATACATTTATGAAATTTTATGATAATGATGATGTTTAAGATATCTTGTAAAGTTCAAAATCATTGTTTGCATAGATAACTTTTTAAACATTTTATCTGATTTGCCAACTAACTCGGCAAGTATGTCTGTTCAAATCCTCTATGGAAATTGGCCCAAAAGATATGTCAACTTTGACTATTGCAAATAGTGTGACCCCTTAATCTTAGAACAACAGGAAATCTAATTCTGGAGCACAATGGTGTAGTGCTTAGCATGCTGGCCTCTCACGCCAGGGACTGAGGTTCCTTTCCTGGTGGAGACACCAAAATTTTGTGACATGGGTCTCACCTTTGTCATTTCCCTTTCCACATTGCACTCAGTCCACATTGCTGTTAAAATGGGTACCTGAAACCAGGATGTACTGACCTACGTGGTTGAGACTAGCGCTAAGTAGCATCTGTGAAAGTACAATCTTTCAGGGTAATGATATGTATAGCGCTTTGAGCATTTCTAAGGACGTGAAGCGCCATAATATCCATGTTAGTATTATAATTAAAATTTGCTCTCCTTTTAGCTGCCAAGGACATTCTCTCCCATCCCTATGTGTAACCCTTTGAGCAAGTCATAGGATGTGGATAAAGAGTCATATTATTATGAGTGTCCACATTTTTATCTTATTCAAATTTGGTCTCCTTCCAGCTGCCAAGGACATGATACAACACCTACTGGTGGTTGAGAAGAAGCGACGGTACACAGCTATCGAGGTTCTCTCACATCCCTGGATTATCGGGGGCGGAGATATGTCCTTGTTGATGGATAGTGCCAGAATAGACGAGTCTCGGAGAGAGAGGAGGAAGGAATTAGAAGGTCAAGCCAAACAGAACCTCGAAAGTTATACAAGAATGAAAGAAAAGAGAAAAGCTAAGGAGGAATGATCGTAAATTCTGGACCTTGTCTTAGTTTAGTGAGGAAAATATTTATGCATCTCAGACAAAGAGTTCATCACTTGTTTCAATCTTTCCCCTCACCTTTGCAAGGTATACATGCATTCGACAACTGACTGCAAAGGACAGGCGGTATTCATGTACTGTCTATACACTGACTGGTAGTATTCTAACCTTTCAGCAATATTCAAATTAGAACAAGAGTATAGCAGAACTTGATCTTTCTGTAAAACCTGAAAATTAAGGTTTACCCTAAAAAAAAACACCTGAAAAAGCAACATTTTAAAAGCTTGTTGCTCACTCTGCTTTCATATCTAAGACTAAAAAAACATTAAGGCCTCAATTTCTGCCTTTCAAGGTGAGAGAATGACTTTAACTTTTTCCCTATCATTTTTGTATGACTGTCTTGTGCTTTTCTAAGGCCAAGATTATTCCTCTTGTTGATTGGTCATTATTGCTGTAATCCAGCCACTCAGTGGCTTAGGCACACAAAGGGTTAATCAAGTAATTTATTATGTTTTTTTGATATTTATCAATTTGGATTATACCAGGAATTCCTAAGTATTTTCAGTTCTAAGTATACCTTAGCACAATTTCAAAGTTGTTTTTGGAACAATCTTAGTGTAAATACCCCTTTGAACTTGTCAGACCAAATGCTGTAACCATGGCAGGACTAATTAGATTTCAGCACCATGTAAACCGCAGCTTAGAGGGATAAAAAATGATTGAACATTAATTGAAAGTTTTTGTAGTTTTATTGGCCAGTGATGTATAAAGTATGTAAATAATCTTAGCATGTACATAAGTCATGTTTGCTATGCTTTTTCTGTGTCCAAAATACCGCACAGTTTATTTCAGGGATATGCAAACTAAGGGAAATAACTCTTGGTGACAGTGGTTTTGTGTTTATGACACAAATATTCTTTGTAAAATGTGATAAGTGCTATATCTGTTGTTTGATTTGTATTTTTTTAAATGGTCAAATTGTTTGTTCTTTCAATTTGTTTATGAAAGAAAGAAATTTGTTTTGATTTTATTTTTGTATTTATATTTTGTCCAAACCCAAATTGAAGCAACGTTAAAATAAGTAATAATCATATGATATGCAAAAGTGTATTTTATAGACAATATGTATTTTTGAAAATAGATTTACATTTGATGATAAAGTTCATACCATTTTTGACAAGCTTTCAAACATTTATCATTTTAATTGTACTAGTGATTGTTTCATCTTTTGATATGTAATCATCAAACTTGCAAATCTTTAAAAACTAAAAAATATATTTTGATATGCACACATTATTTATTGAATATTTTCTGTACATTATCTATTTAGTCAGGTCTTTGCAATGTGAACAGTATTATTTAGAAACAAATGAATATATATTGTGATCAATAAGATATTGCATTTCTTACTCATCTAATTGGTTAAGGTGCAATCTCATTAAAATCAAATCAAAGTTTCCATGAATACCTTGGTGAAATTCTAATCTGTGTATTGATCCATAGGATGTGTCAGGTTACCTTTCGTTTCAACCAATCACAGACCTTCATAGACATTAAATAATGCCAACAATTTCATAACATCATCAGTGATTGGCTGGAGCAACAGGACTCAGATCAGAGACACAACTAAGTACAAGTGATAATGTTGTGCTGGTTTTAATGAGATTGGTTTAGGCTGTTAACAACACATCTAAAGACACTTTGATATTACCTGTAAAACTTGATAATGGCCAATAAATATGACATCAAATTGTTGAAATTATGTAATTAAAAAGACTGATGAAACACCATATCAAAACCTAAAGGTTTATTAAATTGAATTTAAAAAATTTATTTATTTATTTATTCAATTCTTTTTGATGAAATCATGTACATGTATCAATGATATGATCTACAACTGAAAATAGATCAGAATTGTTTCTTGAAGAATTCGTTGCAAAATAAAAACAGTTATTGTTTAGCCTAGTGTTTGATATGATGTTTTGATAATTGTGACTGTTTCTGTGTCCTTACAGATTATAACCGAGAGTATTGTAGTATGAGAAAATCTAATATGGGCATGTTGAAATATAATTTTTTTCAATCTGACTTTTGAACTGTCAATCAGCATATTTAGAATTTATGTGATATTTGTTACATAATTTATATCACTATTTAGGAAATAAAGATCATTGCAAAATATTTTATATGTGAAATTCTAAAGTTATCGAAAGCACTTTTTTATGTGAAACATACCTTAAAAAATTTAGTAAAGCAAATGGAATTTGAAAAAATACTTGTATGTTGCAGTTTGGTCAGTAAAAAAGTAGATTAATGAATTTAAAAAAATGTCAACACCCCCAACAGTAGTTATATGATAAGCTCCATAAGTTACACACTATTTGTTAATATCTGTACCAAAAGCTATTGAATATAGTATGATTTGTTAGCTATTAATCCCTTGTAAATATTTCTAGTGTTTATAAACGTTTTTGAAGGCTGTGGCCCATGATTTATTACAATAAACTAACTGTGATATTTGTTTTTAAACTGCTTTGCTCTGCTATCCGTCCTATGTTTGACAGTGTTATATTTTTATATAACCAAACCTGTGATATATACACCTGTTTTATACATGTTAAGTATGTAGATAATATTTATATTGTGTTGTTTTTTTTTTTTATCACTGAAAGCAGTTGTTCATTGTTTGTCGTTAGGAAAGTAGCATTTGTATACATTTAGTGACAATTATGTATTTGTCTGTCTGGCATGTATATATAATTATTTTGTACTCAACAGAAATTAATTTAAAAGACTATTATATAGACATGAAGGCAATTGGTATCCATTCAATTTATGCAACAAAACCATCTTCCTACATAAAGCCTAAAACACCAGTTTTATGCCTTGCTGCTGACCCTTGAGTTTTCTGTGTTTGCTCTCTAGCCTTAGCAGCACCGAAAAGTAAAGGGTCTGCAGTAAGGCATAAAATAACATTTCAGAAACTGGCGTTTTAGGCTTTGAGTAGGAAGATGGCAAGTAACCAATTCCTACACAAAATTCCTAGCCTGTGACCAAGTTTGAAGTCCTGAAATTGTAAAACCATTGAACGAACATCTAGATAGAGTTATGCTATAAGTTTTCTTTTCATTTGACCTTCAAATTTTCAAAAGTAATTTTGAATATGTCTAAGTATACCCCCCAGTATGTTTGGATTATTTTCACTTTTGTTGTATGTGTATGCAAATAATTTTGCTGTAATGATATATACACAAAGAACTTAGTTAAGCACAACCCAATGTTTTCAGAAAAAAGCTTCTGCTAATAAACCATACAAAGTTCCAGGAAAACAGTTAGTGTTTTTCGATAGAACGATCATTTGGCAGTGTAGAAACGAAAACATCACTCAATTTACGATTCACTGTCTTTGGATAATTTTTTTTACCCAACTTGGTATTTTCGAAAATCTAAGTTTACTTATAATTGAAAATGAAAGTCAATATTGTTTCCTGCAATGTGGTAAATATTATTCTCTTGACTGAATTGATAATTTTTAGTAAGGATCTCTTAGCAAATGTTAGTCGTTAGAGCAGTATGACCCTTCAAAATCAGAAAATTATCAAATATCAAATTTGAAAAAAGCTTCACTAAGAAAGAATTAGCCATTGTTTAAGATAATGGCTTATCGATAGGGAGAAGAAGTGTTTTACCAACAAGTCCAACTCAAAGAATCTCAAATTTACTCACAGATTTGAAGATTTTAGAACTTTTCTCAATTATGGTCGAAAAAAGTACCGAAACTTCAATGTCCTGCTGTGCTCTTATCGTGCATGATAAAAAATGTTTCTCTAGTTGAGTGTCGACAAGGGATCAAAAATGTTATTTTTGATTTAAAAAATCCAAAGTTTCATGAGTGGTTTCTCACCAATGACAATAGTTATATTTAGCCAAAATTCAGTGGTCTCACATTTTTATTCATATTTTCAATTATTCTTTATTATAATGATTTCAATCTAAATAAATTTAGATCAACAGATTTTTTATTTTGTCATACTGTTGATCTAAGATTGACCAGTGTGAGAGGTCGTCCCGGTGACCCTTCGTATGCAAATAAGGAATTCGCGATTTGATCAATCAAATTCGACGTCACAAACAGTTCATAGTCGCTCATTCAAGGTGTGAACGGAAGAAACATATAATAGCTTATGGCTGTTCTCAATAATAGTGTGCCTTGAGAAAAATAAATCTTGTTTTTGATACTGATAAGAAAAATATCGGTAGGTTCATTTTATTTTGGTTGTATGAAATATATCTAGTTTTATGATTGACAAACAATCAATATTGTTTTAATTATTTGGATGGAAATGAAAGAAATTAGTACAAACGAGTTTGATCAAAAGGAGTTACCTCCCCTTGCATGAGAATTTTCGTAAATATTGACATTTATCATGCTCTAACTTTATGATTATTATTCGCCACGTTAGTATCTGTACGATGTGCAATCATCATTTGTCATTGACAACTAGCAAATACGCTAAATCATTTTAAAAAGATAAAATATAATCTATTAATACATCCAAGCAATCGGATAATTCATCGCTCTACTCCGCTCCAAATGACAGAGCTCCGAACATCATCCATTTCTAAAGATGTGCTGCTGAGTTGTTTTAACTTCCAGCGAGCTAGGGCAACTTTTCTGATTGGCCGAGCGGCTGATTTCAGAGGTCACCGGGATGACCCGCCTTACGGGCCAATCTTAGATCAACATGTATGACCAAATATAAAACCTGTTGATCTAAATTTATTTAGATTGTAATGATTTTTACGTCAATTAAATAGTCAATAAAACCGCAATTGTTATATCTAAAGTGGTCAATACATCAAAGATATCACAATATTTAAAGAGCTCCCAATTTCATTTTACAAAATGGCCTGTGCTTAATTAAGTTCTTTGTGTATACTTCATGTATTAACAGATGAATAATTTTTGTTAAACTTTCAGTGAAAAATTTGATATGCAAAAATATTCCTAATGGAATTTTTTTTTATTAACAAAAATGGTTTTGCTAAGAACATGTTCATCTTTAATTTATCTTTATTGTACATTTATTATTTTGATAAATTCATGTGTCAGAACATTGTATTTGTAATAAGAAAAACCTTTAAATTATTTTCAAACTTTTGAATTTTAATTTATAAGATATTGCTGAAATATTGAGATTTTGTGAATATGATTTAAAATTAAAACCTGTCACAAATTATCCATCCCTTAGACTGGTCAGTGTTACATTATTATGCGATATATTTGATACCTCTTTGTACAGTGATTGATTCTAAAACATTGATCAATAATTATTTGTATAGTTGTGTTGAAATGTACAGTGTAAAAATAACAATAATCATAACCTATTGCCCAGACATACATTCCAATAAAATTCTAATAATCTTTTTTGGCTTTTTATTTTTGTTTGTTACATTACAATGTGACAGTTGTCTGGTGATGAGGTCAATATTATACAATTATAGACTTAAAAACAGGTATTGACCTCAGCTCAGACCCCAGGAAAACAATATTGATCGAGAACAAAGTCCGAAGTTGATATTGTTTTTCTTGGGTATTGGCCGAATTCACCAGTTGCATGTCATGAAGCAATGGTATGATGATATTTATTCCCCATGTGATCTATAAAATTAGGTATTGGCCAAATTCACCAGTCCATAATTGTTTTGTTATGTGTCCGTTTCAAAAGAAAAGAAAGCATGAAACTGCACTCATGAATAGCATTAATAATTGTCAGTTTGATTGTTAGCAAGGATGTTATAATACCTTAAAATTCTAATAAATATGAAATATGAAGTGAAAATCTTTAAGTAAATGTAACGCTAAATTACATAATTGAGCATACGAATAGGGCGTCATAAGTGTAATTTGATTTTAATTCAATTTCTCCACACAGTCGATATTAATGAGACTGTTTACTTCCGCATACTAGATTGATTATATAAAAGTAAGAATAAGGACAACAAAATTCAAAACACAACAAATTTATTACATTGACAAATAATAATTCACATGTGATGATCTTTACAAACATGTACAAATAACAAATAAATAGAGGTGCTGCTTCATAAACAGATAAAATACATAGCTACATTTATTCCTAATCTTCATTTGCACTCAAAATTATCTATCATTATCAACTAATGACAAACTGATTTCAAAGTTTACTGAATGTCATCGAGAATTCCATGGACAACTATTCATCTAAAAACAATTAAAGTGAAATTTAATATCAGTTTTACTAAATGTCCTTGTTTATTCTTAGAATGATATTAATCATCTAAATTCCCAGAAAAAGATTTTGGTAAGAAATTTGCATTAAAAAATTATCCAAATTGAGGCAAATTTCAAACCGGCATAGTTCAAGCTGTGCACTGCAAATGCAATGTCAGGAATGTTCATATGATTTAAGCATTTAAACCTGCCGTGAGTTCAGTAACATTAAGCGAGCACTCTTGAACATTGATGAGTTACTGAACACAAGGCTGCTTTAAGGGACAGTCCTATCATGGTAATTATTGTGAAAAGTGTACCTCCCTGTTTATACGTTTATATGATTATTACATGATTATTTCACACATTTTATTGAGGGTAACATTTTAGTTGTTTTATAGATTTAACAATTTGACAAATATTAGAATGCATCACTGCATCCTTTTGAATTTCGTTTCCACAAAAAATACCCTGACAGAACTGTCCCTTTAACCTGACTCTTCCACACTTGGGATAGAATCATGATGCAGCTAACGTAGGAAAAAGGTCGCTCTACAAATTCAGAATCATCATTTCATTTGAACCAATGCCGCTAAAGATTGTATCAATTTGTGATGTAAAATAAATGATTCAAATCTGGGCTTCTTTCCGTAAACATAGGACTTAAACAACAACAATATTTACACAACAAAATTTTCACAAATGAAATGCAGGAATTACACCCATAATCTTACATTTACCTATGCTACATAGATCAAGATGCTAAAGTCGATTGTTAATTCTCAAAAACAAACAGTATCATTGCAACAGGCACTATTCAATAATGTTTTTATAATCTGTAACACTATATTGCACAAATGCCAATATCAGGAAAATTATTTTCATGTTCTTCCATAAAAATTACTTACATTTAATACAAGGCAAGATAATTTGAATATTTTTATATAACTGAATTGCACACTTGTGAAAATACGACAGCAAAAAAGTATAACAGATTTTTTTTTTCCATATGATTTTAAAGTCAGGTTTTATTATCTAATGCTGAAATGGAATTAACAGTGAATTCTATATCGTATTATATCATCTCAATAAACATCATATTTAAAACATTTTGAGGTGAGGCTGACAAAATATGTTGATATGTGATAAATATAATTGTCATGACAGACTGGCATATTCATTTCAAACTTTTATTACAGGTTCACATGTGTTCAACACAAGTTTCAAAATAATTTTGAATCATTGAAATTGAATTAATGATTAACTTAAAATTCAATAATTTAATCTGTACCATATCCGTACATGTTCATTAAATTCTAACCAAAAAGTCATTTCAAATTCAAACAATTACACAATTTTACTTAATTGATGATTATTTTACATAAATCATAGCACTTTTCTATCAAAATGTTTATGAAATCTATCATAATTCAAACACCAAGAAAAAACATTTCTAGAAATATGTAATTCAATTTTCAACACATGATAAAGACTATTTGTATTCATATGTATATTCATCAACGATAAAGCTAATAATAACTAAAGCTATCTTTATTCAAACTTGTGCATATGATTATGTGTCAAAGATGAACAAATATACGAAGTGCATGATTCGTAAAAATCAATTAGCTCAAATCTAATACAGACAGTTTAGTCATTGGTAAAACATTTGAGCTCTTTTAAAACATTAGCAAAAAAGCTATGTCAAGAATATTGAAAAGGGATCGGAGACCAGACAAAGGTAAATACAACAGACACTTGGTCTGATAAAGGGGGGCTAACGCTCCCTGAAACGTAGCATGAAGTTATTCCTTGAAGAACCTTTGTCTTGTTGTATTTATGTTTCACAGGTTTTCTACCCCCTTTTACTTTCCTACTGATGGGCCACACCATTTAGATCCGCCGGAATTATTTAGTAGATGAACAAGAACAGCTAATCCTCCAAGATCACTGAGGAAAGCGCCACCAAAATTTGTCAAGAATATTTGTGGCTGCAAATACTTAGAGCATAAATGTCCATGCCCTTGGATTCTTAAATTATTTCATATTAGCATTCTTTATCAATCAATCTTTCTTAAAATGAAATATCTCAATGATAAAAGAATAAACATTTTATCACACCTCATTCTAAATATCAAATTTCTTATAGTCCAATGAAATTTGAGCATTTTTTGAGGTAACCATATGAACAACATTATACAATAATAAACAAAGGAACAAATTCTTATCTTTGAAATTTATCTATAATCTGTAACAATGAACATATGAATGGAAAACAAAAGACATAGTTTATACTATATATATAGAATGTCATGTGTATGAAAATCCCGGGACCCTTAGCTCATCGTAATCAAATGTGACTAGGCACTATATGCTAAGGTGCACTTAGAGCAAAGGGTGCTTTGTGATCAAATCCCATGGCAACTTTGCAATGTTCATGAATAATTTTCATATCTCTTACCATCATCCCTGAATACTTAAATCTGAGACAGAGTTGTAAATTAATATTTTAATCATCAAATTGTATATTTCACAAAACATAAAAGCATAACCCAATATTTAATATTAAAGCTTTAGATTAATCAATAATATTTATAATATCTCAATATTGAAAGTGGACAATGCTCCTTAAGTTTGATGAGTGCCATCTCGGACGAAACTAGTTACAGTAGAACATGGATATAGCAAACTCGGATATAGTGAACCAATTTTTAAGGCCCGTCAAAGTCCCTATGTGTGGCCGCCAAACGCAAGTAGCGAACACCGGATATAGCGAACTAAATTCTTTGGTCCCTTGGAGTCCGTTATATCTGTATTCTACTGTTTTATCCGCTAGCTCACTAGCCCCTGTGTATCCAGGTATCCTTCATCTTGAGCTCCTTAATTTTTGTTGAGTATTTGTTGGTTAGAAGGCGAGTTGGGTTTTACAGAAACAAATTTTCTTTGTCATTCTACTGTGCAGACTTGAATCTTGAGAAAAGCCTAAGGCAAGATAAGGTCAAAATGTTTGTTATTTGAAAAAAATTTAAGACTGAATATTAAAAGATAATTGATGTTATGAATTTCCTATCGGAGGTCTCATTTATCACACAGCGAAGGACTAGTCCAATCACTACAAGTTGGTTGTCTTAGAAGGGCAGTTGCATGAGTTTTAGATATTCAAAATTGCAGTAATATTTTTCTTAATCAAAAGTGGAAGTTCTTAAATGAAAGTAACATATTTGATTAAGCAACGTGAATATATTTCCCTATTTCAAATCATTAAAAGATGTTAACATTACAATGGCACCCAATAGTTTTTGCTTTACACTTGATAATTTTTTTTATCACTACATATATTTGTGTTGAGTTGGGTTAGCTGCCTGAAGAAAAATAATTGTCCTAGAGTGATAATTTCATTGGATAATTTGAAGAAATACAATTTCAAAATACCATTTTCTGCCCTTTTAAATCTTTTCACATATTCAGCAGATTTTGCTTTCAACAGACTGAAAACAAGAGCAACAGCAGATTTCACTTGAAATTTTGTTAAAGCTCAATCGAAAAAGCTCCTTGATAAAATCAAAATTGAATTTGTTCCATAACTTGTCCTATATAAAAGCAAATAAGAGAAATAATTTATTTTGGACAGATATAATTTTCTTGACAGGTATCAGGACATTGTGGGAATTTTGTGGATACAAGTACACCTATGAACCAAAATGATATCATTTATCATTAACTGAGGTATTTTATGGAAGTTGGAACAAGTGATATCTGCTTCATAAGCATGAAAGCATTTCAATCTCTTAGGTTTTTGAAAATCTCTAAGTGTACCAATACGTTAGCTTATGACTATCTTAGCACTAAGAGAGTTCTGAACATCTAGACCCTCATTCTTATGTTAGTGCTCATTGTTGGTTGATGTAACATGTGGCAAGATATAAAAAAACATCCACTTTACATAGAAGTTATTCATTTCAGATTAATGATTCAAGCCAGTGAATGTGATAGTTCCCCATACACTTAGACGTAATTTCAACAAGATATACCATAATCATTTCTTTTTTATCAAATATGTTCAATTTTCAGTTTTAAAATCTATGTGTGCATCACACAGGTGATAGAACTCTAATCTTCTCGAAAGAAACAGACCAAATGTGTGATGTGGCATCTCCGATTTCACAAATATATTGAACAAATCTAGAGGTCAAATAGAAAAAGTTTTGAATTATACAAAGGACATTTTGAGTACCAGAGGACACAGGACAATTTCAGTACTTGAACTTCCTTGAATAGAGAATGTTTCTACCCTTAAGTAATTTCCCCTAGATGAACATGGTGACAGGTGTTTAGTGAACTCGGAGCAAGGATGATCTGAATGTAAACTCATGACATCTGAAGCACAGCGACGTGGGAATGCGAGAGTGAGGGAACAAAACTGATCACATCTTGCTGAAGCAATCCTTGGCACTCGTCCATATAGCTATACCCTGTAAATGTAACAAAAATACAAAATATAGACATTAAGAATTATTTATTATCTAACATGGGAATAATGATGAAAGGTCCTATCATTACTCTTTTTGACTAGTATTAACTTCTAAGATACCTCTCTGAGGGTACATCTACCGGTAATTTTCAATGAACTGGTTTGATGGCACTCTCCACGGTATTGTAGGCAGCTGACCATACTGAGTTTAAACCAGATCCACTATAGGATTCCCGAATGATAGACTAACAGTTAAAATTTATCAGTTAAACTCCTCTACTAATTTTATTGAGATAGGTCTATCAGTAAATGTTTTTGAGTTCTGCTCCAGAAACAAAATCACCGGTGCTATAAATACAATTCTCCAGAAGTTGAAAATCCAAAATGAATGCTGATTGAATTTCTTAGACTTCAATCTCAGAAATGAAGAGGACAGACTGACAGACTGACTGTGAATATATAAATTGTCTTTGGAACTTACCTTTTTACATTGTTTAATTTGCATGATGGCATAGTTAGTAAAGATTTCCTTCAGGTCTTTTGATTTTTGTCTCTTGAAGCGGTCCATGTCTCTAAGTGCAGCTTCAACAAACTTCCTGAAATGTAAAATGATACGTAAATGAGATTTCCTTGTTTTCTAATTTAAAACATTCAGGTAAATTTAACACTGGTGTATAAAAGATGACTGCTGTCCGACCGTGGAAAATTGTTATCAATATTCATTGAATTTACATGATATCCTCTGCCTAAAGCAGCATTTCACCGTGACATATTCCCAAGTCCCCAAATAAATCAGAATATCTTTCCTTAATTTTCTAAGAGAAATTTTTACAACAAGGTCATCAATCAAAATTCTCAATCCTGTTTCCATGGAAACTGCCAAAAATGAATTTATGAAAAAGTTGAAAATCATGAATTGCACATCTTTACATGCTGACTGATTCATATACCAAGTTTCATTGAGCTAGGTCTAACAGTTTTGAAGTAATGCTCCGGAAACAAATTATTACAGACAGGTGGGCAGATTGACAAGGTGATGACTATATCCCATGGTATTACATGCCGGTTGTAGAAAAAGAAGAAACATGATTGTGCGTAAAAAGCATTAAAAAGCGTTAGCTTACACTTTTAATGTTTATCTATCAAATCATCATCTCAACTGCAGAACACCTCATGGTCAAAGGGGAGGTAATACACGGAAGAGTTCTCTGTCTTGCATATGAAAATTTCCAATGCTGAAGAAACACTAGAATTTGGATGCAAGCGTGCAGATCAAATGGAATTATAGAGTGTTATAAGTGTTATAATTATAGACAAGTGTTTGCCACTAACATGGCAATGTCCCACGCCATCATATTTCATAATAATTATTAACAAATTAAAAAGCCATCAAAGAAGCTTGAAAATAAGGTCATGGTTTCCAAGTGGAAAGTGTACCATATGAATCTCATAAATCTTTGTTTACACCCTTCACACATAATGTAAGAAAACAACTTCCTTTGATGGCTTTCCAGTTGAAACCAACTTTGAGTCAACGAAGAAATTCTTACTCAGTAAATATTTCTGCTCTAATGGCGAGACTAAATGTTCTTCAAAGACAGATACACATGTTTCACCTTTTCACTTGACGTGTATGCCTATCAACAATCAAGTCTGCCAGCATTCTAGTGATAAAGCTAACAGATACTAACTGTGTTTCATCCTGTGTTTGACGTAGTTCCGCCTCAGCCTGTACAATTTGCTCCTCAAGCTGTTTGATCTTCACATCCTTCTGCTCTGGTGTGTCACTGCCGAAGAGTTTTGTCTTCATCCCAGTTAGAGAGAAACTCCCTGCCTGCTTCCCTTGTGACTGTACAAGAAAGAATAATATGGTTATGCTCATTGTCGAAGGTGAAATATTAGTTTGCTTTTTTACAAAGGCAAAGTCAGCGTTGTCTGTTTGTAAGGAAACATGGCTTCAATCGAAAATATTTATGAAAGTATCACAATTATTTTACTGGTCCATTTACAGGGGCTCAAAATGGATATATCAAAACAACTTTTTAAACCAACATAGGCGATCAGTCAAGGCTTGCAACTGTAAAAATTATTTTGATTTAAGCTGATATCCCCTAATCACTTGTACATCTTTGGTTATTCTCTTAATGTAGGACAGCTAGAACCAAAGGCTCGTGACTGTGAACAGTATTTCCCATTGCGCAGATATCCCGTAATCACTTGTATCTCGTTGGTTATCTATAAATGTAGGAGAAATAGAAGCCACTGACCAGGATATCCTTCTGACTAGCCTTGTATGACAAGTTGTCCTCTGCCTTCTCTAGATCGTACTGAACACACTCGTACTTCCGACTCACAGACCTGATGGACACACAATATATAAATAATGCATTATTTTCAGACATCTTAAAAAAAGTTGTGCTCATTAAGATTCAGACGAAAGTAATGAGAGGAAGCCTTTTTTTATTTGAAACTTTTTTTCTTAAATGAACATGAAAATAATCAAAAGAAATACAAAAGGATAAATAGATACGAACTTAAGATCACTGCCAAAAAGCATCTTTATAGGCATACACAACCAGAAACGATATAACAAATTCATGTTTAAATGTGACATTTTGCCAGGAAACAAAGTTCAGTTTTTTTATCCCCTTAGACTAAAACTTAGTCTCAGAAGTATCTTTTTTTCAATATTGACAATTTAAAAAAAAAGGAAATCATGTATTATTTGCTATTCTTTTCTAGCTTGGGTTGGTGGTGAATTGAATATTTCTGCTCAAAAGCCTGGATAATAGGCTTTTATCCTTTGTCATCATTTTGTTAAAAAAAAGTTTTGATGAGTGTGTTTTATATTATGCTTGTTGAAAGCAGAAACAAATTACTTTTTTCTTTGGACCTAGTATCAAAACAATAGCTTTTTACAGGATTGCACAGAAAAAAGTATCTGAGTATTACCTGACAGCATCACCAAATGCAAGATATTCCTTCAGTTGATCAGCATATTGTTCCTCTTCTTCAAGGGTTGCGTCTATTGACGATGCAAATCTGAAAAAATGCAGCAAGAATTCTTAATAATTTCATAAATCATTACAAAAAATGTAAGGTGTTTCATTACAATCATACAAATATTTGTAACAGAATCCTTTAAAATCAAATAAAGAACAAGCTCTAATGATTAACAAATTTCAAGGTTGCAACTTTTCCGTGTAGATGTTATCAAGGAAGCAATCTTGTAATAAATAAGAAACTTGTTCTCTATTTTAACCATGATAACGGTGTCTGCATGTACAACAGAATGTTATAATCTTGCAATAAATAAGTTGTACATCCTTGACATTAGAAATTATTCTCTATTTCTTCTCACCACTTCTAAATGCCTGTTAAAGTCATTTGAATATAGATATCATTAAATACTTTCCTTTTTTTCATGAAATATCTTATATTCTTATACATGTATCTATCAATCAGCAGTGATGGTGGTTTTCTTTCTAGAATGTGCTTTAATCAATAAAGGTTGGTAAAACAGGCTAGATTTACAAAAGTGAGTGGTTGAATTTAATAGATATATAGACATATAACAATTTTAATGACACATTTGAAATATTTACAAATATTTATTCACTGTAATGAAATTACATTTTCATATAACATTAAAAGTGTCATGGTTTGGATAAAGATTGAAATATATGAAGATAAAATTCAATGATAGACCAGCTACTCACACGTCCATGTAATGGCCGCTACTCTGAAGCGCATCAGCAATCTCCTTCTCAATTCCACTCCACTCATTATAAACCCGAGCATAGTTAGCGTGAATCTTGTGGATCCCGTATAACTTGTCACATATTCTCTGAAATAAGTCATAACAATGTATTTTATGCATTTAAAATAAGCTATTCAACATTTTTATGGGAGCTTTTTTTTGGAGCATATGGTCAAGGCAGAGTTGATTAGGTTTGGATTTGATTGTACATACCTTATAGATAACAGTATGTTTAGTATATATGATGATTACTTATCTGGCTTCATCTTCATCTATGTATATAAATACCATACTGTATACCGCATAATTAGTCAATAGATGGGGCCATTCCAGTGTAATGGCATATCTGAACCCCTGTACCGGTGCCTCACGGTACAATTCGCTATGAAATTTCATCCACTTTACTGATTGAGGTAAAAAGGGAAAAACATAATTTTTCAGCAGAGTAAGTGTAATTGCATAATTTAATGGCAAAAATCATAGTAATTGCGCCAAAAGCATAGGGGTTGGCATCTCTGTGTTATCCATGTAATTTATTTCTTTTTATTGCTACAACTTCTAATTGCCTTTGTAGAATTAGATATCAAGTAAATACTTCTGTGTACTCACAGCTCTGATCCTCAGTATATTGGTGATGTTGTTTTGCAGTTCATTGCTGTAGTTCTTTAGTTCTTCAAATCTCCTGCAAAGATTTCAAGCAATCAAACTTGAATTACAATGTTACCCTGTTTGTTACATAGTCATTATCAAATCAGAACCAACCTTGAAAGAGCCAAACTTCAAATATATATTTTGAATTTTAAATGGCACATTAGGGTTGATAGTATATTCAAATCCAGAATCGTTTTCAAATCCGTTTAGCTGAATATATGTTTTTTTACTTTCTCAGATTTGTTAAGAGTGAGAGAGAAAGGCTTGATAGTCATCCATTCAATTTCATTTTGCATTCTTATAATACAGTGGTAATTGTAAATCTTAATTTTATAACCATTTATTAATATTTATGTTTTTGGACTTTCATAAAAGAGTGAGAAAGAAGGCTATTGTGAACAACTAGCGATAGTTGATTGCTGGGTAATATTGTGACAGATTATCAATAAAGGAAAGGCAAATTTTGCTGCTTTATTTGCGATGTTTTCAAACTCAGCCAGCTTGTGGAAGTTGTAATTTTAAATTGGCAACAAGAAGGCTATCTGTTGTATCTTACGGTTGCTACTTTTTGCTCTCAGCAAAAATTACTACCTCCACAGTAACTATTGATAATGTCATTACTATAACAAAATTATGTTCTTCTGGTAATAATCTTTTATTAATACACAATAATGCTGTATGGGCAATAAACAATAACTTCTCGTACACTTGATGAAAACACAGATCTCTTTGTTTTAATATACAGAGAACAAATACCTACCTGTCTGGTTTCTTGAGCCTAAATGAAGCACTGAGAGCTTTCAACCTTGAGTCAGCCTGCAGATAAAGCAAGGATTGTATACATGGTGCTATTTTCAGTATACAAGATCAAAACAACAATAATCTGAAATAATAATTAATGTTCTGTAAAGACAGAGCAAGTAATTTGGTATGATGCTTGCAAAGTGCTCAATCAATTAAAATGCAACCTTCAACAACTTTAATGAGGTAACAAACTTGTTGAAAATATGCCTCTAAGGCTAAAACAAAAACAATGTGTTTCAGGTCACAAAAAAATAACATTTTACAGGTGGTAGGCAGGGAAATGTTTTTTTTATCTTATATATTTATATTGTTTTACTGATATTCATGTCTTGATCAAGCAGGAAGTATAGTGAGCATTCATCTCATCTGTGCTTACAGAACAGTTGTTGAGGAACACATATCACAAACCTAATCAAAAGGGCAATTTGATTGAGAACTATCAATTGTTGTAGGAAAGTATCATTTTAGTGCAGATCAACATTGTAAAGCAGCATTAGGAAGGTTTGAAGTCAAAATAATGATCGAAAACCAGACAATGACGCACACCAATCATTCCAAAATAATTGGAAACTTATCTAAAGAAGTCAGAATGACATTTAAGGTTTGACCATGTTTGAAAGGTTATAAAATTAGTACTCATGTAACTTGGACTTATGAATTTGGCTTCCATGAACATTTATAGCTGTTATTGAAAACAAACTAAATAATATAATTGAAGTTTGGGGATGAGTATGTGAGATTTTATTGAATTTTTATAATTAACTATACCATCTATGTTCATTTAAAAGTAAAAGATTATGTGTAGAAAATCACAGAGTGGCTCGTTAATAGAACTTTAAAATTATAAGAATGACATGTTCCTACCTTGCTCTGGAAGTCTGTTGCATACACAGAATCTTTCCATCCGTTCTCCTGTAACAAAACAAACATTAAATATCTGTCCAAGGTAACTTACAAACAAACTATGACTTTGGTTATAAACTAATGAAACTATCATGCTTTAGGTTACAAAGTATGACAAAGTTCCTCTATTTTGGAAGAACATTGAATCATAATTATGAATGTTGACCCAAATTGTTACATAAAGTGATTAGATAAGAGATTTTGATTCTTAAAATCGTATATAATGAAATAGAAAATGAAGAAGAAAAGTTTAACTCTTGAAATTTTGGTGTATCATGAAATATTCAATAAATATTTATTCACCTTTCATTTTAAACTTAAAATGTAAATTTCATTTCATGATGTCAATATTTCCAATATTTACTTACATTTCACACCTGATAATTTAAATTGTATATTTCGTGCAATTATTTATATTAAACCTGAAGTTCAAATCACAACACCACTCACCCTCTGCATAAAACCCATGAAGATTTTGTCATGACAAAGCAAGGGATGAGCTGATACTCTCAACAGAAACACCTGTAGTTAGAAACAATAACAATGTAAATAGAGGATATCGTATTCGATGTAATAAGCGCCCTGCTCCGATAAGCGCCCCAAAGGGTTTTGTAATTGTAGGTCTAAAACCCCATTATCAGCCGTACTAACATTATAAATTCAACATATTTACTCTGTTTCAAGAGAAATTAAAGCGGCAATATGTGTTATTGTCTACTCAATAATGTGTAAGTATGTTTTGAACGTCTGTATCAGTTATCAAAGACAATCTAAACACAGTTCCATTTGAGTAGTCTTTATTTTTCGGTTGTTATTCACACCACTTTAATAAGCGCACACCCAAGTCAATTATTTAAGCGCTGGGTGCTTATTACATCAACTATGGTATTTGACATTTCTGTATTTCAATGCATATACCAAGTGAAGTAGAAATTCTGTTTCACAAGTGGTGCAGACAAGAGTGTAAATATCTACTTTTCTTCATGAGATGAGATTACGTTGTATTAAAATTTATCATCATTTAAAGGGACGGTGCACACCTACACTAGTTAAGGAATGGCGACTATACCAATAAAAAATACAGTGAACCAACCTCAAGAGCCTGTCTTCGTCTTTCAATAAAATCTGGGTCAAACTTATCAGTTGAAGCATTTTGCCAGGTGAAAGATGCCTAAAACATAGAACAAAATTACAAATCAAGATTCATCCTCACAATCATCATCATTTGTCATGACATTTAGAACATATGAGGCCATATCTAACAAGAATGTAATAAAGGAGCCAAGAACTTGTCTTTTCTGGAAAGAACTCAAAATAAAGCTAAAAGGTGAGAGAGATTGTGCAGTACCCTTATAAGGGGTAGCTTCAAGAGTCAAAGTAGAAAGTTTCATTCTTCAACTTAGTACATATGGTCGGGTTCTCTGGTATCCTATGTTGCTATTATGAACCAATAGAAAATCTTCACAAATATGCAAAAAAATAGAATATTTCATATTTTGAAATGATTAACATAAACATATTTCTTTAATGGCAACCTGATGAAATATAGGTCATAAAAATTACAACATCCCCAACTATTTTTTCCGGTATAAAAACAAATCAAGTTAGTCAAGAATGAACATGAATGCAGTTTAAAATTGCCTTTCAGAATAGATTTATGTTCAAATGTTCTCTCTTCAAATCACATAAGAGAAGCATTGTTAATACATTCTTCTCATATATGACTGTACTCCATGCCACTACTCACATTTATGTTTATTTTGTACTGTACGTGGGCCTAAGGCCTTTTTTACAAAATAAACTGGATTGATTATGTATTGGTAAATAGATATATCACCATACTGGGAATCCTCGTATTTAAGCCCTGGGCTAAATTTCGAATTTCACCCATTTCATAATATATTTTCTGAAATTAAGCCCTGGGCGTAATTTCGAAGAGAAATATAGTATTATAATAAAGTTATAATTAACTTTAACTGAAATCCTGTTAAACCGATATCGTAGTCCCATACAGACCGAGTGATTCCATAGAAAGCCCTTGGTTTTAACATTTTGAAGGAAGAAATGTTATATCAAAATCAAGTCCATGGGCTAAAAATCGAAAATCTGAACTCGTTAATAAGCCCAGGGCTTAATAAAGGCAGGGCTTAAATACGAGGATTCACAGTATTTCTAATGTAAAGTGTGAAGAAGAATGCATCTGAACATATAGAGCGTGTTCAGATCTACACTGTATTATTTCGTTACCTTCTTCTCAGGTAGAGGTGGGACGACGATGGCGGGGTACATGATATCCAGGTAATTACGCAGCAGCTCAAACTCGCTGTACCGTCGCCATAGAGACGTTGCTCCATCTCCATAACCCTTCATATTCTCATCTATCACCCTGTAAACATAACTTTAATTGTGAATAACAAGTTCTAATTTGTGACAACATTTTGTAAAATCAGAAATTTTGACAATGCAATCATATATTTTAACATGTTTAAGATGCTATCAACCGATCAAATTGACCAATCAGGGCTCATCTTATCAAGCTGTAAGTCTGTATTCGCACAAAACGTTCAAATTTCAAACAAATAATGTTAATGGTGGCCGCTTTATGATTGCATAAATCAATTCAGTCATCTCATGTTTGATTTGACAGTCATAGGACGCTGAAGGGCGACTGACGCAACCTGTTTCTGTATCAAGCTTAACTCAATATAGGAGCGAGGCGAGTATTATTGAGGCTAAATTTACTTAGGCTGAAGAATGATTGAAAAAATAAGAAATGTTTATATTGTCTTTTTAGCACACCATCTTTCCAAGACAAGAATGAAAACGTATCATAAAATGTGAGAATACGATTACATGGAATTCACCACATTATAAGTATCCATATTATCAAAGTGGATAAGTCAAATGATTAAAGGAGACAAGATTTGATAAATCATTATTCATGACATACCTTGTCTCTATCAGATAGACAATAAAGGTGTCCTGCATCTTCATGGATGCATTGGTTCTCTTCTCCGGCTCTGACACTGTGATCTCCAGCCATTGTAGCAAGTTGGGCTAAAAAGAAATCAAACCAGATATCTCCTTAGATAAGAGGACATTCTCAAGGAAATAATTAAAATCACCTAGAGCATCAAGTTTGATTTGTAACTAAGCTTTGTAACCAAAGTAATGCTTTGTGAAATAAAAAAGAAACTGATTGACCAGCACAATCAACATCAATGAAAATGAGATTACTAGCTGAAAGTTTATAGATTCCAATCTGTGTTTAACTGAACATCAAAGTACATTTCCCTGAAATTATTGACATGGTGTGTATAAAAGGATTACAACAATTTCTAACTTCTTATAATATCTTTCGCCTTTTATTACTCTTTACAAGAAGAATTAACCTTTTGTTAAACATATAAACTGTTGAAAGCTCAGATGCAAATCCAAATAATATGAAATGGTCAAGGTGTTTCAATCATAAAGCTGTAAACTGTAGAAATATATTGTTTGATTTGAATTGAAATTATAAAGAAATGTATGCACTCATTAAGATGAGAAATTTGCCAGAATTAATGCAATAAAACTGTTATACTTACACTATTTAAGTAATTGTTACCTATATAATGAAACAATAAGCATGAACTGAAAATTATATTTAAAAAATACCAACCAATAGCTTGTTTTGATAGTAACAAGGGGGTGTGTCTAAAAGACAACTGCTCTACAACATTACGAGTTTTATTATATAATTAAGTTTAACAGTAACATCAAATATTAAATCAACTATTTAACACATGTCAGTAAAAACATTTGCAGGTTATTTACATATCATATACATTAAATAAACATATGCATTACAATTCATAAACAAAGCCTGTCACAGCTGATCGACTGAGCAGAAGTCGCATAGATTATCATATATTCAAGTGCTAATTCTTCAAACGTTTCGCCGTAGGTCAGCTAAAAAACACAATTTATCTATCTGTTAGACATTTCTGAAGTACCTTAGATAATTTTACTGTTTGCTCTGTCTTTATGTTTTGATTAAGTTCGACTTTCGTCGGCGTATTTTCTTTTTTCTGATCTTCGTCCGCCATGTTTATTTTGGTCGGAAGTAGAATTAACTTCCGGTAAATGGCTGAATACTACTGGCCAAATTTACAACTTATTATTAGATAAAGAACAATTATCGATTCATTGCGAACGGTGTAGGAGCTTTGAAGACATATATCAGAAATATTTTCTTCACGTAAACTCACATTATTTTAAATATATTTCTCTGCAAATATGATAAGACATAAAGCTAAATAAATAAAAAATATATAGTTCTAAACAAATTGAAAAAAAGGAAGATCTATTAAATACAAACATGTCGAAATACATTTTTCAATTACTGACACGTTAAATAGACTATTATACAAGGCTGAATATATAAAAATGCGTATCGTTATTTTAAGAAAAAAACAAAAACACTTTCAAGTTTTTATAACAATCCAGTCAAAGGAAACTTTTGTTAAACACTGTATATTTTGACCCAATATAAAATGACAACGAGAAGAACATTGTGACTTGGCATGGAAATTGCACAAACGTTGCCTGAGATATCCGGCCGTCTGCAAACAATTAGGCGTATTTCAACTCATGCTTTTCTCAGTTGGAAGAATGTCTCATTTCTTTTATCAGAAGAAGACTTATTTTACCCACAGAATTTCTAAAATGATCGCAATGATAGTTACATGAAAAAGGTGAATCACTATTGTCACCGAGAAGTTCAAATATAGCAAGCTTGCACCATCCAAACCAACCATCAGAAGATATTTCAGATTCGACGAATGTCTAGCTTACACTGAGCATGTTTATTTTTACCGTCTCGAATTTTAAAAATCAAACAAACTCATATAACTAGAATAAAATAAACTATACCAACAATAAACATCAAAATAGCAATTCTTATTTGAAATAAAAAAAATAAGTACTCATGGATGCCTATCATAAATTGGTATTTGCCTCATATTTGTTCCGTAAAATGTAAGACAAATTTTCTTTTTGGTTCTAAAGTTACTTTTCATTTTGATATTGATTTTGCCTCTTAAAATGTAGGCTACATTTCGATAATTATTTCATAAATAATCATTTCATAAAATGTACAAAATCTAGACTCCTCAAACTTTTACACATATACTATATATCTACGTAAGGTCGTGTTGTTGTGGTATGTTCTGCATTGTGCCAGTATACAGGTTATACCTAATAATAATCTTCATCTACCTTATAAAAGTAGATATGAAAGATGCTTTCTGTAAATCTTGAAAGTAATTCTTTAAGCATGGACAACATTCGAAACTAATCGAAAGGGACATAACTCTTGCCGTCTTCTCGAAGAAGTGCACTGCAGACATTTCAATCATGTTCTAGATTATGCATGTTCATAAGAATGTTTTAAGTCGTTAAAATTTACGATTTTGAATATTATTTATCTTTCCTTAATGTGTATCAATATGAGGTTGTTATGAGCACAGACGGCTCTAAAGTTCCAGAAATTTAAAAACAAATATTGGAAGAAGTGAATTCGCAATCCTATGAAAACCAACCTTCATAGTTCTAACTACATTAAAATGAATAACCAATGTCACATTAATCAGGTGTGCAAATGTTATTTTGTGGGGCAACTATTAGACTAAAAGTAAAAAAATAATCTTACAAAAGTAAGAAAATTAAGTGGGCTACTCAGAGAAATCGAAATTCACCACCTTTTCTTAATCCCAAATCAAAACTTACTTTCTCTAACTTATTTGTCTACGTAAATAATGAATGAAGGAATAAGACAGTTAATTAGAAATGTTTCCACTCGAAATAGTTTTTGAAATTCGCTTTGGCTCGGGTGATGAGAAGAGCATTCCTACGTCGTAAATTGTATGCCACATTTGCTGGTCTATCATTCTTCCAGATTCGATGTTAATATGAGAAGTCATGAAAGTCCATTAACTCTTAATACTCCTAGTATTTCATAAGAATATTTTTCTGTATCATTTTCACTTATACAGAATGAAATACAATATTTCATCACAAAACACACAGTCCGTAAAATCATTAGATTCGAGAAAAAACAGTTAAAACTTAATAAAGCTTCCTTACAAATTGCCACGGATCATGATGCAAAACTAGTATTGCCTTACTCGCTTTTTAAGATCCTTATTCAAAGTGTAGTGAAGTTCAATATTTAAACAAGTATTTTTCTTGCATTCATTGTATTTTCCCTTGAAAGCCTCATTGTCTCCCACGACTAGATTTTAATTTCTTTTTCTCCGTATCAGGTACTCGTTGCCGCTCAAGTTGATACCCATCAGACCATTTGTTCATACCGTAGTGTTTATGCTGACGAGAAAGAAATGAATAAAAAAACAAAAAAGGTCAAGAATTTATATTTGTCGAATCTGATTAAACATTCAATATTTGATTACATTACTTTAAAAGTTTGCTTTAATTCTGAAGTAACTGCGATTAAAATCAATAACCTTCAAAACAAGCAGTGTGTTCAAATGAATCTTTGTAATTGACATGCACCGTGATGATGATGCACGTGCAAAGCATTCTTCGAAGAGTGAGGTTTAACAAATGACAATTGACAAGTCACGTGGTTGATACAGTATTTGGATCCTTAAAATTCATCAAGTAAAAGGTACAACAATATTAATATCAGTTATGAATGTTGGTATGCATCTAAAATAGGAATTAAAGGGTAATAGGTTATCCAAATTCCTTATGACCGCACAAAATTAGTGAAATCTGAGCCTTAATCAATAGATTGTTTTACATTGCCAAGGCTTCTCTCTAGCCCGATAGACAAGCGGCTATAGAGCTTGCTTCCGGTTCAGAGAGTTAGGGGTTCGAATCCACCTTGGAAGCATGCAACTATAGACATTATTGTCAAAATACTGTCGACTCTTGGGTTGACTTATATACGTTTGAAACGCAAAACCCTTTGACTTAAAAATATAAAAACCTTCCAACCCCCGAGTAGGTCTTACATATGAATATAATGTCCTTCCCACTGTAAACCTCTGGGAGGTTATTACGAGAAAGCATAAACAAAAAATAACATAAACTAAAAGCCTAAGCAAGTCTATACCAAACCTGAGAGCTCAGTCTCCTTTTCATTATATTTTTGTTTTTAATATAATATATTAAATATATAATATTTTTTTAAAACATTTATTTCAGAGTCTAATAGTTAGAACAAGGGAAAGTAAGAATCCTCCAAAACAACAGACGAAATCCTCGATAGGGTTATAAGAAGAACCTATAGCGAACGAAACATGCTGACAAATGGGAAATTATTTTGCAATGAAATAGTTTACAAGTACAATGTCATTAAACAGTTGATAAGTAATATCCCCCAAAGTAAAGTAATTGCTCATTCACCCCCGAAATAAAAAAATAACACTTGACAAGTTTTACCTTTTTCCTGTAAAACTTTTCATAAAAAAGATTCAGTTTTTTTATAGTGTATGAAACTGGCTACTTTGAACTTCTATGATGATTAATGTTTTGGGGGAAAAACCTGACCGATATAAAAAAGACCTAACAGCTGTTATTTGGCGTAAAAAGATGAAATGTAATATTCACATATGAGATAAGAACATTTTTTGCACCGAAAATCTAAATTGGCAACTTGATTCAAACACGACTTAAAAAGAAAAACGTCACGTTTTATATTGATTGATATTTTGTATCTGAGAAACTGTGATAAATTAATTTTCCAAAACGCAAAATGGAAAATTTTGAAGCTAATCCATTGATTAGTGTCTAAATATCACGTAAACATCAGTTCATATGCATAGGGTTACCGGGTTAGAGTGTACGCTGAGTGGTAGAGTGTCCGGAGTTCGATTCCCGGTTGCGGCATACCAAAATACGTTAAAAGATGGGAGTTGTTGCTGTCTTGCTTGACACTCAGCATTGTAAAGGAAGAACAACACATTAACTGGCGCTGCCGGGTGCCATGGGCACAAAACAAATTTCTGATGTACTTGTACTTAATACAATAAAGTGTTTTTATTATTATACGCCAGGACACCTCTTTCAGATGATGTCCAACACCAGTGGGCACAGTTTTTCATGGGATGGGTAACCCTACTGACTATTGGATGTTGAAGACTATAACCTCTGGTCAGTTATGAGAATTTCCGTATCAATTTGGTACAAATAACCAGGGATGTTATTATATTTCCCTGAATTAACCCACCGCGCAATGGCACATTGTTTGGTTCATGTGAAAGTTGACTAACGCTTTTTAATGATTTTTGTTGCACTGATATGGAGAATAAGAGAAATGATGTTTTCCTAACGATTAAAATGTACAAAGTCATGCTTTTTAAAACATATTGTATCATATGGTTTTTTCTTAATTCGTCATATGGTAAAAGTGAAATATTTTACTGATGACATTTTTGCCGAGTACACCGATGCTTATCAATCAGTCTAAATACACCTAGCCTTAATATTATCAGTTTCACTCAGTATAGGAGTACTAGTGAAACGGATTATATTGAGGCTAGGTTTACTTAGACTGGCTTATCAATCAAACAAATGTGATATCTTAGAAATTTAATGTAGTATAAACATGCAATCCTTTTTAATGAAATATTGGGTCATGATTCAAGTGAAATATTACACACATGACATTTTTGTCAAGTACACCCATGCCCATCAATCAAATAAAAACATGTAATTGAGTATAAACATATAATTCGTTGAAAGTAGTAAACTTCTAATTTTATTTCCATGCTTTGAAAAGTTCAGTTAAATCAGTTAAACATAATACTTTCAAGACAATGACCTGAACTTTTGCGACACAATAAATCATACTCTATCGCAACCCTGTCTTTTCACGAAGCATTAGTGTTGGTGATCACAAGATATATCCAGTGTTACAATGGGCCACGACACGTCTAGACACTTATCTCGGCTGCCAGCAAGTTGCATATCGGTGACACTTGTCAACAGCTAAGAATAAAAAGTTCAAGATGCAAATGCAGACGTTTGCTTTGTTGCATTAAAGGGGCAGTAGCACGTTTTTAGGGGGAATATAAGGTGATGTCAGGAAAATGAAAATCAATGGTCTCAATTGAAAGACAATGTATTTAAACTAAACGGAGCAGTAATATTTCAAATATATAACGTAAAGTTTAGCCATGCGATTGCTTTTTCTTACACAAAATGAATTAAAGGTGTTCACACAAAATGGCCGCCAATGGATTTTATGTGATACTTCATACTTTGTCCTCTCACTATGGATGATTGGCTTGTGTAATTAGTTTTTTGAGACTGTCAAAATAATACATTTAGCATTAACTTACAATTATCAGTGAACATTTTAAAATATAAAATTATCAAAAAACGTGCTACTGGCCCTTTAAGGGAACATTGATACTGAAACATTTGGTCGTGAGAACATACAGCAGGCAAAAAATATGTTACATCTATACCATCAAATGGAAGAATATGAAAATACAAATCATAGCATGCTTTCGGAGACCATATATTGATGTTGTAATAGAAACATTTCGTTGTTTGACAAGAGCATCACAAACAAATAGATAATGAAACTCATCTCCAACAGCAATACTCCACATTCGGTTTTTAAAGAGCCCGTATTTAATGAACATATTTTTCATTTCAACGATATATGAAACATTTTATTAGAAACAATCTAATTGTGTAATATCGATGTCATTATACAGAAATCATTTAAAGGCATCTTTTCAGAATGGATAAAAATAACAGAGAGATTTTGATTTAAACGAAGAGAATGCACTGTAGGCCTCTGGATTTAAAGGCATTAACAACAACCCGTTAAATGCATGTTCGTAAATAAAACGAACGATTTACATATGCGATATTACAAATTATTACCTACGAGGGCAGTCATACCGAGGTTCATATTTTTCATATGTTGCCCTAGGGCAAAATATCACTTTTTCATTATGACGTCACGTTTTTAACAATGCGTTGACGTCACGGTTCACCTATGATGTCACAATCTATACGGGCCGGCGCCGACTAGTCCGCCTATGCCTAGAAGTAGGTTTTGAGTATTTTCTTTAATTTTGCGACTACGGTAATAAACAGAATATTATATTCGTGTCCATGACATGCTATGTTTACGACACTCGTGCCTAAATATCAGTATGTCCCTCGCTCTCGCTCGGGAAATACTAATATTTAGCCACTCGTGTCGTAAACATAGTATGTCACGGACACTCATGTAATATCCTCTATAAGACAAACCATGTATCACCTTTTTAATAACAAAAAATATCAAATTACACTTAAATAATTGAATTTTCAAACTAAAAACACAATTGTTTCGATTTTCCACTTTTTTCTCCATATGGATTTAAAAGGCCCTGTTTTGATGCCAGATATATTATATTGCATGTATAAAATGCCGTAAATTGTTTTTATAGAAATATTTATGGAACTGCACTCAAATATGGAAAGTAAAATTCACGTCTCACGATCATGCCGGTAGACTGTAAATACAATCAGTGATGTGTGCACAAGGGACCAGACCGAAAACGCACAAGAATTTGTACGCATACAGACATGTGATATCCAAAATTACACTGTTAAACGAATTTTCGTATGTCGTCAAAACTTTAAAAAGACAAGAACATCATTATGTGAACTTTATGCTAATTATTATGCGAACTTTATGCTAATCATTATGCGAACTTTATGCTAATCATTATACGAACTTTATGCTAATCATTATGCTCATTATGCTAATCATTATTCTCATTTTGCTAATTTAGTAAATCTTGTTGTGTTTTTCTATAAAGAAATATGACAATAGCATATACGATGGATTGATTCATGGAATTTTAAGGATTTGCAAAATATGATTATTTCAGTGTCTTTGTTGTTTCATTCAATTGTATTGTATGTCTTTTCACAAGATTTTTTATTGTATTTATTGTATTGCTTTCGATGTACTTCATTGTGTGGTATTTTTTTGTTCCTTGAGAACATCTTTAAAACCCCTGATTAAAATCAATCCTGGTTTTGAATTCGTAGCCACATACATTAAAGTAAATGAAATGGATTATCAATACTTATAAAGAGAAACTACTATCGGTATCTGATATCTGTAAAGGCTGTGTAGAAGAACATATGGATGAAAGTATCTATAAGTTTACATAAAGTACCCGAATAACTGGTTTTTGACTTAACGTCATAATCACTGTATTCAGAAAACAGCGATGCTCTCCAATCCTAAATTTATAATGTCGATTTATTTCTCCTTATAAACCTTTCTCAGCAGAAATAAAATCACTAATAAAATCATGTTTTGCAGCACTGAATACTCCTAAATACCCATACACACACAAACATAAACACGGATTAAACATACGTTGTAACTTAAAGTGTCACTATAATAACCATAATTACCCTTATACAACAGAAACATTAACATTGATACATTAGGTCTCCGCGACACGAATATACTTGCACAACAAGAAGAGATATATTTAGCTGTCTTTTCCGAAGGAAACGTTCAAGTTATTGTGCATTTTACGTAACATTACAACTAAATGCTGGCATAAAAAGAAGAGAAATGTTTATTGTGGTTTGTGGAAGGAAAACAGTTTTTCTTGTCGCAGATTTGGAGTTGGCATGAACCCAGACAGAGGACCAGCTGGTTTCCTTCAAAACCAGTCGTGAGGAAAACACTCTCAAATGTGCTGACTAACCATGAATAGTGCTAATTTAGCAATCCTTCACTTAACCTCATTGACACGTTTAAAATGTTTCAAGGGAAGGCCGAAGCATTTGAAATTTTTAATCTTTCAGTTAATGTTAAGTTTTACATGAATTATGTACTTTTTTCAAATTTTCACAAACTATTTAGTTTGAACCATTTTGAGAATCTAAAGATTATGTTAGTTATTGACAATATTACAAAGTATAGTTAATTTATGTATTACATTATGTATTATGTATTAAGTTATATATGTTATATAATTTAAGATAAATACTTATAAACATATACTAAAAGAAAATGGTATTTGAACGATTAACGTACATGAATTTTACTACTAGCTTTAGAAGCTTGGATCATTTTAAGCTAATGCCAATGTAACTTTGAGTTATTGAGATTGGATGTTTACAAGAAGAACAGTTGGTTCAAACGTTGTGATAATTATACTTATAAGTTATTATTCTTGAACATTTACCTTAAATGCATATTGTCACATTACAGTAAGACATTGCTATGATTTACGTTGTGGCATGCGTTCCTGTGCAATGCTCAGTTGAATGCCTTCAGTGTGGTTCAGCAACAACGGGTGCAGCTCGCTTGGTGGATGGTAACCCTGGATGATCTGAAAGCTTGAAGCCCTGTCCCATACTGGACATGAGTTGCGAAACTTGTAGTGTCACCCTGGGTAAGTGACTTTTTTAAAAGGGTTCCTCTGCCCACCCAGCAGTAATTGGGTTCCCGGTATGATACGATGGTAGTCTGGATTTGAACCTCGAGCGCCTGACAGAAGACTGGTTGTATTCTCCTCAGGGAATGTACTGTAATCGTTTGTCAGGAGTAATATGTCACTAAGCGCTCTGAGCATGCAAAAATGCTCTATATAAATGTATTATTATTATAACATATCTTCAACTTGGAAATGAACCTCAGGATTATTGGAAATTTAGATATATTTCAAACTCTCTTTATATTTTTCCAGAGGTCACGATATCGTAGCATCGGGTGAAGTTTATGGTTCCGACTATATTTCCAGGTCATATCAGCCTACTTTTGTTATGAATCTTCAACCTTCCGGCCATGGTAGGTTCTTTGGACGAGAAGAACGAAGATATGTGTCAGTGACATTTTGGCTAATCAACTTTGAGTTTCTCTCAGTAAAGCACTGCAATGACCCTCTTGTCTATTTCATATCTAGGGTCAACATTTTCTACTGAATAAACCCTGACAAATGGTAAATATGTCTAACGCCTCTTAATATCGGTTGAAGTGTTGGAATGCTATTCCACCATCGTTCAGCACAGATTATCCTTAAACTGCCTTGGATTCAGTCTACATTTCCCTCTTACAGTGTAGTTATAGTCGTAATCTTAGAGAATGTATTCAATGAATCGTATTATCCTCAATAATGCAAAATTAGCTTTTAATTTACTAATATTCATATCTATATTTTAAACTAGACTAAAATTTAGTCTATGGAATATAAACATAAATTACTGTTACTCCATTTCTATGTTTTATTTTTTAAGACTTTCATTTCATTGCAATTATTTTTCTTGTTTAGACGTAGGACCTAGACTATAAAGATTAACTATTCTATGCAGTTAGCCCGGAAGAACATTCTGAATAAACGGCAAAACTAAATTCGATTCACAAGATTCTTAAATTGAAAACTTCAGTAACTTGCACTCTTTTCAAAACTCAATGAACACTACAAACTACCTGGTTCATTAACATATATATTTGATTACTAATATCTCTAAAGGTCAGAAAACTGGTTATTGTGCATTTGAAATGAGTAAACATAAATCGTTGTCATCTACTGCTTTGAAAGAAAAAGGTGGATTTGAGCTAAAATGTTTAACATTAACTAAATGTTATGTTTCAAAAGTGTCTGTATAAAACCCGCGATACTGCTTTCGTAACTAAATAACATTGCATAGTAACTCAGGCATTTATTCAACAAACAATCTGTAGCATCAACAAATTAATACATAACAATTTTGTCAACATTTGAATAAACAAGCAATTCAGCAACTTTGCAAAGTCATAAAGCTAATAAAGCAAAGTATCAATTTTGACGACACATGCAGTTTTAACGGCGGGACGCCACTCTCAAGAAAACACGTAAATACAGTTCCCACGTTTCCAAGCTGTTTTTCACTACGACTGCCGCATTTCCAACATGACTTCGTGACTACTTCATTGTGTTTATCTATTCTTTTCTTGCAAAACGGGTGCTAACGATATTGTTGCTACACCGAAACATGAAATAAAGATTTTAAAATATGACGTTTTTATGCTTTTGTAAAATCTTTTGCTAGGTTTCTTTTCCATCATAGTCATTTCTGAATACCTTTCAAAATGAATAGACAGAGTTTGTTAACATCGTCAAAATATCATTGTAATTTATTTTACGTCCAACTTTCGGAATGTCTTTGTGTCTATTAATGACCGTGTCTAAAACCAAAAATATTGATTTTGTCTTTAAACCAAGCTTAAGTTTGTTTAATTTGTAAAACCGATTTTGATCATCAGAATAGTTACACATGTACAACATTTTTGCAGATATGGTCACCGTTTTGGTGTTAGGCATAAAACAATGCTCTAATTCAAACAAACAGCAATGACTTATTGAACAGATTGAATAGAATTTAGCTTTTTTAAGTAAGAAATACTGCAACATTTTATTGTAACGGTAGATTTTGGCGGCAAAGAAAGTCATATAGAAACTAAGAATTTATTAAATGTATATGGAATATTAATAACGTTTTGAAAGAGAAGGTTTTACAACCTGCTGTAATGTACGAGCACTTATGGGACGCTACAAAACAAAGGAACGCACACAAAGCAAAATTTACAAGCATTATGTGTATTCGTGCTTTTTTGTCGAAAAGGACTAATTCGTTAACATCAACGTCGTTTGCTCTGTTCGAAGATGACTAACAATACTCATTTTTTTAAATATACAATGAAAAACATTTAAAGACCTTTTTATTTTCACTCTGTCGACAAACATCCGATACACAAACCATTCGAGCCATTTCAGTGATATCAGTATCAGCTTATCGTTGGTATTCCCTGTAATCATCAACTTTGATTGGACTCACGGAATGCATTTATCTTGTATTTGAGGAAGTAACGGAACCAGATCAGTTGGACGCCATTATCGACCTTGACCATGACCTTGAATCAAGGTCGATAGGTTTCCGGGACCAGATTTTCGAAGTTCTTTAAGTGCTAAGATAAGGCGATACATAGGAACAAAACCTTACAACAAACTATCTTAACCTATCTTAGCGCTAAGGAGTTTCGAAAAACTTGGCCCATTGGTTCAACATGAAGGCCGAAGATGTTTGAAACATACGTTGTAAAATGCAGATGACCCATTTTATAATGCCAGTCCAAGTTTTACCATTCTGAGTTCTGTGTTTATGGAGTCTAATCGTTTGACCATTTGCAAGGATGCGAAACCAACTCTCGGTCAGAGTTCAGAGATGCGAAGTTGATTGATATGCCGGATTGACCACGACAGCTGCTTTTCTACAATTTCAACAGCAGTTATTCCCCTTTGTATAGAAGATACACAAAACCTATTTGTCTAATCAACGCCGTGCACTTACTCAGATAAGGTTCCTTATTGGTCGGTCAAAGGTCGGTGACCATTGATGTCTTCGTTTACATTTGGAGCAGTTTTGTTTATTTCTGTGGTTGATGAAGTTTGCAGTATTTGGACTACTGACCTTGCATTAGTAAACATGCACAATACACAATGCTTATAGAAAGTGTTATATGGTCGAGTATGATATTTCAAGATGATTGATATAGTGCTTTGAACTTATTAAAAACGTACAACAGCTATGACGAGATTCATATTCAGTATATACTTTGTATTGTTATTATTTTATCTAAATATGCTATGGTAACTATATGAGATTGATATATAAATCATTTTAAGAAAAAAAGGATGGTCATGCGTAAAACACTGCAATCGAGCAAGGACTTTCATAGTTAAGAAATTCCTTGAATCGAGTGAGAATGTAGGGTTTTCCATTGATGTCAAAGCTAACGTCACTTATAACTTAAGTAAAACAAGAGCAATTGACAGTGCAAAAATTTGCACATGTACACAAATAGAACTATATGATTCCTTGATCTTACAGAAAAAAATGATGCTAATAATACATAAAACACTGCAATCCAATGTGAAGTTAAGGTTTTTCCAGTGAGGTCAAAGCTAATGTCCCTGACAACTAGAATAAATAAACCAATTCGCATGCAAAAATCATATTTGCAAGGTACACAATTAGATCCATATGATCCCTTAATCTTTTCGATATAGGTAATAAATTGACATATCTGTCGCAAATCTCCAAAACGAACACTATTAAACGTATCAAACGATTATTTTCAAGAAGAAACCAACATCTGAAGAGTTTCTTGTCCGTACTTTTTTGTGTGCAAAAAAAAGTTTTAGGGACCTTCACAAGGCTATATACAAAACTAAACAAGCACGTTTTATCAAAATAAGAAAAACACAAGCAAAGACATTAAACCGAGTAAATACGATAATCTTTTCAATATATATAAACCAAATAATTCCTGGATTTAATTTACATTTTTATCGGCATTCATCAACAAAACTCCAAACTTTGACAACACAAATAATTGTTCCCTGATACTTTATCTCATTGTTTAGAAAGGACATGACGGACAATCTGATAAACCTCAATGTATGTTTCCCTCTTGGACAAATCACTTGAGCTGACACCCCATGACAATTTATCCTGTTGTGACCTTGCAAAATCTGCTTCGTCAACTCAGCGAGAGAAAAAGTAAGACATAAAAGTAGGTTCATTTCCTGATATTCTGTTACTCTACCCTTCTCGTTTCCCTTTGTTCGTGCCGTGGTAGGAATTCTCTAGCAGATTGTCCCAGATACACCGAGATAGAAACTGTCGCAGACCTCTCCCCCTCTCCCCCACCCCCTCTAATCTGAGAACACGTTAAGATGCATATTGGAACCATCTGCTTGAATTGTACGGTGCGCCAAACGGGCCACAATCTCACCCACTTCTTTCTACGTGCGATAGATATTCGCTGAGAGTGAACTTTTGTGCTTTGAGATGAAATAAAATAGCGTTGCTGTTAATTTAACTTCGCTAATTTCTTGTTACCAAATAAAAATACTTAGATAGAGATTTGTTTAAAATATAATGTATACATAAATTAATATAATATGTCTTAGTCTAGTTTTGTGGATTATTTTATTTGGGTAAAAATCTAATATACAAATAAAACTACATACCATACTTTGAAATGGGTTCAACATACTGAATATTAAATAACGAAACAGCTTTCATAACTTACAGAAATATAATTTGCAAGATATACAATAAAAAAACATAGGACAGAAACGAACATACTCTATGGTTGAAGAAAGCATTTTTTTAAGATTGACAATTATTAAAAAAAAGATAAACATTTATACAATATCTTAAAATCCTTTAATGTTTTTAAAATAAAGCAATATGATATATGAATAAGACATCAACAATAGCAACCATAGTAAGAGCGAATATTTCGAGTCTAACAATATGCCTTAAACACGTATGATAACAATATGAACAAGATCTACCGATTGGAAGCCAAAACTTGCTTAGAATTCGGTTCATGTACTTTCAATAGAACTTATATATTAAAGTGATATGTATTATTTAAAAATGACATATGTTTTAACAAGAAGGTCTTTCGGGTTAGTTGATTGACCTATTCCATAGAACTCTTGAAATTAGATATATTTCACAGCATAGCATATCTACAAGATTATCTGGCATACATAGAGCATGCATTGTGACTGGTAGGTCGTTGCCTTACTGACATGTGACGAATGGCCTCAACACGCATGCATTATTTTGTGAACTAATTACTAACTTATTTCAATATATTGAAAATGCATGTTATTTTGCTTAAATTATATGTTGTACCAAACTTATCACATAGTTGTTGTAATATGATGGTTTTGCGTTTCGCTAAAATGAATTTGGTAAATTCTTATACAGTGTATTGAACTAATGAACTGACATATTCCACAAATGCCAATCAAAACATTACTCATAAGCAAAATGACCATGGTGTCTTTAAATTATCAATTTAATCTTTTTTGTATATTGTGTACTTGTTACAATGCAGTATGCATACATATTTTACTGTGCATTCATTAATATCTGACGATGGCATTCATTCTTTGCAGTATATCAAATGATACAGGCAAAAGTTATATTGTACCATTTTATAAAAAGACGCTGTATATTGAGAATACGATGTGTTTGTATAATGTTTTATATACACATACTAATGAAACTTTAATGCATGTCGATGGCGTTATCAAGCAATTCCATACCAAAATTGTGCAAAACACCCAACGATATATATACTTCATATGTTTTCATCAACTCTTCGATTTAGAAAGTGTCAATTTCATTTAACAATATATTTAAGAAAACTGTTCTTATCATGGTTTTAACTGAAATGAAACAATACTTTCAAATTCTATATCAGGAAATATGTTTTACGATTAGGTCAAAATTGGTATTTGTCATTTGAAAATAATATCTCCTTTCAAATATAAGTTATTGAACAATAAAACGAATTTTAAAACTCTCTTAACCATTTGATAACATTTATAAATATATCTTTGGAAAAAAACCAATAATAAGATCTCAATAAAGCTACAAGATCAGATAAACCTCTCTTTCCATAATATTACTTAAACATAATAATAACGTTCTTATTATAAGAAATATAATTCTAAAAGTGCTTTTCGCTGTGCACCTTTCAGGGTCAACTTTAAAACACTTTGTCAACTCTCAATTATTGCTAATGATAAGGTACACGAAATGAGGGCAGTGTATAAGTGGATGAAATGAGGGGGAGATAAGAGGGTCACAGAATGAGGGGACTGTTAAAGCCCGGGGTTACAAGCCTTGCATGCAGTCGCAGAACCGTGACCCAAATAATTCCTGGGTCAAAGCAAGGCCGTACTAGTCGAGAAACTAATGGAAGCGTAAAAGTGGTTAATTTCATAAATTGATTGATTTTCTTGTAATTTATTTGACGGACAAAATTAGAAATATACTTAAATATGTAAAACCTTCGTTTTTATTCATTTGTGACTTTAATTTAATTTAAACTATCATCAAAAGAAGATAGATATTCTGAAAGATATTTTGCTTTCATCAATTTTGAATGCATTCATTCAGAAAACAACGAGCTAACAACATATTTATATCTTTTTCCAACGCTTTAGAAATTATCATTTATTGTAAACGATATGTCTATTTCTGATGCTGCATGTCTGAATTATTTTGTAATGCTGTGATATTTCTATGTTGTTATTTTATTTATAGGATATATATTTTTTGCAATATATTTCTTTTAATTCCTTCACTTTTGTTTCTATATACTATACTCATCAAAAATCAAACCTAGATTAATTCTTAAACATAATTGTTTTGATGAAACATTACAATAACTGCAATAATAATCTCAATTTTAAAACACCTTAAAACAGTCAATTCAGCCATTGCATCAAATTTCGATTACGATGCACAAAATGTGTTAAAAGGGACAATCAATTAACACTTGAAGCGAATCCTAAATGAGTTGATGCCAATTGGGTAGGATTCGCTTTTGAAGGAGGCACTGCTGCGGAGCTTGGAGTCTTCAGGAGGCTGGAACCTCTCAGCTTGCAGAGAGAAGGGGGGTCACTTACCCGCCTTGCGATTGGTCCATTTTTTATGCACGCCATATAAAATCCCTGAACGTGAAGAGAGGGTTTGTTGGCAGCTTTCACAAGCCTGCCAGACAATATTGTACCCTAACTTTCTAGGAATCCGCTGTTGGACTCTCACGAGTTCACGCTCGGCTCTTCCTAGCAAAAAGAAGCCAATTTTTGGCTTCGAACCCAACATCTAAACTTTTTCCGTTTTCTGTGGATGTCTTGACCGCAGGTGGGACTACTAAGATGTGGAGGGAGGCCTTAGTAGCCTTACTAGCTCTGGGAGCCTTAGTCTCAGCAGCTCCAGGTAGGTCTTATTACATCTTAGCATGCAAATCTGGAGAAAAGTTCTTGGTGCCAACTAAATTGTTCAGAGAACGAAATTTCAGAATATATGCATTTTGGTTATATAAAGATTTCATTGTTATCTAAATTGACACAAGTCAGAATTCTTTTGAAATTTGAGTGTTCCCATTCCTTAAATTAAAATTTACATTGTAATAGAAATATTTTCTGTTTATTCCATTTCAAATAGAATTGATGGTATAAACGAAAAATATGTATCTTAACAAAAATGTGTGTACTGCAATTTTATTTCCTTGTGCGTCCGTCTTCTAATAGAAATTCATGGCGTAGATATCGGGATGGTTTCTTATCTAAGTTTTTACTTAATGCTATACTAAATATATAAAGACATTTAGTTTCCATTTGTTTTTCCAAATTTCGAAAGATAGCCTGTTTTCGTGATCTTGTACCAATTAAGTTTGAAGCCTTGAAAGATAGATACCAATTGCTTTTTAAGATTATTTTTCAAATGCTATTCTATTGCATAATGATATGCAGTGTGCATTTAAACTATATATTTTTTAAATCTTATCTGAAGTAATGAGCGTAAACATTAGAGATTTGGTTATGATTGAAAAAGTTATTTATACTGCTTTTGACACGTATTTGCTGAAATGCATTTGGTTTTGAAAATATCCCTTTGCTCATACAGGCTTTATTACAGTTTTAATCCTGATAAGCATAGGCGGATGACATGCCCAGCAGTTACCATGTATAAATGACAGCTCACTAAAATAAAATAAGAACTAAATGTTTAACTATTTTCTTTGATTAATATGACACCTCCTTTACAATGGATAACAACATGCTTATTGTCTTAGTTTAACGTCTGATCGACAGAACTTTAAAGAGTACTCGAACATTTCTAAAATGTCTTTCTCTAATCGTTGTTAGCTCTGTCAAGTGTTGATAGTCGAAGAACAGTTTACAGTCTGTAAGATTCAGCCAATAGAATTGCTTGACCTATAAATTAGCATATTGGAGGAAAGGTCATGACACGTTGCAAAGTTGCCTAGTGGCGCATTGAGATGGCCCGTTGAAGTCTTTTCTAGTTGATTTCAATTATATAAATGGTTCTTATTTTCAATTGAATCCAACAACGAACAAGCTTTTTTGATTATTGACTTTGAAACTTTTGAATAATATTTATGAATTATTTGGTAATTAATTTGATTCAACAAAATTATAGTTCATGATTTCATCAGTGACTGTTACATTTTGATACTAAAATGATTACTTGAACATTTCTATTTGCTTTGGATATATCGTTATTTCTGTCTTTGAATAGTATCAACAAAATAGGTCAAATTTATATTTCCTTTGTTCCTTTTCGTAAAGACAATTGTTTCAAATGCATTTTTAATTAATTCATAGCATTTATAAAATACTCAATGCTTAAAGACTGTTATTGATGTATACTTATGTCTAATTGGTTTTCATAATGTACTATAATGTACGTAAAAGCAACCGTCTATATTTTTTTTATTACACAACAACACCAAGTAACATTACCATATAGCCAGCAACCCAACGCCTTAATAACAAAACATTGTTTACATTTACACAACAATATGGTTATATAATCGATACTTTTAAAACGTTTAAATACCCCAAGATGAAAGATCACTCAAAGGAAGTTTTAAAGTTCTTATAACGTCATCAGGCTAAGATTGACTTGGTATTGTTTATCAAATGTTGACATGCACATGTACAGCATTTAGTCTTGCCGGAAAGAATTGGGCAAATGTATTTTAACCATCGATCCAGGTAGCTTATCAACTTTATCTCATTTATGGCAAATATTAATATTATTATCTCAGTTTACTAAATGCTCAAACCAATTCTTACATCGTTTTGGAATTTCTCTTTTATTTCTATCATACAACTTATAAACCTAGATTCGAATGAGGTCTTTTTTTGATGATGACGCCTTTCTATGACAAAACCAATCAGCTTGATTTTGTCATGTCTGTTTCGAAACTGTATTTTATTAAAACTAACAGATGCAAATAAACGATTGAAGTTAGAAGTTCAAGCATCTTCCTGGCTCCATTTTCCTTTTTGGTATAATACATTAATTCTTTAAAAATATGTCAATTTTGAAAAATAAACTTTTGAGTCTAAATCCTAAATCCTGTATCCTCTTGATGAATAAATTGTACTGACGTATTTAAAATATCTAAATGTGCATTACTGAACGAGCATTACATGCCTTCAATATTTAAAAAATCATTTTCTATTTAAGACAACATTTAATATTTACATTTCTCCCATTAAATTTGCCACATTACCTTTAACTAAAGATTGCATAATAACCGGAACTACCGTTTGGGCTGGACATGCTGGGATGTTGGCGGGGTTATTGAGCTACTCTAGATTCGCCCCTGCGTCATTATTCGCGAACACCGAATATCGAAAATGTTAGAAAACGATTATATCAAATTTTGACATTTACACATTTTCACAGATATTCGATCTTGCCTCTTGCCATTATTTTAAACTTGCTGAATCAATCTTTTGCAGAGGGAATAGGGAGTGAATAATTTGGCTCACGATTATATCATGTTTTGATATTTACACCTTCTTACAGATATTCGATTTTGCCTCTTTTCATTATTTTTAAATTTCCGAATCCATCTTTTGCAGAGGGGATAGAGAGTGAATGTTTTGGCTCGGACTACGAAGAGATGGACGTTGGCGAGAAGTGGTATCCTGACTCAAAGGATTTGTGCTATGAGTGTATCTGTACTCCAGAATACAAGAGCGACTGTCGAGATATACAGAGCACTTGCCCAACGTCCTGTGGAAGTGGAGAGAAACTCGAAGCAGTCGAGGGTCAATGTTGCAAAGAGTGCATAGGTAATCATTTATTATTATTTTATATAAACTTATATCATTGTTATTATTTACTTCATTTGGTGACTTTTGCAACATTACCATTTGATCAAATGTACAAATTGGGACACGTTGTATATAAATGTACGTAGGCTCCTGTCATAAAAGTATCTTCTCTATGGTAAATCTATATTGTTCTCTTTATCCTAAGGTCGCATGTGTAACATATGATCGCCTTACCTATCATTCTCTTTATCCTAAGGTCGTCTTTGTGACATATGATCGCCTTACCTATCATTCTCTTGATCCTAAGGTCGTATTTGTGACATATGATCACCTTACCTATCATTCTCTTGATCCTAAGGTCGTATTTGTGACATTTGATCGCCTTTACCTATCATTCTCTTTATCCTAAGGTCGTATTTGTGACATATGATCTTTTGAGTGTCTTGTAAAAAGAGACACTAAATAGTATAGTTTTAACATATTATCGTAAGATAACCTAAGAGATTTATTACCTGATTCTTTGTGAAAAGAAGTAACGTTAACCCAAATTTTGTAACATTCGCCTTAGGTGGCCCTAACGATTCTTATTTCATTTAGAAAGTATGGACCTTAAATAGTTTTAATATCAAAGATAACATGAAGAACTACCAGAGCATTGAGAAAGAGACCCTATGTCTTTATTCACCTTCTTTAGTAATCTTGAAATGTCGTTTTGAAAGAGTGAATATATGCATGTCCCTGTCGGAATCTTACAAAATTGTAAGAATTATCTAAATAGGTGTTATTGGTTTGGTAGCTGATCCAAAAATACTGTATTACCGTACCATATGGCATCATGATCGGATTAGCATTCAAAACGAGAGTTTGTTGAAGAGGATTGAACAGTGAATTTAGCATATCACATTTATTATCAATGGTCGCTTTAATGTATATGTTATTTTGATTTTGATTGAGACAATATTTTGTCCGCATAATCCAAATTTCTATCAGAGGATCAGCTGCATTTTGTAACAATAATAGGCTAATTCCGTCAGACGTTTTGGCCAGGGCAACGTTTTCAGTCAATGTCGATGACCTTTTCCTTGAATTAATTGCCAGAATAGTTGGGTCGAGTAAAACTATTTGCAATGTTGGCCAAATGTTGTAGACGAAACAATACTAGACGAAGGAAAGCAATTTTTCTGGGCGGACATTGTGAAAACAGGTGGTCATAGTTAGCCACCTTGTCTTGATCACGTACAGTTTCTTATGTTGGAGTCTGCATTTCCAACTGCAAAAATAGCCAACTGCCCATTCCGAATATAACATTCCTTTTAGGAGCAGTTCACTCTTTTCTAGTGTATGCTTGTGATGTCATGAACTGCACCTAAAATAAGGTCATAAAGTGTTTCTTGGTATGAGGTCATCATGCATTAGGTAAACTAAGATGAGATCAATGAAGTAGTTCATAACTAATAGAATGTAGAATACCATCTTTCTCTCTTCACTAGAAATTTCATACGTTTATGATGATAATTTTTGTAGAGGGTTGCTCAGTATCAGATGATAGTTAATGGTATCAAATCAGTAAATTTCGTAAGTTTCAGAAATTAAGTTAATCAGTGACGCTTATTGCAATCATTTTCTTTCCTGTTTTGTATGTATTTACGAAGAATAGTAGACAATGTTTATATCATTAGTTATGCATCTTCCCACGGCAAGGTGAAAACGTATCGAGCAACTCCTCGTTTAGAGGAATGGGAAAGTTTAGAAACTTTTTCGTTTCGCCCGTGACGTTGTGAAGATGTCAGTTATAAGGAAAAAAACTTTATCGAAATAAACGCCAGAAGAAGAGTTATATTTATGAATTCATAAATATTCATCGCTCGACTCAAGAACTTTTTACACTTTTTAAATATGCATCGTCTTTTGATCATATCTACTCTAATATGAAGTATAACAGCTGCATGTTTTAAATGGTATGTTATCAAAGGGCACCTTGTTATCGGTCATTCAATTGAAGCGGTCATAAAATATCCATTATTAGTATTTATAATCTCTGAATGTAGGATGATCTTATTTTGCATTTTCTTGCAGAGGATGAGAGCGCTCAAAAGGAACAGGTAGGCCCGCCAACTCACCTTTGAAAATGCACTCAGCTTAGCTTTTGTGTTAGTCCGCATCTGCATGGGAGTTCCTTTATACTCTTACCTGTATATTTGAAGGCCTAGAGTTCATTAATTTCATTTTGTTTTCAAAGAAAGTTTGGATTTAAAGAATATCTGTTTGCAATATTTGGAAAAAAGGTACACCGTTACCACCTTTGACATTCGATCAGGTTGCATGAGAAGTAGTTCAGGTTGTATTAAAATCATTTTCGTCTGATGTCAATTCTTAATGATTTGCTTCGGCTTTTAGGCACGGAAAAAAATACACAGAGGATCACATTTTAGTTTCGAAGTTTCAGAAAGTTTGAGGTCTGTTAAAATGTTGTATCGTCCAGTAGAAATGACGAGAAGGCATTTCGTGATTTCGCCTTTTTGGTATTTCTACGTTTGCATGCTTAATGGACTTGAATGCTGAAACATCGGAACTCTTTGTGATCCACTGTGTGATATCAATAAATCATTTTTGTTTCACTTCCAAACTTTTCTGCACTTTGGAATAAATCTTTACCGGCACTTGAATTTTCATGTCAAAAGTATTCATTCGAAACTCTGTCTTCAATATAAGCTATTCAAATAGCCATTTGTACCATTTACTAGGGGAAATAACTCTTGCATCTGTCCCCACACGTCTTGTGGTATATAATCACAAGGCTTGCTTGAAATGTGACAAAATTGGATATCTAATCAATAGAAGAATTTTTAAACAAACTATGAAGTTTTGAACTCTCGGTCTTTAAGAAAACAAATCAACACTACGTGCTTACGTCACCTCCTGTCCTGTCTTTAACCAGCCAATGCACGAGTTGTCTCCCCTAACATTAGCACACGAAACAATGCTGCTGATTATGGCTATGTGTTGTAATCTTGTCTGCAGGACAATACTAGTGATGATGCTGAGGAGGGGGGCACTGATATAGCTAAATCACGTAAACGAAGGCAGACTGTTGGTAACCGAAGGCGAACCACAGCTCGACGTCGCCCAACTAACAGAAGAACCAATACTAGAGCCGGAACTAGGCGTACTAGCGGTACACGTAGAACTGGTGGGACGGGGGGTGGTAAAGCTGGTTCTTCTGGGTCGGCTGGTGGGAAAACCGGAAAGTGGAGCTCTAGTGGTGGTGGAACTGGCAGTGGCACAGGAGGAACATGGAGTTCAAGTGGATCCGGTGGTGGTGGCGGTGGTGGTGGTGGTGGTGGTGGTGGCAGTGGCGGTGGCGGTGGCGGGAGCGGTGGCAGTGGCAGTGGCGGTGGTGGTGGATCTGGAGGTAGTGGAACACGGAGATCCGGTGGTGGTAAAGCTGGTGGTTCTGGGTCGGCTGGTGGGAAAACCGGAAAGTGGAGCTCTAGCGGCGGTGGTGGTGGAACGGGCAGTGGCACAGGAGGAACATGGAGTTCAAGTGGATCCGGTGGTGGTGGTGGTGGTGGTGGCAGTGGCGGTGGCGGGAGCGGTGGCAGTGGCGGTGGTGGCGGATCTGGAGGTAGTGGAACACGGAGATCCGGTAGTGGTAAAGCTGGTGGTTCTGGGTCGGCTGGTGGGAAAACCGGAAAGTGGAGCTCTAGCGGCGGTGGTGGTGGAACGGGCAGTGGCACAGGAGGAACATGGAGTTCAAGTGGATCCGGGGGTGGTGGTGGTGGCAGTGGCGGTGGCGGTAGCGGTGGCAGTGGCGGTGGTGGTGGATCTGGAGGTAGTGGAACACGGAGATCCGGTGGGGGTGGCGGTGGTGGTTCCGGTGGTAGTGAAACATGGAGCATGGGAGGAGCCGGTGGTGCCGGTGGAAGTGGAAAATCAAGAGGTGGTGCCGGAGGAAGTGGTGGTGGCGCCGGTGGTAGTGGCACAGGTGGTACAGGTGGTAGTGGTGGTACAGGTGGTAGAGGCACTGGAAGTGGAGGAAAACCAGGAAACACATTTACTTTTGGATCTGATGGAAAATCAGGAGGCAAAATCAACTTTGGTGGAAGCGGTGGCAAAACAGGCCCAGGAGGAAGCACATTCAGCTTTGGTGGAACTGGTGGTGGAACTGGTGGTGGAACTGGAAGTGGAACAGGGGGTTTCTCTTTTGGTGGAGCAGGAGGAGGTGGAGCAGGAGGTGGAGCAGGAGGAGGCGGAGCAGGAGGTGGAGCAGGAGGAAGTGGTAGTCGAACTGGAAGTCGAACAGGGGGTTTCTCTTTTGGTGGAGGAAGTGGTGGAGCAGGGGGAGGTGGAGGAAGTGGTGGAGCAGGAGGTGGAGGAAGTGGTGGATCAGGTGGTGGAGCAGGAGGTGGAGGAAGTGGTGGATCAGGAGGTGGAGGAAGTGGTGGATCAGGAGGCGGAGCAGGAAGAACAAGAGGAGGTGCAGGTGGAGGATCTGGAGGAGGCGGATCTGGCACTGGAGGCACAGGAAGCTCGAGTGGCAAAACATTCAGCTTTGGAAGTGGCGGAAAGAGTGGAACTGGAGGAACCGGTGGCTTTAGTACTGGTGGCTCAAGTGGAAGCTTTAGCACTGGTGGCTCAAGTGGAAGCTTTAGTACTGGTGGCTCAGGTGGAAGTGGAGGAGGAGGAAAATCTGGTGGTGGATCTGGCTCAGGGGGTAGCGGGGGAGTAGGAGGCAGCAGTTCCCGCACTGGAGGAACTGCAGGAGGAAGTGGAAGAGGGTCAAGTGGCTCAGCTGGTTCGTCTTCTTCGGGAACAGGCACAGGTTCTTCTGGCACGGGCAAGACAGGTGGCGGCTTTAGCTTCAAGACAGGTTCAGGTGGTGCTTCAGGACGAAGCAGCGGAAGTGGAGCCTCGGGAAGCGGAGGCAGTGGTTCTAGCGGGTCAAGCGGAAGTAGTGGATCAAGTGGAACTAGAGGAAGCAGTAGGAGCGGGACTGGTGGAAGCAGCAGCAGTGGAACTAGAGGCAGTAGTGGTAGTGCGTCTAGTGGCAGCAGTGATAGTGGGTCTAGAGGCAGCAGTGGTAGCAGTGGGTCTAGAGGCAGCAGTGGTAGTAGTGGGTCTAGGGGTTCTTCGGACACTAGCAGGAGGGGCAGTAGAACGGGTGCCGCTAGGTCTAGATCCAGCTCCAGTAGATCTGGTTCTTCTGGCAGCAGATACAGCAGTGGACACGATAGATCCAGCTACAGGACTAGTGGTAGCAGCGGTAGTAGACGCCGCACTGTGAGTGACACACCTCTCTGGCCATCGCGTTGACAGAACATCTTGAAAATAATGATAGTACCATTTGATTGACATCGAATTGCTGCTACAACTTTTCTCTTCATATATACTGTTATTGTTCAAGGCTCAAGGCTCATACAATTCTGTACGTTAAACAAAAGTCTACGGTTACTTTGGAAACAAAATTCAAAAGAACATATACTTAAATCCAAAAGAAACGTCCCTTCTATATTTGATTCTCGATTCTCGATAGAACAAAAAATATAACAAAACGATATTGTTGTACCTTAACCACTGCATTTTGTGCGTTTAAGCGATGTGTTATTTCAGATAGTGCCTTGGCATATATAAGAATGATGTCATTTTGTAATGATCTATTGTGATTTTGTATGTGTGTGAAAAAACAAAAGGGGACGTTTCTTTTGGATTTTAGTTTATGTTTTACACTAAAGTCAAATACTTCCTTCAAAACGATAATTCAAAGCATTATTTGTTATCTACATTATATATATATATGTCTATTATATGATTATAATGTTATAAATAAGCATGTATATATATATATATATTTGAGTATATAAGTATATAAATATATAAAATATATATCTGCATTCAAGATGTTCTGTTGACGGATGAAGCAAGATTTCACATGATTCACTGCACATGATCACCTTAGCTTTAGTATATATTTGTGTAGCACCTTTACGTGTTTAACGCTTTGTGCCCTTTAAGGGGAATAGATTAGCTTTTTATGTTGCTTGATTCAGTTCCTGTTATTCCCAATTTATCACATTAGTATGCATGCACTTATTACAATTTTAATAAGGCACAAACAGCTTAGATATTAGTTCAAGGTGATTTTGTATTTGATGTTATTTGTCATTAACGTTTCGTTTATCCTTGTCAGTATATCATTTGGTCCAGTAGCCGTATTGAACAAACATTCGCTTTACAAACACTTTTATTAGTTTAAAGGGGCAGTCGCATGTTTTCGAGGGAATATAAGGTGATGTCAGGAAAATGATAGTTAATCGTTCCAATTGAAAGACAATGTATTAAAACTAAATTAAGTAATAATTAATCCAAAATGTAAACAAAGGTTAGCCATGTGATTCCTTTTTCTTACACAATATGAATTAAAGGTGTTCACAAAAAATGGCCGCCAATGGTCTTTATGTAAATCTTTATACTTTATCCTTTGACTATGGATGATTGATTTGTTTTGAGATTTTCGACACTATCGAAATAATACATTTAGCATAAACGTAAAATTTTATCAGTGAAAAATTTTTTTTCACAAAACGTGCTACTGCCCATTTAAACAAACAGCTATATAAACAAACACTATTGTACATATATGACGACAGAAACATTAAATATCCAGAAATATTACTTAAATGTTGAAGTAAATGTGATATAAATTTGATGTCATTGTTATTTGCAAATTGTTTATTAATAATTAATTTGTTATTTTGTAGGCCCAGAACACACAAGGAAACGTGAAGGCTGCACCAGCCTATTCCCCTCAATACTTCTCACCAGTAAGTACTACTTTCGATAAAACTTATTACTCTTTGTCAAACAATATCAATCATGTTTTTATTATCTGTTTCTTTAGAAAAACAAGACTTGCAGAATGGAAACCCTTTCTTTCGTTAAGTTAGGTTCTCTTGTTAGAATTTAATTGATTTATTATGAACAAAATTGTTAAACGCAGTTCATGAATTGAGAAGATAAGTGTGTTAAATACATTAAACAGATGACACTATGAGACACTGAAATTTTTAATATTTCAAAATGTGGTATCAAAGTGTCTATGCATTAAGCATACTTTTTGTCATTTTGTCATGAGAATGATAATGTGGCAACAACTGTCTCTGTACAAAAATTGCAATAAGGAAAACGAAAAAACAACTAACTTTCTCAATACAATTTTCATAATAATTCAAAGTTTTAAGTAGATAGAAGAAGACATGTAGAAAGTCAATGTAAGGAAGTTAGTGTATATGTATGTGTATGTTGCAGGGCGCCCCCGGACCACGTGGACCCCCCGGGCCCGCCGGACAACAGGTAAATAGATTACATATTATAAGTAAAAGGTGAAATTTCTATTATCAGCAAAGGGGATATAGCAGAAAAAAAAATCCAATTTAAGTGTGATAGCAATGTTGTAAAGTAAATATCTATTGAGACGAAGTTATTCTTCAAAATTTATTCGTGAATATTGACAATGAATGAAGTTGAGGTAGTAATTTATTCAATAAATGAAAAGAAGATGAAACGAGGTTGTGCTTCAAAATTGTAAACAATGTTAAAAACATATACATGAAATGATACATTTAGGTTGAATTTTGAAAAGATGATAAAGAAATTTAGAAGTCAATTAAAGATTGACTCAAAGAGGTGAGTGCTATGTTGGTTAAGATTTTTTTTATGAAAATAACGCAAAAAATATTAATATATGAATCAAATGTATTTATAACAATTTTCCAGGGACCTCAAGGCTTCCAGGGAATGCGAGGCGAACCAGGCGATCCTGGTCCATCTGTGAGTAGCTATTCCTTAACTCGTACACTCGTACACTGCGTACACTAGCTTTGTTAAATATGTACACTATGTTAAATGTGTACACTATGTACATTAAGATTAATATGTAACTCGGTTGAATCTGTATTTTTTTTTAATATGTACACTATGTACTCTATGTTAAATATGTACATTATTCACACTGTGTTAAATATGTACATTATGTACCCTAAATTAAATCTGCACACGATGTTAGATCTGTAGTATTCTGTACATCATCAATTAAGTATGTACACTATGTTCAAATCTGTACACGATATACACTATTATATCTGTACACGATGTATACTGTATACTGTGTTATGTATACTGTATACTGTGTTATGTACACTGTGTTCAATCTTTACACTATGTTCACTGTGTTAAATCTATACACGATGAACACTGTGTTAAATATGTACACTATGTACCCTAAATTAAATCTGTACACTATAAGTGTTAAAGCTGTACATTAGCTCTATACTATGGACACTGTGTTCAATCTTTACCCGTTTTACCTATTGTTAGATCTACATACTATGTACACTGTTAAATATGTACACTATGTACATTGTGTTAAATCTGTACACTATGTACATCATGTAGGTATTGCACAATATGAAGGCAATGTCCAATATTTACACTAGTTTTTATTTGTAAAATATGTATATGTTTAACCTTTTGTTTTAGGGCAGCTCAGGACAGCGAGGATTCGCCGGACCCCCCGGACAACCTGGTTTGGATGTAAATGTCCTTCCTTTCCGTTTAGAATATCCTAAATAATAATCCCTTTTCATGAACAAAAACTAAATCTCATAATATGACAGCAAGGAATTACATCAGATCATATCCTTGATGACAGTAAATCAAATCATGATTTTGAACTCACAACTTTAATGAAAGAATCGACAATACTGAATAAACTTGTTTGTGAGGATCAACCCAGTTAAATATGTTCTACTGAATCCACCCCAGATGAATAAAGTTGCCTGTCGACCCTTTCTGGGCGAGCAGGTTGTGTAAAATTCATACAAACTGAGAAATTTTGTATGGGAAATTGCACCCACCTATAAAGTTGTTTGCAAGAATCCATCCCACAATAAGGTTACCTCTAAAAAAACATAAGAATCAACACAACTACAATGTTTTCGCTAAGATTCCGCCCTACTATAATGAGGTTTCTGAACATCCCCTTCACTGATTAAGTTTGTCTTGAAAATGCACCCCGCAATAATGTTGTCTGTAGGATTCCACCAACTGTATTGTTGTCTGTTAGAATCCAACCTTCTATAATGTCGTCTGTTACAATCTACCAATTATAATGCTGTCTGTAAGAATCCACCAACCATATTGTCGTCTCCAAGATTATAATGAAGTCTCTGAGAATCCCCTCCACTGATTAAGTTTGTCTGTAAGAATCCATCCCACTATAATGTTGTCTGTAAGAATCCACCAATTAAAATGTTGTCTGTAAGAATCCACCAATTAAAATGTTGTCTGTAAGAATCCACCAATTAAAATGTTGTCTGTAAGAATCCACCAACTACAATGTTGTCTGTAAGAATCCACCAATCAAAATGTTGTCTCTAAGCATCGTCCCACTATAATATTGTCTGTAAGAATCCACCAACTATATTGTTGTCCCTAAAAATCCTCCAACGATAATGTTGTCTGTAAGAATCAACCCACTGTAAGAATCCACCCACTATAATGTTGTTTCCAAGAATGCCCCCACTATAATGTTGTCTCCAAGAATCCACCTACTATGATGTTGTCTGTTGTCTATTCCAGGGCGAGGAGGGTATGCCCGGAGACTCCGGTCCACCCGGATCACTCGGACCTGCTGTAGGTGGCCTTTATCAAAATAACATTTTGGAGAGAAAAGAACATAAACAAATACGTAGCGATATTATAACATTATATTTTCTGTAATTGCAGAGAGGAAAAGTGATGTCATATACAGTTAACATATTGGATATTTAGTGATGAAATGGAATATAGGAGAAATACAAAATTAATGCTGTCTCAGAATTTGTTTATTTTTTAAAAGATGTTTTAATTTTTATGAATGTCTTCTTTATGTTTGGGAATGTTTTCGTATGTGTTAGAACATTTTCTTTTTGTTTGAATATATTTCTTTATGTTTAATAAGTGACTCTAGAAACATGTTAAGGATAAAAGGGAACCTCTTTAGTATTGTGATAAGTGTTTGTGGATGTTTTCATTTCTGATTTCAAATGATATTTTCATCACTCACATGTAGACTGTAAATCGTATTTCAGGGAACATCCGGACGCCCTGGTATGCCTGGTATGCCAGGACCTAAAGGACACAGGGTATGTCATACCTTCTTGATATGAGTTTTACCAAACAATAAAGACAATGAACTGAAATTAGGGTAAAGTATCTTTGGATAAGCTTTGAATAGCCTGATTCATCTAGAACGACTATGGAGTTTGCTTTCCTTGGGAGAAATATTTATTTCATATGTATACAAATAAGGCATTACATAATAATCAGATATAACGCCAAAAAACTTATACTTATCAATTAAATGCAGCCTTATACTCGTGAAATTCGACTTTGATTCCCATCCAACAGCACAAGAGCATCAGATTAACTAAATACATAGTGTATCTAACTAATATACGATTTTGGATAGAAAGCTTAATATGGTCTTAAAGGCAGAATTTAAAGGCACACTTTTGCGCCACTAGGATTCGAAAACAATGCAGTATGCATAAGCTCTTCCATTACTAATGCTTCTTTATACATGTTCTCATGCTTAAAAATATTTTCGAAAAATTATAATAGTCCATTTTGATTTTCCTTTAGGGATCTGTCGGACGTCCCGGAAGTGACGGATCACCAGGAAAACAAGGAGAGAGGGTGAGAGTTAACAAATGTACCATAAATAAATTATAAATGTTGGTTGGGTAGATATTTAACAAATTCAAAGATATATGTGGATTAAATTATAAATCATTTCAAAAGATTTTTGGTGGGAATAAAAATCTGTATTTACAAAATTTTATCTTTTGAAAATTGTCTTCGACAACTTACCCTTTGTTTTCTTCCTAGGGTAACACTGGAGCCTCCGGACCCCCCGGAGCACCTGGATCCCAGGGACCCCGCGGCGCCCCCGGAGAGAGAGGAAGGGACGGAGGACCCGGATCCCCCGTACGTTATTTTAAAAATTTATTTTGAGATTAAACATTTATTTGACACATCCAAGTGTAATTTTCCATGTGATGTGGAAAGTTTTGTCTTGAAGGTAACTTTGCTTTTTTCTAGGATTAATGTATGTTTATCCACATTTAACGGTTTTGTTAAGCAGGCCCTTTCAATCAAATAATCTAACGGAGTATTGTTGTCGGCCTGCAGGGTCTCCGAGGAGAAGACGGTATGGCAGGTACCCCCGGTCCAGTTGGACCAATCGGACCACCTGGACCTCCTGGATTCCCCGGAGCATCTGGAGCTAAGGTAACCTTATCTATCTGACATTCGAAATGAAACTTTTAGCCAATAGGACGATGCTCTGTAATCACTTATCATTGATTGAACTTTTTGTTTATGAAATTTCAATTATCATCTTTTACAGTGTTTATGCATCATACTTATATTTTCTAAGTTTGAACACAAAACAACTTACAAAAAAGAGTGGCTTTCTCTCGCACTACTCTCAATTCTATTTTCATCACGCAAACTGAAATCTATTGTTCATGAATGAAAAAACACATATTTGAACTTAATGAGTGTCCAGTCGTTTACACCTGACCTTCCCTGACCACAGGGAGACGCTGGAGAGGGAGGAGAGCGCGGACCAATGGGCGTGGCCGGACCCCCCGGAAACAACGGACAGCCTGGACAGCCCGGTCAGCCTGGTCGCCCAGGATCACCTGGAGATGATGGAAACCCAGGATCAAAGGGAGAAACTGTGAGTGACATAGCAAATGCATCGATAATGGTAATTAGACTGAGGATGGCGATGCAATGACGACGACGATGATGATGATAATGATAATGTTAACGATGATGATGATGAGAACAATGATGATGATGATGTTGATGATGATGATAATAATGATGATGTTAACGATGATGATGATGAGAACGATGATGATGATGATGATGATGATGATGATGATGATGATGTTGATGATGATGATGATGATGATGATGATGATGATGTTGATAACAATAAAGATAATGATGACGATGATGAAGATTATTATGATGATGATAATGATTAGTGAAGATGAAGTTATGATATATCCTTTACTGGAATGTCTGCCATGCAACTGACATCTTTGTTATGAAAAATAGATAAAGCAACATTTGATTTTAGTCGTTTGTGGTTAATCCATAGTGAATATCTTGCCATAAATCTCAATACTTGAACCTCAATTAAGTTCATTTCAGCTGTTTTATTATTCCCTTCAATGAAATAATAATCTTCTCCACATGAGTATCTATGAGTTAACGTTGCCTGGCAATGATTTGTATCCAATCTGATTGAGTGAATCTGTTCCTCAGGGTCTCGCTGGATCCCCCGGCGCCCCCGGATTCCCCGGCCCCCAGGGACCCCCCGGAGCTGCAGGATCCCCAGGTGCTGCTGGAGATAAGGGAGATATGGTGAGATAAGTCACATAACTCAAACATATGATATAATATAGTAGATGGATTTAATTCTGTCCTCTCCTACACTACAAATTTAATACTTTATGATATTTTTCTTCACTCAACTAAAGTCAGTTTGCACGATAAAAATATTTTAAAAATGTGTGCAGATTTATATTGATAGTTTAGAAAAAATATGTTAGTTACTGTAAAAAACAATTCATTAATAACTATAATCATGTTAAAAAAAATTTTTTTTCTGATTCTGAATTTGTCTCCCCAAGGGCCGTGATGGTTCCCCCGGAAGTCAAGGAGATATCGGACCCCCCGGAAACAACGGAGCCCAGGGAGAGCGTGGTCTGCCAGGTCTGCCCGGACAGGAGGGCAAGAGGGTACGAGACCATTGACGATCTTTAGATATTTATGACATTATTTAGATTTTCCACTTAAAAGGCTAAAGTCTTTAAAAAATAATTTCTTCAAATTTCTCACATCAGATATTACTTTATGATCCTCAATATAACTTTTCATATTTATTCCAGGGACCCGCAGGAGCTGGCGGCCCACCCGGACCACCCGGACCATCAGGCGAGAGGGTGGGTACTTCATGTTGGCTAACTGCGAATGCAGCATTTATTGTTCAAGGACCAAAATTGAAAAATTAGCGATATTCATGACCTTTAAATCGTAACAAACCACCTCCACCATGATGAACATAAATCAATTAGAACTGTCGATCGGCGTTAAATATCCTTCTTTACTAGGCATTTCAATGATGACAAAACTACCTTAAATCATAAACTGTAAATCGAATCATGTAGAAATATATTTTATCGAAATAACTCATATGGTTTTTCTTGTTCAGCCAGTGTCACAACTCTATGATCGTCTTTTCTTCTTACTTTTTTACTATACCCTGTCCCTGAGTACATCCATGTTGTAACATCCCATTCCCCGTAGCCTCCAAAATGAGTGACATCACTCCCTATTCATCCGCGTATTTTCTGTCCCCACAACGTTCTCAGCCAATGTCCTCTTGTCCCCATCATACTCTATCCTTTTCAACCAGAATCATCTGTCCTAACCGTGTTATCACTCCTATTTCCCCTGTGAACTCTTTTCCCAACCATGATTTCACCACCTTATTCACCATGTTCTCTGTCCCTCCCAATTCTCACCCCTTTTCACTCCATGTTCTCTGTCCCCTCTAAAAATCTTACCCCTATCAATTCCCTATTTTATATACCCCCATGATCTCACCCCTATTCACCCAATGTGCTCTGTTCCCCCAAAATTCTCACACATATTTATCTCATTTCTCTGCCCCCACCCCCACATATTCTCACCGCTTATCACTTCATGTGCTCTGTTCCCCATATTATCACCCCGCCACATTCACACCCCTATTCACCCCGTGTCCTCTGTCCCCAGGGTCTACCCGGCACCCCCGGTATGTCAGGACGCCCTGGCGCCTCTGGAATGCCCGGAAAGGACGGAGCCCGCGGACTTCAGGGAGAGCGAGGAGAGGCAGGAAACCCAGTAAGTACCTAGATAATGTAAAGAGTTCAGTAGATGAAGAATTTGAATGATTTAAATTAGATTTTTTTTATATATAATAATGCCAATTAACATTTCTTTAGAATTTGACAATTTAAATCATAAATAATAGTAATTATGAAAATTAATATCTCAATAAATATGAATATATTTTCTCTCCCCAGGGACAAGCTGGATCCCCAGGTGCACCTGGCTCCCCTGGCGCTCGAGTAAGTAGAAACTACTTTCCTATCAACAGCTCATCAACACGACTGAAAATTGATAACAAAGGCCAATGTACAAATGATATGATTAAATGTGAAATATTTTACTTGATAACACTGCCATAAAATCAAATTTGATAAATGGGTTATCATCGTATTGAGTTATCGATTTTGGATAATAATTCTCTGGAATGTATACAACAACATTGAAATATTGCCCAAGCGGAGTAAAACAATAACTCACTCAACAATCAATAAAAATAATGCCTAAGGCGAAGAGTACTAGACTAAAAGACCAAAATACGATTCACATGCATAGGACATTTTTTCGATTTTTGAAAAATATTGTTCGACATGTCTTACGGTTTACTTGTTAACAGGGTCCCTCTGGACAACCCGGTATGGATGGCGCTGCAGGAGAGAGAGGACCAACTGTAAGTAATCCACTTTAAGTTAACAAAAGCTTAAAACTAATAAAGGCCATATCAAAATCAACTTGTGTAAATGATTATTAATGATGTTTAAACACAACTTTTCATAATGTTCATCATGTTCATCATGTTCATCATGTTCATATTGTTCATAATGTTCATAATGTAAACACCTCCTGCTGATGTTCCGAGCATATTCATAGCCGAGCATATGCATAGGTGATGTTCAGAGAACATTCGTTTGTTAGGATAATAGTACAATCATTTGGTTCTGGTCAGAGCTAACTATCAGTTACAAGAATGTTTTAAGCGTAACTATTGATAATTTAACTGTTCAGAAAAACACTTATTGGTGATGTTCAGAATAAAGTTATTGGTGCAATAGCTATCAGTGATGGTATCCAGTGAATTTGACATGGTACATATAGCTATTATTCAAATCATTTCATGGTCTGCAGGGCAACCCCGGATCTGATGGAATCCCCGGAGAACAAGGTCCCCAGGGACTGCAGGGACCCCCCGGACTTCAGGGACCCGCAGGACAGAAGGGTGACACTGTAAGTAGTCATTTGTGTCTTCTTTGCATTAACAAGTATCTTACATCTATAAACCTAAGATCTTGATTATCTAAGCAAAACTTGAGAAAATGCTTAACATTTCTTCAGTCAAAGAGATCAATTCTCCTGACATGTTTAAAATTGAATATCATAAAAAAAAATTGTAAACGTACGAAATAAGGATATATTAAAAATATGAAATTATGAAATATATTAATATATTAAATGGGCACCTGAGGACATATAAAGCAAAGAAAATATAACATTAATATTATCTTGTTTTACCCAGAAAACATAAGTTAAAACTTACATGCTAACGAGAAATTGTTTAATTTCAACACTGCCTATGTCTGTTCCCAAAGGGTCCCCCCGGTAATGATGGTGATGTAGGACGCCCAGGCGCCTCTGGACCCCGTGGAGAGCGAGGACCCGCAGGTGAACAAGGCTTGGAGGGCGCCCCAGGATCTCCCGTGAGTTATCAGCATCAAGAATCTTGTAAAACACTTTATGAAAAAACTAGTTTTTGAAAATGATATATCTTTACATTTTTTGGAAAATTATATAATTACACTTCACGTCTAAGAAAAATTAAGAAGTTTAGCACATTTCAGAATAACAATGTTAACCAAATTTAAAAAAATATATTTTGAACATGTTTATAAAACATTTTCTATTTAGAAATATATCTCGTAAAGTACTTAGTATATTGTTTTGTTGCTTTTGCATATACGTTGGCAAGTCATAGAAATATTCCAGGTCGGTACTGTGTTAGAAACAGAAAGTTTCCCTATAATCTAGATTATATACCTTTTTGTAATTTAAATATTTATTAGACCAATTTATTTCCAACCACAGTGTCATTTGTTAAAGTAAATCAGTACCTGTCATCCTCCCGAAAGTTTAATAACATTGGCATTTTATATTATCTACTACTAGTATATGATTAAGCGAATACTATTTTCTAAATGTGGATAATCTTTGCTACACATCCTACCCCACAGGGTCCCGAGGGAGAGATCGGCGCCGCAGGACGTCCCGGCGAGCAAGGATTCCAGGGACTGCCCGGCCCCGCTGGACCCCCCGGAGAGGCAGGACGTACCGGACCTAATGGTGAAGCAGGAACTCCCGGCGCCCCAGGAACTTCTGGAGAGAGGGTGAGAAATGAATAAATAATAATAACTTGAACTTGAACATCATCTTCCCCGCAAGGCCAGCCAACGTTAACGTTAAAACGAGCCTAAGTAAGCTCGTCTCTAACGTGTGCTAGCTTGGCCTTGCGGGGAAGATGCCTGAACATTAGATCGTCAAGTAAGTTACAGTAATATTTTCCCCAATGTAATAGAGGATAGATAACGTTGAATTTAAGATTTTAAAAAGCAATAACTATTACCTAAACATTTACTTGTCAAGTAAGTTACAGTAATTGTTTCTCCAATGAGGGTAGATTACGCTGAATTTAAGATTTTTAAAGGCAAGTATAGATTTGGATTGATTAGACAATGAACTTTTCTCCGACCCTCCGTTTTCTTCGAGCCTCCTTTCATATTTTGAATAAAAACGTTTTTTTCCCTCCTCTTTCAGGGAGAGCGAGGTCTTCCAGGAGAGCAGGGAGCAACTGGACAGCGCGGCGCTCCTGGAGAGAGAGGACCATCTGGACCATCTGGAGAAGTTGGACAAGCTGTACGTATAGCCATTAATGTCATCACTTCCAGATTTTGTACCATAACCATATAAGACTTTTGAAACGGTATGACTATTCTTGCGAATTTTACGTATGATCAGCAGTTTGTGATTTTTACCGTAACAATTTCACCCTTTCGAATGACTATTCTTGTCTGCTGTTTGGAATTTGATAGTTAACGCTTTCATTATTAATTAGACTATATTTGTCATCAGTATAGCTTTTGACAATGAAACCTCTCACTAAATAGAGATTTTGAGAGCGGATCAATTTACAACTAAGAAAGTACATACAAATTTGTAACAGGGTGTAGTTGGGAATTTACTTGTTATCAGTTTGGCTTTTATACTGTACCCCTTTTCCCTTAAGAAAACACCAATGTCAAGTTGAAGATAGAGGTTTAAGAAACAGAACTTTCAAATTTATATAACCGTATACTAACTGAATTACGACATTTGGTATTGAAACCATGGTATCCATAGTAACTATAATCCCTGCTTTTGTTTCCTGCAGGGACCCCCTGGACCCGCCGGACAACGCGGTGATGCTGGCTCACAAGGTCTTATTGTGAGTATTTTTCTTTTTCTCATATTTCCCCATACTATTTGCTATAGTGATTTGGATAAAGTTCTAACCTTTAAAATTAACGTATTCACTTCATGAATAATAAAAAAACGACACATTCTCTTTGGGATTATTATTTTTAATCCAATATATTTGAGTTTGTAATCCTATGCATTTGTTTAGAAAAAAAATTCACACTTGAAACTGAAATTTTGTTTGAATGGATTATCGGCCAAAGGATTGTCTTCAAAATAATTCTATTTCAATTTATCATTTTCCTACCAGGGTATGCCAGGAGAGCGAGGACCACCCGGACGTCTTGGACCCCAAGGAAACAGGGTGAGTTCCAGATCCCGACCGTACCCTTTATCGGAGTAGGGAAACAGTGTAATTGGAATTAAGAGAAAATTATCTCCACATCTTTACTCCGGTCAAGCTATTTGAAACACGAAAACGTTTCATCCATAGTTTAATAGAATGTAAGAAAATGTTTTCGTATTTGAATCGTAGCTATTTAATATATTCACGATTCCCCTTATAACCCTGAAAGGGCAGATACGGGAAAATAAACACTTCTCACCATGTCTGTTAAAATCAAGGTAGACATTCTCCTTATAAAAAAAGACCAACTGGGAGTGCATCACCTTCTATTGTTACAACTATGTCTACTGCATTATCTACAATTGTTACATTCATGTCCACTACATAATCTAACATTGTTTCAACCATGTCTTGCATTATCTACCATTATTTGCACTACATCTGCAACCATCTCTGTTACCTGCAGGGTTTGACAGGAGAGCGAGGTAACGATGGAGAGCCAGGTAGCCCAGGTGAGGCCGGACAACCCGGACCTGTCGGTGCCCCCGGTATCCCCGGAGCTGTTGCCGCTAAGGGAGACAGAGGCGAGGCTGGACCCGCAGGCGAACCCGGTCCACCTGGCTCCACCGGACAACGAGGACCCGCAGGCGCTCAGGGATCTACTGGACCACCCGGACTTGCTGTAAGTGCTGCACGGATCTCTAGATCTCTCTGTAGCTATATATAACTTTATTATCCTCCAGTTCGGAGAGCATATACAAAGGAGATTCGAGGTTACATCAGAAATAGAGAGCAGCTAGGTCATCGTTCCAACAGTCATTCAGTAATCAGAGACAGCTTGCGTGTGATAGTAAGTAGTACCAAGGATTTGTATGTGATGTAATTCCTTGGTAGTACACATCTTGTACACGTACCCTATGGAAGTCAGTGTGAAGAGCAGTCTTTCATCTTCACTTAGGGTGAAGCTAGGATTGCAGGAGAGTAGGGTTAAAGTCAGTTCATCTGCAGACATATTGTGTAGGAACACACTGAAATCAATCGATCCGATATTTGCAAGGTCACACCACAGATCATCTCGCACTTCAGAGTTGTACTCACACGTGGTGATTATGTGAGTCAAAGGATCTGCAAAGAAGGTTCCATAATGTTCACACAGATTCTTCTCATAACTTAGTCTCTTATAGACAGCTACAAGCTTCATAAAGTATCCAACAGCATGCATAAGTAAGTGCTGCAGGGATCTGTAGATCTCTCTGTAGCTATGTTTATTTTTGTGTGATTCGATTCAGGGATCTGTATACATTCTTTTCTCTATTTTATGCTTTTTATGCTTTATTTTTGTTAATATATATTGTTAATGTTAAAACTGTTGATATGATGTATCATTAAAACTACACTGGACATATTCTAATCTTTTCTTCTTCTTTTAATCTGGAAACCCTATTAAAGGCTTACTAAAAAAACGTAACCCTTTCTCTGCTACAGGGACCTCCCGGCGAGAGCGGCGGCCCCGGCGACGATGGACGTGCTGGAGAGAAGGTATGTTTTATTTGTGATTTGTAAACTGTTAAAAAAACAACGTTTCTTAGTAGGAATGTTTGTTTTCGACCATATCGCTAATCGCTTTTATGTAGTTTCTTGTTTTAAAGTTACAAAAAGATATGAGTTTTTAATTGATATATAATACAGTACTGTTGGTGAGGATAAGCTATCATGATGTTTAAAGGACTTTTATACATAATAAATTGTGATGTTAATTGATTTGTTAACTGTTGGTGACAACTATTGCCTTTCATCATAGCTGAACTAGATTTTATGATTATACATGATTTTTGATACCGTAACATGAGGATGTTTTATTTATTTCTGGTGTTTGTGAAGGTTAATGAACCATTATATCATACCTTACATAAATATCATGATTTATATTTTACTTTCTATACTATTAATGAATAGTAACGGCCCAATAATCTATTTCAGGGTGACACTGGAGCCCGTGGATACCCAGGCGAGGCTGGACCAATCGGATCTCCAGTGAGTAGTTTTCACAGTCATCAATAACAATTTATGAAACTTTATCAAGTAAATGTTCATTGAAAATGTTTTCATTTCTGCCAACTCTTCGTAATGGGTAGAAATGTAGCGAATAAGTGATGAGTAAGGTTGTGTGTATATTCTATTCAATTAGGAGATAAACCTAGTGTGTTTAAAAACCAGAAATGTGTTATACTGGATTGATATCGAGTAAATTTAAATTTAAATTGAACGCGCGTGTACGAAATCGTTTGTCCATATATTATTTCAAAATGCATATTGCAATATTTCATGCGATTTTATTGCTTTATCGCTTGGCAGCTTGTTCATCTTATGTTAAACTATTTGACTTCTACTTTGAATGTACTGTATGAGACAAGAATTAACAAATTCTCTCTCACTGTACTAGGGACCAGAGGGACGCGAGGGCAGGAAGGGTACCCGCGGATCCCCCGGACAAAACGGAGCAGCTGGCAACCCCGGCGACCCAGGACGTGTTGGACCCCCCGGAGGACCAGGCGCGCAGGGACCCCCCGGACTCCCAGGAAGCAACGGACAGCTAGGAGAGAGGGTGAGGCTATCAAATAATTCAAGAAAACCCAATCTATTAGTCTAACTCAATATGCGGGCAATCCCATGGCCGTGGCAAGCAAAAGCTTTTATGACCCTAATCATGTTAGAGTCGACACCTGAATTATTTATCAAAGATTAAACATGGGTGATTATGTTGATTTTTTCAAAATTAAGACTAGAATTGAAATTTTGAAATTTTTTCGGAGATTAAGCATTTGGTTTTATCAAAATTAGTTTGATATTTTCATTTATGATAAAGAATTAGAGTTAAAATTTATAAATGATTTTAACGAACTTAGAATTTAAATTTGTAAAGGCATTTGATATATCCAAGGACATTAGAATCTATGTCTCTTTCTAAGTTAAGAGGACAAATTTCTAAGAGAGTTCTTGATAGTGTCAATACTAAGCTTATGACCCCACCCCAGGGAGAGCGTGGTGAGACCGGACCCCCCGGTCGTGGAGGTGAGGTTGGAGCCCCCGGTCTGCCCGGACAGGATGGTATGAACGGCGAGAGAGGATCATCTGGTCTTAACGTGAGTAGAACCACATAGGTACACATTTTGAGATCACATAATAACTTGAAAAAATTAAATTTGAATTTTTCGTTACACTTCCATTTTTTTAGCTTTCTGTAAATTGTACATTAAAAAGATAAAGAAGGAAAATTAAGTTCTAAAAGAATGAAGAGGTTTAAATGTATACCAAATATTTTGCTCCTATCTGAGCAAGGTTCTCCATCTCTCTACAGGGACCTCCCGGACCCCCCGGCCCAGTTGGACCCCAGGGCGAGCGTGGATCTAACGGTTTCCCCGGCTCTCAGGGAGAGGCAGGACCCCCCGGACCATCTGGTGCTGCTGTGAGTTCACACATTTGAATTATCTGCTCTACCGTTCAAACTTCTTCTTCTGTTTATACGTACACAAAGGAAAAAAAAACACGATACAATCAGTAAATAAAGAACGATAAGCTCAGGGATAAGAGAGATGAAAGACCCAGGAGAAAAAGAAACGATATAATCAGTGAATAAAAAAAATGATACGCTCAGGGGCGAAAAAAGATACTCTCTGGGGTTAAAGAAACGATACATTCAGGGGCTAAAGAAACCAGACCCTGTGGTGACTGAAATGCAACTGAATCCTTGTGATATGCATGTTTGTTGTTAAGAAGCATTCAATTTCATTTGTCAAAGTACACTTTTGGTTCTCAAACAGTTTTTTCAATTTCTCTTTGGGCGAGAATGTTATGAATCGAAATTTAACAACATAGACCGAGAAATGTTATAGATGTTTTTAATGTAGGTGACATTCATTGCAATCATTTCTTAATAAAACAGAGGCCGTAGACATTTTTATCCCCCGCCACGAAGTGGAAGGAGGATATAGGTTTGAGCTCCGTCCGTGCGTCCGTGCGTTCGTGCGTCCGTGCGTCCGTGCGTTCGTGCGTTCGTGCGTCCGTCCGTCCGAGTTAAAGGAGCCAATATTTCTCAGAAACTGTTACAGATAGGATCATCAAATTTGATGTGTGCCTTCAGGGTATCAATACCTTGATGGAGTTCGAAAATCAGAACCGCACAAATATTTTTTCCGGAGTTAATGCCCTTGTTACGTTTTTTTTGGGACTCTGTTCGAGGTGTCTTCAAAGGGGCCATTTTTTCTCAGAAACTGTTATAGATAGGATCATCAAATTTGATGGGTGCCTTCAGGGTATCAATACCTTGATGGAGTTCGAAAATCAGAACCGCGTAAATATTTTTCCGGAGTTTGGTGTCATGATATTTTTGAGTACACTCGAGTATTTAGGAGAAGGTTCTGACCTAATTTAAAATAAGAACAAATCTGGCGGGGGATGTTGATGACTATGTCTTCTTGTTTAATCATTCTCCCAGTCATTTAGATATTCTTTTTAAGAAATTGCCATTCTAGATTGATATTTCATAGTCTAGATTTGATTTCGTGCCATTTATATCCCCAGATATTCATTGCTAAGGGTATGCTAACCTATAATTCCACATTGATCTCTACCCCCAGGGCGAGCCCGGTCTGAGAGGAGATGACGGCAAGGATGGAAATGAGGGAGCCTCCGGCCCCCCTGGAGCGACCGGACCCGCAGGATACCCCGGAGAGGCTGGACAGACTGTGAGTAGAAGTAGACTTCTACTATCTTTTTGATTATTCGTCTATTTTTTATTCAAATTATAACGTTTAAGATGCATAAAGAAGTATAAAACGTTGAATATTGAGTTATTTTGATATATGACAATACATGAGCTGTATATTGAAATATATCGCAATCAGTCTAAAGATTGATTAAAAATATGTTACCCATTCATGGTACACAATATCATTCATTATTCAATCAGACGATTAGAAAAACATTTGTATCGAAATATAAGTAAAAGCGAAAGAAAAGGGTACTTCATCAGTATGAAAATATATCTTTTTTGTTTTCATATGTTACTAATTCAAAATAGTAATAGAAACCCTTTAATCAAGTTATTATCGAATTAACACAGTCTTTGTCCGGAGTTTACCTACATATAAAAACAAGATTTGTAATCCAAATTAAAGCCTCTATTGCCTGTTGCAGGGTAGCCCTGGCAAGGATGGAGCCCAAGGAGCCACAGGCAGAGCAGGATCCAAGGGAGCCCGTGGTCCAAGTGGACCTGGTGGACCCCCCGGCGTTAATGGACCACCCGTAAGTAGACCTTAGATTTGAATATTTTGACCATTAAGTTGACTTGTATTCATGAAGTTGACTTCTATTCATGAAGCAAACTTCTATTCATGAAGCTGACTTCTATTCATGAAGTTGACTTCTATTCATGAAGCTGACTTCTATTCATGAAGTTGACTTCTATTCATGAAGCTGGCTTCTATTCATGAAGTTGACTTCTATTCTGGAATATCTATATATTTTTTGGACCAATTCTTGCATGGAATCTTTTGAAATTTAGCTGACAAATTCCTACACTGAAATCTTTTTGATATTGATTATGATGAAATTAAAATATTTCAGTTGTAATTTTTCGATGGAGGGTAAATATAGCAAGACAAAAATACCTTATTTATATGAATTAATTTTATATGAAGTATAACACGAGCCGATTGATGTGCCATATTGTTCAGTAAAGGGAAAACGCAGGATTTTAAAACTTAAATGGGTTCCATTATACAAATTTAACTCATCAGATTGTAATATCACTTCTTACATTCTATTTAATTGTGGTGAGATGTCATTTGTCCTATTTGGTGCGTATGCCGAGTGTTGTGTTTTGAGTATTACAGGAGCCACTGTATCATATGACTTCAAAAACTCAAGAATTACACATGGTACTATACAACGAATTGAACACATAAATAGTGTCATTTTCATCTTATTCCAATTTGGACTGCAGTAAGTTGTCATTGCACATGTTCGTTTTACATACATATGTCACGGTCTATGTTTTTATTCTTACCCGAGCAAGTGTGTCATATGACTACTCGAAAGCAAGACTGAAATTGGTACCACAATCGAATTGAAAACTTAAGGGGGTAATTATCTTATTTATGTTTGATCCTTTAACTGCGGAAGTTTTGCATTTGCACATTTTCGTATTTGATGCACATTCCATGGGTCATATTTCAAATTAGGTATCTAAATGTACCCATTTCTCCCCAGGGACCATCAGGCAGTCAAGGACCCCCCGGATCCCAGGGCGAGCGAGGCGAGAGGGTGAGTAGTGACTTACACAGTGGGGATTATCCATTTATCGGGATCTTTTCAAAATTCAAATTTAGTTTTTTTGTATCCCTTGACAAAGTTCAAACTTTTCAGGAATGTGTTAAAAGATCATACATTTTCCCGAAATTAGTTTGAATAACTATGAAAAGGGCTTAGAAATTCAAAATTCTTCAAAGAGTATGTTTTTTTAGAAATCTTAGCTTCCTTGATTCTTTGTACTTTTGTCATTTCTTAAATGGCGAGGGTGCATATATATTTTATGTAAATAATAAAAAGAGCTTCATCGTGACAGAGTAATTTTAGTGTACCAAATGTCATAACGTATAAAACAATCATACATGTAGAGCGTTTTGTAATTAAAATTCATTATAAGTGTATGAATCGGTTTAATAATCATAATTCATTATTAAGAGGGAACTGATTATCAATGAGTATTATTTAGTTGAATAAGAATAATTAATTCTGTACAGTGAAGCAATTTTTACAGAGAATCAATTAATAATAATCATAATTCATTATAAAAAGGGATTTTATTATGATTGAGTTGCAAAATGATTCAATTTTACAGAGTATCAGTTAATATAATAATAATATTCATAGTGTGAAATCCAACCGTTTTCATAGCGTATCAAATAATTGATTTCGAGAAAGTAGGTGTTCAGGAACAAATTTGGGGTTTTGATGAAAAAATATTATTGTATCCAGGGCGAGCGTGGATCATCTGGACCCGCTGGACAAAGCGGACAACGAGGAGCACCTGTGAGTAATTTTTCATATTTCATAATCATATTTACACTTTTTCCTAATGGTTTGAAGGCAACATTACTTCAGATCAAAACTATTCATGAGTACCTTTCAGTGAAGATACCATAGTGAACCGTCATTATTGATAGTTTGCTTACTGTGGTTATAACTAATACCAAAATACCAATTCTTTCTTAAATTGATTGACATTTCGAATTATATGTTATTTTTTTTCATTTTTTGCTATTTTAGTTATAACAATTGACATCTCTAATAATATTTAATATATTTTTCTATCATTAATAAACAAATTTTCCCTGTCCAATTGTAACCCATTCAACATATCGTTACAATTTACAATTAGTGCATGAATATACATAATACCAATCAGTAATCAAATAAACATCATCTATAGTGATATTTGAAAACAGAACTGGAATGGATTTAGAAACAGAACAATTATAGGAAAATATGTGGCCAGGTATTTAACGGCGTCAGATGAATCAAATGTGAACATCGAAATCGTTCTTCAAGTTTTCTTAAGGAACCGTATCAAATTCTTACTGTGATCCTTTTCGCCTTATGGTCACGTGTTCTATGTTTATTCCAGGGAACGCGCGGAGCTCAGGGAGAGAAGGGAGCAACTGGATGGGATGGAGCTAAGGTAAAGCTTAGCTATATATATAGAATAAACTTAGCAAAATCAATTGATATTTCATATCGTTGATCAGGATAGGAGAATTTTCACCTCTCACCTACAAAAATGTAACCAGTTAACTTTTAATTGCATTAAAAGTTAATTCATTACTCAGGATTTATAAATGTTATTTTATTTGCTATTTTTTTAGGTATGTTATAAATGTTATTTTATTTGTTATTTTTTTAAGGTATCAATTATTAAGTACAGAATGATAAAAGTATCTTTGTCGTTTATGTATTTAAATCGCATTTTATATTCTTTAAATATAAAAGTTCCTGTTTCCAGAGAAAATAATGTATAACTGAAGGGCATCGTCGCATGGCGTCTGTGACTGTGGTAAAATAATTATCGTAGTGGTTAATACAATATCAATTTAACATAAATTGTTCTCTAATACTGCTACTGCATTCCACAGGGAGACAAGGGATGGCCAGGAATGCCCGGACCTCAAGGACCCTCCGGACCTCTTGTGAGTTGTAAATTGTAAAATGTAAAATATTAATGCAAGCTGTAGATAAGAAGTGTAAAAAGTGAATGTCAACGTAAATGTAAAATGTAAAAGTAAATTAAAATGTAAATGTAAATGTAAATGTAAATGTAAATGTAAATTGTAAATGAAAAACGTAAAATGTAAATGTGAATGTAAAACATAAGTAAAGCGATGATTTAAAATGTATAATGTAAAATGAAGAATTTTAATACAAAATATGAAATCACACAATAAAACCCTGCAATTTATCAACAATTACCTACTGAAACTTGTTCTAGGAAAACAATAGAACACTGTGTCAATTGAGTGAACAAATGTGACAAAGTTTTAAAATTAAAAATACTTTTATTTTGTTTTCGCCAGGGACAAAACGGAGACCCCGGCCCACCAGGACCCGGTGGACCAATTGGACAACCAGTAAGTTATTTAATGTTTTTGTAGAATGTTTTATTAATATCTTCTCCCCCCTTAATATATAGTGTATAAGATGGGAAGAATCTGTATTTAAAAAATCCGATTTTTTGCTAAGTTAAAAAAACCAAATTCTACATTTTATAACAAAATACGTTAACTTCGACTAAAAACTTTATAAAACTATGAAATTCCACAATGTTCAACAGAAAGAGATATACGGGATATATCAACCAGTACATGTTTTATAAGCGATATGACATCAAAGTCCACGTTGTCCAAAAAAGATGAACAATATTTACAAATCAGTCAGTACGTCATCAACCTTACAATAAGTGAATCCCCCCTCCCCCCCATTGTTATAGCATGAGACGGAAGAATTTTAAGAAAAATTCAATTTGTTTCATCATAGGAAGATTCCATAAACGTGGTAACAAGTATGTAAAACCTATTAAATTGGCTTCCAGGGAAAGGCAGGAAGCCGAGGTCGCGCCGGACGAAGCGGAAGCCCCGGACAACAGGGACCCCCCGGACCCGCTGTGAGTATAAAGGGTTATTAGAAAAATGGAATATTAATATCTTGGTCACATAATGTGATATAATATTAACTTAATTTATATTTTTCAGTTGATAACTGATATTTTAAAAGTATTTTTGATAATTAATCATCTATGTTTTAATCATTATATGATTTCTGTGATTGAGGAGTATTTCAATTATTAAATTATTTTTGATAATAATTCATGATTCTTCACTAACTTATTTATTTTTCAGGGTGCACGTGGACCTGGAGGAGATGACGGTATTCAGGTAAGATTGTTTTTATTAAATTCATAAATTTTATTTATTTAAGTAAAGTTAATGACATAAATGGATTTACCATAGTTAACACGAAATAAAGTAAACCTTTTTGGTGAAAAATATATCGTAAATTTGTGATGTTTTGTTATTTTCGATTCTATTATTATAATTTATTTCTTGATATTCATATTTTCGTTCAAAATAATATAGTTTGAAATGTTCTATTTCTGCAGGGACCTCCTGGACCCGGTGGACCCCCCGGACCCCCTGGACCTCCCGTAAGTTGGACCTTCTATTTCATCTAAGTCAAACTAGTATCAAGATTCATTATACATGTAATACAATTAAGTTATTCAGAGAGTCATTAGCTAACCCTCAGCTTAATTTCATTAAAATGTTTTATGATTTTAATACAATTAGTTATTCAGAGAGTCAGTAGGGACAAGGTAGCAGTTGTTCATCGCTTAAACATAAATACCTTTGTAATAAACAAGAGGTTTATGTATTCGAAAATCATAATATCGTTTACAAAGGTTTAGGTTATTTGAATACATATACGTAAATTGAAAGGAAATGTATATCATACGAGATGAACATTCTATTGTACCATGAGGCAAAGGAAAACATAATCTTCCATATTGCTGCCTAGATAAATGATGATTGGTCTCTTTTAATGGTATACCACGGTTGCTTTTGTTTTAATATCATCATCTTAAAGCACCATAGAGCAACTATGTTGGATTATTCGGGGCTATACACATGCATTATTATTATTATTATTAATTATTATTATTATTATTATTATTATTATTATTATTATTATTATTATTATTATTATTATTATTATTATTATTATTATTATTATTATTATTATTATTATCATCATATTTCAGGGTTACGGACCAGTCTATTCACCACAGCCTTCCTGGAACAAGGGAAATGATCCTTACCAAGTAAGTTCTATTAATATTCCATTTCTACTAAACTCATATCTTCCAACTAAGCCACGAGACGAGTGAAATATTTTGTAAATGTCATACATGCAATAGGGGTGGAAATTTTGCAAGATGGATAAAGCCCTGATCTTAACGATATGAAATATTGTAAAAAAATTTATCTAAGAAGTATGTGGATACGCACAGGAGAATAGACTCAAGTATAATATCAAAGGTTACTGGAAAAGGGCGAATGCTTAGCTTGAATCAATGTTGCTGAATCAAACATAAATATTTACCAGATAAAATAAACTTGTAACATAGTCTGCTGGATTAGCTTGTTTCTCAACATGATTATTTATTAAGAGCAGATAATCTCAACTTTGAGAGGCGTTTTGGGTAGAAAGACAACATTTCCTGAAGGTTAGTTGTTAGTGCCCACAGCAAGTACTTTCATAAATTAAGCAAGCTATACACAAAGAAGGTCAGAGTCAAAGAAGAATATAGAGTTGGTTGGTACCTATTTGATTTCAGTTATCTATAATTTTACTCATCCTTTTTCCTTTTTCTTTACAGTACGATGAACCATCCGTGAGTTTTATTTGTTTTTTACACTATACGTATCATCTAAATTTTCATTATCAATAAGAATACTTAAAATGTGTTTTATCATGAACGAAAAATATATACAATATATATTTTTCAACTAGTTATCGTAGTCAAACTTTCTATTTACGACATTCAAAATGTAATTTGCTTTTAAAAAAGATTTCAATATAAGTGTCCTAAGTGATAAATTGACCACAAGTGATTGCGTACAGGGTGGCTTCGCTGTAGTTGAGAATCTACACTACATCCGGGAAGCTGTTGCCCGTTATGGCGGCAATGCACTCGGCACCAGGACCGCACCTGGCAAGAATTGCCGAGAGATCATGATGAGCCACCCAGACTTCAAGGATGGTTAGTATGATAATGATAATTGACAGCCACTAAAAAATTAGTTTAATAATAATAACAAAATACAATATTATTGATGACGACGACGACAATGATGATGACGACGATAATGATGACGAGGACGATAATGATGATAACAATGATGATGATGATGATGGTGATGATGATGATGGTAATGAAGAAGAAGGTGACGACGAAGACGATGATACGGATGATGATGGTGACGACGATAATGATGATGACGATGATGATGATGGTGATGATGGTGATGAAGAAGAAGGTGACGACGAAGACGACGATGATGATGACAATGATGGTGATGAAGAAGATGACGACGAAGACGATGATGATGATAATATAGGGTCAAAACACTCCTGTATGACCATTATTTTGGAAATGTGACTGATTAGTATACTTACATGATATTCATCTTGTAGACAAATTTTTGCATGATAATACCACAGCCTTACGATCATTTTGACAATATTGCCGTATCATTTAAGATTTCCACAGTATGTGTGTCTTGAATTGTTTGCAGGAATGTACTGGATCGATCCTAATGAGGGTAGCGCAATAGACGCCTTCCAGGCTCATTGTAGAATGGACAGGGGCGAGACCTGTATCGAACCCGAAAATGTCGAGGTAAAAATTGGTTTGGAACGAATCCCTTTTTCTAAAATAAAAGATCATATGGGTTAATTGTTAAAGAATGAAAGGTGTGACTATTGATCCCCAAGGGACTATTGTAATAGCAATAGTCAATTGTGAGAAGCTATTGCGATAGCAATAGTATATTACGAGGTACTATTGCGATAGTTTAGCAATAAAGGAAAGGCAGATTTGGCTGCTTAGTGATGACTTGGCCGCGGCTTTGGAAGTTGTAATTTTACATTGGCATTTGTCATTTTGCGACAAGGCTATCTGACAGTTCTTGCTTCCGTTTGCTACTTTTAGCTCTCAGCTATCAGTTTAACGGGATCCAGTATTTTCCATATGTAAAAAGTCGTTTTATGTAAATGTTACTTTAGAATTGAACTTAACAACTGAATGGATTAAAATGTCGATACTATCGATTGTTTGAGGTGCTATCGATACAACTGATCGTTTCATAAATGACTATGGATAACGTACTATTGGAACAGTTACAATCGCTACAATCGTTACACCCTATAAGTCAACATAAGTGACATTTCAAATGGACACTGCAATATAGCAACAAGAAGAAAACTTCTGTGTGAGTAATGTATCATATACAAGTGTCGTTTTTTTCTAATCTTCCTAACGTCCACATTAAATCTAAGGAAAACGTACGAGTTTGAAAATTGTTTTGTCGCTGAATACAGGTTTACTTGGGCCAAATTACAAGACAACATACTGATACATAATGTACAAACTAATTGTCATTTTAAAATATCCTTTACGCAGACATTTTAACTAAGGAAGACACATGATGACAACATGTTTTGGACCTTTCATTTGGCAAAACTACAGGTCGTCTAACTGATGCATTTACATGAATATCTATTTTACTTGATGTCATGAAAATGTTTTGTGTTTTATTTACATGAATATCTATTTTACTTGGTGTCATGAAAATGTTTTGTGTTTTGTTTTAGTTCCGTCGTGATAGATGGACCAAAGAACAGAGAAGCGGACAATACTTCATGGAGGAAGTTGTTGGAAAGGACAAAGAAGTAAGCTTTAGGTTCTGCTTAACGAGTTATCCTATAAATTTATAACAAAATCATCAAAATCACATTTTAATGAATTGTTCCTTGAAAAAAAAACGTCACAAATAATACAGCAATTGCTAAATGGATTTTGGTTTGCGTTGTTACCATTTTTGTACATTATTCTTAAACCTAAAACGGATGTCCGATTTTCGTACTTGCAATGCAGTTTGTGACAGAACGATACTAAAATAATGTGAAAGATTTGGTCCTATTTTTAATTGTTCAGTATAGCTATTTATTTTCAAGTGAAAGTTTTGAACGATGTTTAAAACGTTGTTGTCCTTAATGTCATGTAACAGGTTTAAATAAATATCAGGTAGAAGTAAAAGTGTTCTATACAACTCATATCAATAATGTGAGTTTATATTATGATTGATTATTAGAATGAAACATGTATCATTCTTTTGTTATAGATATAGACCAAAATGTATTGTTAAAAGTAAAAATATTTACTCCTTCCCAAGGTTCTCTGTCTTGTCCAGTCCTCTTCCAAAGGTTCTGTTCGCAGTCAAGTCCCCAAACCAAGGTTCTGTTTCTTGTCCATTTTCCTTTCCAAAGATTCTGTTTTGTCAAGTTTCCTCTCCAAAGATTCTGTTTTTGTCAAGTCCCCTACCCAAGGTCCTATTTCTTGTCCATTTTCCTTTCCAAAGATTCTGTTTTTGTCAAGTTCCATTCAAAGGTCGTTCTTATTAAGTCCCCCTTGCAAAGGTCGTTTCTTGTCAAGCACCCTGTCTACGTTCTAAATCTTGTAAAGTTCCCTTTCCAAAACTTCTGTTGTCAAGTCCCCTCCAAAGCTTCTATATCTTGTCAAGTCCCCTTTCCTAGGTTCTGTATCGTGTCAAGTCATCGATCCGAACATTCTGTTCCCTTTCAGAGGTTCTGTTTCTTGTCCATTTTCCTTTCCAAAGCTTCTGTTATCAAGTCCCCTCCAAAGCTTCTATATCTTGTCAAGTCCCCTTTCCTAGGTTCTGTATCATGTCCATGTCCCTTTCCAACGGTTCTGTATTGGGTGAAGTCCCTTGCCAAAGGTTGATCTTTATCAAAAGTGGTCTTCATTGCAGTTCAAGTACAAGATCGAGCCTGTTCAGCTGAATTACCTCAAGCGAGATTCTGGTGATGCTCGTCAATCTGTCACCTACCACTGCCTCAATTCTCATACCTACGGTACTAGACTGGTGTCTGAGTTGGGCGATGAGCTGGACACCGCTGAGGGCAGATTCAGGAGAACAACCTATGTTGACCTTCTAGAGGCCGGCTGTGAAAATGTAAGTATTGGTTGGAGATCAATGTGATGATAAATGCTATTAATTCGACCCTAAAATTTTCCAAAAGAAATATCATAATTCTCTATTAATTCGACCCTAAAATGTTCAAAATATTTTTTGAAAATGTCCATGGTTGAACTAATTTCACTTTTGGACACTACCATTGTTTATTGGTTCTAGATAGTATTCAAACTTCTTGTATTGAGTAAAGAATATTATAATGATAAATAATTGATATCAATTATACGATTAATCTCTCATTCTCTTGTTTTTGGATTTGAACATATACGAACTCTTAAATGTATGTTGAAGCACGACGGTATAAATATTATAAACAAAAGTTACTTCATTGACCTACGGGACTGCTAGAAATAAATCTCAAGAACAAAATTTTGTATTGGGTATTAGTTTATACGAGACGATGAATTGTTTCGACAACAACTCATTTACCTTTTCATAGCAAACCGATATACAAGCGACACACCTTATATCTTCCTTAGATAGATTGTTAAACATAGAAGTTATTAATACTACATACTGACGACTTATTGAGTTATAAGAAAATAATATTTCAATGGGCATTTTAGGATGACTGTCCTTTATTGTAGCATCATTCTATTAGCTGTAGCCATCGTCTATTTTGCAAGATCATCTGTTTATTGTACCATTAAAGGGGCAGTAGCACGTTTTTAGTGGGAATATAAGGTGATGTCAGGAAAATGAAAATAAATGGTTTCAATTGAAAGACAATGTGTTTAAACTAAATGAAGCAGTAATAATTCAAATATATAGTGTAAAATTCAGCCATGCCATTCCGTTTTCTGATACAGAATGAATTAAAGGTGTCTACACAAAATTGGCCACCAATGGACTTTATGTGAATCTTTATGATTTGTTCTTTGACTATGGATGATTGGTTTGTGTGATGGGATTTTTTGACACTGTAAAAATAATACATTTAGCACTAACAATAATCAGTAAAAAAAATTGAAATATAAAGCGTGCTACTGCCCCTTTAACTTTCTAGCGTCATAATTCTGTACATTGGATCATTTATCTTTCACTAACCATAATTCTCTATATTGTATCCTTTTATGTTTCAGGTTAACTCTAAGGATGGTGTATGGCATACAAACAAATACGAAGTAAGAACCAAACAGGTCAACATCATGCCTTTAGTTGATGTCTTGCTCTTTGACATTGGAGGAGAAAACCAACAGTTTGGCCTTGAGATAAGCGAGGTGTGCTTCAGCTAAACCGACTAATGACATAGTTAATCTGCATAATTTAAATATTTTGGTGCTATGGGGCCAAATAAGTTCAAAGGAATCATTCATATAGTGGTCAATATTCTTTTATGCCCAAATCAAATTCCGTCCATATGTGTATGCTAGTTTTAAAGATCACGTGAGTAAAGGACCTCGTTCTGACTTTGATGACCTCATTGTTACCAAGGCAACTGTGATGCAATCCACCAATGAAATTTGGCGGGGATACTACCAACTAATCTAACTGTGATGTATATATTGTGATACTCACTGCTACCACTGCCAATAAGACCAAACCTCGCCTATCACCGGAACCTCAAGGATAACTATTCATTTATGGGATGATTTATATCATTGATTAATCCATGTCCATTTTCTAACATCTTTCATTGTCGGTACAAAAGCTGAAAGGAAAAATAAAATTAAAAAATATTTTTATAATGTTGTCTTGTCTGTTTTGAATAAGTTCTTATGTATGAATGATTGATCATAAATTTCAAGAGCCTTCTTCATAGTTCTTATGTATGAATGATTGATCATAAATTTCAGGATCCATCTATATAGTTCTTATGTATGAATGAACGATCATCGATTTCAAGATCCTTCTGTAAAAGAGTATATCAAAGGCTCCTTAAATCCCCTGACTGTTTGCCACTGCTTACCATTTAAAGGCTTAAAAAATTGAAATTATCAAGCGTTCGAGCACTTTTTGCAGTTCCCGGATAAAAGAACCTCGGGCATCTGCATGATATGTATAGCTGTGGGTAATAAGACAAGAAGGTTATTTAAGGAGTCTTTGATCAAATATTCGTTGGAAATGATGGTGGTTTACCACACATAAGTATCTGAACCATCCACAATTTTAACACAAACAGTAATATACGTTTTGACGTCATTCGAAATACATGAAAGTATCTGAAACTAGGGCTCCACTGCATATATGAAACAATTAACATCTTAGTACTTGGAACTTGGTTTCCACTGCATTATGAAACAATTAACATCTTAGTACTTGGAACTTGGTTTCCTCTGCATTATGAAACAATTAACATATTAGTACTTGGAACTTGGTTTCCACTGCATTATGAAACAATTAACATCTTGGTACTTGGAACTTGGTTTCCACTGCATTATGAAACAATTAACATCTTGATACTTGGAACTAGGTTTCCTCTGCATGCATGACACAATTAACATCTAAGAACTTAGAACTTGGTTTCCACTGCATTATGAAACAATTAACATGAAAGTATCTGAAACGTGTAAGAAAAGCTAGGTAGACAACTTCTTCATTGAGAAAATATACATAAAACAACCTTTGATGTCAACAAACTTGTTAGGTATTTCCCAAGGCAGTTGGTCTTAGAAGTTTATGATAGTCATATGGGATCCTAGTCAAATAGGATGACTAAAGTATCTCTTGAAGTAAGGCATCTTATCTCCACTAAGACAACAAATACATTTGATTCTTCAGAAAAATTTTTTGGTTGATAGCAAAAAATTTAAATAATACGGTATGGTTTTCAGTATTCGGTAAATACGGTATGGTTTTCACTATTCTGTAACGTTATCATTTTCTCAAAATTCACAACAATCAAAAATGTATATGTTAGCGTCGTTAAGGGGAATATGTCAATAACGTTACTGCCTAGATAATAGGCAATAGTGATACCTTATTAATATTTTAGTCATTATCATTACTGACTAGTAATAATTGACTTGTCAGTAACGCTACTACGGGAGTTTCCTTATTGACGCTAACATATATATTAAGAAGAGTACCGTTAGTTGATTGACTGATCACGTAAAATGTGATGTGCAATACACAAGATATACCGATTTCAACAGGAGCCATTTAGATTCCAATTTTACGAAGTCACTTTAGTGCTGAACTTAGATATAGAGATTTTGACCCGAGCAAATGTGTGATATGACTTTTACGAAACGAGTGAAATTCCCGTAATACCCGAGCGAGAGCGAGGGTTATACCTAATTTGTAGGAGTTTGGCAAAACCACCGATAAAATGTCAAAAACACCTTTTACTTTTCATATTGCATGGCGCAAGGTTTTTACATTATAATTTGCATAACACATGTAGAGGCAGCTGCTTTTTATGAACTGAAGATCTACCCGATAGACCATGCAGGGGACCATGTAGTCTATTTAAAACGTTCACGTACATGAACAAATAGGGCGTGTGTTAAAGAGCCTCTCCGTAAGTTGTTGGGGGTCACAAATCCGTATCAATATTGTGATTTGATCGGGAGGTATCGATTGTTTCAGGAAAGTATCATTTTAAAACTCAGCAGCGTTGTATAGTGACAATAGGCAGGTCTGAAGTCGGAATAATGATCGAAAATAGGACAACGAGTCAAAACACAAAAAACAATTTGGAAATTTATAGAAATAAGTTTAACACAATTACGAGAGGATAACGTTTGATACGTTATACATCTAGTATCCACGTATACTTGACGTGTGAATTCAGCTTCCACGAGTATAAAAAACTATTTTCAAACTTTTATTAAAAAACAAGTAATTATCATATGAATGCATTTTGAATATGTGAGATTTTGTGAATTCATATAATATATTATCCTGATTTCGTTCGTATCAAAGCATATCAATATAAGATGAAAATCACGGAGGCTGATAGGGCCAAAATACAGAGGCTTGGTACAGAATTCCCCAAAGATAAATTTCCATAAAACATAAATTGTTGGCTGAGCAAGACCACCCCTTAATAATCAATGGGACGACCCAAGTCACTCAATAGTGTAATAACTGCCTCTTTATCATGTACTCTCCTCACAACATATAAGTGTAATACTCAAGGAATAATAATAATGATAAACATGTTTTAGCGTTATTTTGTTCATTTCTCAATCGTTTAATGTGATACCTGCTCATAATATCAAGTTAATACTAAAATTTCCAAACTAGGCCTTGTCAATACATCTAAAAACAAGACTGGTATGTCTCTTTACAGGTAAAATGAAAATCGGTCGCATATTTGCACAGAATTACAAATAAGGTTAATTTTAATTGTTTGTATACATCGGGAAATAATGAAAATGTCCGTACCTAGGTCAAACCTGTCTGTGCCAAACACTTTTCTATATCTAAATTCGATAACCTCGACATCTTCTTCCAAATGCACACTTTGCATACCACTATTTCAAAATGAGTTTGATTATTTAGTATTTCTCCTTAAATGTGATTACAATATCCTTTTCCATTATTGAAACTAGTGACTAAAATGACATGAAATATCTTGATGAGTTAATGAAATTAATGTTTGTGAAACTGAATCAAATAAATCAATATTAAAATATTTTGAAAAAGAAAAGTTTAAAATATGCAAATTGAATTAAATTTCAATAGCTCAACCGGCAAGTATTTAAAAATAAATTTTCTTTTTAATTGTTGTCATATCCTTTTCGAACAACAACAAAGGGTAGTACTCGTTTAACCCGCAATTAATGTTGCTAATAACGCTCTCTCCGACCCTCTCGGGGCCTCGCTAATAAAACACTGAAAAATAGAAGTTGGAGACCCCCTTAAACAGATTGACTTATTGTAGTTATATACAATATATTTATGTGGCTCTCGCGAGAAGGACCGCCCTAATTTTCCTCATATATGCTTCTCTCGGAGGTAATGAGTTAATGATGAAGAATTAGTACACTTAATTAAGTTTGAGACCCCCTTTATTTTTTTAACTTCCAGTGTTTTATTAGCGAGGCCCCGAGAGGGTCGGAGAGGGCCTCGCTAATAAAACACTGAAAGTTAAAAATTAGAAGTTGGAGACCCCCTTTAAGCTGTAAAGTTACAGGACTTGCTAACCAGAAATATAGACCACGCCCATCACGTGTGAACAGATTTAAGATCTATTGACAAGTGATTGTGTATTCATATGTCAATATACTATACATGAAGAAGTCAACTTAAATTACCAACAACAATGGTGCAAATTGCAAGATATTCGCTGTATTAGCTGTTTGCTATCCTTATTCACACGTTTCTGTTTTTCGACTGATCTCCATGAAACAATAAAACAATCAGAACGTGATAATAGTTCTTGGAAGGGTCAAAGTACGACAATTCCGTTCGAGGTACAACAATCCCGTTTAAATAACGTTGGTCCTACGTCAAATTTTAGAACATCTTCCGTTTACAGGTGTAAAAACTTGCAGCATTTCACGTGTCGGTCTTCTGTTTGCAACTTTCATCTATCTGAATTTGATCTATCTCTCAAATTAATTTGCTATATTTCTATAAAGTAAACTTTATTATTTGTGTATAGTGTATGTAACACTAGATATATTCTGTCAATGTGGATATAAAGCCCGTGTTTCAAATCGTAGTGGATACTTCAACTCAAACTTTGATGCATTAAAAAATTGCTATTTTGCTGTAGGATAAACTTGATTTTATACTCTTTTATCACAAGCAGGCGATCATTTTCATCGCGTACTTTTTGTAGCGTACATGTTTACGCAAATGTGATTAAATGGTTAAATTTAGCTCTAATACGTGTATGTCATTTATCAGTTATAATTTGTAAGCGAGATGAATTTCATATCGTTCGTATAACTTTGATACCGTCAACCACGTATAGGTATCCCTAAACACACCGATGGACATCATATGGCAGTAGCGCAGTAGCGCAGTATCTGTGTTACGACGATACTTCAATCACATGAATAAATATATGAATATCTAAATTAAACTGAAAAAAAAATTTTCATGAAAATATCGTTGCAGTACGGATGTGTCATGGCTCACATTTGACGGTATGATATCTGTACTAGGTGAGAAATTTCTGTTGTTGCACAAATACATACACAGTTGTCAGATTTTACATTAGCATGGCTTGTTTTTTTTAATATACAGTGGTTTGGGTTCGAACTTATGGCGTTCTTGTCTGTTCAATTTTACCTAGCTACTTCATGTTCCAATATTTTAACAGATCGAAATGACAATGACACAGAAATAGCAACTTAGTATCTCGTTAAGTCTGAAATAATAAAATGGGTGTCCTTGAATTTACATGATGATTGTGTTATATTCAACAAAGATAGCATATTTTGGTTTCTAGTATTGTTCCCGTAAAGATCAAAGGCGCCGCCCATCCTTTATTCCGCAATAAAGTAGATCTATAGTTTTTGAGTGACGTCACGAAACAATGGCCCATAACGTCAATAACAATTGGCTATGACGTCACTAGTTATGGCCCTGATCGAGGATTTTCAATTTGCGGCCTAACGTGATTTACATAACATTTTTATATTTGGAGTAGAAATAACTTAAAAGAGTAAAAATCGACATACTAGAAAAGTAATAAAGTAGCCCTAACCATCATGTGTTTTGCAATAAAGTATAGTTTTGCCCTGAACTATTTTAACGTCAAACCATTCGGCCTTCGGCCTCATGCTTTAACTATAATAGTTCAGGGCAAAACTATACTTTATTGCAAAACACATGATGGTTAGGGCTAATTTATTTCTTAAACAATATCTGCTGTCTGTGTTAAATAGTCCAATATCTTCTTTTAACTCAGTGAACCGTATCCCCCGAACACACCAGTGGTCGCTGCATTGTAAAAGCCTTTGGGTATGTCGGAATGCAGACCATTAGCATGAGTAAGTAGTTGAGTGAGAATACACATATGTATTCTTGCGAGAAAGGAAGATTGGGAATACTTCTCTTTATGTTATGTATTCTAGTATTGTTCCCGTAAAGATCAAAGGCGCCGCCCTACCTTTATTCCGCATTCTAGTATTGTTCCGGTAAAGATCAAAGGCGCCGCCCACCCTTTATTCCGCAAAAAAGTATAGTTTTTGAGTGACGTCACGAAACAATGGGACATGACGTCAATAACAATCGGCTATGACGTCATTATCCCGGGCCCTAATCGAGGAGTTTCAATTCGCTGCCGAATGTGATTTATAAAATTTGCTTATTTTGGAGTAGAAATAGCTTTAAAATCGAGTTAAAATCGACATACTAGAAAAGTAATAGAGTAGCCCTAACCATCATGTGTTTTGCAATAAAGTATAGTTTTGCCCTGAACTATTATAACGTCAAACAACTCGGCCTTCGGCCTCGTTATTTAACTATAATAGTGACAATGGCGAATGTTTGTTACAAAACGTTTTTTTCTGCGCTACCCTAACGAGTCCAATGCAATTCTATTAATAAAATGAACATATTTAGTCTAAAACTTAGACATTGAAATGAAACGGTCAATAAATGTATGAAAATTAAATAAAATGGAAAGAAGACTGATTTTTCATTATTTTCATTTAGCATTTGAATCTCCTAATAGACTTGTTAATGTTTTCATCTTATTTTAGAGCCAGGCTAGCAGACTTAATTAAATATATCATTTGTCTTGCATATTGCAAATTCATTTTTTACTTTATACAAATAACCGAGATAAACCACATACAACTATTCTAAATAATGATTGATCGGCTTTTGAAAATTTAGTTGTGACCTGAAATTCTCACGATCATTGTAAGTTTTTAGTTATTCTAACTTTTCTCTTCAATATCTAAAATGGTTAATATAAAAGATATCTAATACGGTTTATATAAAAACATCTAAAGATCTGCAATAAAAACATTGGGGAATCTCGGTTATATCTCGTGTATCTGTACAAATGCATATTGTCGGATCGTCTACGAAAGCGACTGTCTTAAGAAATTCCTCAAAAGAACGGAAAATTAAATTGATGAATAAAAATGGAAATATAGGAGGACGAAATAACCAACTGTTGTAGAAAGCTTCTCGGTAAATACATTACAAACGGCTTGGGATAGAGCGAACTTTATTTCTTTTCTTAGGTACCAAAGTTATTTGCAGGGAAATATAAACATTCTTATAATTTCAAATTAAAATATTGTTAAAATAACTTAGATTATATATCCATGAACAGGGCTAACTGCTGGCTAACTCACCCCCTAATTCAAAAATATTGTTTATGGGTGAAAAAGTTGATTATGTTAATGTAGCAGTTTTATTTTCTCATTTATAAAGTTTAAAATTTTTATTCTCTTGTTATTTTTTCATTGTTAAAACAAAACAAAAATATATGACAACTCATGTTTAAAAAAACGTTACTTTTGAACAATCAAGTTGTGCGATCATGCAGTGCGGGCCGCACTGCCCATATAAGGCTTATCACGTGATTGACATTCCACAAAGCATTATTTGTATTGTTTGTTATACCCCCATTTCACTGAGCTACGGACCCCTACGGTACTCGCGGACGTTCGCGGACGTTCGCGGACGTTCGCGGAATCGGCTCTTCGGCAGAGCTTCGGTATTCTACGCGGAAAATAGGACAAAATCCTACGGAAAATGTACATTTCACGTAGTTTCGGAATACTTTCGGGACGCTCACGGATCTTACGGAACACATACGGTTAAACTACGACACAACTACGGCTAGGGGGCGGAAAAACTGCGGAACACAAAGGAATGAGTTCGGATAATAACGGTAAACATTCGGATAATTTGCGGAGCACACTCGGAAGCTACGGAAAATGCGCGGAATAACTGCAATAGGTGGCGGCACTAATCCGTTTGGCGAGGAATAACTTCGGAAAAACTGCGAGCCATACGGAATAACTGCTGAATACTTACGTTGTATACGGAGAAACTGCAGATAAAGTGCGGACATCCTTCGGCAACCGCGTTTTGTGACGGATCAATCACGTAATAAGTGCGACAAAATCGGCAAAGATTAAAGCATTTTCCCTAGAATCCGCTTATAAAATCGCTGTTTTGACTACGGAAGGGTACGGACTTATTTTCCGCAAACGTTCTTTTGAACATGTTCAAAAGAACGTTTGCGGAAGATTTTAGGCTCACGGAAGCCCTCGGAAGCCTGCGGAAGACGAGGAAAGACTACAGATTAACTGCGCTATCTGACGGAAGCATACGGAAATAGAAGGGAGAACTTGCGTGGCTTCACGGCATAACAACGGAATTGCTTCCGCAAATCTTCCGTGGACTCATTTTGCCCAGTGAAATGTGGGTATAAGGAAGCGTGGTAGATCTAGATCTATCATTCTTGTTTTGCTTTTGTCATAAAGGTTGAAGTTGATGGTACCACCGCTAATATTAGCTGACTGTGTACATCATGAAAAGGAGTACAAACTGTATTGGTTGAGCTATATATGGCACGTTGCTTGGCAGAGACGATTGACGTGTCAACGTAACAAATGCTACGGGGCGCCGTGACCTGACGTGGAATGTCAACGTGGTCACTCGACAAGCATGTCGGAGGCTGAGCATTGGTCGCATCGTTGTTCACCTGTAAGATGGAGTTGTTATGTAGCTTTTCAACGACTGCTCATTTCTGTGACCAGTGACGGACATTATACCAAGGGCCTCAATCCCGGCTTCGGAAAGTTTGGTTGCTGCCGCCATGTTGATTGATAGAACCAGATCGAAGGTTACCATGGACACGCGTGATTACGAGGGGGCAGCGGGGAAGAGCGGATAGCGTCATTCAATTGTTACGTCATGTGAAAACTATACCTTTATTGTCTGATAAAGTATTTGTTTTATTGTTCTAACCGTTAGGCATCTTAGAAATGCAGACAGATATCACAGAAGTTCTTTATATTCTATTATTATTCTTAAAAGTCTTTAGATCTTTCTTGTACTTGTCACATTATTTGCATTCACGTGAGCCAAACTTTATCAATGGTGTCCTTTGATCGCGGATTATCGACTGTTGCTGGAGAAAATCGGTTCTGCACAGTGGAGGATGAAGGTATACAAGGTAGAATAAGTAAAGTAAATTATCGAAAACCGGACAATGACAATCGGTATCAATATGAAATAAATGTGAAATAGACTTCTGCGTGCATGTGAAACAGAAGATTTATAATTACATAAAAGAAACAATTGTTATAAATCTTAGTCATCCCCGGTCAGTAACCCACATTTAGAAGTATAATGGTGATGGGATTGAGTTATACATGTACATATTTCTATGCAGAGGTGAAGATCTCCCGAATTACTTCTTGAAATAGAGTGTCAGCGTGCTGCATGAATTGCTAAGGCTTCTGTGAGACAATTGATTTGTGGAATGTTGTTAACTTCGAAATCGACTTTAATGACGCATCGTCTTTAATTCAACTTTATACAACTATTTTAAACAGTTTACTTGACAGCCCTTTTAAAAGATTTGCTAAAGGATCCATGCTTGTGATCTTACAGACAATCTTAATCAAAATTAATATCAATGTATTATTCATCAGTTTTCATATTACTTCTATCTTACTGTTCTTTATTTACAAAATGCTACAACGAAAAGAAACTCGAAAATTCTAGACATTTCTAGAAACGCACTAGAACCGCACTAGAAATTTTCTAGATACGTTCTAGAAAATATCTAGGGCGTATCTAGAAAATGTCTAGTGCGTATCTAGAAAGTTTCTCGATACGCACTAGAAAGTTTCTAGATACGGGGAATGTTTATTTATTGTATAACTGTATGAAGGTACAGCATTTATTTTGAATATTTCATAGACAAAATTTTAACTTTTAGCTTCAAATTCCTACAAAAGGCCAATAATATCAAAAATGTCATGCTTTATCACAAAGCCAATAAATATAATTTCTTCAGAATTGCATAGGAAGTATACTATTTTTCTTATAATGCATACACAATTTAAATTTGTACAAACCACAGCGGTGACTCAAGGGAGTCGTTTATGAACGTATTAAATCCAAATGAAATATTTCATATTTGCAAGCTATCGTTTCCATGTGCGCAAACTATATCAAGAAGGAGAAATGCAATGTATATAATGAAATGAAGGTAAATGTCATGTTGATTTTAAAATCGGACGAGTTCGTTAGTTGCTGAAATTGTCGTTGCTTACGGTGTTGCCATACTCTGATGGTGTTTGTTTGAATCCCGCATGTGACTCGGCCCGAAACTTACAAGTATTTGTTCTATTGCAAATAGTGTGATCCCTGATATAACAATGATCCATATCCGCACGAGTCACAATCAGATTTCTTGGCCTAGATCTTCTTATTTTAGGCTAAGATAGCAGTACGTATCATGTATTAACATCGACTATCTTACCACTAGGAAAACATCGAAAATCTAGGCCATTGCAAAGATAACCCCACATGACCTCTTATCGAACCACTTACATAATTAAGACAACATGTAACTAACAATAGGTGAGGGCTGAAGATTACAGGTAACTTGATGGCGTAACGTCAACATCACAACAAGACACTAAGCAAATACAGCACATCTCTTATACAAGCAGTTATTCTGACCTATATGACGGAGATCTGAAATACCCTGGTCATCTGTGAAGGTCAAGGTCGAACTAATCAAAGACAATTTCCTATAAGTATATAGGGCAGGTGGATACAAGGTAAGTTCAGTCACGTGGCGTTGTGACTCATGATCGGGCCAGCGGTAAGTGGTTCTACCATTTGTATAGCATTTCATGTTTTATCTATAACAGGAGCTTTGCAGGAAGTTAATAGAGTTTTTGTCTGTAAATATGAAAAAAGTATATCCATATATCCATTATTCATTTAAACAAGAGCATTTCAAGAAGATAGAGCCATTTACTGTATCATGTAAGAATTATATACCAATATATTTTACCTTTTGAATTGTATTTTTCTTGCTAAAAAGGTAAATATATCAATATTTTATATACATTCATACACTGCATACATATTAGTTCATATAATTTAAATTAACAATGAAGGGAAGAGGTATTATTTTACTTACGTGTTTTCTGCATGACGTTGAAGTTTGAGAAATTAAAAAAAATGCGTATCACGCAATCACTCATGTTGATTTAATTTAGGTCCATATAATTATAGCTGTGTCACACACAAATAAGCAATTTCATATAGACCAGGTAGGTGCAAGGTAAGTTCAGTCACGCAGTGCATACACTCGGGAACGCATCTACCGGTAAGTGCAGCCATAAATCCTATAATAAATATTGTAACGTGTCCGACATGTTATTTCAGTGAACAGAATTGCAATGAATAGTTTGTATTTTCCATGTGTCAATCTTACCAAATTTTAATATAGATAAAACAATAACATATAATGTATTAATACATCATTAATTTATGTAAGAGGTGCATTATTCATAACAATATATACGTTGCGATTGGAGTATATACTTGATAAAGACGAGTATTATTTAATCTTCATCCATGTTGATAAATAAAACATGCATAAAGGATCAAATGTGTGCACTTTATATGTAGCGGCCGGGTGTTTTGTGCAGAAACGTACTTAATAATAATAATGATGATGATGATGATGATGATGATGATGATGATGATGATGATAATGATGAAGATGAAAATGAAGAAGAAGAAGAAGAAGAAGATGATGATGATGATGATAATAAACTAATAATAATCGTCATTGTGTATAAGATGAAAAAGCTTAAGAGTCTATTTTAGATTACTATGTATGCGCTTATAGTTTCATAAATGGTATCCAAATGCCATTAATCATGTAAATATGTAAATATGTAAATATATGTCTCTCTCGGAAATTCAAACCGGTTTAAGCATTATATGGTAATGTAAGTTGACTAGCATTCAAACCACTATAGCTAAACAATTCTAGTTATTGTAAAGCATTTCCCCAAATATTGAAAATTAGGTTATGTTAACAAGTATTATCATTGCCACTGAAAGCAGACTTACACTTTAAACTGACATATATTCAGTCGTTATCTTTTTAACATGGTTAGCATTTAATCTATACTGTCTAACAGTCTCGAATCATATTTACAGTTTATCATACAATCATCCAAAAATAATGTTCATATCACGTATATTTTTTCTAACTATATTCCCTTGTCATCCATTCATTAAAATAATACACCCATGAAAAACATATGTTAAGAAATATAAAATCAATTTTCTCTAAGCAATTTGTGGTAAGTTCAATTATTATCTTGAAAAAAGATTTTTTTAAGTTTATATAATTATATCATGCTTTTCGTTAATGAGAAAACTGTCTTCTTAAATATTTACCCTTTTCAAATAAATGCAAAATATCATATTAGAGTATCGAATCTACTTAACGAAAATTGTTACTATAAAACACCAGTCAATTTTGTTTCCAAAGGGGATATATTTGCCGTTTGAGATAAAAGCATTCTCTCCCCACAAAGGCAGCTTAGTCGTATTACTCCGATTTAAGTAATATGACTGAGCTGCATCTGTGAGCAGATAATGAATATTAGAGGAAACACGGTACTGTGCCTGTGACGATATGACGCCATTCACGGTACGTGCTTTAGCGATCGCTTTCCTTGTGGACATTAAGATAAGCTTTTCTCATTTAAGATAACTGTGCAATTGTGAAGATATCTAAATAAATGTATATGAGTTCTCTCAAAATTTCTCACACGAGTAAAATCCCATTGATCTGAATGTTATCTGTGCGCTGAGGTCAATGTCAAATCTCTTCCGTTGAAATTGGGTCATTGGGAAGGGTTAAAGGTCATATTGTTGCTGCACCTATGCTTCGTGGAAAATAAGCAGAAATACAAAAGCGGCGTAGCAGTATTGTAGATTCTTTCTTTTTTGTAAAATATGTTTGAATGAATTATGAATAATGTATCTTTCCTCTTTGGTACGGATACTGTTGAGAAAAAGGACATGCATATTTAAATACCCGCATTGATTATTATTGGATCTTTGTTCGTTATTTTATATTTCAATTGTTACTGATAATTGTTAATTAATGCTAAATGTTCTATTTTGATAGTGTAAAAAAATCTCATTACACAAGCCAATCATCCATAGTCAGAGGACAAAGTAAAAAAATATAGACATAAAAACCATTGGCGGCCATTTTGTGTGAACACCTTTAATTCATTTTGTGTAAGAAAAAAGAATGATGGTAAACAATATCTTTTTCAGAATGTTTAAAAGCATTGTAGGATCTACAAGGTACGTGAAACAACTTCTTGACGGAATTCAGTATCAGCATAAACAACTACTAGCCAGACAAATTGTAACAACAGCTTGCAAAATGACAGGTAAGCTAATAAACAATCATTCTTTACTCTTAAAATCATTTTTTGTGGTTTCATCTTTTACCTATATACTACAAAACTGACAATTCAGATTAATTAAAACGAGATGAGCATTTCGTATGTTATCGATAATGAATACTAAAATTAAGCTTTTACGATTTGCTAGATACCAGTGTAGAATTTTGTCTTCACAATTTTTGAACAGTTTCAAAACATCTTTGCTATTTAACCGTTTATATTGTTTTTCACCTGAAAAATGACGGTTAGCAAATGTGTTGGGGTTAGATGTCAGAGTTGAAAATCCTAAAATCATTGAATAAATAGAAAATGATATGAAAATTCAAAAGTGAATTTGAAAGAAATATGGATATGTTTCACCATATTAGTATCATTATTTAAAATGATTCCCGCTTTAAACACGCATCATGTGTGAAGGCCTTTCTTGCAGGCGTTGATTAATACCTGTTTACCCTCTGAGACAAATAGGATGACTACATAAAATGGTGTCTCGTCCTAGTAGCCCCAAAATTATGATTGTCTTGAAATTAAAAAAAAGTTTTTCAATCCATTTGCACTTTTTATTTTTATTGATGATTTCAGCCAACCCATTCTCGGACCCTGAAATCACCGACTTTCTGTCAAAGGTCAACAAGATTGTTCTTGAAGACGCCCTTCAGAAGGGCATAGAAGGGGACAAGGTCACAGAGTTTCAACATCCAGCAAAACTCAAGGTTCGTATTTGTCATTAGTACATACTAACATCATACGGTTCATATTTTCCATCATTTTTCTCTAGACGTGACGTCATTACATATTTGTGACTTGTTCTGCAAACGAGGACAATTATCTCTTGGTTCATGGTTGTCATCTAGTCTTACACACATACGATTGAGCATATAATTCACCCCATTGAAGCAAGTCTAGATCTGGGCTGCTCTGAAAATCTCCATTTGTCTGAGGCTCCTTTTAAAAATTTAATAAAATAAGATTTTTAATAAAAATTATTTCAGAGACTAAATATAAGTCTAGGTTGTCATCCAATTGCCCTTTGTACGTCATAAACAAGGGCCCGTCTATGGAAGACAACATTAGTCAACTCTCAACACGCTGACGTCATAGACTGTAATTCAGGCTCCTATCAAGTACACAGTCATGACGTCGGATTACGTCTAATGCTACACGCTCCAAAGACCGCAATTGCTGGGAGCAAGTTTTATTTTATCATTTGTTTTCATTTCTTGACTTTTGTTATAAGGAAACTCGTCAAAAGTAAAAGACTCTTTGGTTACATGTCAAATTCAGTGTATTGTAGACACGGAGTGCCGACCGAAATATTTAGAGTAAGCCAAGCACTGAACAAAATCCAACCCAAGTCCAACAACGGCTTAAAGGAAACATTATGGGCATATTTTGGAGGAATTTTTCAATGGTTCTACATGTAAATGCCCCAGGAACTATGTCCTGTTTCCGGCTTGGAGCTTGGAATGACGTTATTGCTTCCAGATGCGACTTGCGGCGTGTCGCTAGGTGGTTGATTCCATATACTTTGCTTCCTTCATGTGGGAACGAAACATTTCAACTGCTATATTTTGCAGTTAATTGCTTGCATCTTTGCTTCAGACCTTCATTTCCCAATTGGGCAGAAATTTTCCTATATGCATTTGACATTTATGGCTTTTTAAAATCAAATTGCCATATTTTACTAGTGGTTTCAAGAAAAGCTTTTCGTCTGGTTAACTTTGATATTTTGACGCAAAGAGTTTCATAGAATCCTACACAATTCCTTTTTTCAGAGAACTTCCTTTCGTTTTGTAAATGAATAGTTAAATGTATTATTACAACTATTCCATCAGTTCATCATAAACCGTGAATTATGTTTTCTTGGGGGTCTTTTGTGTAAATTCATAACTGTTTTTAAAAATCAGTAAATATATCTTTTGAAAATAAATGCTGTTCCACTGAAATGCGTTGGTAAACAATTAGCTTCTAGCGTGCTTAGGTTTAATTGTAAATAGTTAATCTAGCGTTAAACTTACGACAATTATGTTTTGATTAGTATCCATTGCATGATGTAAATAAACATGAAGTGAATGCATAATGCAAATGAAAATATCTTTGACACGACAACTTATTACATGTATGAAAAAATCAAATATCTATGTGCCCAAAAAATAAGCAATTTCGTTCATAGAACATACAGCAAAAAAATACATCTCAAAATTAATTAAACTTGAATTGAATTTAATTTCATACGACAGCAGCTAATTTTAACCAAACGTGGTAGGAATCATTGTGCCAGGTTGACCTAGATACCATGTTCACAATATAAAGTAGACTTTTATATACAAGACTTTATTAGCACAACCAATGCAACTCACTGATAATTTGATGGAGAACCTAACTACTGACCTAGTTCCATAACAAAACAAACTAATTCAGATTATTTATAACCAATGGCCGACTTTTACTAAACCTTTTTGAGCAAATAACAGTCCTTGAGCCAATTGCCGGATTGGAGAAACGTATGTTCTTCGAGATGGCATATAAGCGCAATATGACTATAAAACATAATTAAATCAACATATCCAACTACGAAAGGATAAAAGACTTATTAAAAAGGACTATTGCACAACCGTGTCGACCGTATCATCCTTTCAAGTAACTAAACGTTTGGACATCTTTAGTAGGCTAACTTTCCATAGTTCATATTCTAAATGTGTGAGAAAGAGATTTTTTTCTATTAAGAAACAGCAATGATTATAAGTGAAGACATAACATCCTATGTCATAAACATCAGCCGACCAAATGTCTTTTGGTGTAATTTGACCCTACGATTCCACTCACGGGACATGATATATAACCCGTCATTACCACCGGCATTTATTAGGAAGATGTGCGAATTTATGTCTCTGACCAAAACATGGTCCTTGGTCATGCTCAATAAACACGTAACCATTTGCCGATGGTTCTAGGACTTGATTACCTGCGACTTGGAACTCCATATTTTGTCCATCAGAGTTCCTTTACAACCCTCTGTTTCAAGTGGCCCGTAATTGGAATAACAACCCCTGGGTCGAACTTCATTCGACACACACTGACTGATGTGTTGTAATTATTGCTGGTTTGCTGTGAGCTTTTGGTTTTCATTATGTTCCCAAGTATTCCATATTTTCTCAATTAGAGGTAGGATATATATGAACTTCTGTTCCAAATGGAATTGATTTGTATTTGAAAGATACTCCATATTTTCTTAATTAGAGGTACGGACATTTTATGACCCTCTGTTTCAAATTGTATTGATTTGTATTTGAAAGATACTCCATATTTTCTTAATTAGAGGTACGGACGCTTGTTTGAAATTGAATTAATCTATTAACAAAAATCACAAGGCCTAGCCATTTGACACATTGAGACACACCTTTGGAGCGTTGTAGTGATGCTAGGGCTTGTTTCCATAAGTACCGTCCTGGCTTGATTCTGAAGCCTCAATTATTATGGAAACATCATATGCTGTCAAAATCAGCTTAACCGAGCACTCAAAAGTGTAAGCTTTGAAACTGTTCAAGACAAAGAACTTTTTGAGAAAAGCAAGATTGTTGCATTACATTTGTTTTTGCTTTGTTATATTTATTTTTGTATGCAACTATTAACCCAAGACTAACATATCATAGGTCACAATGGCATGCTCCGATTGGAAGGTAGTCTGTCTAACAGCCCCTGAAACAAAATATCTTAAAAGACCCACATAAGTCTATATTATTGTAGCAAGTCTAGCTCACTGCAGTTCTGAAAATGAACAGCTTCAGTGGGCTCCTTTCAACAATAGTAGAAAGATGCATTTAACATGTATTTTCATTTTAGAGACTGCGATTTAGTCTAATTGGAAGGCAAAACGATGTTATGACCCACTGTTCCCATTGACCTGTAATTGAGATAACAAACCCCATAGTGAAGCCCTTTAACCGATAATGAAGTACCAAAGATGTGAAGCAACTTCTCATTGGTGTTTCTTATAAAACCCCATATGTTCTCCATCACAGGAATGATAGACTTAACTACCCTCTATTTTAACTGACCAGAGAACGCAAATCCTTGTTTTAAGTCCTTTTGTTGGTGACCATTGACTGATTAAGCTATTGCTCGTTTTGTTGCATAATCTTTGAGTTTGTCATTGCTGACTAGCCAATATAAAGTTCACACAGTTTTCTGAGACTTACTTACAGGCTGGCATCCACTACTATACATAGAGTTTGGGTGGCCTAGTTTACCTAAAACTACTCTTATAACTTAAATATACTAGGGGAAATTTTCTTTTCAGTGTAATAATTAAAAACCTCTTACCGGCATGTTGTCAAATTTTCACAATGTGTCCATGAAATGTCTATGAACTCCCTCAATGCATTTTATATAAATAATAAAATAAAGCAGAACTTAGACCTTAATAGTAGTTTTCGAATTTTGATTTTTTACAGAAACTATCACATGACCATATCTATATCATCTCTCCATCCTTACAGGGAAAAACCTCATATAACGCCCTGTCTCGTCATTGAAATGACAACCCGTGGAGAGCTTTATGTAACCTCACGAGTTGCGTGATATATTGGTCTTCATTATGAATCCCCATGTGTTATAAATTACACGGAAGAACGATTTAATAACCCTCTGTTCTAATTGACCTTTAATTGAAATAACACACCCTGGTTAGAACTGTTTCAACAAGCAACCACTTACTTTCAAGTAATGTTTGATATGTCTGCAAGATGACTACGATTTTATTCGCATATTTAACGTATTTGAGATGTTTTCTTGATGTTTCCATGAAATCAACCATTTTAGAGATATTTTGCATAAATGGATAAATTTGCAACTCCAGTGATGAGATATGAACTTCAATCAGCATATTAGGTATTTTGAAGCTTATCAAAACCAAATACAATTTTAAGAAAGATACTCTGTGTCACTTTAATACAGCGTAGGTCCTCATTCAGCACATATAGATTGAAATTAAGAGACTACATGTAAGAAACAACATAAATGAAGGTACAGTTATCATTTCAAATCTTTCATGGATTAAATTTAAGTCTTCAAATGTTCCTTTATGACTAAGAGATGGACATAAACCTGAGAAATCGGACTCCAAACTGACCGTCAAAGACCGATATTTATACATTGCACTTAAAAGGGCTCCTTTCGTCGTCACTGGTCAGCACTTAATCGTCACTGGTCAATACTTAAATCGCCACTGGTCAGTACTTAAATCGCCACTGGTCGGTACTCAAAACAAGGCCCCTGGTCTGAGGCTCTTCCATAAATAAGCACTAGCCGATGAAGTGAAGCCAATTCTAGCTTGGTGTGAGTACAATATGTCTACCAACTGTCTGCAAACATGCTGACATGCTGACCTCATTACATGTGACCACAAAGTATGTTTGTCTTGTATAACGCAGTCACGTGCAGCAAGATCTCGCGGTAAGGCGAGACTTGACACGAGAGCATGAAGACATTTGGCAGCAAGATCCTGAGAAACACGTGTTGCATTGATTGGATAAATGGTGACCATCTGGAGGGTATTGCCTCTCGGGCTAACAGCAATGCCCGCAATTCTAAACACAATGGAGGGACGTAGGCGGTGCTGATACAGACAATACACAAAAAGAATAAAATAAAGTTGGGATTCACGAGGTATTTGATGGTCGCTGCACCGCATGCACTCTTGAATTGCAATGCATTCGCCTTTATGTCTGGATGAGGGTTGGGGCGTAGACTGCAGAGCATATGGAAATGGGGACTTAATTAGATTTTGATTATTCAGCCAGTTTGCATTTTAATTTCTGACTCAGTATGTTTTCATGCCGACGAGGCAAAATCTTACATTTAATGTGAAAAAATACGAAATTAAAAATGAAATTGATAACGGCCAAATGGCACGTCAGCAGAATAATCGTACGTGAGTAGCATCTGGTTTCTTGTATCATAAATAATCATGACACGTAGTTATATGTTTTAAAGATAATTTATTTGCATTTGCTATTGCAAAAAGGCGTCTACTTTAAGCGCACAAGTCATGAAACTTTCCTTCCATTACGCCGTGCCAATTCATACTTGTAATTTGGTAAACTTTGAGTATAGTTTCTGTACAACTTCTAGGTACGCACAACTTAACCCTCTATACCTTATATTCCCATGACCAATATGTGGACATGTATACATCATTACCATTTACCAGTTTCTTGCAGAATCATTCAAAACTACAGAAGATATATTTCTTAAAAACAATAGTCTGGTAAATACTTTTGACGTTTAACTAACATGCATAACCAGTGAAGTACGTGTCGATGATGTCAGAGTGATAATTTAACAATGACCACCAAACGTTGATTCATCTATTTGACGAAACCAGCTTATGTATACATCATAATTCATAAGAAATCAAATACATCATATCTATATCATTGGAATAATATCAGCCTGGCAACAAAGGGGCTTTGTGCCTTTACTGTGCGAGATCTATGGTAGAGTTGTATAATGTCACATCGCCTTTGGTAAAAATGTCAACGGAAGCCATCTGTTTTATTGAAAACGCTAAGTCAACAATTGTATGTATTATTTCAGGAGCTCATGCAGCTTCCTATTGGTCGAGAACCGGAGAGCAAAGAGCAGCTATTGGAGCATTGTCGTCGTGTGATCAAATACAGCGTTAAGACAGGTTAGAGTCATATTGCAATTTAACCCCTGTCCGTCCAAATGGGCCCGATCCTCTCCCCCAACCCTATCATCCCGTGATTACCATCCCTTACTTTTACAATTCACCATACCTCTCCAACTATCCATCCTTGTAATTCCCTATACATCTCCTAATATCCATCTTCGTATTTCCCCATGCCTCTCCAATTCCCATCCTCGTAATTCCCTATACCTCTCCTAATACCCATCCTCGTAATTCCCCATACCTCTCCAAATTCCCATCATCCTATTTCCCCCTACCTCTCCAATTCCCATCCTCGTAATTCCCTATACCTCTCCTAATACCCATCCTCGTATTTCCCCCTACCTCTCCAATTCTCATCCTCGTATTTCCCCATACCTCTCCAAACATCCATCCTCGTAATTCTCTATACCTCTCCAAATACCCATCCTCGTAATTCCCTATACCTCTCCAAATACCCATCCTCGTAATTCTAAATACCTGGCCAAATTTTCATTTTCGTAATTCCCCACAATGTGCAAATTGCACAGGTTTTACGTCAGTTTGACAACTGTCTTTTTCTGACAGTTATGTGAAACACAGTGAATAAAAATGTTCATGTTTGAAACAAGACAATAAGCCGATGCAGTACATTCAAAAGCAAAGATTCTGATCATGTGCAGGCGCGATGGTAAACGCTCTGGATTTCCACACTTTGAAAATATCATTTTTGATTATAGTGGATATAGCTAAGGTTAACACTAAATTATACTTTACTTCATACGTTTATCATAAATCAACGAGTTATTAATGGTTCAATGTTCTACAATTTAACTTGGATATGTGTTTGAGAAACAGTTACTCCACAGACTGTATATACATAATTATGCTAATGATCAGAGGGCGGTGTCTTGAGACGAAAAAGTTGGCAACGAACGTTTCAAACGTTATTTTAATGTGAGTCTGAGTGCAGAAGTTTCCAGAAAAATTGCAATTGTTTCCTGCGTGATTCATGGTATTTCCGGTATACGCGTTTGTGCAGATGTGAGGTATTTTAGACGACAAAGTGCAACCTTTGTGCATTTCAGCAAATGTCGAACAAGCATTGCGGATTCGTAGGTGTTAGTGGAACATACATTGAAACTTTGAAGAATAATGTGTCATAGATATGTTTCATCTGAAATTCTACATAATACGAATAATGCAAAATATCCCTTTATATCATTTTCGATTCTTTGAGGAATCCTTCATATTATGTTAATCATATGGTTGAGTGATGCAACGAGCATTTAATTTATATTTTATTATATGATAGACTCTTGGGTCACATTTGAATGGCATTCTAGGTTTGACAACAACGTTAGAATTTTTGCCTTCAAGTGATCATTATTGGTTTCAGCAAAATTAATGCACTCAAATGGCATTTCGACATTTCTGGGAGTTCGGAAATGTATATGCTTTCTACCTCTTTGACAAAAATATATGTGTTGAAATTTGAAACTTGCGGTTCAAGATCTGACGTTGTCTCAACCATACACGCCACACTGGTCTGACATTGTAGCATGCACTATCGTCCGCCATTTTGTCCTGAATGCTTCAGATTTCTTTTATGAATGTGGAGACAAAATTGGTGTATATTGCAATTGTTGGAACCAATTGACCTCTGATATGAGTCATATGAATCAGGCCCTTTGTTTTATATTTTCTCAACGACTGAATAGTCGTATACAAAGAGGTCCCTGAGCCTATATGCTTAATTGACAAAATGTCATTTTAAGTTCTACAACACCTGTATTGAGTTCATATGGTTTAACCCATTGGAGCTGAGTACCTTAATAGTAACGGATATTAGAGTTTTCTCATTTTGTTTATAAGTATGATTAACTACTGAGCGTTTATACTCGGCTTTGGTTTCTTACGTGAGCATTTACCATTGTATTAATATTGTTCACCGGGACACTTTCAATTCTCATATTTTCCCAGGCAATCCTCGGTTCTTCAACCAGCTTTACAGTGGTGTGGACCCGTATAGTTTAGCTGGATCATGGGTTTCAGATGCTCTCAACACCAATATGTAAGTGCATTGAGTCCATTCCATCAATCTTTGTTGAGGAAGATACAACATATATGCTGTACACAATAAAACAGGGAGATATGAATTACTGAAATTATTATCTATGGTATATAATAGGAACGTAAATGATTAGGTCCTTAACTTCCTTAACGTCGAGTAGGGTAGACCAGGGAAAAGCGCGCCCCCGGGGCAAAGTGACCACGCGTTATTTCTCCAAACCTATCGACAAATGAAGTAAATTGTCATTACCAACGAATGAAAGTAACCGTAATGAAGCGTCGTGACCAACGCTGGAATCATTTGCCTGAGTTGTGGACGCAGAATTTCAAATATTCGAAAAAACGCGATTTTACTATAAGGAACGGATATGTCTCAAATTCAAATATTTCGTAAAAATACAAAACGGAACATTGTACTCTCGTGCACATGTAACATGAATTGGTATCATTATTTCAGTGAATATAAAAGTTGTAGTTACTTGTTTTAATTTATTTTCTGTGATGTACATAACAAAAGATACCCTTAATGGGGCAAAACGAGCCAAGGGGAGCGATTTGCCCCGTGTGTTATAAATATATCTCTTTGGTTAACATATTGGTTTTAAAGTTATTATTTTACATTTCTTTAGCAAATAATGTAAAGGTGAATTATCATTTTCATATCAGCATTCTGCTTTTTTTTATATAAACATGAATATATCCCATGATTTTACTTAAAGGGTTTTGTTTTGTTAAAGATTGACGACAAGTAACAGTTACCAAAACATATTTTTCTGTTGTATTCATTGTATATTACTGTTCAACCCTAAACGATAGGAAATTTATGCCGTTCTGCCAAGTCCGACACAAAATAGTTGTATGAATTCTTTAATTCGTCCATATAACCAATTAAATTCATCTTATATCTATTTTTACTGATTGTGATATTCAATAACCTAAATTATTAACACTTTCGTAGTTCAAAGAAATGTACATGTACCAACCATAACGGTATTTGGTCATTGGGAATGTTGAACATGTAGGTATTATGCGCATCCTTGCATACATTGCCAACTTTTATGTTATCCTTCATATGGGTTCGATAGTTGCCTTGCATTATCAAGATGATAGCTTTTGATTTGTATTGACTGATTATTGGTGCGATATATCTATTACAGTCTGTGTTGTTTTTCGAATGGAGCAAAGCGCCGAGGGGATTGGGCACTTTGCCCCAAACTACAGGGCAAAGCGCGCCCTCTTAGTTAAAATGTATTTACGTAAATATATTGAATGGTAGATTAAAAAAAGCATGTGCCATGTAAGAGTCTATCGGATAAGCATTAGAGATAATGTGCAAGTTGCATTCGGTACATGTCGGGGTGCCCACTACACGCACTTATATGTTAGGGGGCGCGCTTTGCCCTGGTCTCCCCTAAAATCAGATATACCATATATGAAAATATCGACCCCTATTCACTCATGTATGTAAATTTACTTTATCAAGATGTCCGTTTATTGTGTTTGAGCTTCTACAGCACCAGAATAAAGACTAATACTACGGAAGCTAAAAAGTCATGATCAAGACTGATCAAAACATAATAAATGTAACTCGATGGAAGTACAAGTTTGGCATATGAGACAGTGCAAATGAAATTGTCAAACTGCCGGTACAACAAGAACTTTTAAGTGATATACCACCCTTCAAGCATTTAATGTCAAATAGCCAATTTTTGAACGTTGACATTCCAGCATATATTAAACAAAATTAAACATTTCCTTCAAACAATTCTCAGGGGGTCATTCCCCGTCGCCTTTACACGTGCTAAATATCATTGACATAAGCCTTTTGATTTATTTTCGAACAAAGCGTTTGTTATGCCTGCCACTCTAGGCCTGGTGCCAAGAGAATCAAGATGTTTGGAACCATAATGAAAGCCAAGTTTAGACTTATAATAATCTATGGCTGTACAAACCAGATTAATAATAAATGTTTGTGGCGTCATGTTAACAAAGGCCGAATCACCGGCCACCATTTTGTTTATTTTGATTCTATTCAAGAACAAAAAAAGTTTACTTCAATGTGGAGCTTATTTCTGAGTATTTGTCCTGAACACTTGTTGCAATACAGACTATTAAACAAAAATGTTTATAGTTTTCAATGCAAGGTAGCTGGTTTTTCAACCGTTTTGGAACAATTGTTCTGAGAAACATGAATATAATGTCTAAATGCAATGCCGAGCAACCACGCTAAAAGCCCAATTGTTAGTGCTGTAAATGATAATTCCTGGTTAAAAGAATCTTCATGAATTTTTGTTGCAAATGATTGATTGTAACTAAATATGTGCTTTAATTTGTAGCCAATGTTGCATGTTTCATCTCAAAGGATAGAAGGAACAATGCTGTGCCGTGACACAAATCTGAGCTTTACGACTTATCTTATAAAACTTAATGTTTTGGAAAACGATTTCCCAGTTTTCTTTCTTCTGGCTTAACCGGAACGTATTTTCAGTTGTTCAATGACGGCTATTGTTTATAGATATTAACAGGGTGTGAAACAGGGAACTGTGCAACCGATTCTGATTTCATGGTTTATGTTTATTGCAGACACACATTCGAGGTGTGTCCTGTATTTGTTGTCATGGAGAGGTACCTCATGCAGAAACTGTGTGGCATCATTGGCTACAAGAACGGCGATGGCGTCATGTGCCCAGGTAAATAGATAAGGGGGAGCTCTATAGATTTATCAGCTCATTTATTTTCTATAGAAGTTTATGAATTCACAGAATTACTCTTTATTCATCTAGGGAACTTCTAAATGTCTCTTGAAAAATAAAACGCTAAGGAAAACAATATTTCAATATCATTAAGCTATTCTCAAATAGATACTATATAGTTCTATTAATTTGTCATATTGTAATAACGAATTCTCAAATTCATTGAACTCTTCGTTATTCATTTAAAGATAACTTCTAAATGAATGTTAACATGTAACGCCGAGGTAAACTATACAATTACTTTCTTTCACGTACATATCATTTGCTATAAGTGGGCAAAATGTGTTATACTTATACAATTTCTATAATACCCATAGAGCTAATAAACAAAATATATATGCTAACTCTTAGGCAGGTTTGAAATTTACTAATATTCTACTTTTACGTTTAATACGATGCACACGATCTGAAAATATGAGCATCAATCTTTGACCATGTATATCATTTGTTCATTATGATTTTCTTCAGGAGGGTCATTTGCAAATATACTAGGTCTACATGTGGCCAGATACAAGCGCTTTCCTCAGGTGAAGAAAGTAGGAATGTTGGGACTGCCAAAGATGAGGATATTCACGTCACGTGAGGTGAGGCCTTAGTTTGATCCCATTGACTATACATTGAATTTACATCTACTTATCTAACATTATGTTGATATGCAAGTTTGTTGACGAAAATGAAAAAGAAAATGGAAACATACATTTTAGCGATGTTTTAGATACAAAGATAAAAAGGGATATCCTCTAAAATCTCTCAATTTCCACGATAAGACATCTTACAAGGTGCTAAATAGTGACGAAGTTTCATTGGTTATTATTCAGGAGAACGATAAGAAAGACAAGTAACCCTAAAAAATCAGTCAAATAGAACGGCAAGAATCAAATTGTTTAGCCAGAAGTTTATTCCTGGGCATTGGGCTTGCTTAGAATATCTTTTTTTGAAAATAATGGAATAAAGCTTAAGACATATTCTGTTGAGTAATGACAAATATGAGGAAATTACTATTCATCCCTCAAAGAATTTATGATAATCAAATAAAAAGAAGTCACATATACAATTTAGAAAACATTATGCAACATTTCGACAGGACATCATTGTCGTGTATCAGAAAATTATCTTTAAGTTTCACTAACAACGAAAGATGCAAGTTGGCTTTCTAATGTCCAATTCAATGATAATCTAGAAGAAAAAGAAAGGTAAAGATAATTATCACTTTAAATTGATGTTTCATTTCAAAGAGTGTCATCATAGTACCTGAGCAGCATATCATATTTTAAAGTATTTTATAAATTGAAAAATGTCTCAATGTACGCTGTACACTTCTTTACAGGCCCATTATTGTCTACAGAATTATATGAATTATAAATACCGGCTTCTTACTATACAAACGCTTTTTTTCAGGCCCATTATTCCCTACAAAAAGGAGCCAGTTTTCTTGGCTTAGGGACTGACAGTCTTGTTCAAGTTGAAACAGACGAAAAAGGAAAACTCCGAGCAGACGACTTCGAACAAAAGGTCAAGGACGCGGAAAAGGAGGTCAGATGATAGGTCAATACAACACGTGTTTAGTCATATTGAATAACTAAACTAATGTTATCAGATTTTATTCATAACATAGATGCCATTGTGTCAAATGTTTGTGTGACCATATTAGATTACAACGATAATAAAATTCATATAATAATGTTTTTCTTATGAAATCGTTATATGACTTGAACAAAATACTTATTCCGACTGTATTTATCGTTTATACTGTATATTCATGACATTTGTTTTGATATACTTATTGACATTGATGGTATTTATATATTTTTGAGGTCGTTCTCAGTCCGATACAGTACAATAGGACTTATAGTTTTCAAGTTACCGTCATTATGAACACTTCCTATGTCGTTTTGAGGTTTTTTTTCTATTCACTACAGAGTTTACTTGTTTTTGAAAACCTTAATCGTTCAACAACGTTGTGATTTCGATTTGTCATATCTTAGCTCATCTGGCCTGAAAGACCCGATGGGCTTATGGCACGGCATGGTGTCCATCCGTCCGTCCGTAAACTTTGTGCATTTTTTAGAAAGCTGAAACTTTGTGTGCAGAGTCCTAAGTTAAATACACATTCAAAATCGACATTTTGTGTCCCTCAGGCCCCAAGTAACAGAGGAACCACATTTGCAACACCCTAAAGCAAAATTTATATGAAGTCTGATGAGCGACGTCGACAGAGCCACTGGCTCTATTATTGTTATATTGCTAACAATTATAAATATTTGATACGTCCGGTATATGGTAAGACTTGCGCAATCATATCTAATGATCTAATCTGATAAACATTTGTGCTCAAATCTGAATTTTATTATTACCACTGGCTCATTAAATAATGTTTCGTTTTAGGGTTTTACAGCTTTACTGGTTATGGCAACCTCAGGAACGACTGTTCTTGGTGCTTACGATGATCTTAACGCCATTGCGGACGTGTGTCAGAAGTATGGTGTTTGGATGCATACAGATGTACGCACAATTTCCATTTACTTAATTACTTATATACAATGCATTATAAATGATTTTAGATATGCATATATAAAAATGTTAAATGAATGTAAAGCTCATATTTTTGAAAGGTATTTAGCAATGTAATACATAAGAAACACAATATTTCTAAAACCTATTTTTATGAATGAAAAAACAAAACAAAAACGTTTCTGTGTATGTGTTTTTCTGATTATTGCAAGTGATGTGAAAGAATTGATATTTCAGTTGTCCAAAGTATAAACTTGTTTTATTTCTATCATGCCCTGTAATGTTTAGTTCAAGACGAATAACCTTTTTGATAATTTTGTGTTATCTTATTTCACCTTATATCAGGAAACAAATCCCTGCTAGATATCGTTTACCCCGAATATTTGATATATATCAGAAGAGTTTAATAAAAGTAACTAGGATGAATTTTGATTTCATAAAGTATGATTTAACAAATACGTGTCGTTGAATCAAATAATCATATAATCTATGCAAAAATAGATGTCATTGAAGCGCTCGTAAAATCATTTATTGAATAAAATGCTGTAATCTTTACAGGCATGTTGGGGTGGCGGTGCTTTACTGACTGAGAAATACAGACATTTTGTAGCAGGCATTGAGAGGTATGTTATCTTCACCTCGTTTGTTCTCAACAAATAAAAAGTTTTGTCGTTGATATTTTAATGCGGCTTGTTTTAAAACGTAAACTAAGTTCATCTATCTTGCTCCAGATCAGATTCAGTATCCTGGAATCTACACAAGATGAGTGGTATGCTACTCCAGTCCTCGATCCTTCTTGTCCAGGAAAAGGTGATTATTTATGTGTGTTGTCATATATGACTGCACGATGCCATAATATTGAATGTTATGTTTTCATTTTAGCATGAATGCAATATTCTAGATTTCCCCCCAAATTCATTACTCTTTTTTATGGGTTGTTCAGACCAAAATAACACTAACTTGTTATCGTGTTAATTTGTTTTTGCATACGTGAGTTAGAAATTTGTACACATACCATTTAAGCATCTTGAAATATTTATATTTTGTGAATACAATGCCCTCAATGATAACGTAAAATGATAGTTAAACATTACAAATGTAAAACAAAACAGCCTTCATATGTCACTAGTTTTTAAACGGCTGTTTAAGAAGTACGAAATTATCTAAAGAATAACCAAAATCTTGTTAAGCAATAACGTTTGCCTTGCAATAAAATTGTTTTATATGCCATCAATTTATACTAGTAATAAAAAGTGTCCCATAAAGGTATGAAATTAACGAAAGATATCATGACTTGTATCACATGTAGCTGGTAAATGAATAACGTTATATTATTTTTGTTTATGATTTCAGGGACTTCTAGAGGAATGTAACAGAGGTAACGCTGAATACCTCTTTCAACAAGACAAGAACTATGATGTTACATATGACATGGGTAGGTAACAATGTTATTATTTTACAAAAAAATATAATATGTGGTGTCATCATGTGCAAGACAATCTTGTCATATTTGCTTCTGTTCAGACATCATTGCAACGGAGTACCTGCTTTTTAACTGAGGTATTATGAATATAACCTCTAAGTAGCCTAATTATCCTTTTGGCGAGAGACAATTTTTTTTCAAAATGTTTGACACCACCTTTATTAGGCCTGGGCATATAAGATAGAAAAATCTTTATTTGTAATGTAATTGTCACAGTTTTAGTATATCCATATATTAAAGGGACAGTAGCACGTTTTTAGGGGGAATATAAGGTGATGTCAGAAACACTTAAATTAATGGTCCCAATTGAAAGATGTGAATGTGCTTAGGGCCCTGTCACACTTAAGCGTATAGCAAGTGCGTTTGAGTTGCGTATAGAAAATTTTTCATACGCAACCAGTTCGCTCAAACATTTACCGTTTTTTGTCATACTTGTACCGCACATGGAACGACTGATTTACGATATTTGCGTTTTCTTTGCGTTGGGGTTGCGTTGGTGATGCATATGACTTGCGTATCCTCAATTTATTGTGGCAGATGATTGCATACACAGAGCGCATACATACCATACTCAAGACGCTCACAACTTATGTCTACAGCATGCCTTGCGCAAACAAAGCGAGTATTTTCCGAACACGTTGCGTCTTCACATAATTGTCAATGCTTTCTGTCTTTGTAGTACGTTTTCGTAGGTAACATATATATACATATATTATTCAGACAATTACAATTGCAAGACAACTTATTTAAACAAAAGTGTGCTAAATAAAGTTAGTTTTCTGAATCCATTTCTTTATCACATGTGATTAAAAGGAGTTCCCACTTAAATAGTAGTCCGCAGATTTCGCCTGATACTTGGATTTTTCTGTACGAATACAAACCTCTCGATTGAGGTATTAAAAGTTTTAGAACTGAAATATATCTAAAAAGAAACATTCTTCTCCCAATTAAAGCTTCGGTCGGATCTTTTTCGTTACATGCACCCACCCTCTCTGATTTGTTTACTCTCTATGTCATGCTGAAATAAAAGCATCGGTTTCATTCCGTCGCTTTTTGTCCGGACCTGCTCTTGTCAAGGATAACTTACATTTGTTAAAAACTTATTCAAAATGGTCCATTTTACCAAGACACCTGACCAGAAGATTATCCTGGATAACTCCTATATAAACAATGGAATAGTGCACAAGTTTAGTCTAATGGTATATTTGGTAGTCTGAAATCGCTTTGCAACTGAGAAGTTTACAATGAAAACATTAAAATCAAACCATTAGCTATTTAAGGATTTTGTTTACATAGATAATTATGTAATGCTATTTAATTCTTGTTTTATCTCTTTTTCTTTACTAGAAGTTGTAGTACAAATATTTAACGCATAATGTTTCTTTCCTCAGCATTTTGTTTTAATGAACTTTTAATTTAACTTTTAATGAATGATTGAATGAATTTCTCTAAAAATGGTTAATTAATTCCAATGTGTATTTCCATGCGGTTGTTATCATAGTTGGACTCTTAATTCTTTAAAACTACAATGTTATAGTGCTATATGAAAGAAAGAGACACTATCATAAAGTAATCGGAGGTATTATGCTCACCAACCCTTTCGTTATGGTATCTATATAAAATTCACAATGTACCCTATGTACGCTATGAGTACGCTTGCCTAAAGAGCGTTTATTGCACGTCTACAATGCGCTATCTATGCGTTGGTTCGGGATATCAACTAACACTGCGTATGAAGTGCATACTCATTACAATCACCTAACGTACATGTACCGCCCTCGACCGATGAAAAACCGATGTGTTGCGTGTTAACCATACGCAGCATAGTTTTGAGCATGTCCAAAACTATCAAGCGTATGAAATGGTCCAAGCGCATGCCGACGTACAGGAATCGACATTAACACAACCAAGGTGCGTATGAGTTGCGTGTTCTGCGTTCGGCTGCGTGTTGCTGCGTATGAGAGAAATTGCCATACGCAACTCGTACGCAGTGAGTATACGCTGAAGTGTGACAGGGGCTTTAAACTAAATGGAGCAGTAATAATCCAAATATATAAGGTAAAGTTAAGCCATACTATTGCTGTTTCTTACACATAATGAATTAAAGGTGTTCACACAAAATGGCCACCAATGGATGTTATGTGAATATTCATACTTTGTCCTCTGATTATGGATGATTGGCTTGTGTAAAGAGATTTTTGATACTATCAAAATAATACATTTAGCATTAACATACAATTATCAGTGACAAATTAAAAATATAAAATTATCAAAAACGTGTTACTGTCCCTTTAAGCATACAAATTAATCATTTTAGAGATTGATTTATTTAAATGTAATGTTTAACACCACCTTCAATAGGCTATATAATATATAGATAAATGTTTCATTGTAATATAATTATCACATTAAGTTACATTTTTTTTCAAAAAGGTAGTCTTAATCAACTAACTTTGGAAATAAGGATTATTTTTTTAATATATTTGTATATTCATATTTTATATTTTGTATATATATATGAAAAATAATTTTTTTCTGAATATCTAATTATGTCTGCACTAATTTAATGGACCATGATGTAAAATATATGATATACTAAATATGGTATACTGTACCTATTACTATTATTACTGTTATAAACCTCCCAAATGTGCATTATTTTAATAGGTGATAAGACGATCCAGTGTGGACGGAAGGTTGATGTCATGAAGGTATGGCTCACCTGGAAGGCTGTTGGAGATGTTGGTATGGAGAAACGGGTTCTTATAGCTTTTGATAATGCAAGGTGAGTTTCAGCATTAGTCATTAGCTGTTATACCCTTTGAGTAACATGGTAAAACATTTGTACTTTGTCACTTGCGTTTGAAAATGGTTGGTAATATTACATTAATATACTTGTAGTAAAGTGTTTGTAGTAACATTAGATACATAATGCAAGTGACTGTTAGTAGCAGTCACTAATGTATTTATATTGTTTACATTATAAAACGTATACGTTTGTGCAACCATAATTTATGAACCTGAATAACACAGTGAAACATTTATAACCATTTGTTGAATAATTTAAGGTAAGATTTATTAAAAATTAGAAATGTGTATAACATTTGTGAGCTGAAGGTTTGAAATGTAGAAAACATCAGATATTCAAGTTTCTACAATTTGGAAAACACTGTTTGTCGTTTTTTTCCTATCGCCATTTGTTAATTCAAGATGAGGTGATGTTCATAACGTTTAATATTAGTATATTTATATCTACAATCATTTATCAACGGTTATATATATATTGTTTGTCGTAAAACTACCACATCAATCAAAGAAGGATACTACGGTACTACATTTCGTTTTTCGTTTATTAATGCACTGTGTGATACAAAGTTGAGTTATGTGTTTATTTGAAACGTGAGATTGAGGAAGTTCCTATTATTCCTATATTATCCCATATTCTTATGCTTCTATATTTCTTACATTATTTGTTACAGATACCTAGCTCAGAAGATCCGAGAAAGTGATGGGTTTAGACTTGCCATTCCTGAGGTGAACTATTACATGATTATGAAACCATTATGATTATTCAAAATTAAATATCGCATTCACTCTCTTCTCCAAGCCAAAGACGTACATACATTCTATGTACGTCTTTGTCCAAGCATACCCATGTTGTACTTTCACTTTATTAGATGAATCGAAAATTCACCGGAGCTAGATTTCGCATTCAAAGTGACAATACACAATATAAATATCACAGTAAATTTCTTCTCCAAAACGTTCATGATGGTTCTGACAGTTACAATAGTCTGTCATCCAGACCGTAGAGCAAAAATGTTTAATTGACGACCCATCCCAGTCTAGAAACCTATATCAAGTCTAGATTAGACTCAACTCTTGACGTTATAGCATCTTCTGTGCTCCTTTTTGTAATAATACATGAATTGTTTAAAACTATTATCAATATTGAAAAAAATACTTTTGAGATTAAATGTTTGTTTAATAGTTACAAATGTAAATATATCTACTTCTTTCGCTTGTAAAGTTTAAGTGTACGTCACCCATGTTACAGTGTCCTTTAAATGGATAAATCGAAATTTCATCGGAACTTGATATTGCATTCATAGTGACAATATACAATATGATTATCACAATAATTTCTTCTTCTACATACATGTATATCTACTTTTTTCTATTGTACAGTTTGAGTGTACGAACATATGTTGCAGTGTCATTTTTATTTTTTATTGAATTCAAAGTGACAATACACGATATGATTATCGCAATAAATATCTCCCTCAACATATATCTACTTCTTTCTATTGTACAGTGTGAGTGTACGAACATATGTTGCATTGTCATTTTTTTTTTTATTGAATTCAAAGTTGCAAAACACAATATAATTATCACAATAAATTTCTTCTTCTACATATAATTACTTCTTTCTATTGTACAGTTTGATGTATGAACATATGTTGCAGTGTCATTTTTAGTTTTTATTGAATTCAAAGTTACAATACACAATATAATTATCACAATAAATATCTTCTTCTACATATATCTACTTCTTTCTATTGTACAGTTTGAGTGTACGAACATATGTTTCTGGTACATCCCTCCCAGTCTCAGAGGTCAAGAAGAAACTCCGGAGTGGTGGCAGAAACTCTCAAAGGTGATAAAAACAGCTGTCCATTGTCTGTAGAAGATAAGTTGTATTGAGTAGGACAGGTGATCCTTCAGCTAATGATAAAACATATTCTTCATTCTTGAAGCTTCATTTTTAGGTGTATGTTTCTCTACCTTCAACTTAAGTTTTTTGAGAGGCATGTTAGAAGGAGCTAGCTGTCTATAAAGAAGAGTTTTATGGATTATCAACTTCTTTATTGTAGAATTCAGCGACGGTATAGAATCTTATACCGTTTTCAAGCATATGGGAAAATGGGAGTACAGCAATTTATACATATGGACATGATAACAATGGCATTGTCTTCTTGATTCTCCAACTTCTAAAATGCCTCTCAAACAACTTAAGAGTTGTATGGATTAAACACGGCATACGATCCGTACCGAAACGTTACTACTATGTTCAATAAAGAAGTTGATCATCCATAAAACTCTTTGTCTTCTTCATTTTCGACATTCAAGCGTTACTTTTTATGTTTGAAAAATTTAACAATTTCTTAATTTTCTACCGTCTAAATAATAAACAGTCGGGGATCTTCACAAGCTTTGTGTTTGCCAAGATGTACCTTTGTACCTGTAGATTAAGCTTTCTTTTTATCCCACCGGTATGTAATACCGTGGGATATAGTCATCGCCCTGTCCGTCTGTATGTCCGTCCGTCTGTCCGTCCGTCCGTAATCATTTCGTTTCGGAGCAGAACTCAAAAACCGGTCCATATATCTTTCTGAAACTTTACATGTGTATTGCCCACCTACTGAAGTGGTGCCTTTTGATATTTTCACATTTCTGAAAATTTTATTTTTTATTATTTCCATGGAAACGGCTCTTATTTGGACTCATGAAAGGTTTCGTTTCATATATATAAAACCGGTCCACATATCTTTCTTAAACTTTACATGTGTATTGCCCACCTACTGAAGTGGTGCCTTTTGATATTTTCACATTTCTGAACATTTTATTTTTCATTATTTCCATGGAAACGGCTCTCATTTGGACTCTGTTCATGAAAGGTTTCGTTTCATATATATTAGCTTATACTATTATGAACCTTGCTTGAAAAATTTACAATTATCTTTCAAAGGTTTACATCTTACGATCATGTGGAACCGATGGGATATGTCATCTTCTGATGACTCTTGTTTCGTTCTTCCAACCTCATATTGTTAAAAAAAACCAAAGTATCAAGATATTTAATTCCCAACTACATTGTATAATTGTTGCCAAAATTAACTTTTAAAATTCAGTAGTTCAGATGTTGTATATAAAATATTTTAATGGCAAAGCTTTATGTTTGATATATGTAAAATGATGTTCTATACTTCGTACTCATTTGATACTGATTCTATTTTAAAGAATTCTTTGGAAATGACGTTCCATTTTAATCATTAATTAGTTTATTATTCTTTGTAATTTTCTATCATGACTTTATTAAATTTCATAAAAATGTTTTTATTATTTTTCATATTTTGTATCTGTAGGTTTCCCCGAAGATCAAAGAACGTATGATGGAAGAAGGTTGTATGTTGATTGGGTACACGCCGTTGTCGGTCAAGGGTTTCGTTAACTTCTTTAGAATCATCATAACCAACCCTCTACAAGATCACTCGTCTATGGACCGGGTACTTTATGATATAGATAGACTTGGACGGGACCTTTAGATATGTGATGGTGATGATGATGATGATGATGATGATGATGATGATGATGATGATGATGATGATGGTGATGACGATTCTGACGATGGTTGTAATGATGATGGTTACGTTTTGTCAACGATATCAAAAGAAGACGACGTAGATGATGATGGTGATGATGATGGTGATGGTGATTGTGATGATGATGATGATGATTATAATGATGATGATATGAATTGTGAGGTGTCATCGTGTGAGCAAGATAATGTTTAAGGAGAAGAAACTTGCGCTTTTCTTCATTATGATTCTGTATCACTGTGTATATCCGTACATCTGAACTAGCGAGGTGTACGGCCGAGAAATGTTGCTAGCGAGGAGCCGAAATCGAAAGTTAGGTAATATTTTACTTCATAACTGTCAAATAATCAACATCATGTGGTAATTTTAGCACACATACTTGGTTAAATGTATGTGCTTGTCATACTGTATCCCAGTGACAGTAACAATGACAGTTGCGAGTAATGCTGTTCTTAGTAACATATTTGCTATCTCTGACTATGAACAGGATATGGCATAAACAGTTTTGTCTCGGAAAGCTATTGACATGATAATAACATAGAAAAAGTTGATGAAACCGCGATGATTGCTTTTTAAGTGATCCCGTTTGCGATCACTCTCCTCGCTAGCAACATTTCTCCGCCGTACCCCTCGCTAGTGTGTATTAAATCCAATATTCTTCTCAATCGCAAATCCTACCAGTTATTAAAACATGTAAAGTGCCAAATAATAAGATAAATGGTATCTTCAATTCACAAATGTGTCTGAGTTATATGTTGCCAAGATTTTTCATCATGAAATATTATTTAATTTGATAATTTGTCTCCCAACAGTTACCGCGTGCTTGCAACTACAAACTCTTATCTCATCCTAAAGCCATGATATTACATTGTTGTGACGTTAAAAGATTGAAAAAAACTGAAGAATCTCTAGAAAAACGGAAATGTTTGGTGAATTATTCTTTTCCAATTGTGTTGGGTAATTTAGCAATTAGAAACTCAAAACGCTGTTAAAGGGGCAGTATCACGTTTTGATAATTTTATATTTTGAATTTTTCACTGATAATTGTAACTTGATTCTTAATGTATTATTTTGACAGTGTCAAAAATCTCATTACACAAGCCAATCATCCATAGTCGGAGGACAAAATATGAAGATTCACTTAAAATACATCGGCGGCCATTTTGTGTGAATACCTTTAATTCATTTTATGTAAGTAAAAGCAATCGCTTTGCTAAACTTAACGTTATATATTTGAAATCACCTTATATTGCCCCTAAAACGTGCTACTGCCCCTTTAATGCATACATCAACTTAAATCGTTTTCAATATTGCGAAATGAAGAAACAAGTATTTCGTGAGTGTCTATATTTCTACCTGCACAGAAAAACATTTAGAAGAATCGCCCATGGTATGATTGACAACTTAAAACATTGTATGTGATGTATGAAGCAGATTTTCACAGTCACTATACATAATATTAGTTTCTTCAAGATTAGATTGTAATTGCGAATGTCTTTCTTTAAAATGTAAGCAATACATACATAAGATTATATAACTGATAAATGATCACCGTTAAATGTCGTATGACGGTAAACATCGCTGCATTTTTTAAGTTTTGTCAGACAGTGAATTTAATTCGAAAGTTTCACAAACAACAAATGCAAGTCGGTATATTTGGAAACAGATGTTTTGTGTTTGAAAAGTTGAATCAGACAAGTAGGATATTAAATATTATACATTGAATGAGCTTGATGATACATAAGTTACCAGTTTTACTCGATTAATAATGCTGTTCGTGTGTTATCTTAAAGGGACAGTATCACGTTTTAAGGGGGATTATAAGGTAATGTCACGGAAATCAAAATTAATGGCTCCAATTTAAAGACAATGTATTGAAACTAAGTAAAGCAGTGATAATTCAAATATATAATGTAGAGTTTAGCCATGTGATTCCTTTTTCTTACACAAAATGAATTAAAGGTGTTCACACAAAATGGCTGCCCATGGATTTTAGGTGAATCTTCATACTTTGTCCTCTGACTATGAATAATTGGTTTCTGTTATGAGATTTTTGACACTATCAAAATAATACATTTAGCATTAACGTACAACTATCAGTGAAAAATCTAAAATCTAAAATCATCAAAAAACGTGCTACTGCCCCTTTAATATGCTTGTTTCTCTCGAATTGTCACAATCTGACAAATGTAAAATGGAAAAGGAGTGGAAAGGATATTTCAGTCTTAGCCCATTTACAGCATCTGCAATTATTTCTCATCTGGCAACACCACCATCGTGAATAAATCCACAATTTCATTTAAGTCTTATATACGAAAAGTGAAACAATCTTAGTGTATCGAGTCACCCTGGAAACTTTACGTTTGTGCAGAAATGAAGCGGGATACTAATCAATGCGACGAACCTGACTTATCCTTGCTGAACTTACTAGTATACACGGGACAAAGTGCCGCCAGAAAACATGTAGGAAACTTCAACGATAATTTAACAAAACAAAGCAGTTTCCTTAAATTTGAGCGACCCCTAATGTTTAATATCATGTTTGGCGTATATGCTGCTGGAAAATTATATTAATTCCAACGTGAATGGATTATTGTTTATTTTCATTCTGGACAAAATTTCGTACAGATATATACCATAAATGTATGAATATTTCATCTTACAGGTATGTTTTGATTGGCTTTAAAGAAGTTGATATATTCATTTTTCCTAATATCTATTTCTTTAAAAGGTATATACATAACGTGTTTTACCTTTATCTTAGTATACTCATTCATCTGGTATATTGTAATTATAATATAACAGATACAGACGATATCCTCACGATTGTGTCGAAAATTGTATATTACACTTATTTACATAGTTGTGAAGGATTTTACACTTGACACTTTTAAACTAAATTTGGCATTTAAGCTCTTTTCAAAAACTGTTACTAAGACTCTGATCTATGATATACGAGTTGATAATAGAACGTTGAATAACTTTCTTAGTTTATCAGTTATATGGTGCCAAATTACACTAATTCTTATTATTAGAATTGATTTACATGTATGAAGTGTTGCTTTTCCTTTAAAACTGTCTTGACATTTTAGCTAAAAATGGAATCACAACCGTGTACTTATTACACGATTTAATATTATCTTGGCAGAGGGTATAACATCGGTTAAGGTGCATCGATGTTATCTTTCGTCAATCATATTTTACCCTGTAATTGCGTTTAATTTATTTTAATGATCGAATTTTTGCTTAAAAGCACCAATCGATCGACTTTCATCCGCCATCTTGAAATGTTAGCATTGCGGGAAAACAAATGTGCTATATTATGCTTATTCATTAACAAAATTAATTATACTACTTGATTGATAGAAGAGGAGCATATTTGCAAATGATTCATAATAAAAGTTATCAGTAACGACAGCATTTTGTCGTAGTAATGCATTCCACGATCCTAGCTTCGATGATTGGCTTCATTTAACGATGTTTTTATTATTTGAGCGATTCACTTTATTCTTTGTCAAATTGTTAAATCTTGTACTGAAGTGCTAATTTCAAAAACGTATTTGATATTAAGTGTGAAATTAGCATGTTAAAATCATATATAATTGTACACAGGAAAGTCCTCCTGAATTAAGTTTCCACAGATAATATCCCACTCGAAAGGTCCCTTCAATGTTTCCTAGATTATCTCAGAAACGTCCTTGCAATTATTTGTTGTCAAATTGCTTGTCAAATATTACTTGCTTCCTTTCAAGGTGGTTCTACATTTTGCAGCACCCATAAGGTTATATACTTTCGTTTCATGTCCGTCCAGAAAGAATATAATCATCTATATAAAGGAAATGAATTTGTGAATCATTTATCCCAAGCAAGATTTTTAATGTTTAGTAAATAACTTACAGCAAACTCCTGATAGACAATTGAGGCTTATCTCTCTGTCTTAATATGTGATTCGTGTTGAATAAAGCGGTATCGTCCAAGGGATATCCATATTGCGGAATGATTGAACCTCCGTCAGCTGTATGTAACAATCACAACATTATGAACTACCTCATATTGTTTCATATGCTCAAAAATTTCGACTTAACTCCGAACAAAAATTGAAAAGTTCATCACTTGCCGTATTTTTAATTTCACGGCAAATATCATGTTCATATAATATTACATTTTACTCAGAATATATTACTATTTACATTTAATATGAATAAAAATAGGAAAGTTTATCCTTTGCCGTATTTGTAAATTCACGGCATAATCGTGTTCATATAATACTACATTTTTTCTTCGAATATATTATTGAGTACGATGTTCAGTGTTCTTTGACGAATAATGGTTCTATAAGATCAATACATTACTTCTTTCTAACCACTCATAATCATATTACGATGTATTGAGTTATCATTGAAAGAAGATTTCCTTGACTTTGAGTTATCATTGAAAGAAGATTTCCTTGTCTTTGAGTTATCATTGAAAGAAGATTTTCTTGACTTTGAGTTATCATTGAAAGAAGATTTACTTGTCTTTGAGTTATCATTGAAAGAAGATTTACTTGACTTTTAGTTATCATTAAAAGAAGATTTCCTTGTCTTTGAGTTATCATTGAAAGAAGATTTCCTTGTGTTACAAACCGAAAAGGATTCTTAAAAGTGGAAAAACCTTCTCCTGTGTCTTGTAAGCATGCGGTACCTCCAGTATACATTCCATAAATGACAGTGACGGAATTTTTTTCTTTTTTTATTTAAAAATAAATCACAAAAATGTCTCATTTTTAATTTTTATTTCCACTTCAGCTGAATGCCGACAAAAATTTGGACGGATTTTATTTGACAGAGGTAGTAAACTGGCCGCTGTTAACATGCATCCAGCCTTTAGTAATTGACAATTATCTGATACATCGAACCTATAGATGCAATGAATGGCAGTATAGTAGCTTAGATCACAAATGCTTGGAAAAAAATCACAGAAGCACATCCGCCTTTTCTGAAACTAGCGGCACTCGACCATTCTTCTCAACATCTCGAAAACTGTAACAAGTTGGTCCATGGTTTACAATGATATTTGGAAAGTATTAATGTTGCATCTGATGAATGTAGATATATGTATATCTTAGTTTTGTTTCTATCTGTCATGAAACATGAGAAGAGGTGCGGATGATGACAATTCTAGTCGGCGCTCATGTGAAGCAAGCTGCTCCTAAACGAATACCAAATTCTTGATCTTCCCCTGTAATGTCATATATTCCTACGTCCATGATGGGCAACCTTTGGATGCGGTTCTTTTTGCCGACGACTTCAAGCATAGTTTTTCCATATTTGCCATTCTTGCTCTGTGTGAAAAAAATATAGACGGGATTAGAAAGAAAGCAAATATATTGTTCTACAAATCGTCATTATCATAGAATAAATTTACTAATCTTACGTCATATCCAACGTTGTCATACCTACCATCAATTACATATAAACCATCCATCGTCAATACAGTTACAATATATTTTTAGAAACTTTATCATAATGAAGAAATACATATTGAACTTCTTTATTCATGATAACGCCGCTAATAGCTGAAATATTGCCCAAGCGGCGTAAAACAATAACTCACTAACTTATTTATGATATGCCACGTTTCGACACAGATTCTTGTGTTGCTTTAAAGCAGATCATCATGAATAAAGAAGTTGTCGTCTATTTACTAGATGTGTTTCTGCGTCATTATCATTTCAACTTCTAAAGAGGCTTATCGTTTTTCCGTGCGTAGTATTTGTAGATATAAAGGATCAGAATTATAAAAAAACAATTGAATCTATTGCATTCAAAGATCACCATCTGAAGGTGAATCTATTGATGGTCAAAATCAATATTCGTATTGACAATTCATGCAGGTGTTAATCATTTCCTGTCAACGATAACCGTAACCTTTGGTTCCTTATCATCAATCAATCGTTGACCATTCCTACGATCTATACAAGTCAATCACTAGTCGACATATTTGACACTGAATATGAAAATTATCATTGTCGGATCTATTACCCATAAAAGAGCAAAAAAAAGGTACCAACCGACTTCTTTAGATATGAGTTATGATACAGAATATCAACCAAATTGATGGAAATTTACAAATGATATAAATACTACAGATGAAAAGTAATTTATCGGGTGTTCCTACCTTGCAGCCATCCGTTGGCACCCTGAATCGGAATGGTTTCTTTGCAACAGAAGCCATTATTTCATCATCATAGCTGCGAAGCTTGAAAGCCTTCGAGTGGCCCCGTGATTCGTTGTCGTATATAACGACGGTGTTTTTACAGGTGATGTGGATCTCTTGTTTGGCTGACGTGCTCATTATGTGAAGATATTTGATTTGGGAGCCGTGAACACCATAGTTGAACTGTGGAAAAAAACATAATTAAAGCTTGGGTGTTTACTTCATAATCAAATTGTAGAAAGAAAAATTAAATCATATCCATACAGAATAATGAAATTGTGGAAATTGTGAGTATACACATTTTTTGTGACCCTCTGAAAATATGTATCAATGAATTTATTATGTTTTCAGTATACTTTGCCAGATACACAAGACGCTTATTATTATTAAATAATTACTGTACTCACGGACTATGACGCTTATTATTATTGTTATCATTATTGTACTCACGGACTCGGACGCTTCCTGAGATTCAGCAAACCATACGATAGCATCTTCGTTCTCCTTCTTTGTAAAGTATTGCTTTGGTTTATACTGAAAAACAAAACAACAAATTTGTTTACTATCAGTTCATGTTTTCAATGTGCAACCAACATTTTCTTAGTACATGTCAAAAATTGAAAAGACAATGCTGCGATAATCAATTCGAAACAATTACAAATATCTCACTTTGAATTAGCTTTTCTAGCATAATATCATATTAAAATCGACAAAAACATAGCAATATTGACAAGATGACGATATAACAATAATCAAATATAATATATGACGTCAAAACTATGTTGTTATATGTCATCAGAAAGTTATCACTATTACAGTGTGGCAGTAGAACTAACTAATGCCATATATTGAAAATATGAATCGTGAATATTTGAGTATATATTTCGTTAAGGATACAAGTAACTGTGAAGCAAATCTCTACGATTTGAGATAACTTTGCACGGTAGAAAAATATATCTTTAATAACAAAGATAGATAAGCCATTTTTCTAATGTATTCGGAATCACCGTTTGAATAGATTCATCAGGCTCAAGGCGTTGAGACCTACCGATTCTGTTTGGGGGCGGATACATGTCTGTGCCTTCTTGCCTTTGAAATTACACTCAGCCTCGAATGCATCACTTATTCCCGCGCCATTGGGATCGATGAAGTATATACCTGAATAGAGATACAAACAATTCACACATCTAAAAAGGTAACATAGAGGAATCGGCTTTCTTAAAAAATCATATGAATCTACTGCAAAGACAGATTAACTGAAAAAGGAATATATCTTATGTCTTTATCTTAACCCTTATAATGTAAGGCAGATCGGACCATTACTCTTTTGGATAAACAAATGACTCATGATCATTAAAATGTAGAAAGAGAAAGGCTACGAGGCCGGACCATTGTTCCTTCAGATAAACAAATGACTCATTAAAATATAGAAAGGGAAAGGCTACGAGGTCGGATCATTGTTCTTTTGGAGAAACAAATGACTCATTAAAATGTAGAAAGAGAAAGGCTACGAGTTCGGACCATTACTCTTTTGGATAAACAAACGACTCATTAAAATGTAGAAAGGAAAGGTTACGAGGTCGGACCATTGACTTTCTGGATAAAACAAATGACTCATTGAAATATAGATTAACTATTAATATAATGGTTCATTAATAAATATTCAAAATAGCCTGAGACTTAAAATACTATATTCCCCGTAAGATTCACTTGTCACCAGCTCACCACTAGCGATGTCGGGGTTAACCCTGAGCAGATCAGCGCATGTTCTTCCAGGGGCGTCCTTCTCTCCAGTTGGTGACGTCACCTTCTTGAATCCGTCCTCCACATCCTTCAGAGCATCGATAGCGTTGCGCTCCTAAAATGTCAAAATTCAAATATTATATACAAGGCATGGCGTTGCATTTTTAAAAAATCACTTATTTAAAAAAAAATATCATTTATAGTTTTTTTCATTTTAAATCATTTTTTTGTACAAAACGTTCCCTTTATAGAGGGTCGAACCTCTCATAGGTGAACTCATTGTTTGTAAAAGTATCGGTCTTTTTATAATTCATAGGACTTGCCTGCTTAAATGACAGTAGTATATATTGATCTTTTGAAATATATATAGGAAAAGAAAATATGCAAAGGACAACTCACCTCTTCTGTAAGAGATTCCTGTAAGACAAATATATTTTCATAAGTTAATAAATTTAATCGTTTATAGCATGTTCACACTTTTTAAATTCCATGCAAATCAGTAATGTTAATTGTTAATAACTTTCAATAGTTTACAGTTACTGTTTAATTTGTGTGTAAGATTACTGTCACAATAGATTATTAAATTAGGAAAGATAAAGCCATTACATACCTCAGCTGAAGGCACATCACCCTATAAGGAAAATAAACACAGAGTTAAAAATAATGAATGTTCCTAACCTACATAACGAATTAAAATTAAAATTAAAATTAAAATTAAAATTAAAATTAAAATTAAAATTAAAATTAAAATTAAAATTAAAATTAAAATTCTATTCCCTTGTTAAATTCATGATCATAGGAAATATCAAAGTACTTATCTTTTTCGAAAATATCAATCATTCATTCTACATACACATTTACCAATATTAAGATACGGTTGAAGACAAATCTCATCAAGATGAATTTTAGATAAATAACGATCAATATACCCAAAACAACGATTTTCTGTAATGAAATGTCATTATCACTAAACCCCAATTTTCAGAAATTTCTCATTGGGAGCAGTAAAGATATGGATAAAGACTGCCCACCCACCATGTAGCCAGGTCCCTTGGGTCCTCCAGTGGCCCAGTTGGTCATAGCGCGGCCATAAACACTCTCTCCAGGGGGTCCCTGCAATCAAATACAGGTGAGTAAATTCACACATTTCTGATGTAAGAAACACCTTTGGCTTAACATGTCAGAAACACCTTAACATTGATGCTAAATCCATTTTTTAATGGCAACCATGTGCCATTTTGATATGAGATATAGATTCATTCAACTCCAGTAAATATACAAATCAAGATTTTCAAATTCGAATTCATCGCTGGAACTAGGTTGAGGGCTAAAGGCCCAACTTGCTTGCTTTTATCAATGAAATGTTCAACTTATTCATAGCATCAACTCGGTATTTTTTATTGCCATTACCAATCTCTATTGCTTAAATGATCAAATCGTTAAAACACTTAATCATATATATTACTTCAAACGTTGGCATTTGAAAGCTCATGATAAAGTTTTCTTCAAGTCTCTGTATATAATCGGTTGTATACACTTGAAGTTGTAAGATTTCAATATACTGTCAATGAGTTGTTATAAGCGTTCCGTTCAGTAGCCTGTTCAATAAAACTGTCTTACATTGAAGCTCATTTAGTATCCCCTATTATGTGATATAAACACTTACGGGTGGTCCAGCCTGTCCAACAAGGCCTGCTCCTCCCTACACAAATAAAGAAAACGGGTAAAGGGTAAAGGCAAATTCAAATGAAATTCAGTAATTATTAACATACTATTTTGAATGACTTTGCATTAAATGGGCTTATGTATTGATAATCCTATTCATTTTTTTTAATTTTTATTTAATATTTTTTATTATTGGTTCCATAGTTTGATACAAATATCAGGTTATATACTATCAAATATACATTATAATATATTACATATAAAATTACATATTTAAATTGTATCTGATATATCATAATCCTATTCATTCCTATACTAGTATTTCAATTGTAAAATCTAAAAATTTCAAGTACATTATTTTGTAACGTAAGCTTTGATTTTCGCTAACCGTGATTATCATAATGTTTAATTTTGAAAATGTCAATTATATATACTTATCAAAATGCAATAAATCCTAAATGATTCATTCTGTTTTGTAATGTAAATAGACAGGTCATCAGGATACTTACCCTCCTTCCGTCTTCACCAGCTGGTCCACGAGGGCCCTACAATATGATACATGGCGGTTATGAATTATAATTTTTAAATAAAATGCATGAAAAAATAGCTTTGCTGATAAAATCATTCAAAACTTACAGCGTCAAAGGAAACTGGATGATTAACAGACTCCAATATTTAAGAACTAAATCATTTTTACCGGAAAAAGAATAATTATCTGTTGCTATCTTAGTTTCTTGGACACTTTATTTAACAGCAAATAATATATCTTTTATTCAAACGGTATATAATTGTTTATTACCATGGCAGTGGTCGACGTTTCCCTTGTTTACTTTTCTTCATAACACATCGCATCATGATTTAACACATTATAAAAGGAAACCATTAGACAATTTTCGAATATCATGATATTATCAAATGCAGAATTTATGGCGCTTTTTAAATTATTATGATATGGCGGTTTTAACTTATTATGATATTATACTTTCGAGATTATACGGCGCTTCTCTACAAAGCTGCTAAACGGTTACTCACTGGGGCGCCGCGGGGTCCATCTGGACCATCCTCTCCCTCGAGACCGGGCTGTCCTCGGGTACCATCGTTACCCTGGAAAAGGGCAAAATGTATCAAATTTAAAGAATGCAGAAAAAAATATAAATTAAGTTCAACGTACAACTGATTTAGCTTTTTGTTTTTAAAAATATATATGCTTAATTACAACAAATTATTTTGAAGACTTCACGTTCATTATTGTACAAATAAGTTCACAAGTCAAATATGAATAACAGCACCAAAAGTAAAGGCCCGATCACACAGCAATATTTCTAGTATCAACTTGTTGTGTTCAACTTAGGTTGTGCGGAAGTGCATCGCATTGAACCATCTAGTCATTTTGTGGAAATCATATAACCTCAACGGGCTCATTTTACTGGTTGTGATTTCATACCCTAAAACGAATACAAAGTATCTGTCAAGGTAAATAAAAGCAGTAATCATCCCACTCACTCTCTCTCCCTGAGGGCCTCTGGGTCCTTGGGGTCCGTTCTCTCCTTGGGTTCCCTATTAGACGAGTAGAGGGTTTTATGATATAAGAGTAATCGGCATAGTCTTTTAATGTGCAAAGGCGATTCTTCCATATTAACTTTAAATTGCATAATAAAATTATTAGATATAAGACGGTAAGTGAAGCAAAAGCACATACTTTACTCAGGCAATATATGCAAATATAGGAATAATAAGAAATAGCTGTTATCGATCCCCTAACTGTTAGACGATAGAAGATAATAGAATGGGAATATGTCAAGTCCTTTAATTGGCATGGAGGTTTCTTCCAAATTTACATTTCATTGCGAACTATATTTAGATAGTGAAGTACCTGCATTACACAGTAAAGGCAATAAAACAACAAATCAATGTTAAGAAATAACATGTTCACTTGCATCATATTTCCTAAACTTGTTTTTAAAAATACTTTTGTAGAGAGATTCCGACATATCATATTTGTAAAGAATCTGCATCTATAAAGAATATAAAGACATAGGAAGAACATGGACTTAAATAATTACCTCGGGTCCTGGTAGACCGGGCAGACCCATGAAACCTGGATGTCCCTTCTCTCCCTGTTAACACAGAAAAACATAAATATCATAAATATCATAATCATAATTGGTGACAATACATGTAGAACCAATATTAACGGTAACACGTTAACTCAGTAAAATGATTTAAAATGAAAGTAACTACATTTGTATTTATCAAAAGGACCAAAGTCTTTCCTTACAACAGATCTAACATATCAATACTATGGATTATCATTTTATCCCTAGGGGTAAGACAAAGGGCGTACCTGCTTTCCTGCTTCTCCGTTCTCGCCATCGGGTCCTTGTTCTCCTTGCACTCCCTGGGAACAAAGGAAAATGTGAGAAAATGAGAAAGTGCTGTGTACATTGTACAAGACATTGTTTAATAGTTGCTTATCTTCTCAAAATAATAACAGATCCTAACTGAATACATGCCAAATTGTAGGATAATTCGTCAAGAGATGGGTTACTCATCCAAATGTTACACTCATGACGCATCGAACTTTAAACGGGGTACTTTCTTTATTGCGCAACTGTAGTTAATGAAAAACTGAATGATATACTACTTTGTATAAATATCGAAATGTCTTGTAATAAAAATATGGAAATTTTGATTAAAATTGAAAAGAAGTTGCATACTTTGAACTGTACAACATAACTGATTGTAAGGAGAAAGCCATAAATTTTGCTAATGAACTTTGACCTCTGATACTTACGGGAGATCCTCGGAGACCCTGGGGTCCTGCGGGTCCGTCGGGTCCAGCTGCTCCCTGCAGGAAAATGAGGTTATGTTACTACCAGGATTATAAACGAATATGGAAAAGCTTGCTGCAGGAATAGAGGTAACGTTAGGACAAAACAAAGATTTTAGGAATACGAAAAGAGCTCCGTGTGGAAATCTAAACTACGTAGCAATAAGAAAAGAAAACTATTACTCTGTCAGCACGACCCTTACATAAATCAAAAGCTTGAACAAGTTTGTGATAAGGCTTGAGATCAATTTTGTGAAAATGAAGAAAACTCAGTCTCATTATCATTTTCCTTAATTTCTTTTGTTTTTAATTTCAGAATAATTGACCAATTCATCATAGTTTATACTAGAAAATATGAACAAATTTGAAAAACGTCTCAGCAGGAAAATGAAGAAATGTTAACATCAGAATTCAGAACCACGACAGAATATGTGTATTGAAAATGTGACTTTAACACTTAACAACACTGTTTACATGTCCCGCCTAACCGGTGGTACCCACCCTCTCTCCTCGCTCTCCAGATCCTCCGGGAGGTCCACTAGGTCCAGCTGGTCCCTGCAATAAACAAATAAACAAGTGTAAGAGGAAAATTACTTTAGTTCTTTTCATAAGAAAAACGACAGCAAAATGGATTTCTTCAGCGGATTAAGGTCTTGAATATACTTTTAGACGTCTTTCTCTTGATAATGTCCTGACCTTATTCACAACCGGATCGAAAAATTAAACCTATTATTTAAGACGTCAATATTGAAAGATTCCAATTCACTGGAAGACTTCTGTGTGCTCAATACAATATATATGTTATATCACTGTCAAGATTGAGATGACACTCTTGATAAGAGATTGTCCTAAAAATATAAGAGAATAGTTAACATTACCGTTTGATTTAGCTCTCGAATTCAAACTCATGAAAAATCAAAGATTCTTATGCAAGTCATGATATTAAGCCAGTTTTGATGGTCTCTGATCTATGCACGCACCTGTAGACCGGGAAGACCTGGGGGTCCTGTGAAACCGCCATCACCCATGGGTCCGGCCTCACCCTGTCGTCCTGACAGTCCGGGGGCGCCGTCAGCTCCGGGGGCTCCCTGGGGAGAGGTAGGGGGTGAGTAAATATGACATTAACATAAAAGGAATCGTGCTTATGGTTGAAATACTGCCCAAGCGGCGTAACATTGATTCACTCATAAAGGAAAATGGGCAATACCTGGGACAAGAATGCGGAGTTGAATATTGCTACAAGCAAACGTAATTGAAACGTAAGTGATTCAAGTATTTGTAGAGAAGTCCTCTATTGAAAGCAGTGAAATAATATTTGTTTCAGTTATCAACCAAGATGTAGCGCAGATTAAGATCATTGTCAAGTTACGATAGTTGTTAACACTAGATTTGAAAATCTTTTTTGACTTAAATCATGATGCTTAAATACCTTGAATATTAAAATTCATTAAAAATAAAGTGGACGTTAAATATTGAGAAAAAGGAGTAATAAAGAAAGAATGACTCTTTCGACGCTAACTCTCTAAGAAAAAAGATCTTTAAACATGGTAATAAACAATGAATCATTATTTCAAGAAACGTGTACTGATGTCGAAAGGTAAGGGTTTTCGAATTCTATACAGATATTCTCAAAATCTATATAGATATACTTACAGTAGACCCGGGGGGTCCAGCCACGCCTGGTCCTCCGACGGGTCCCCCAGGACCCGCCTTGCCGGGCATACCGTCACTTCCGCGCTGTCCGCCGCTTCCACGTGGACCCTACGACGAGATACAAAAGTTTAATTAGAAAAAAAAGAAATGAAGAAAAAATGGGACAATTTTCGACCATAGAAGTTATGGAGTATTTGATAAGCTGTAATTTCCGTCTGCTTTTAATCAAAATTAACAAAATGATAAAAATTATCTACAATAAGAGTTGAATCAATATGGCAATGGTGATTTTGACAAACAGCTGAAATGCATGGAATTTAGATGGTCGTTTATGAATAAAACTATAGGAAGAACAATCTCAAAACAAAATACGATCACCTTTCCCTAACATGAAACATTCAACTATGAGTCTCTCTCCTCTTACATTTAACCTTCAATTACGATCACCGTTCCTAGGCCTCCTTCACGAACCATTTAATTATTATCATCTTTCCTCTTCCATGAAACCTTCAACTCTGATCAAATCAATAATTCATCACCCCGGTACCCACCTTTGGTCCGGTGTTTCCTCCGGGTCCGGTCTCTCCGGGTGGTCCGGGGATACCAGGCTCACCACGCTCCCCAGACGGTCCTGATGGTCCAATGGGTCCAACTCCTCCCTACAATCAAATACATGAGGTCCGACAATATTATATTGTAGCAATTGTGCGATATAGTTCTGGAATGTATATAACGTAATATCAATTATAAATCTCATTAAAATAAGGTCATGATTTTGCTTCAGCTCGTTACGCAGATAATACATGCGTAGCGTAGTGTAGCAAACAGATCACATTTTGATAAGATTGCAGCTTAATCCTATAATATCATACGAAACCTCCACTAACACCAACATCTTGTTAAGTACTTTTATAGATATTAATGTGCAAACTGACTCTAAAAGCACTTAAAATAACATATTTAATTGAATAGGGAATAAAACATTATACCTATTATGATGACAGTGTCAGAATATATATATTATTTATCGTCATATATATTTTTATCATTTTCACTATATCGCTTCATTGTTGTTCTTATTTTGTCAGTGTTAAGACCAAATGTATTCGATTTCTTTATGACTATAGGTAATTTATCAGTTAATGACTCTGTATATCACCTAATACGTCATAAACATATGCTTCAATTTAGAAGCACAGAAACGAAAACCAACGTAGACTAAATGACGTCCCTGGATCAAAAGATTCTGTCTATTGTGTTTTAAATGTTTGTTTTAAAGTCTTTAGAAAAACATCTACTAATCTTAATTTGTTGTTTCGTATAATGTTCGTTTCCTTCTTTTATAACGTACTTACAGCAGGGCCATCCTCTCCTCTGTTGCCCTTAACTCCGGGAGTGCCGGGGATTCCGTTTGCTCCGTTCTTTCCAGCTGGTCCCATGTTGCCTGTTGCACCTCGTGCTCCCTGTTGGTAGACCATTATTTGATTAAGAATATGAATATAAATAATAATAATGATAATGATAGTTAGTTTTTATATAGCGTCAAATATTCGCTCAAAGCACCCTACTGTCAATTACCCTGGTCTAACACCACTAACATAAAGTCGCTCAAGGGTCTTCTCAAACCAATATTTACAAGGTACCCTTTTGCACCGCTTTGAATTCTGCGTTTAATTATCCACAAAGGGAATATATAAGTTAGAAATGACAGAAAAGGTCTAAATACCCGTAACTCTTCAAAGGTAGGAGGTTATACATATTCAAGAACTTTTAAACGAGCCGTTTTAAACTGATTTTCATGCCTGCTTTCCATGTCTACAGGTAAAATCAAAGTCTTTGAACTGATCACATTAAACATTAAAATTGATTCTCAAATTTGTTTTGCAAAGACATAAAACTATAAACTCTATGAATTGAAGCATCACTATTAATATACCAGTAAACATATTAATATAACAAAATAAGACAAACGTGTTGACAGCCCCCTCACTTGACCCAACCTACCTTGATACCGGGGGCTCCAGGAGATCCGGAGGGTCCGGGGAGACCCTGTTGACCAGACAAACCCTGGGGTCCGGGACGTCCGGGGGCACCTGGTTCTCCGGGGATGCCAGCCACGCCCTGCTCGCCTCTTGGTCCCTTGCGCCCTTGGATTCCGGGTACTCCCTATTGAAGTATATTGTATTTTAATAAGGACAATATTGTATGATTATTATTTTCATTATATTATTTGTTAGAAATTAAAAAAATATAAGAAATTTCGTATATACTGAATAAAAAATAACGTTGCAATGTCGTTGACAGATAGTACAGAGTAAACAACATCAAAACAATATCGGTCATTGAAAATAAAAGAGTTTCGTACACATTTTATCTATTAAACTTTCATTTTCTAATAATATCTGACACCTCTTCAATAGACCATGCATGAGATACTACTCTCTTAACTCACATTTGGTCCCTGTTTGCCTGGTTCTCCTGCTGCTCCGGAATCACCTTGCTCTCCCTGGAAACAGAGGGCAATTTAACATTTGGGGGATCGTAAGGAATGCATATGACATTAGAATCATAACTATTTTCTCATAGATAAACTGTAAGGTACGTTTATGACTCTTTGAGTTTGTTAAACTGTCATACAAAACGATTAACTAATGCAACAAATTCTGTATTCCTAAACATTGGTTAAACATTCTTTAAGAATATAAATTATTTAAAAACATTCCTGTTGAAGAAGTTGTGAAGATTAGTTATATGCACATACCTTTGCTCCTGGAAGACCAGCCTCGCCCTTCATGCCAGTTTGTCCTGCCATACCCTGAAAATATATTTTACATTTTGAAGTATAGCTTATGTCAACATACATCAGGTCATAGATTAAACAATAAGTGTATGTAAATATATGTAATTGACATTACAAAATATCTTCCTGCATTGTTTAATATCTGAACTCCATTTTCATTTCATAACGGTTGATATCCAAACAATGAATACCAAATATTGACATATTGGTAACATTGGTTTCAAAACAAGATCAATATTTCTGAATCAGGCTTATCTATATGGAGCGGCCAAAATTAGAAAAAAAGTCATTTCTAAATATTTCACTTAAAACCTGGCACTCTCCTTCCATATCGTTTGAAATCGTAAAAAAAACACCCCAAAATCAAATTCTTTCTAATCCTTGGTCGGTTTATAAGTGGGAAAAGTGTTTAATCATTTACAAATTTCACTCACGGGTTGACCTGGGTATCCAGGCTCGCCCTCAGGTCCAGCATTGCCACGCTCTCCGGGGATACCGGGAGGTCCATTGAGGCCGCGAGGGCCGGGATCTCCGGGCTGGCCCTTGTCTGCAGGTTCTCCCTGAGGTCCGGGGGGACCGGCCTCTCCACGGGGTCCGGTGCGGCCTGGCCGTCCAGTGCTTCCATCAGGTCCGGGGGGTCCAGATTCACCCTGGCAATAAGATGAAGTGTTTGATGTTAATTTGAAAATTATTGACTTATATCTTCATTGAACGGCATGTGCTTATTCATATTGATAAGTTCAGATTTTATTTAATTGATTATGATATAAATCGCACTACCTGTAACTATAAGACGTCTTTTAAGTGGATAATTTAACACCCTCTGTGTGCCTTTAAACTTCCATAAGACATCTTTTGTAAAAACGTCAAGCTGAGGTCTCCTTTAAGACGTCAAAACTACTTCATCTATTTCATGCCTTTTTAAGACGAGTTTTCAAAGTAGAGTTTAGACGCCAGTTATACATGTTATAGACAAATAGTGCCTGCCGACACGTGCACATATGTATCAGATATCCCGGTTGAAATTCATGTACACAAAGATTAGTTTGTATATACATATTCTAGTCATTATATCAATTTAAGGTATTGGTTTGAGAAACGTTGATGATAGTCTATAATTGATAATAATTTAAATACTTACATCGTCACCCTTTCCTCCGATTTCACCAGAGGGTCCGCGTTCTCCTGGCATACCCTGCAACCATAGGTAATAGGATGAAATACTGAGAAAAAGATGTTAATGGCCACTTGATCTTTATAGATTCAAAAATAATGTTTGTGGTTTTTTATTCATTGATTATAGCCCATTCTATCACCACATTTCTCAAATTTAGTTTTTGTGGTTTGATGGAGTTGTGAAAGGATATATTAATGATTTGGATGACTTTTAACTTATAAAGAAGGGGTCGACTGGATCCGTCACAAGAAACGCACATAGACACATGTTTTAAACTTCATTAGAAACACCAAAGGAAAAACAATTTGAACATATTTAAGAAGAGAAAATGGAGTATGGAACTTCACTGCTTCAGTGACCACATTATCTGGACTCTTCAAGAGAAGAGCATGAAAGGTGTGAAGTTTACCATTCTTTAGGTTAACTTAATGAAAAACTTACGATTGGTCCCTGCGGTCCAGACTCGCCCTGTAATCCGATTTCTCCTGGAATACCCTGTAGTTGAATGACATGGATTAGTTAGTTATGTTATGAAATTAATTATTACATATTTGTTATTGTTGCTAAATGGTGAATGTGATAAGTAAGTTTTGAACAGAAATATTATTGATTTAGAAAAAGTCAAGATATCTGATAATTATAAGAAATCAATTCATCCTTTTGTCAGATCAAATTAAGTTGTTCACATGCACCAATAATCCTTGCCCTGATACATCTAACAGAATAGGAACTTTGCTTCTGGTCAAGTTCTTGAAATAAAATGAAAAGACATCTGTGAAGTACCCTGTCTTATTTTACCACAAACTGCTTCAATGAAGATGATGCAGATATATTCAACCATGCCAATAGACATAACTAATCATTTTACTCAAAACTTGTTATCTCAATCAGCAAATCTTAAAACACACATTTCCGAATTGTCTGATTTAGGTTCGGAAACTGACATTGTATGCCTTGCAAAGGAAGATAATACTTGTGAGAATGACGGCCTTTTGGGCGTCGTAACTTCCATACTGTGGAATTTGTCTTAAATTCTACTTTCATTTTCACTTACGACATCTATGACCCTGGTTATGTGTACTGTATCTACTTACCCTCTCTCCATCAGATCCGGGAGGACCTTCAGACCCAGGAGCTCCGTTCTCGCCAGCCAATCCTAAGGGTCCACGCTCTCCTGGGAAGCCTCTTTCTCCCTGTGGAAATAATTAACACAATGATCTACGGAGAATCATTTGTAACCTGAGGAAATCATCGAGCACTGATGGACTCCAAGCAATAAGCTCAAGAATATGTTCGATCAAACCCTAGCTTATTCTCCTGAAACTAATCTAGAATAATATAAGTTAAAGCTACACATTTACCATTTGAAAAATCGAGATGATGAATATTTACCCTCTACTTCTTTAAATAATGCGTATTATAAAAATAGTTACTACTAATCAAATAGGAATAATAATTCCCAACTATTTATACCTTTTGGCATTGATTTTATAGATGTATTGTTAAGTAAACAGAGAAATTTTTAAGGAATTTATTAACTTATTTGCTATATCTGATGCTCAGTTTAACTAATTAACATACCGAACGTGATAGTTTTGGATGAACAATATCGAAATGTGTTTTTAAAATGCACTTTAAGCCATTTCTGTTCGAGTATAGTAGAAAGGACCCACCCTAGGTCCAGGTCGGCCGATCTCTCCCTCAGGTCCGGGGACTCCAGGCTCTCCCTCAGTTCCTGCCTCGCCGGGGGGTCCGGAAAGACCGGGGGCTCCCTGGGGGTGGAGTGCATGTAGTCAGTGAAAGTCAGTAGTAGTCAAGAACAATTTGAATTGGCATATAATGAAAATGATCTATTGAATCAAACATTACCTTACCATCATTACGTTTCTCTAATCAATATTTACCAATAGAGGTCATTTATGAATCTATATCAACAACCATATTTTGTGAAGAAATAAAACATGGAAATGTTGCACTGGATGATGATATTTCCCCATCTGCATATGTAGAAACATTCATTCATTCTGAATATTTTCCAATTCTCCCGGTAATACCTCCAATAGCCTTTCACTCTGACTCTAACATTTTTATATTAACAAAACGTCTTGAAAAGCAAGCCTAGATTTGAAATGACCAATTCCCTTTCTAATATTCATAGAATAATTGTGTAATTGTGTTTGAGAATTATGTTTTTTTTAAGTATAAGTCTATACCCCGAGATAAAACATTCATAGATCAGCAGTGCAAAAACGGTACATGATGTTCTAATTGTAACACTCGCTAACTGCCATTCCTTTGAGATGAAGTATAAGCTATTTCGATGAAACATATTTATAATCAGCAGTACAATAACAGTATAGCCCTTACCTGGAACCCTGGGGATCCGGGTGGTCCCTCTGCACCCCTGTCACCTGGTTCACCCTCGGGTCCGGGGGCTCCCTGTGGTCCCATCTCTCCTGTTGGTCCAGAGTCTCCAGGGGGTCCGCGGGGTCCTTGTTGTCCGGAGTTTCCTGACTTTCCTGGGTTCCCCTACACAATTGTTACACGATTAATGTAGATAAGGATATTGTACAAAACTGATTCATCACATAGGCCGAATCGAATGTCATACTTCTAGTTTGTTATTTACCCAGGGCTTGTTAAAAAGCAAAACTTGAAAAAAACTCACTCTCTTATCAATGGATATCTTAGTGAAAGTTAGGGATAAAATTCCTGGAGAAAATAAATGACACCACCAAAAAAAAAAAAAAAAGAAGATTTTTGTCAAGGTTTAGCTTCAATTTGATTCTATCACATCAAAACTGCTTTAGATATCACGACCATATAAACGTTCATATTATATTAAAAAAAAAGGTTGGCAGGGGTTAGTCGTAAATATTTCAAGGGTGAGAACTGACCCTCTCTCCAGTTGGCCCTTGTTGTCCCTGTTGCCCAGGGGTTCCAGAGGGTCCGGGGGGTCCCATCTCTCCTGGACGCCCATCGTTTCCAGAGGGTCCCTGCAGGGAGGAGGAATCCAGTTAAAAGCAGCCCAGAACACGACATTAAAATAGACTTAACCCTATCATCCCTACAAGCTAAAACATCAGGCTCAAAAACCAAAAACTGGTAAAGATGAACTTTAAAAAAAAATTCGGTTTAATATTTTTAAGAGGAATACCGGTCGAACTTGAGCGTTTGAATAGTAACATTTATATAAAGAATTAAAAATCATTATTTTGTTTACATGTTACGATATATATGTACATTTCACACAGATTTATACATGAAATGATATAGCAAAAGGCATTAATATATACAAAAATAACAAAGAATTTTCAGTTAAGTATGATTTTGAAATATTCAGAATTTGCGTTAGGCATCAGGTTTTGTTTTATAACAATTTTGCTGCCAACGGGTTAGAAAGTTTCATATAATGGTGTAGGATATACTGATTGTTATGATTTAATATTCATCATCAATCATTCCCTATATAACTAAATTAAACACTGAACATAAAACACTCAATGCATTTTTCCTTGCAATATCATCAAAATTGCAATCTATGACATTCAAGGAAAAGAGGAAGCTCATACCATTGGTCCGGGTGCTCCTGATTTACCATCGGGTCCTGGTGTTCCAACAACGCCCTGGACAAAAATAAAAATCACGGTAAAATATGCAAGTATTAATCAGGCGAAATGACACAAATCACGATTGAAATAGTTTTTATTATAGAAATTTCTAATTGAAATTTCAAACTTGATAAACTATAAGAATTTTTTTAACAATGTAACCGATCCAATAAAGAAGATTTAAAAATCACTTTGTTTGCCTTTAATTATGAATGATATTTAATCTCACCGTCTCGCCTGGGGGTCCAGGGAGTCCCATACGTCCTGGCTCGCCCTGAAAATGTTTGTTGAATATTTAGTATCAAGACAATCTGTGTAAATTATTTCAATACATATAGTTTTCAAACTGTCACGTAATTTATATTTTTGGATATAAAATTAAGAAAAGTTACCTTTTTTAAAATGTATTCGCAATTCGTATTGAAAAATCGAAAACAACAATTAAAAATCTGACAGGAAGATTCCGACCGGAAGTGGTCAACCGGAAGTGAAGAAAGGTAAGTACCATGACGCCAGTCTGACCACGCTCTCCACGTGAGCCTGCCTCTCCGTCTTCTCCCTTGGGTCCGGGGCTTCCTGGACTTCCGGGGGTACCTCGCTCTCCGGGCATACCCTGCAGTGAGGGGGTTATATCATTGTATCTTACATAGTGAAGAAAGTGATTTTTATTCAGGCCTTAAATTCCATGTAAGGTAGACATTGCATTAAGGATATTGTTAGTAAGTTTAAATATTTTTTTGGAATTCAAGAAAATTAACAATCTTTTATATATTGAAACCAGATATGTAAAATATATTGAGATTTTAAACAAAGACATTCAACAAATAGGAAAAGTAAAACACCATTGGTTATCAAGTAGTTTTATAAGACTTCTAGAGGAAAATGATACAGAGAGTAAGAACAATGTCAAGAGTACCAACCCTCTCTCCTGAAGTTCCTGCTGGTCCGGCTGCTCCTGCAGATCCACGGTCACCCTGCAAGATGAGGAGATGGAGGTGAGTCCGAATCAACAATTACGTCTCACCATCTCAATACCATGTCATCAATTCGTCTCAACTTGCATTTCCAATTAACCACATAGTTCATTTCCTTGAACTAAATTGCTCTCATTTCGAATAAGTTTTAAATGTTCAACTAATTATATTCAATTCTTTAACTCCAACAAACAATTGGTTTTAACTGAAATATTCTTATGAACTTCCCAAGACACACCATCATCAAAACTCATCATTACAAACCCATTACTTATTCCACATCCACTAACGGCCCACCCTTACAACTCTCTCACACCACCCAACCACACTACCAGCTCCGCCAAACCACACTCCCACCAAATACACACTCCTATCTCTACTTACACGACGTCCCTGTATACCGGGGGGTCCGGGTCGTCCCCTGTCTCCAGCAGACCCTGGGGCTCCCTTCAGACCAAGCTCTCCCTTGTATCCACCCTGACCTGGGGCTCCCTGTAGAAACAGATGGACACCTTGTACAGATACAAATGAATGGAACCGCAGTCCGAGAAGATATATGTATGACAAAAGAATTAACTATGTAAAGGATACAAAATAATTATCTAACACAATAAGAATGATAAAAGCACTTATGATGATTATGAATAATGATATTAATATCACACACTTTATCCTTTCATGATCAAAGCGCTAGTAACGTTATTTATTTCTATCATTGTTCTAACCCATGCTGATAAATATTTAGCTAGGTCACAATCATGAATCTATACAATTTGACCAGGTGTATATTTCCTGCTGGGTGAACAGAGACCCATTAAAAGGATTAAAGTCCCTGATCCAGGGTGACACCATACGTTTCTGAACTTATGTCTCAGTTTTGGACAAGAAATCATCATTTCGGCTCACTTGACGATAAACATAAATACTCTTTTTGAAAACCACAAAATGTAATCGTCAAAAACCTCTGGATATCGTATCGTAAACAATATACGTAAAAAAACAGTTCCTTATTCATATTATATAAAACCATACCGAGGATCCCTTGAGTCCCTTGTTTCCGGGGCTACCAAGAAGTCCGGGGGGTCCACGGGGTCCTGGGAATCCTGGGGCACCAGACATGCCGGGGTCTCCCTGTAAAGGTCAAGTAATTTCACCAATGACATCTTTTATAACGTTAAAATAAATACCAAGCAATACCATTTTAGACTGGACACCATCAAAACAAACAATTTCAATAAATTGAATTACTTTTACTACTATTACTATCATTCGTGATTATTGAGAAGTATATAGAAGTTAATGTAAACAAGTTAAAGAAAATACCATAAGCAGGAACATATTCTTTATTGTTTCTGGGTTTCGTTACCTTTTCGGGGGATATGATAGATCTTATATATTTGAATTTCAGACGTTTACTTCTCTTTAGTATACCGGTAATGATATTGGAAATGTTTTGGTCTTACTGTTAATATTTTCAATGCTTTTACGTGGGACGCACTGTAATTTTGTTTGTTTATTTGTTTGTTTATTTGTTTGTTTGTTATCACACACCTGAGCTCCCTTCTCTCCGTCAGTTCCGGGTCGTCCGGGGGGTCCATTATTGCCATCCTCACCATCGGCACCCATCATACCGGACTCTCCTCGGGATCCCTGGGGTCCCACTCCTCCCTTGGGGCCCTTGTGTCCAGCTTCACCCTAGGGGTAGAGATTAGGTGAGTATTTAGGCTACATAATAGCATGTGTATCTCGATAGTCTGTCAGACAGACTCTAAAATCATATAAAAGCCATGGGAATTCTACAAGAATTATATTTTCATTTTAGGAAAAAAAAATTCAAATCTTTACATATTGACCATTTCATTTCAGAGTTTAGGTGTTAGACTACTGTCTCCAAGTGAGTCTATATGCTACAAAGAAATAGGTGTATCTCGATAGTCTTTCATCTAGACCTTAGTATCAGATAAAACCTAAACAATGAGCACTACATGAACATTTCTTTTCTTGTTACTTATTTGTTTTTCAATTGTTTTATCTATTCACCATTTCATTTCAGATTGTAAGTGTTAGACTTGTGTCTCGAAATGATTTTATATGCTACATAGAATCATTTGTATTTCGGTAGTCTGTCAGACAGACTAAATGAAATAAAAGTATATGCAAATTCTACTTTTCCTTTACATTTTACTTATTTGTTTCTTTTGTTATAATTATTGACTATTTCATTTAATAGTCTAAGTGTTAGACTAGTGTCACGACATTATACAATCCTATATGTGTATATGTGTATAGCCTTTGGGAAGTCTAGGTTACCTGATACTATAATGCTGATATCGTGTTAGTCTGACCCTAAAATAAGAAGAAAGCTTAAACGACAGATAACCCCGAGGGGGTACACAATGCAGAAATGAATTCAAAAGGATATGATTAGACAACATCGATACTTTCCTTGTTCAAAAACATTCGAAAAACAGTCATTAAATGGCTTTGAAAACAAACGTCATATTTTAAGTCGTGAAAACTTCTTTCAGCCAATCACAACCTGCCACATCACATCGCCCTTACTGGTCAGGCTCTTGCTATTGTTTACAGTAATAAGTCAAGCGCACACTTACTCACTTGGCATATAATTAATACACAAACAAGGAACAGAGCTTGACAGTATGACAGTTAGATAGTGCGACGTATAATAAAGATATTTATTAACTTTTGTTGATTTGTTAAATCTGGTGATAGCTTAATCATGGCTTTTACTAAGAGATCTGAAGTCAACTCATCATCAAACTGCATGGTATATCTTGGTTCTTTGTTTCGCAAATAATTAGATGGCCCATTCTACTCTAAAGAAAACTTATCATTATAAAAGAAAATGTGGTTTAAACATATTCATCTAAAACAAAGAAACAGGATTGACAAACAAGCAAATAATGTTTTTATAAATGTCGCTCCCTAGCAAAAAAAACGTTATTATAATAATTATAATAGTGACGTAACGTACACATGGACAGATATGTACACATAACATACTTTTTTTTGGGAAAATATAAGACATAGAAACTTAGACTCCTGCTCATGTTATAAGATGGTATAAACGTAAGGATATTTCAGCACGGCAAAATCTCAATATGTCAAATCATGTCAAATCTGAAAATCTCATAGATATTACGATATAATGGTGTATTGGCTTTAGTAGCCCTACGTTTACATTTTTTATGTGGTCATATAAAATTGAAGGCACGTTAAATCTTCAAATAAATAATTTTTTAAAGAAATTAAGTGATTTTAAATTATGCGAATGAGGTTTGCTTTCTCACACTACGAATAATTGAAAAACAATGAGTGTCGTTGAGGCATCATGTCATGAAATTGTAGCCAATATCCTGTTCGCAACCTAATACAATTCGATACATCATGTACTTTTGAGATGGTTCTTTTTTTTCAATTCCTAACTTCTAACGCAAAACAACTGTCTGACATGAAAAAAATGTATACCTATAAATGTTAATGAACAAGTTTAGTTTACAAATCTTCTATTAGATATCATGTAAACAAAACCTACCGTGTCGAAATTACTGTAGTCAATGCCAAATACTCCATGTACTATGTTAGTGCTCAATGTGTTAATTTCAAGGCTCATACATTGTAAATAATAAATTCTGAAAATTCAATTTTTGATTGGATCTAGTTTGACCTATTGTTGACCAATGAATGACTAGTGCTTTGACACCTGGGCGTCACAATGTATCATAACTGTTAATTACTACTCTCATGTTTTTTTGCCGGACAGCTAAAACCTGTTTAATCTGTCTATTTACCACCATTGTCTGTTGTATTTAAATTGAATATGCCCACTTCCGTTCTGTATATGAAGTCATAAAACACTCCGGGCATGCGCAGTAAAGGTAATATCGTCATTCCGGTTGAAGCCGTTTTGCGACTGTCAAATTGAGCAGCCTGAAATTCGCGCACTTTCAAGGACGATATCTTTGTTATTAGAGGACCGATGAAAACGGTTTTTGGTGTTTTTTAAAGCTGACAGTATTTTTTGTACAAATAAATCAATTAACATGGAAAAAATAATGAAGTTTCTTGTTGTTTAAGCAAATCTATAAGCTTACATACATGAAACGTCTTAAATTTTCCTAATTGTATGATTAACAATACTTTGAGTGTTGCTTAGTAATCTACCGTATTTTACAATCCATAGCGCTAAGGCTTTTCAGCGCACACTTTTAAAGAAAAAGTAATTTTGACATTAACATGTATACCCAAAATTGTGATTGTGGATGCAGATGACGAAATTTGTTTAATAAACACAAAAACAATGGACGTAATGCCTCACCTTGGGTCCGACCATTCCTGGAGTTCCGGGGGCTCCGGAGGGTCCCATGGCTCCATTGGATCCAGGCTGACCGGGAAGTCCATCAACTCCTCGCAGACCATTGGGTCCGGTGTTACCGTCTGGTCCTCGCTCACCGGACTGACCACGGGGGCCAAGGGGTCCGGGGTTTCCGGGTGCGCCGGGCAGACCAACTGGACCCTGGGGAAAGATATGAATACTTTGTCATTATTTACAGGTGTAAATGAGAAATAAACATTTTCTTAAAACCTTTCAAATTGATTGTCTATTTATGGTTTATAATTGACCCAGGGTATATTGGCAATGTACAGATAGAAACTTTTTTCTGAAGACATTATTTTTGTTCTTTATTCTTGCCTGATTGAGGTATATGTGTTTAAGATCATGGGTGTGATCCAGTACAGTTCCTCAACTTAAAAAACTCTCAAATACATTGACGTCGTTTTGTAAACACGATGTTTAATGGAGAAAAGGTTTTATAGCTACAATTCTGTAGCTTTGGTAAACGTAAATATAATCCCTCTTTCAAGGGACGTGGTGCAATTGTGTTTTAAAACTTGTATCTTGACATTGTTAACACCTTTGTTTAATAATTTATCTTATCATTCATCATGGTACGAGTATCTTTAGAATAATCTAGTATGGCTTTTTTTATTCCTTTTCTTTAAAAATCAATCTTCCTGACAATGTAACTGTCGCTATTGATTGCAGTATCGTGATAACATGTCCATTCATCCCCCCATTCTCCCAAAACAAAGACAAATTGAACATGAAAGTCAAAGTTAAAATTAAAATATTAACACATTTGACGAATATTTCCTTCAAATCTCTACTTACGTTCTCTCCGCTCAGGCCCTGTTCTCCACGCTTTCCTGGGAAGCCAGGGAAGCCCTGTAATATAAAACTTGATGTTAGAGGTTATGTCACAGTTTTGAATTATAAATTTGTTTTATCAATTTAATTTACGGAACATGTTTTGAAATATTACCTAACATTCAAATGAAAATTCAAAGCCCTAAACATTTACCTCATACCAAACTGCCTCGAACAATTTAGTAAATTTGATTAAATAAGATAGTGTTGATAAGAAAATATACAACATTCAAACTCTCTGCTTTTTATACATGTACATGATGTTATTCAGAGAACGAGAATCACAAAATTAAGACATGAAGTGTAAAAGATGAAGAAAGATCTCCTTCCGAATTGCATAAACATTATTATGTAAAACGATTTTAAACATGCTTAAGGAGTTCATCTTTTGTTCAGTTCACCAAACATGTCAAGAATTTTAAGACCATAAGTAAAAGACTTCGTCCTCGGTCAATATTGTTTTCCACAGGTATTGACCTCATCAAAAGTTCATAAGTATATATTAGTTAAAGACAACCAACAACATACATACCCTGTGTCCCTTAGATCCTGGGAGACCGGGCATGCCAGAGGGTCCGGGGGGTCCCTGTAAATTTCATAATTATACAGTCATAATCATTCACAGTAATTATAACTACATGTATTTGAGATTTTGGCATGATATTTTCAAAACTAAATAGGGCTTGGTTTATATAATTTATGAACACAGTAAAGTTCCCCCGACAATTAATCATAAGCATGTATCAATTTGAATCAGAACCAATGTTTTCATTACCAATACCATCCATATCATAACCATAGACGTTACTATATTCTTACTAATAAAGTTATAAACATGAAGATTTAAAACATAATTGAAATATTATTTTTCAAGATGATACCAAAAATACTCTGGTGTCTTATGTTGTTCCAATTTCAACATTAGCCTTACACACAAAAATCAAAGGTTGACATTTTTTGTTACAAATATTACATTACTCGTGAATTGTACTGAATTTCATTCCATATGTAACCTTCTTTAGTAAACGCGTAAATGACTTGATATAAAAAATTTCCTTACCCTCGTTTAGTATAAACGGTTTTACACGGATTATCGTTTAGTATCCTCATGTATTATAACTTACCCGAGCTCCTGGCAATCCTGGGCTGCCTGCTTCTCCGTTTCGGCCACCGTCTCCCTGTACAGAGAATAAACATTGTACTTACTTGCATCAACATTCATGAAATGGTATTAGACAACATTTATCGAATATTTGTTATATAGAGGATATGATATGAGTGTCCATGACATACTATGTTTACGACACGAGTGGCTAAATATTAGTATTTCCCGAGCGAGAGCGAGGTATATACTGATATTTAGGCACGAGTGTCGTAAACATAGTATGTCATGGGCACTCATATAATATTCTGTTTATTACCGTAGTCCCAAAATTGAAGAAACTGCTCAAAACCTATTTCTCAGCATAGGCAGACTAGCGGGCGGCGGCCCGTATGGATTGTGACGTCATAGGTGAACCGTGACGTCAAATCATTGTCATTACGTGACGTCACTATGCAAAAGTGATATTTTGCCCTAGGGCAACATATGAAAAATATGAACCTCGATATGACTGCCTTGTAATAAATGTCGTTATGTACAACGGTATAGAATGATATTGATTTTGATTTGTTAATCCGTTATTTTCATTGTTAATAGATGAACAAGAACATGATTATGATTGTTAACATCGTCGTAAAAATATGGATGATTTTTAAATTCAGATCTTTTTATTTACAGTTTTGTAACCTTAGGTAGTTGAATACTTGGTAATTAAGTGTTCCCTGAATGCATTATGCCATAACATTATGTTGTCATTAATATCAGAACACAAAGATTTTGTTTTAGTCCAACATGTTTTTAAAAAAATGTATGTTCTTGACAACGACATGATTTTAAGTTACAACGAGGATCGTTATCAAAAGATGACAAATGATGCAATAAGTCATTTTAATGAAAATATACCTCATGTCCGGGTGGTCCGGGTGGACCGGGTTGACCTCTGCTCCCGGGGGATCCCTGTGGAATTAATTAAATGACATTGATTAAATCAATTATCAAAATAAGAAAACCTTAAAAACATTTTTATCATTATATTAAGTCATGTATCGCATTATATATACAGTTGTTGATGGAAGTTATGTTGCAAATACCTACACATGATATTTTTGCAATGATCAGTGAATATGGAAGAAAAAGAATATTGACTCACGGGAGGTCCTGAGTCTCCGGCATCGCCTCTCATTCCAGCGAGACCCTGGGGACCCTGTAATGGAGATTGACAATAACATAAGGGAAATTCTAATATTATTAAAGAAAACTGAGCGAATTATGCAAGTTTTTATTGTCATTCAAACGAGCGATAGGTTGATTTTGAAATAAAATTCTGATGAAGGTTTAATATACTTACAGGGGGTCCAGGGGGTCCAGATATACCACGTGGTCCGATAGGACCCTGAAATAAAGATACAGTAATATGTGTATTCTTGACCGCTTATGAGAGTACTTTTGATAGAAAATATATTATAGCTTAACAGGATATACATTTATTTAGAGTCTCTGTAATAAGCATGTGACCATTACCAAACATCGATCACTTTTAAATGAGTTTTCAAAAATTCAAAAATATTCAATATTCACAAATCTTCCTTATTTCATATACAAAAAAGATTGGAAGAATAAGTATAATTTGTTTACAAAGTAAAACAAACCAATGTAAGCTTATAATTATAATCAATTGTAAGCCCATGCAATGAATTTGGTTCAGAAGATTGATGATATTCATATAGAATGACCAACTTACGACTTGGGCCTGCAGATATCGGGGTCCAAATGCTGCACCTCCGGCCTTGTTGCTGAATCTGCTAGCGTACATACGACGGTATCCCTCATCGGCTGACTGAGGAGAAGCACATTATTTCACATGAAGTAAACACATGATCACATCAACATAAGAACATGTGGATATCAACACGTGTGCACGTGGAGATCAACACTTGTACATGTGAATACCCAATCACGAACATGTGAACATCAACATGTGGGCATTTAGGTATCAAAACACCTTCACATGTACGTGTGAATATCACGCACGTACATGTGAGCATCAACACACGTGCATGTGAATGTCGATGTTTGTGCTTGAGAATATCATAACATACGCAGACCTATCTATTTGCAACTCGTTAACTAGATTAACTGTTTAACGTGCAGTTACATACACATTGTAAGAAGAATTCCCTTTGGGATAAATTGGTGTTATATTATCTTAAGCAAGAAGTTACTGACACTTTATCTAGACAAAATGATGAAGATATAAACCCTCCCTTTTAAAGTATCTAAACATTATAGTTTATTTGCCTATCTTCTCCTCTTAATATGAAGTTGAGTTAAATAATGAAAACAATTCTCATTTCAAACTGACAATAATTATCTTACCTGTTGGGACGTTCATTTAAAGCGTCGATAGGCAGCTTAAGGATAAACCTTTTTACAAATAAAAATATCATTGCAACTAGGTTAGAAAGTCATGTTTCTCTGTACAAGCAAATAAACTTCCAACTTACCATTTCCGACTGTCCGGGGGGTCCGGGGGGTCCGGGAACTCCGTGGGTACCGTCAGGACCGTTCTTACCCTAGGGACATAGAGAGATCATTTCGGTACTGTCATTAACAATAGTTGATACATTAGTTACACTAACTGAATTCCAAACGACAACTACTCTATCAGTTCTGGGGAGAATATAATATTATGTGACGTGTTCTATTTGATCTTCGTCGAATGTATTCCTTTTACCATACAAGTTTTAATTCGCATATGCATATCGATTATCAATACGATCTTATATATGTATCATATGTATAATGTATACAAGATTTCTTATCACTTACAGAATACCATTTATTATATCTGGCTTATTAAATAGTGCATTAAATATCATCATTAAAATACATTGTGATTTGATTTAATCAACCACTAACAATTTTTACTCTATCGTTAGAATACACCATCTCTCAAACTTCAGTGATGAACGAAATTAAGCTCCATAGCGCGACTGAGATGTTAAAAAAATGTCTAGTCTATAACCAGCAGCGGACAGTAGTCTTGGAATCTCTAAGAGAACAAATAAAAATAGACTCTTGGTAAAGAAACTATTATACTAAAAAGTGTTTCTTATGACTTACATGTACACGAAATTCTTGTAAATATCCTCGCTTTTGCTCGGGTAATACAAAAAATTCATAAATATCTGACCTGTTCACCCTTTGGTCCCTGTGCACCCAAATCTCCATCGTCCCCGGGTAGACCCTGCAAAGATCAAATACAAATTCGTCAAATTATATCAATTAAAGAAAAGGGTATTTTTTACAGAAATGTTTTTCCATAGATCGTTATTAAAATTGATAAAGCTGACATGAATTCTATACGACGCTCACTTATACGAAAATTGATGAAAAATATATTGACATAATAGAATTTATAATATTTACAAATTCTAATATTTTGATTTTTTTTTTATAAGAAAATACATGCATAATTATAAAATGGTATCAATAGTTCAAAGGTCAATTAGGATTTAACAGGTTAACATTCCAGAGCGAAAATGCATGATCTTTGTGTAATAATACAAACTATTTTTGGGTTGTCAACTTACAGTGACAGCGGCCATTACCCTTGTTCGTTTCTGAAATGAACAATCAGTCAAAAGGTAAACAGGAAGATTGATACATGATAGTAAGTTTGTTATCCAGACCCAAAAGCAAAAAAAAGGATCCTTGTTTAGTCTAGAACATGTATGTTGGCAAGTCTAGCTTTAGCTAAAAGTGCTTGGCACTCCTGTAATCTTATTTTAAAACAAAATAGTTATACATTTTTTTCAAGATCTATACATGAGATGTCACGAGAGTTCACGAATTCGACTTATACGTGAGTATAGACTTCCTTTGTGGTTGATCGTTGTGCTGTAGACTGAATTGTAAAAGGGCATGATGCTTGCATTAAGAAGTCTCATTAAAACCAGACCAAACCTTACACTTAAACTGTGTTGCTGATCTAAATGCGCGAGATAGGTCATGCCAAGTGACGTATTACTCCAGCCAATCAGCTAACAGTCCAGAGAAATAAAACGATATCTAAAATGACATATGATTGGTTGAATTTTACAAAGTTAAAAGGTCAAAAACCCGGTCATTTGACTGATTAAGATGATTAAAAATATAACCATACGGAGTTATCAACCTCCTTGAAAGAAAAAATGTACAAACCTCTTCTGCTGTAAGGGCAGCAGCTGAAAAGATATATAGTGATTTGATTAATTGGAATTAGAATAGTTGATATAAGATATGAACATCTAGTGTATTGATACATCAGAATCAGTCCTTAGTAAAAATGGTTTCATTTCAAGTTGCGTCTTTAAAAGATACATATTCAAAAGAATATTTATTTTGACATGATATATTTTTATGATGTAAGCATATTCGTACGAAGATGTTAAGAGTTATAAATTGTACCGTCATCAAACATTAGAAAATGTGTTCAAAGTCGTCGAAATGACTAACTCTCCTTTTTCAAAGTAGTCATTTAAGCAAGGAAAATACTTCTGTAAATAAGCAAAATGTGATTTTATTTTTTGCATAATGGAAGGGGAAAGTTGTTAAATATTTTCTCTTTCGATTATTCTGCATATAAATAAATGATTAAATCAACAGACATTCTCCATAGTATGTGCAAACTTTGTATGATGCAAGACAAATGCCGTCATAGTAGTTGAGGTATGACGTCATAATGTAAGTGCCACAATCTTAATGAATCGATTAGCCTGTCTAATGTCATAATTGTATCCCATAACGTTCAAGCTTCTTTTATGGCAAATTACGAACAAAATAGCAAATTCAGCCCCATGGCATACCATTCATATTTTCAATTCGTTTGCTAGATACCAAAACATTAATGTCGTTCAAATATTCTACCTAATGTCCATTTTCTTACCGTAATTGCATTCCTCATTTGAGAGGAAAGCGCATCTAGCCTTCCCATCCTCACAGACACACTCGAAGCATTTGAAATTTGGGTTTGGCAGCCACGTTTCTCCGTCTTGGTGCTGTTGTCCCTGGTAATTACAGCCTACAATTGAAGAACAATTTGATTCAAATGTTGATAATTGACAATTCATACATGTGTTTTGGATCAGCTGGTGACAAATGTAAAAGCCTATACCTGTAGGGCATGACATCATTTTTTTATAATTTCTTCATATCCCCATCAACGTCAACATGTAGCCCGGGCATGACATCATTTTTTTATAATTTCTTCATATCCCCATCAACGTCAACATGTAGCCCGGGCATGACATCATTTTTTTATAATTTCTTCATATCCCCATCAACGTCAACATGTAGCCCGGGCATGACATCATTTTTTTATAATTTCTTCATATCCCCATCAACGTCAACATGTAGCCCGGGCATGACATCATTTTTAAAAATTTACATATCCCCATCAACGTCAACATGTAGCCCGGGCATGACATCATTTTTTTATAATTTCTTCATATCCCCATCAACGTCATGTAGCTCTTGCTTTTAGGCAGCTACCAGAATAATGAGGATGAGAAATGTATGGATGACACCTTCTTTATTCAAGTTAAGCAAAAGAAGCATATATTCCTCATTGTCATTCCAACTTCTTAAAGGGGCAGTAGCACGTTTTTAGGTGGAATATAAGGTGATGTCAGGAAAATGAAAATAAATGGTTCCAATTGAAAGACAATGTATTCAAACTAAATGAAGCAGTAATAATTCAAATATATAACGTAAAGTTCAGCCATGCGATTCATTTTTCTTACAAAAATGAATTAAAGGTGTTCACACAAAAATGGCCGCCAATGGATTTTATGTGAAGCCTCATATTTTGTCCTCTGACTATGGGTGATTGGCTTGTGTTATGAGATTGTTGACACTGTCAATATGATACATTTAGCATTTACTTACAATTATAAGTGAAATATTTAAAATGTAAAATTATCAAAAAACGTGCTACTGCCCCTTTAAATGCCTCAAAAAGTTAGCGGCCATAATAGACTCCTGAATTCTATTTGATTGATATGGGTAGAATGTGCTTTAGAACTGTAAGTGGGTTCAAAAACATGTAATCAGATTATGGTATCATTTTCATCCTTTTGATCAACTTTCATAAATTTAAAAAAATATGTTTTTAAAATGTTTTTATTACTCAATAACACATACACAAAGATACATACAATCAGCTGTTTCTTTTAGTTAAACAAAATTGTTGATTTCTTAAAGGGAACGGACTAAAGATACCAAACGATGGAAGAAGTAAACAAAGGATTATATCTTCTAGGACAATGGTATTCGCGTATATAATATTGTTTTATTTTGCAGAAAAAGAGAACCTTGAGCAAAATAAACAGAACATCCTAATGCCAAACAAGAATAACCTCTATTATTTTTTTAGGATCTTTATTCTTATTCACGGTTATCAATTATATTTACCATTTTACATTTTTCCTTAAAGGTAGATTCAATTAAAGATTCTTGATTTGCCAAAATTAGGTGCATGATATTGGTCTTTGAATGACCTTTGGGTGTTAGGGCATAAAACAAAACAACATCATTGTTTTTGAACATCAGGAATGATAAGTTTATATCCTACCTAAGAGCAAGTTCATTACGTTCCTTATACATGTTGTATGTATCTTGTTGTAAAGTGTTGTTTTTGGAAAAAAACGAATGAAACATTTTCAGAAAGTATGATCTCTGTGAAGTGAAATTACATTCTTCCATTTCTTTCCAGGTGAGTTTAGTCATATAGATGCAACTGTATTAAAATAATATTGATTAAGACAATGGTATGGATTCGTTATATATCTATCATCATTTCTAGCACACATTAAGGTGAACATATTACAAGACAACTTCACCTAAGAAGAAATTGAAATGACACTAGGTAGGACACATTATATCAATATGATTGCATCTGTAACGTCTTGCTTCGATTAACCTTTCCTTTTTGCCTGCATGAACTTTACCAATTATGATTCAGGAATAAAAAGTTAGACATCAAGACCTGACAATTTCAAAATTGAATCATCGTTTCTTTCAAAATTACTTCTTTGAAAGTTTTATCATAACTTATTAAAATGACCAATTGCTAAAAAAAAATATCAAATATATTTCCAATGTTTGACACGTTGATGATATACATTCTTAACGACAGGAACAGAACCTAAGCTTATTTATTCTATAAATAAAGCATAAAGAAGGCAAATGTACCAAGCCTTTTCAATATTCGTGGACACTTTCTGCATATCGGGCATATTTGGACTGTATAGTCAATTGTTCGTCTATATAGGCCAGCATATGGACCCGGTGAGCTAGAGTTTATTGTTAACAGCGGCATGTATAACTACAAACACGTGTCCAGTTTGAGCTGCTTAACCTAGCGAACACACACGTGTCTGGTCACTATTTGGATCGGTCACAGTGGGCGGGGTCGATCATATCATTGTTGAATAAATAGTTTAATTAGGTTTTAAGTGGCAGGAGGTGACGTCAAGTTAAAAAAGTAAATGTCTTGAATTACTCTGCTGATGTCAGGGTAAAAATGCTCTTCGTCAGGTTGAATATACTGCTGATGGTAAAAATGTTCTTAACAACGTTGTATGCAATGCTGATGGTAAAAATGTTCTTAGGGTAAAATGTGCTGATGGTAAACATGTTCTTCACCAGGTTGAATACACTGCTGATGGTAAAAATGTTCTGATAGTAAAAATGTTCTTCACCACGTTGAATACACTGCTGATGGTAAAAAATGCTCTGATGGTAAACATGCTATTTACCACGTTGAATACATTGCTGATGGTCAAATTGCCCCTCCCTACGTTTAGTTTGTAAAGTGTGCTCATTTCATTTATGTTTGTCATAATAGAACTCGTGATAAGCTATACGTAAAGTGTGTTTAAACATATGTTATTATATGTATAGATTTGTCCTATGCTAAGATGTTAAAAACGTGAAAGGGCGATTATTTATAAGATGTATTCAGAGTATACTGAGGGCAAAATGAATTGAAGAAACACTCATACGTTTATATTGTACCTATAATATATTAAAAGATAGATATACATTATTGATAAATACTTGTTTATATTGACTATGTTATTCAGGGCATTGATCATTTAAACAGAAAGGCAAGAAATAAATAAAATAACTGTGTTTCTGATTCATTGTTCGTCAACCTCAGTTGATATATAGTAATAACATATGTTGAGAATTTATATCCAGTATGAATACCTTATTTTTTTGAAAGGGGTTAATGAACCTTTGCACGATTTTGAAGGTGCTCCCCAAAACACTGGTAACATAATTAAATACGTAGCATATTTTGAAGTACACTTGAACTTATGCACTTTGTGTATTGATATGGCGTAAATTTCACAGGCAATGTCTATTAACACTATACTTGTGAATGTTAATTGGCACAAAACTAGCAAAACGTCATGCCTATTGTCATAAATATGACATAGCTTAGGCAAAGTCATTGACCACCTTTGGTATATTTATTGCCTTTGTCCACTACTAATGGCTACTGGAATTGGGTCAAGAAAAAGAATACCAGTATCTGTATGTAAACATTAAACGTTGTTTTTGCATCATGTAATCATGTTGTTTTCGTAAGTGAATTTTGGATTATTAATGGTTGGTGACATAAGTAAATTGCATTAACACTTCAAAAATAACGATACGATCATGTATTCAAATATAATAAAGAAGTCACAGATATGTGGTCATTTGAGTACTGATTTGAGATCCAATCTGAACAATATGTAATTATGATTTGATGTTTGTGAAATTGATTATCAACATTTATATCGAACAGGAGTGTAAACTATGATATTTTCGTATATGTTATGTCATTTACTTCGATATAGGATGGTGAGGATCATTTTTATCAAAGAATCACATTTTCGCGAGGTTTGGATGGTTGATAATCAAAGATTTTTTATTTGATATTAACAATCATTGCTCTGTAAGGCACTCTAGGATCACAGTCAATCATTTCAATTACAAACTACCCCCTAATTCCTCACAACCTAGATTAATATAAAGAATGTTTTATCAATATCCGTTTCGCCTAGAAACTTTAGGCCAGAGATGCTAGACATCTTAAGTACCTATCTTTGAAATGTTTATACTTTTAAAATATTAAATTAACATAAAAGATCCTTTAAAACAATTTTGTTCAAGTGTCCAAACGTAATCTTACCCACAGACTGTCGTTCATATTATTGTAACCTATATTTCACCCTTGTCAGGGTATGGCAATTCTTGAAAAGCAAGTCTAGCGTATGGTCACGCCCCCTTCTGTGAGATCGTTTCTAATGTATTGTCATTTAAAATACAAAGTTTATTATTATAAATTACAATATTAATATTGAATATGATATATCAAATATTATTCCAAGGACTAATAAGACTAAGTAGTCATAACCAATCATAATTAGATTCGTCAGAAGTGCACGATTTTTCTTTATGTTGCAGTTCTTGTGAACAAAATGTCATATATATATATATATATGATATTTAAACCTTTGCATAATGTGCAATTTATATAATATAATACGGTGTATAATTTCTTTATAACCATTTTCGAAGATGACGTTGTATTGGCTTGAATTGTTGAGTTTGTCATATGTTTCTGAAATTATATTCATTCACAAATCATGTTTCATGACTCAGTGTCACTGCAAACATAATGGTTCGTCATATCAGATGATAGGTGTCTTAAGTACACTTTTCTTAAACGTTGTTATCAATGAGTTGTTATTATTTGAAATAATCAAATTAAAGACAAAGACAATTGTTTAATAAAATACATTAGTTGTCGATAAGTTGTAATAGTATTGTTAAATTATCAAAGTAATTTAGATAATGCTATATATTTCGCTAACATATATGTTGGTTGTCAAGAATTGACACCAGTGTTTTATAATTCTTCATTCTAAAAAGAAAATCAAATACAATTTCAGTTTTGAAATATCAAAGTATTTATCGTTTTCAGAATAATAGGATACATCAATAACTCTGAAATGCATATCAAAGTTGGAACGTGTTACAAAAATTCAGAAAGGTCAATTAAAACCGAATTGGGTGAGAGAAATTCGCTGACAAAGTTTCCACGTAGACAACTGCTGACGTGGGTTGTGAAGCGATACGTGGCAGCCATCTTGGGCTGACCTCTTTGACCTATTTATAGCTCTGAAGTCACGTGACAAAATAATGTCACTTCAGTGTGCTCATGCTTTCTGCACAACAGGTGAAAGTGGTCATTCAAGGTATTTAATCCAATTTCTACAAATATTAAATGTGCTTGACAATAATGTGCTTAAATTAAATAATAATCAGAGACAATAATCACGTAATCGGATTAATTTATAGTGATAATCACATTATGAATAATGAAGCTCAACCGAACCTAACTTCAGTGAATGTCATGACTTGACACACTGAATTGACACAATGCAATGGAACAGAAGTAACGGACCATACAGAATAATAAACAACATGACTCTACTATCAATCCCGTTCAATAAATGCATCCCTGTAAACATACAAACCTAATGCACCCTTCGCCAACACTCGCGTTCATAATATCTATCATCATTATAATAATCATCATCATAACCTACCTCTGCCCGGAGCTGCGGAGACTGTCACAGCAAAGAACACTATACACACAATCCAGTCTTGTGGGCGCATCTTGAACGCCGACTCTATCCGCCTCGGTCGAGACCACGGTTAAATCATCCAAACTAATAAATAGGTGGAATTGGATTTTCTTGGGGAAGAAGCCGGATTGGCTTCTAATGCTAGGAAGAGCCGAGCTAGCAAGCTTAACGCCTGCAACAACGGTTTCCTAGAAAGTTTGGTAAATTTCTGGCGTGCAGCCTTTCAGGACTGCGACCAGAGTCTTTTGAATAGTCTCGAGTTTTAATATACCCTAAGAAAAAAGTTAACCAATCAGAAGACTCCGATGGCCAATGCTACGACCCCCCAACTCAGCATAGGCCAGCCTCCTTACAAGCTCCGTACAGCGAAGCTCTCTTTTCTGTAACCAAAGCCCCTTGCATTGCCCTAGGTTCTAAACATTCAAAGACCAGCTGATAACGTCATCGCCTTTCGGCTAATGTCTATGCTTGACCTCTAGTTGACCACGGTTCCTGCACACCAAAGCAATTTCAGAGGGACTGAAGTTTCAATAAAGTGACTTTATTTTTTTAGTTTGCAGGTTCAGCACATGGTATAAACATTATGGAGTGAGAACGATATCTTTTCTATCGTGACATACTTAAATATAACAGATAAAAGAATACCATAACGTTTCTTAATATTCTGGATAACTGTCATTAAAACAAAATATTCTTTTTATTGTACATCTTATAAAATAACCAATTATAATTGTTAAATAGAAGATATTATGAGTACTGTAATTGTATTTGTACTTTTAACCGTTATAGGACATTAGCCTTTGTTTCTAGAAAAACTATTCGGCAAAATGTTTAAAGCGCTGAGTCGTCGGTTTACATGTACATGTACACTTGATACCTCTGAAACATCTATGCTATCAGAAAAAGAACCCCAGACGAGGTGATTGAAACCTGAGAAGCTACGTTTCGTTTCGTTTCCAGGTCATTTAAACTATTATTAAATAATCTATCTTTAAGTTCATTTTAGTGTGTAGTTGTTATGTTTCGTAAGTTCGTTTAATATTGTAGACTTTGGCATCGCTTTTCTTGCAATTGTGGACGATATTTTAAAAGTTATTGGAAGTTTATCGCTTAGTCTTGCCTTGCAGGGCTGATGCCCCGCCCCTTTGTCCTAATTGTGAAATAAAATGACACCGAAGAAGTGTGCTCTTTAATTAGAATCACGTGTGTGGCTATTTATAGAAATTATGTACGTAACAGATTTTGTAGTCTGTATGCGATGACCGATTTAGTTTCCTAATGGGAATTTCATTGCCTTTTCCGATTTCACTCTTTCAAACAATGTTCTTGTAATATCAATTAATACAACTAAATGCAACAACAAGTTTTGTTTATAATGAGAGTATAGTTTGTTTTAAAAAAAATGAATAGTTGTTTTACTACATGTATAACTTACTGTAATTACTACCAAGAAATAATATGCATCTTGTTAGATATTTTATTAATGTATATATGAACATTACGTTTTCTGTTCCTTGCTTAATTTGTTGAGAGTTATTGGCTCTAAATCATTTCAAAATGAATCACTTTTTATTCATAATATAAAAAAATATTATTATATCAATTGACTTTATATAAATGATGAACAAAGAAACAATTCTGAGGCATGTAAATAAGTAAAAACAAATTAAGTTTTAGATCAAAGGTAATATTTTAAAGAAAAATATCAACAAATGATCTAAAAGAGTCAATATAAACATTCTGTATGATCCTTTCGAATGTAAATATACATCACACAAAAATCGCAAAATTTTCATGAGTAGTTACTCGAAAACACGAAATGCCAACTCAGATACATGCAAATCGCGATTCAAGTTGGCCCGCACGGGCACCGTAGCCACTTTGTCGCCGGTTGTATAGGCAGACTTGTTGAGCGAACTCTCACGATAGTTCCCAGCTGGAAACATGAGACCGGAGGGAACTCACGGTCATCTCGCTCCAATATTCGCAGAACCTCACAGGTCAAAGGTCAATTCTTATCTGGGGAGAGAACCCGTTAGCTCTCTATGTGTTTTGGCCCGGTTCTTTTTTACTGCCAATTATGCTAAACCAAGCTTCAAACAATACTTAATTTCTGTAAATGTAAGGAATGTTTAGCGATTATTACATGGCATGTTTTGCGGACTTGAAATCATCGCAGCATTGTGACTTTTTAAATGTTTCTTTGTACTTTTATGCCTATGGTTTCATTTATGCTGCTAAAGAGTTCTGACAATTTTTGAGACAGGAAAGTGAATGACCTTGTTCAAAGAATAAATGCATATGACGTTTTATATAAGCGGTGATGTTAAAGTGTTAACAAGGATGGTTGTATTGTGACGTTAATTTTGGGTGGAAGTGATGATGATGATGATGATTATGATGATGATGATGATGATGATGGTGACGATGATGATGATGACGACAACGATGACGTCGATGATGATGACAATAGTAATGATGATATTGATAGTGATGTCATTGTTTCTGAGAAGTATAGTGATGCTGATGATGATTGTGAAGGCGGTTATATTTACATATAGTAAAATGAGAATCTGGTGTTTGCATTTTTCGTTTCGAAATCCATTTATATTAAAATCATTTCACAGCATGTTGATAAAATGTATTATGAAAAGTATGGAAGATGATTGCATTTCATAACAATTATATTTATTATGATTAATGTTATGATGTTGCTGATGCTGATGAAGATGTTGAAACTGATGACGCCGATGATAAAGATGTTTGTACATACAATGTTAACTGGATGTTGATTGTCGTTATGAAATATATGAAGATGACCTCTGTGATGACAGCTCAACTAGACTAAGTTTGATGGACAGTCAGTGTTTATGATGATGTCTTCTTGATATGATTTTTGACATTAACTACTATATTATCAGCACAAAGGAAGCATCCCTACGGTTGTTCTGATATGAATCTAAAACCATTAAACACACACATCTGGGGCTGAACTTTAAAACATCAGTGGGTTACATTTGGTTTCGTTATGATTTGTTGTGTTGAAAAGCTAAAATAACAATTGTAGTTAGTAGACATTCAGGATAAAAGAGATATGGACATCCAAATTTTCGAAATGTCAATTGTAACCAGATATGGACATCTTAGTTTTCAAAATGTTGGTAGTAACTAGTATAAACATGAATTTGAAAGATGATGAACGGCTTTTGTGAAATAAAGAAGTTGACCATCCATTTGATATTTTTCTCTCCCTTGATACAGAAAATAAAATAGTTTATATCCAGCTTATACTTATATATTGAATTAGGTTCTAAATAGGTTTGTTGTATACACGTATATGATGTATTCAGCAAATGGTGCAAATTTCGATTGCAAAGGAGCCTGGCACATTCAATGGTTTTTAGAGGGGGTATCTTTAATCCCCCTCATAACGCAATTTGCAGAAACACTTGTTTCTGGTTTTGCATAAAGAAATCAATGCTATCGTGTATTGTCAGTGTTAAAAAATCAAATAATTGTGTGATGAAATGCTTCGTTTTTAGTTTTGTCCCATATGACATTGTGATGTGAGGACTAGCCATTTGCCCCTGAAAAGTGAATGTAAAGACATGCTTTAAAAGAACTGACAAATCGTTTGATCTGAGTTTGAAAAATGCCAATGTGGCAGCATCAAAACCAACCAAGCTAGAAGGTGCTGACAGAAAGCTTTTACGCGTCATGTGCAGACCAAGTGTCTCACATGCATTGCAATAGACTTGGAACTATGTGTGGCAGTCACGTTTTTGAAAACGATACACAACCACAACAACCTCAAAATGGGGGGTAGGGTGATTGGGGGTAAGGCAGGAGGGAGGAGGGTAGGATAAGAATCAATCAAATCTTTACTGGCTGACATTGAGCCGCACGACTTTTAAGTACAAAGGCAAAAATAGACTTGAAATACTGCTGACAGATGCGGTTTCGTTTATGGAGTTCTGAAAATAGTGATAAAGTGGCCTTGTCGTGTCTAGGACTTGGCGACATGGGTAATGACTTTCACAGACCTTCGTCTCACGAGAAAACCACATGCAACTGATGCATCTCCGGTGTTTAAAATGACAATTTGTTAGTGAACAGTTTAGATTGCATGGTTGATGCATCTTAGATCTGTGAAACGGCTTCCTTGTCTATGTTAACTTGGAACTGCCAATTTTGCATCGTCGATGCATTTGTAATCTTTGAATGACAAGTTTAGGTTGCACCGTTAATGCATTTTAAATCTTTGAAATGATATGTTGAGGATGCATCGTCAATGAATTTGTATTCTTAGAAATGATATGTTGAGGTTGCATCGTCAATGCATTTGTTTTCTTTGAAATGATATGTTGAGGTTGCATCGTTGATGCATATGTATTCTTTGAAATGACAAGCTTAGGTTGCAACGTGTATTTATGTGTAATACTTAAATGTCCGGTTAAGGTTACATTGTCAATGCATTTGTATTCTTTAAAATGTCCGGCTGAGGAAACATCGTTGATGCATTTGCATTCTTTAAAATGACAGTTTGAGGTAGCATCGTCATTGCATTTGTATTATATTGAAATGACAGGTTAAGGTTACATCTAAATGGCATGTTGTCGTTTGAGTGCTGAGGTTACCTTATTTTGGATCTCTGGTCTTTGAAATGACAGTTTGTGGTTGCATCGTCGATCCATCTATAACTGTGGATTACATGTTGTCCTTTCAGTGCTATGGTTGCATTGTTTAATATACATAACTGGTCTTGAGAGTTTGTTAGTGGACTGCTTATAGGTTGCATCATTAGATTAATGCATCTCAGTGATGCTTGAAACAAACTTTAGTTGCTTTATGTAAGCTTATTATTTCGAATGATTTAGCTCACCAAATCGGTATGCTTACTTGTTCGATCAAATATGGATAGTAATGCTACCACTCCGAATTGGTAAGCTTTCCTAATCGGTCCATTTAATAAACTTACGGATTTTATAAGTAAGCTTGCGAATCCATTGAGTAAGCTTGTTAACTGGGCCGAATTTGTTAGTTTACTGAATGCATTTGGGTCTAACTTGGAAACAAAGAATTCTCAGTTCAAGGGTCATTAATTGACATCCAGCAGATATGGTATTTTATCAACTTTTTTTTGAGTGAATATGTTTTAATGGAAATGGGACAATTTGATGGCGAAACAACCCATCGCTGCCCTCGATGTGAAACTGATCATCGTAACACATTTCATGATTTTACTTTCACAGGACTATTTCATACATACAGCAATACAAGTGTGATAGAGTTTATGTGACTACAAAGGATAAAGTATTTTAAAACGAATCTGTATTGCCATATTGGGACGACTTCGGTTGATCATACTCTGCTGACGTGGATGAACATGTGATTTTCCTGGCGCTTCAATAGATTTACCGAAGTACGATCCTCAATTTATAAATCATCCTCTCAATTTCAATTTCAAACATTATCTGAATTGTTCCTTCGATATTGCCCAATTTTTAACCCGATTAATTCCACTAAATTTTTAATCCTTCGATGTCTCCCGAATCTTAACCCAATACAGTCATTTCAATTTTTGATATTCTGATTTTGACTCATTCTTCACCCAATAAAGTAATCACAATAATTAATCCTCTGATATCTCTCAATTTTTTTGCTTAGCTTTCTGTCCCGGACTTATATATCTTATGTCACGTATGTAAGTTATAGAAAGGCTTTGTCAAATTTAAGATTTGCAGGTTATATTATTCTTATAGAAAATGGTAGAATGTTAAAAGTTTAAAAAAATCATCGGCTCCATTGACTGTACTTCCATTTGTTAAAGATGAGTACCATATTTGTATGGAGTGTCCATTTTATGACAGCTGAAGAAATCAGATTTTACTACCTTATTATATTATAAACCCAACTTCACAGAAACTTGTACAACCTTTTAATAGTAATAATATATCTATAGTAAATTGTTTTGCGAGATTTGTATTTCTTGCACAGGCGTTTGTTTTAGAAGTTGTATCTTTCTTGAGCTGCACTTTGTAATGCATTTTTTCGAATGAAATGTACATGTGAAGTGGGCTGGTTGGATGTTTACGGAATGGATAACATTAACAGATGCATTCATGTCAATTGCCAATATAGAGGATACTTAACGACCTTCCATTTAATACTATTTTTATTAAACGAGTTAATGATTTTGTATAAAACGAGCGAAAGGAGTTTAATAAAAATAGTATTAAATGGAAGGAAGTTTAGTATTCTGTTTATTACTTGCCCTAAAAATCAAGCAAACTTGCCGAAAATGTGCTGAAACTAACAGTTCCGCGACTCGGCAACCATTATGACGAAGCGCTTACATTGTGACGTCACAACAGCTCACTTCTGTGACGTCATACTTGCATTGTGATATGACACAAGTTTAATATTACCGTATAAATATTACACTGCGGTATCTTACACGGGCGTGTAATAACTTTGATATCAACCCAATCTTGCCATAATAACGATATCACAATTGTAAATATCAAGGTTCTGACATCACTCCTGTTACAACCGTTTAGATTGCTGACAATCATCCTGTTTGAAATCATGCCGAATGTCAGTGTTCTGATCACTGTCAAGGTCCTGATGTATACTTTATTTGTTTATGTCCCCTTAAATGCATTACAGATAAATGTGTTCCGTATCTATTTTGAGCTGAAAGTAAAAAACAATTGTATTTGAAATATTTTATTATGATAGATTTTCAAAGTTTGTATCAACACGGTATTTTTAATAGGAAAAAAAAGTAAAAAGAAGGATATTGTTTTTCAAAATTCAGGCCACAGGTTTGATATAATTATACAGTATAATACATTAAAATATATAGATTTCATATGATGGATTGATGTATATTGTAAATATTGTTAAAAGTTGTTACATAATTATTTTTAAAAGAAAATCTGCGATGTGAACGGACGGGCGGTGTGTTAGTGCTTACGGAGTTATGTCCCTTTTCTTTAACATGTCATCATACAGATAACCTCCTGCATACCCATAATATTTAAACCACGTTTTCAAATAAGAACATGATGATTGAAAAAATAAAACAAACAGACAATTGATAGAACGGGTTTCCGTATTTTCCTTGCCATCTTCTCATTCAAAAGCCATTATATACATTTAGGCTCTGTTGAAGAAGTGTATTAAATGTTGCCGTTTTCACTCGAATTGCATTAAGAGATAATTTTCTTTAAATTATACACCTACCTCATCACATGATTGGGTTTTCGTGAGTCTATATCTTAGAACGTGTTTTTTATTATATTTCTTAAAATCTTCCCTTATATATTAGCTTGTTCCAAGTGTATTATCTTCAGGGAGTCAAATATCTTATAACTTAACTCCATGACTCGTTGACTCGTTACTCAATTGAATGCGAACAGTTGGCGGTCATATATCTGATCATTTTTTATTTTTTGTAAAATTAGGAAATGAAATCGGTAACGTTGGCTGAACATGGTAAGTCTGCTTTGTCTGACTGTAAATACATGTCATACATTTTTAAATAATTATTTTGAAATTCGTGATATCACTCTATTTTCCGGAAATAAACGTGCTACTGCCCATTTAACATTGACATAATAAGTCATTTAGCATTATGAAACAAATATATTAAATAATTCAAATTGTTATGAATATCATCATGCAATGAACATAAACATAAAAAAATAATTCTTTTACAGATATTCTTACAAACGAATTTCACTTTATTGATGAACATTCGAAACCAGGAAAAAAATAATGAAAATTATTTTGTAGCTGCAATTGTTCATCAAAAACACTAATCTAAATATGTTAATGCCATGGACACGGACAATCGGACATAATATACTACCAAAATATGTCATGGAAATACACCTTTGGAAAGCAAATGTAAAACATAAATGATTAACACAGTTAATGTAAAAACAAAGACGTGTAAAAACAAAGGACAGTTTTACATGAACACAGTCATATTAAGTCTAACACTTCGACTCTGAAATAAAATGTTTATTAAAACTTAAATAAGAAAAAACTTCATTTTCTTCATTTTCAGAAAATTGAGCTCTCAAGTCTTCTAACATACTTGCATAAGCTTCAGCTTTTTGTAGAGTCTGGCTGACAGTTTATATTATATTGCAACATTTCAGTCACTGACAGACAGTTACATGTTTACGCCTAAGTCGCACATTCAATATTCATGAACCCACCCCCGCATCTTGACTGTTGTTTCCGAGTTCACAACGTCTGACGTTACAGCCAATCGATTTGAGAGATGCCAATCTACGCCTACATTCGGAAGAGGTCGGTTTTGCAAATAACCAATCGATGTCCAGTCACGAACGATATACGCCCTCATTCGGAATTTTTCGGATAACAGTATTGTGACATTTTAACATTGGAAGAAAGATTATCGCTTCTGAAGGGTTTTCTTATCAGTGGGTCAGTTTGGAAGATGTGGGTTGAGGCTAATACATCTTAAAAGTTCAATCAATTTGTAGTTATGATTTATTCATTTAATTTGTTTGAAATCGACCAGTGAATTTTTTGTAGCTTTTGTCCAAAGCAAATTAAAGAAACACTAACCACAAAGGCCCCGAACCTACATGTATTTACCTAAGTGTTTAAAAAGATAATTGAAAAATACTCGTACCCACCCTTTTTATCCTGAATTTTTCGATTTTCTCGTGGTTTTTGTGAATAAAGATGCCAAATTCTTTAACAAGATTTCATTTTTTTCTTCAATCAACCAAGTGCTTCTTGAAACATAATTGTAAATTTGTTATTGCCACATAAATGAACATATATTTCTGTAAATAAAGGTCTGCGTGTATTATTAAGTCGAAGATAATTAAATGTGTAAAGACTAGGAATACGAAATCCTTAAATGTGTCCTTTTTTACTTAAACAACTTATGTTTGATTGGTGGCACATGTTCCTGTGCATGCTCAGTCGACCGCTATCAGTGTAGTTCAGCAACAACGGGCGCAGCAAAATAGATAGGTGGGTAACCCATTTCCGGAGAATTTGAAGGGTTGATTCCCTGCTTCACAATGATACATACATGTACATTGAGAAACTTGTGGTGTCACCCAGGGTACGTGACTTAGTTCAAGGGTACCTCTATCCACCCAGCAGTATTTGGGTACCTGGTATGATACGATGGTGGTCTGAATTTGAACCTCGAGCGCCTGTTGCATATTGAGTCCTTTGTTATTTTCATTTTTCATTAGTGAACTATACTATGATATTGCAAGTAACGGTAAACATGGCATACAGATGTTTCCTGATATCATGGAAATCCTTATGCTTTTGTTTGCGGATGATGTTGTTTTAATGTCTGATACTGTGATTGGTTTACAAAACCAGCTAAATATATTATATAATTACTCTAAAGAATGGAAACTGTCAGTAAATTTAGCTAAAACAGACATCATAGTATTTAGAAAGGGCGGTCCTTTAAGCTGCAAAGAAAAGTGGTATTTTAATGGAGATGAACTTAATATCGTAAACGGTTATAAATATCTTGGTATTATGTTTAACTCAAATTTGAACATGGAAAAATGTGTATTAGATTTATCATTGCGTGGTAAACGAGCATTATTGCATATCATGTCTGTTTCTCACAAACTTGGAGTTTTGACACCGAATGTATTTTTTAAGTTATTTGATACTCAGATACAACCAATCCTATTGTATGGATCTAAAGTGTGGGGTATTCAAAGATATGAATGTTTAGAAAGGATTCACTTACTAGCCTGTAAAAAGTTTTTATGTGTTGGAATGTCTACTCCAAACTGTATGGTTTATGGTGAATGCGGAAGATATCCACTTTATATTAACTCACAAATAAGATGTTTAAAATACTGGTTTAAGATTCTACGTATGCCAGATCACCGCCTTCCAAAAATAGCTTACAACATGATGTTTCACCTTGATAGCATCGGCAAAATGACATGGGTATCACAGATTAGACAATTATTATTTTCTCATGGATATGGTTTTATTTGGCTCAACCAAAATGTTTGTCAGCAACAGATGTTTTTAAAAGGTTTTCGTAACGTTGCATTAAATATGTTTTATCAAGGATGGCATTCCAATATTGAAAGCAGTTCACGGTATGATTTGTATAGAAAGTTTAAGAGTTTATTAGAACCAGAAAAATATCTATCAGTCTTAACGAATAATCTTTTAAGAAAGTTATATATCAAATACAGACTTGGTTTGTTAAAACTTATGATTAACTATGGAAGATATATCTCGCTTGAGAGATCACAAAGATTATGTCCATTATGTAATGATGCTATAGAAGACGAACTACATTTTACATTTGATTGTCCGTATTATACTGATCTGAGATTGAAATATCTACCAAAACGTTTCTTCTCGATGAGGAGTGTGATAGCATTTACAGCACTTTTATCATCAAATGATGAAGATGTTATATTGAAATTATGTTTGTTCATAAAACATGGCCTGGATCTTAGACAAAATGTGTTAAAGGGTAATTCGTAATCTATACTTTGTGTTATGCAAAATCTTAAACTATTTTTTATATAATCCTACATGTGAATCCTAATTCCATTGCTATATCCATGCGCATCTCTGTAAAGATGTATATATTGTATTTATATATATATATATACATGTATATATATATATATATATGTGTATATAATTGTATATGGGCCAGAGGCCTCAAGTACAATAAATTTCTTTTGACTTTGACTTTGACTTTGACTTTGACTTTGACAGGCGACCGGTTGTATTCTCCTCAGTGAGTGTTCAGTTAAGAATTGAATGTCAGTTTGTGTGTTTGCACTGGAAAATGAACGATGTCAAAGCTACATTCAAACTCGTGTGAACCCAGCGAGCTTGCGAGCGGGTTCACATGAGAGTTTGAATGTAGCTTTGACATCGTTCATTTTCCAGTGCAAACACACAAACTGACATTCAATTCTTATAATTTCGCACCATATATGGAATGGAACGGCGGATTGATATAAACCTTCTTTGTCCTTTGAACGAGTAACACTGCGACATACGACAAGAAATAATCCCAATTTGGAAACAATCTGAATGTTATCGGAATTTGTCAATGTTCTGTATAATTAGAGAACACGCTATACTACGATATGCTAAATGAAGCGCACACTATGATAAAATCTCTTCGCGCAAGGACAGGAGATCAGAGTTATCTGCCTTATGCATAACGTCGCTTCACTGTCAAAATATGTAAACAAAAGTGGTATTTTATATTTTAATAACTGCTCTATCAGCACTCTTTCTCTTTCGTCTTTGGTGTATACATCGTGAGTATATGGTTGTCTTAGTTACGGCGTACAGAACCCTATATTGATCGTAATGTCAAATAATAAAGCATCAGTGGATGCATCTCGTTCCGTTCTCGATCAGATCAGGGACACTATCCCCGTTACTGTATAGAACACGTAAATGCCTCTGATCAGATTTATTCTTCATCAATTGTTTAGCTTATTATTAAAAGCAAATGATACGATGAATGTTTTTACATCAAAAATTCAAAATACATTACTTGGCAAAAATTGATATGATTAAAATCATTATAGTTCAATTGGTAAAAATATTGATAACGTATGATTTGGTGTTGGGCGAAGAATTAAAGTAGTTCCGGTGAACGTTCACACAAGTATGAACACTTTTTTTGTGAGTTCATGGGAAATGAATCGACGAAACTAAGATCACATGACCATGCCCTAGACCAATCAGCGTTCGGGAATATGTGTAAACTTCAGAGTGTGAAATTATTACTCGTTGACCAGGGGTAAAATGTCACTAAGCGCATTGAGCAGGCAGTCGCATGGATATATGCACTATAGAAATATTATATTATTTATTATTTATTAATTATTTATTAGTTTATTAAACAGTTCAAACTGTAATGTCTGACTGTCCATAGTTCACTGATAATATATCTAAATGTGCAAAATGTCTTACGATGCTTCCAACATTAGACAAACTATTTCATTTAGCTAGGAAAACAATTTTATATTCGTATCTGATAAGGACACCTGTCTATGAACAACATGGTTAGGAGTTTAGGCCTCGCTGTTCTTATTGTGGCGTACATTTATTCAGGTTGGTAGGTAATTTTTTCTGTGTAGATATTCCAAGTTTTTGTTCGAAATGAACCATGTACGATATTGTCTAAAAAAATCAATTATTTAAGGGTATCCAACGAACTTTTGCAGAATAACGTTCATGGCACCATCGTATAAATTGCAATCTATTTGAAAAAATGTCAAGTAAAAAAGCAGCTGTATTAAGTCTTTTATAGACACGGAGGTTATCATAAATATGTATTCATGTTAATGATTCTTTATAAGATCTACAATAATACGCTATATTATATATCAAGGCTATCTGTAAACTGCATTATTTTGGTTTAATGGAACACTTTCAGATAAGAAGGTAAAGATAACCTACATTAAAATGTCTATTCCCCTATCTTTTGAAATTCAAAATATTTTCATTCAGCATAAAGAAAACCATCAGCGCATATTGAATACCTGTACGTTAGTACTATAGTAGGGGAGACCAGGGCAAAGCGCGCCCCCGGGCAAAGTGACCACGCGTTATTTCTCCAAACCTGTCGACAAATGGAGTAATTTGTCATTACCAACGAATGAAAGTAACCGTAATGAAGCTTTGTGACCAACGCTGGAATCATTTGCCTGGGTTGTGAACGCAGAATTTCAAATATTCGAAAAACGCGATTTTACTTTATGGAACGGATATGTCTCAAATTCAAATATATACAATAAAAATACAAAACGGAACATTGAACTCTCGTGCACATGTAACATTATTTGGATTTCATTAATTCATTGAATAATGAAATTTGTAATTACTTGCTTTAATGACTTTCTGTGATGTTCACAACAAATGCTACCCTTGATGGGGCAAAACGTGCCGGGGGGAGCGCTTTGCCCCGTGTGTTATAAAATATATCATTTTTGTTAACATATTGGTGTTAAAGTTATTATTTTGCATTTCTTAAGCAAATAATGTAAAGGTGAACTATTATTCTCATATCAGCATTCTGTTTTTTTTATATTAAAATGAAATATACCCTTTTACTTCAAGGGTTTTGTTTTGTTAAAGAATCACGACAAGAAACAGTTACCAAAGCATATTTTTCTGTTGTTTTTTAAATCATGAATATGTAATTCATCGTATATTACTGTTCAACCCTACACGATAAGCAATTTATGCCGTTCTGCCAAGTCCGACACAAAATAGTTGTATGAATTCTTGAATTCGTCTATATAACCAATTCAATTCATCTTATATTTTATTATTTTACTGGTTTTGATATTCAATAACCTACATTATCAACACATTCGTAGTTGAAAGAAATGTAAATGTACCAACCATAACGATATTTGGTAATTGAGAATGTTGAACATGTAGGTCCATGACATGTTAAGGAATATTTTGCGCATTCTTGCATGTATTGTCAACTTTTATGTTAATTCTTTTCTTCATATGGGTGCGATAGTTGCCTTGCATTGTCAAGATGATAGCTTTTGATTTGTATTGGCTGATTATGTGTGTGTAATATCTATTACATTCTGTGTTGTTTTTCGAATGGGGCAAAGCGCCCAGAGGATTAGGCACTTTGCCCCAAACTACAGGGCAAAGCGCGCTCCCTTAACCAAAATATATTTACGTAAATATATCCTTATGCCGAAATGGCAGATTAAAAAAGCATGTGCCATGTTACAGTCCATCTGATAAGTATTAGAAATAGTGTGCAAGTTGCATTCTGTACATGTCGGGGTGCCCACTAGACGCACTTTTATGTTAGGGTGCGCGCTTTGCCCTGGTCTCCCCTACACAATCGTCTGTATATTAAAGGATGGTTTCAGTCTGTTCGTTGGCAAGAAGGTTATGCGCAGACTCGGCTGAATATTAAAATACTGAGAGTATAAAATAACATCAATATATTCGCTGATGTTCTGACAGAACCCCAAAATAATTGCATTCCGATATCACATCCTTCTTTTCGTCAAGCATATTGACCGAGGCGTCATGTCCTAAGAATTAATTTTGAACTTGTTTCATTCAGTTTCGGCCGATTGTCCCAACGGGTTTGTTCGCCATGGAAATTCCTGCTACAAAGTGTTTACTATTTTAACCACCTGGCCCGAAGCAGTAGTAAGTAGCAATCACTATTTACATACTACTTACATATGTACCTGTCCTTAAATCAAACTCCCATCTGTTACGGTCTTTTGGTATGACGCGACTGGGAATCGAACCCCTGTCTTCCAGGTGACAAGCGCACATTCTACCACTGGGCTACGTCCCCGTTTTTTCCATTAGGTATAAATCACATTTCCTCCCTCTTAATATTCTTTACGTTAAACGACATTGAAACAATTATGTTGTAAAGTCTAAATATATTGTACATATACGAGGAGAGTTTCTAAAAAAAGTAGTTTATAAGTGTAAGAACGAACGATTTTTGGCGGGATTATTGTATGATTTTACGGGCGCTTCCACCAATGTTATGATATTATACAATGTATGACATTTCAGTGATGTATGTACATGAAGGGGTTAAATGAACATCGGCATAATTGATAATGCCTATTGCGGGGTTAAAGGGCTTCCATCAAAAAGAATACACATAAGCAGCAAGATTAGGTCGGAATTGAAGTAATCTCATTAAAACCTGTTCAATGATGGCTTGATTTGACTCAAATAGACCAGTACGCTAATCAGATACACAGCTTGGTACGAATACAGAAATAAATAAAATGAATGATGATTTAATATAGGACACATTCCATAACTTAACAAACTGATGTTCATCATTTACACATGCAAAGTGGCAGTAGCACGTTATTAGGGGGAATATTGGGTGATGTCAGGAACATTGAAAGTACATAGTACACAATGAAAGGCAATGTATTTAAAGTAAATGAAACATTAATTAATCAAATACATGAATCAAAGTTCAGCCATTTTTTCCACAAAATGAATTAAGGGTGTTCACACAAAAATGGTCGCCAATGGACTTCATGTTAATCTTTATAATTTGTTTTCTGACTATGGATGATTGGATCGTGTAATGAGATTTTTGACACTATCAAAATAATACATTTAGCATTAAAGGGGCAGTAGCACGTTTTATGATAATTTTATATTATAAAATTTTCACTGATAATTAAACTGTATTATTTTGATAGTGTCAAAAATCTCATTACACAAGCCAATAATCTATAGTCAGAGGACAAAGTATGAAGATTCACATAAAATCCATTGGCGGCCATTTTGTGTGAACACCTTTAATTAATTTTGTGCAAGAAAAAGGACTCGTATGGCTAAACTTTACGTTATATATTTGAATTATCACTGCTCCATTTAGTTTAAATACATTGTCTCTCAATTTGAACCATTTATTTTCATTTTCTTACAATTATCAATAAAACATTGAAAATATAATTTTTTCAAAACACGTGCTACTGCCCCTTTAAAGCATCTTTCGTTTTTTCCAGGTATTTTGCGAGGCATTCCTGGCCGAACTCGCTGAGATATCAACCCCTGCGGAACAACATTTCATCGAGAACTACCTCGCACCTATGCAAAGTAATCATTATACTTAATAATAATAATTCCGTTTATAAATACTACTGACAAGAAATAAGGGAACACATGAATAATGTTGAATGTATCACTCAACTTTTCTCCGACTTGAACGTTTTTCCCTTGTCGCTTTTATTTGCCCATCAATATTATTACACCAGTTTTCAGACTGTCAAAGCCTGGTGGTCATGTTGGTAAGCTCTTTGTATGGTTAGTGTAGACTAGATTTCAGTCTCTGAAATGAAAATACATATTAAATGCAGCTTTCTACTATTAAAATTGAAAGGAGCCCTCTGAGGCTGTTCATTTACAGAAACTGCAGTGCGCTAGACTTGCTACAATAATATAGACTTGTGTGGGTCTTTAAACATATTTTGTTTCAGGGGCTGTTAGACAGACTATGGTTAGTGCTGAACTTGCTCTTAGGGTGAAATTGTTACTCCCGAAAAAACTTGGCCCTAAAAGCACACGAATCTTCTTTATTTCCAATTCAGTATGATACAAAATGTACTATTGCAGATAGTATGCGTAAAAGACTATCTCTTTATTTCCGATTCAGTATGATACAAAATGTAATATTGAAGATAGTATGATCCAACATATTACGATAAGTGTTTCAAAATCATTTTCCAGATCAGCTGTCCGGGGACATATGGATAGGGGGAACGGACATCCTTGTTGAGGGTAGCTTCACGTGGTCGGTGTCCACTGACCCCCTGACGTACACAGCCTGGGCCCCCGGGGAGCCAACAGATTCGGGGCAGGAGGAGGATTGTATGGCTCTGTTTACATCACAGGGCTTCAAGTGGAACGACGCTCCCTGCGAGTCAAACCAGATGTTCCTTTGTGAGATACCGTGAGTGGCATTTATCATTCATAGGCGGTATCAAAGTCGTAAATATTTACGTCTTTGGCGGTATAGATAATATTGTATGGCACCAAGGCAAAAAATCAGAGAAAATTGGCGACTGCTTATCTCGTCTTTCCAGATACAGCCATGAAGTGACTCGTCCTCGAAACAACCCAATTGGAGCTATCAAGCACATCAGTTTGTCGTTTTCAGGTTGCAGTTATACTATAGTGATTTAAAGATTCGAGGTGAGGTGAACTGGGATGAAGCGCCGCTTTCAAGAGTATTTCATTTATATCGCGGCTGCTAGTATTATTGCAGGGAGAAAGCCCGCAACGCCATTGTGGCTATGCATTGCGGTGAAATTAGAGATTCGAACTTCAGAGTAGTGAGACAGGCACTCTACCGATTCCGCTAAATAGATAACCCTCTTGCTACGATCTGTAAGAATGCCTATGTATAACCCTGCCACAATGATGCGGTTACATTGAACCCTCTTGCTACGATCTGTAAGAATGCCTATATATAACCCTGCCACAATGAGGCGGTTACATTGAACCCTCTTGCTACGATCTGTAAGAATGCCTATGTATAACCCTGCCACAATGATGCGGTTACATTGAACCCTCTTGCTACGATCTGTAAGAATGCCTATATATAACCCTGCCACAATGAGGCGGTTACATTGAACCCTCTTGCTACGATCTGTAAGAATGCTTTGTATAACCCTGCCACAATGAGGCGGTTACATTGAACTCTAAGAAGGTGAGGTGAAGAATCGCAACTTTTGATGTTTCGCTCGCCTTTTCATGAACGCATCGCGTATGAGTTGACAAACATCCATTCTAGTTCTGAATTTAATGAAAATGAATGGTGATAATAACTTATTTCCATTTAACGCAGTAACAGTCATCGCTTTGTTACAACGAACCTTGATACATGGACTATGATCCGCTAAAACTGAAATTTAAAACATAAACTTTATAGTATGTATATAGGAAAGGACAAAAACAGTGTAATATTTTGAGATGATGAGTATGATCATTATTTTATAACACACATCAGGTAAGTATGGGAAATTGCGAAAATGAAACCTGTTAAAATCTGCATGACCTGATTTTGGTTGTTTTGTTATGTAACCGACAAAACTGTCCGTGCAACCCGCAGTCTAAGTAAACCTAGCCTCAATATTATCCGTTTCACTTCTATACTGAGTCTAAAAAGGTCTAATAGAGGGTCGCGTCAGCCGACCTTTCCGCGACCTATGACCTTCCAACGTTATACGTGGCAAGGCAGACTATTGTGGCTTGGTAAGCTCAGTTCTGATTGGTCAACTTGGTCACGTGGGCTGACGCGACTCTCAACCAAGCCTTTCTAGACTCAGTATAGAAGTAAAACGGATAATATTGAGGCTAGGTTTACTTAGACTGTGCAACCCGTGATAAGGATTTTGAAATGTCAAACAAAGCACGGGCATTTCGTGCAAACTTGAGGTTGTCAGTTGCAGACACAAAATCCTTCATGTAAGGCTGTTTTTAACCAATCGTAAGCCAACATGCCTGAAAAACGACAAAACATTTCAACCCAACGACGTAGGAGGTGTTTAAAGTGATTAAAAGCCCCAATAAAGACCTTTCTCTGCCATCAAGAGTACATCTGGCTTCATTATGACAAGTGACATGTGAACATGGATGAAATTATTGCGTGCCGAAGCTAGCGTGTAAATAATTCACTTCAATGAGTGTAATGATGTCTGTTTGTATCGGGGAAATCGAGCAAATCTGACTTTTACGACAGTCCCATGTGTATCGTGAAATTCATTTTCCACACGCAAACAGATGCATCAACCGTGATGTTTGCACAAAGTACAACTCTTACGGAACGTAGTCAATCATTCAAACATGTTTGACTTAAATTGTTTGTTAAATTGCCGTTATCAAAACATTACAATGTCAAACAGGTTGTATCAATTGTTTGTTGAAATGCGCTACTTTCTTTATGATAAAAGGATGTCCTTATATGTAGACATTACTGTCTTAGGTTCTCTATAGAAGTCACAACCAGTTACCTCTACATATCAGAAGCTCTTACAAGGCGCTTTTAATAGAAATGACCGGGAAAAGGGGTGAAATAGAGGAAACTGCACTTGCAGTTCATAAACCTATATTGATGATCATGTTGTTTTTTCGTTTAAAATACGCATCACCGAATACCCATCAATGTATCTTTGCTCAATATTTGTAAAAGAATTAATCTAAATCACTTTTGAATCTATTTTATTTTCATATTTATAGGGCGTGTTTGATTCAATATTGTGCTTGTCAACAGCATGGTAATATTTTAATGATGTGTTGAACAAACTGCCAAACGCTTGACCGCTTGACCGCTTGACCGCTTGTGGACAAATGATGAAATAAATACTGTACAAAATAAAGAGGATTTTTTTCAAAAACAAAGCTACAAAGCGAATCAATGAAAATTAAAGATTAAAACTTGTGCAAAATAAGTCAATCGGCATTTTACACCATCTTAAAATTGAATGCGAGCAAGCCTCTGTTCTAATAAGCAAAGATCCAGGGTTCCGTCAGATTGCCCTAACGACAAAAAGTTGCAACTCAGGATATCGCCCTAATTTGCAGCCAATAAAAACACCTCTTGGATATCTATGACTGGGAGCATTCTTATATATAAGTGACTATATATATAGTGACACGAAACATATGATGCCTTTATGTTTATTTTTCATTAACAATGTTCAGAAGGAATATTTGACAAATCAGACATGGATTGGATTGGATAGTAACTGTTTTATAATTGTGTAAAATTTTATTTGTTTTATTTAGATTTATTTAACTAATTAACCCCAAAAACTAATGAGACGGTAAAAAGCGATGCTTTGTAAAAGGAAGAGTTATCTCCCCTGGATGTTGAATTTCATTGATAGTTTTGCCAAAACATACGGAAATGACCGAAGCTTTGCGAATGACAACTTTTGAAACGGCGTCGCTAATTGCACAAATAACTTGGAATTCTACCTTTCACTTGAATCCCATATATTTGACTTATTAGAACAGAGGCTTGCTTTGGTATGACTAAGCTGCCTCTGTGGGTAGAGAATGACAGTTGACATGCATTATGCATATGCTTCGCTTCTCGATTTTTAGTATGACGTAATAAAATTGATTGATTTCCCCGTATGGCGCTCTGTCCACTCAACGAGAGAATATCAGACACGGTGACATTTATCATGCAATTCATTCATACAATGTCCTTTGTTAATGACAGCGCTATTCTTCAGACGTAGGTATTGAGATATTTGCACCTAATGGGAAGGAAAAGTAGGCATGCAATAACTAATCATGCAAGGTTTAGGTTTGGCATTCGTAGAGCAATGAACAAATAATAGTAAGCATGCTAAAAGAAGGCATTTAACACCTTTTGACGTGCATTTCATGTATAATGACAAAGAATAGTAGGCATGCTAAAAGTAGGCATTTAAAGGGAAGTACATGTAACACATTTTTTGGGGGAATTTAATATATTTTTATTTCACTGATAATTGACAATGTACGTTAATGCTAAATGTATTATTTTGATAGTGTCAAAAATCTAATAAGACAAACCAATCATCCATTGTCGGAGAACAAATGACAAACATTCACAAAAAGTCCATCGGCGGCCATTTTTGTGTGAACACCTTTATTCATTGTGTGTAAGAAAAAAGAATCGCATGGCTGAACTTAACATGATATATTTGATTTATGGCTGCTTCAATCAGTTTAAATACATTATCTTACAATCAAAACCACTTATTTTCACCGTACCCCCCCCCCCCCCCCCCCCCCCCGAAAACGTGCTACTGACCCTTTAATACCTTGTATTGTGTTATTTATACATGAGAAAGAATAATCAACATGTTCTTAGTTGACAAGCATTTTGTTACATCATGCCTTTAAAGGGGCAGTAGAACGTTTTTTTATAATTGTATATTTTAAAAGTTACACTGACAATTGTAAGTAAATGCTAAGTGTATTATTTTGACAGTGTCAAAAATTTCATTACACAAGCCAATCATACATAGTCAGAAGAAGAAGTATGAAGATTCACTTAATATCCATTTTGTGTGAACACCTTTACTTCATTTTGTGTAAGAAAAAGGACTCGCATGGCTAAAGTTTACGTTATATATTTGAATTATTACCAGTTTCTTCAATTAATGTCAGTTAATGTCAGATACATTTGTTGCAGTGGAGACATCTACAATGCAGGGACAATTATCGGCTGATGGGAGATAGATAAACAACACCCATACAAGATATCAATAAACTCACAACAACGGCAGATGTATTTGTTATTATTTTGTGTCAGCTGCTCTACAAATTCAATTTTGAAATTTGAAATCGTTTCCCGTAAAACAGCACTTTCTCATAACCAAAACTTATCTGTCGAGTAGAAAACCTTAGCTCGCATCTCGTTTGCAGCTAATCTAAAAGACTGTCCTGATGTTACAATTAACATTAAAAAAAGTTCAATTGCACACTTCCTTGGCATTTGCAGAAAGTGTGAAGACATACCAATGGTGCTTTTCAGTCAGAAAATGGCAATGATAAAGAGACTTTCAACTCTTTTAGGTATACACGTTAAGGGACTTCAAGGCATGTTCTGGTCATAATGGTGTTTTTGTCTCTAATTTTCAGTATGCATGTCCGTTCAAACATAGGAAAATACTCGTTAGAGACGACAAAAAAATGTTCCTGTTCTTTGGCTTGAGTTGAAACGTATAATTTTGTTTTCAAATGTTTTCAAATGACAAACGACAAAAGCATAAGCTTCTAATTTGTTGTTGAAGTCATTTCGAAAATATGTATTCTATTTATGCATAAAGATAAACTGAATGCCAAAAGAAACTTTGCACCATTTTGTAATGATTCTGATTAAAGAATGAAAAACGATAGAAATTTAAAACAAAGTACATCTTATTACTCAATCATTTGTATAAACAACCAGCGAATCCAAATTAAAGGTTGGAAACTCAATTTTGCACTTATTTGATCTGAAGTGGGCAGGGGTCAACATTCTGGTTGTTCAGACGTTCGTTGAAATGATGTTTTCGCAATAATTTCGTTAAAGTACTAAAATGTGCTACTCTAGTACCAGGTTTGATCAGCCCGAGTGTTGTAACTTACAAATTTGCCATGAGTAACAAAAAGGGTCAAACATTAAATTACGTCTGCTGTCAGCAGGTTCAACTTTACATTTTGTCTGCATCGAAGCTTTTCGATAAATGGGAAAGTGTTGACACAGGTCTTACTTGTCATAATGACACATCTTTGAGTCGTATAAATGGTAACCAGCCTTTAGAGCTCAACAATCGCAATTAAATCTTGTTATTGCATGCCAATTCTTACGTTATAACTTCGAATAAAATTGCCATGTTTCGATGTTTAGTGACCAATAGCTATCAACTTAGCAGTCGATGAGCTCTGATTAGATCTGTCCAAGTTCATAAAGTGCACGAGAACATAACAACATGCCGACCTTTGATGTTTGCTATCTCTGACGTCACTAAGAGACAACGTTGGCGGTGGTCTAACGTCACAGATATCGGGTCTCATGCAATGAAAAAACAACTGTTTTTTTGGTGTTTCAGGGTTGTCAGCAATCCTCACAACCTTTCCGTATAGCCGGATCAAGTTACCATTAGAAATAAAGGAACACTACCGATTCTTATAAAAAGGGCTGTTTTTGATCAATTTTGTCAATTTTCAAAGGGGATTTGCGATATTTTTACTGTACCGTTTACTGCTTTTAAGGTGTTTTTTTCACTATTGGAGTGACAAACATTCATTATGGACAGTTAGTAAATTTTTTCGTCACGTGACTCAGTTCCAGCAGAAACGTCACGTGATTATGACATTTTGCCATTTCTACAAAAATGTATGAATATTGCTCAATCAAAAGTTTTAAACTTGAAAGTGTGGGTTTCAACTATATATTTGCCAACTTAAAGGAAAATGTAAATATGAGATCGTTTTCGAAATTTCAGTTTTAAAATTGCAAAGTTTCTTTTGGTATTCAGTTTAGTTGTATACGGCAGGGGTATTGTTGTCTATATGGTATATCCTTTTTAATATTGATTATTGTCAATTTCCTGTGATCTAGGGGCATTTGGAAAACAAAAGTGTTACATCAATGTTCTCCTTTAAAATATAGATTGCACATTTGGTTATGATACGATAATGTGATTGCATGTACATTCTCGAGTTTACAGTTTACGTTCCGATAATATTTCCACTAACTTGGTGGAGATATTATCAGAACGTAAACTGTGGATTATCGAGAATTGTACATAAGAAATCGTCGTTCAATATGAAAGTAAAGTTGCTAGAGTAAGCATGTAGGTATCTATGCACTTCCTTGACCAAATGGTCTTCTTTCAATACATTCGAGGATATGCATTATCAGGTTTTATAGACTCTCAAGTGGGCGCAAAATTATTATGATCTTTCAATTTGCCTAAGTTGTCTTCAAAGGTCAAAGCATGTTTGCATATTGAAGGATGGAATGCTCTTTTTTCGTCAAATATTACACGACCGAGTCGGATATAAGTAAGATATATCCACACTTTTACTCGGTATATCACTCATTATACCCCACTTCCGGTCTCGTTGCTATGGTTTCCTTTGTTCTAACTGTAGGTATATTGACCGATACACCACAACCTTTCTAATACACCTATTCTTTTTTGCACGCCCAAATTTAGTCAGATGTAGAGATTTTCAACTCTTGCAAGTCAACTGAGTTGTAAAATTTAGAATTTTTTAGCAATGTTAACGACCAAAGCGGGAATCGAACCAGGGGCCGTAATGTTGCGACGCAACGCCTCTATCAACTGAGCTAACGAGGCTGGATACTTGTAGTGGTACTTTTTGTTGTACATGTGTCATGGCTAGGTTGTTGTATTTTCCTATATAAGCCAATGTATAGGTACTAGTTTGTTCAAATTTTTATGTAATTAAGTCAATTTTTTTTTTTTAAAACGTAATAAGAAGAGTGTTGTTAATATTTTTTTGATCTAGTTAGGTCAAGACATATATACATAGAGAAGGGTGGATAGCTCTTTTTTGTCAGATATTACTCGACCGGAGTGGGGTATAAGTCAGATAAACCCACCCTTCCCTCGGTGCATCACTCAATATACCTCCTGTTTGAATCGTAGATCCTCGGCTCCGCTACGCTACGCCTCGGAGACCCACGATTCAAACAGGAGGTATATTGAGCGATACACCTCGGAAAGTTTGGGTATATATATTACATACACCTTGAAACGTGTGGTTATAACTATTACATGACTGTATATCATAAACGTTTGTCGTCAAATGTACATCTGGCTTCATTATAACAAGTGACATGTGAACATGGGATGAAATTATTGCATGTGGAAATCTTCATCTAAATAATTCACTTCAACGAGTAATGGGATTACTGTTTGTATTGAACAAATTGAGCAAATATGATTTTCCTTACGAAAGACCCACGTGTACTGTGAATTCAATTTCAAAACACAAACCTGTGCTTCACACTGCCTTAATTTTCCCTTCTGTCTCTTAACATGGACAAACATTCAACATAAATGACCGTGTTGACTATCTGATGTTTGTTTGTTGATATGTCGTTTTCAATACGAACATAAAATCATAATGGCTTAACGGATATTTATCTAACATCTTGTTTTATCAAACATAGTGATATTGTCCACTGTCCAGTGTACTAAAATCCCTGTATTTAATTTTCATTAATAGAAATCTTCATGTGTAACAAAGGTAGTATTTTCTGGCTTGGAGTTGGCAGTTCAGTTTAAGAGAAGGAACATTGCGGAGGATGTCAACCATTGTACTGTAGGGATGATTTTTAGTTAAATTGGCGCCGCTTTATTTTAAAAACTACTTAAGGGACAGATACTTTTACAAAATACCCGATTTTATGAAACAATTGTTATATATAACAACGTCAACTGAACCCTTTCTCTTGATAAACAAGAACTTTGTATGATTGGGAGTGGGGAAACGTACAAATACTAGTATTTAGTAAGGAAATAGTGAATGCAATGGAAAACATACAACTATACACGGTGTGGGACTCCAAGGCAGATTTAGATCTAATCTTTTTCATGCCTCCAATAATATGTATGCATATCCGTTCAAAAACAGGAAACAGCTCGACAGTTCTTTGGCTTGAGGTAAAACGTTTACTTTTAAAACCCTGTCATCAACAAACTTGTCATGTTTGTGTTGTTGTTTATTTTCTAAATGGAGTTCGAAAAAGTTCGTGCTTTTTTATCAATGTTTAACTGTATATGATTAATTTACTTTGAGCGCGTAAAATACTTCTTTGTTTTGAAAATTTTGAAATTATTGTTAATGCACACTGTTCATAATTTCCTATGTATTGTCATCATTTTGGAACATCTAAATTTGGTCATTGCTTCTAAACAATTCATTGACTATAGGATACACTCAGGGTCAAAAGAAACGGTACCACCTTTTTAAAAGAGTACAATACAAAATCTTGTTGTAAATGAAATGGGACTCTTGTGAGTGGCACATCAGTTGTGAAGAAATACTCAACATTTCAATTATAAGAGTATGATACTATTAATACAATAATGGTGAACTCATACGAATACTGTATTAAATGATAGTTGCATTAAGATTCAAAGAAATGAAACAAACTTTTGAAGCGGCGTTAAAGTAATTCCATGTTTCTGTTTGGACAGTAGACACTCCATTTTGAAAATAATGTTATTGTACGTATGGAGAAACATTAAGAATTAACCGTACCAATAAAAAATATCCACCCAAAAGTACCTTATAGAGTTTTTTCTCGATCTACATCAAATGTTCCAAAAATGACAGTGTGTAACAGTGTCCGCATTGTAAAACAGAAATATTTTTTTCAGTTTTTGTCCATACAAGTTTAACATTAAGTTTTGATGATGTATGGTTTAACAGCAGGGCAAATGCGAGGAATAATGCATGATTTCATATAGAGAAACCGAAACAAACACAAGAAACCCCTTTTTCCTTAATACTAGGAATACAATAAATTGCCATTTAGAAAGATTTCTTTAAGAACGGCATTTACATGTTGGCTCAACAATAAATTATTTATTTAACAAATGACCTAAATTAGTTTCATATAAGGAAAGATGTACAGTTTCAGGTTACAGAAACGTAAAAACAGAAATTACACAACGTCTACAAGTTTTTCACTGACCATAATGGTATGAACGTATACAATAATGTGAGAGAACATGCCTAATGATATCATATCTGGTAGGCATTCTGCAGTGTGCTTGTTGAAGTTTCGGAGTAAATGCTAACCTGTTCACCAGTTGTCGTGAAAGAATAAGCATACATACTGAATTTGTCACCAAAGTGATATTTGCTTTTCCGATGTTTAAAGTGAAGTTTAACTTATATACGCAATTGTGAAAAATACGCATCAACGGAGAAATATACATCACTTTTGCTTGTATTGTGTCAAACTTTCCAACTACAAAACTATTGAATAAATCAAACTCTTGTTCGGTTTTGAGGGTCTTGTTTGATTCAATAATCTTAATATGATGAATAGCAGTTGCATTTAAGCGCTCTTGTCAGCGCTTAACCCCCAGCATGTACTGAGATATCTTCATTTGATGATATTTATATGAATTGGTTTCAAATGTGACATCTACACTGCAGGGGTGATTAATGATTGACTGACGAAAGAAGAGGATAAATAAATCATTATAACGGCATATGTTCTGTTATGTTAATGCAAAAAATAGATTTTCCAATTTTAAATATTTTCCTTATAATATATGTTGATAAAACAAACATGCAAATTTACAGAAAAAATTGTGTGTGTTAAAAGATAACAAGAATTGGCATCTCGTTATTCTTATTAAATCATTATATAAAGGCAATAAGTTTTTGCCTGTCAAACCATTTGAGAAAGATTTCCTCGGTGAATTGTTTTTATCTAGTTAACCATTCAAAATGTAATTTTACTTAAACGAGCGATTAAATCAGTGTGCATATTATCTTTTTTAATAAAAAAACCCAATCTGCTTTCCTTGAAAAATCGATACCTTGGCAAAATAACAATTCCTGGTTTTGAATCTGATGACGTACCAATGCTGTTATTCAGTCAGAACAAGGTTGTTTTATGCAATTATAGAGATAATTTCAACTCTTTCATGTATACACGTTTGAAAGACCTAAGGCATGTTCAGATCTTTATGCTGTTTATCCCTCTAATCTTATGAATGCATGTCCGTTGGAACATAACAAATGCTTGTTAGAGACGTCAATTGAAAAATCCAATATTTTAGTTCTTTGTCAGGAGGTTAAGGTATAGTTATTTTGGAATTGTTTTCGATTAAATTGATTAAATTGTATTTATTGTCATTCTATGACACATTTGAACAATAGTTTATGCCATATATACTTGTACATGGTAAAATTGTATTTGATAAAAAATAACAGATCTGTTATGTAAAATTCATCTATGTGGTGGTTTTATATGTCCTTTTCACCGCACAGGCCTGTAATGGTTACTCACTCTAACGGCTTAATTGCTTTTTACGAAATGAGAGTATTGCAATTTCAAGGCAACTTTTTAAAAAACCTTTGAAATTAAGCGAAAATTAAAAAAAGTTCCTTATCTTCCTTACCAATCGCTGAATCATCAACAGAAACACCTGGGTGAGTTTTGTATTACAAACCTGTGGGTTGTAGTTTCACACTTTTTCTCAAACCAGTTGATGCAAATACCTATCATGCATGAATTATTTATCCAATCAACAGAACAGAGACATAACTAATGACTTACCTCTTAAAAACAATGTGCACACGTGTTTTGTCTTGCCAAAATAATAAAAACGTTATTTTGTAAAAAAGTAGTGATGCATCTGTCTATTGGGAACTTTTTACCATTACAGAATATATTTACGTTGCTATAATATCTTGTTTTTCTTCAAAATGAACACTTGAACATGTGTACCTATGTTGTATATACATCTTGAATAAAGCATTGCAACTTTTTGTGTTTAGTGTTCTGCACCCAGGTGAGGTGAGGTGATTGAGGGCTTAACGCCACTTACAAGGGTATTTCACTTATATCACGGATGCTAGTATTATTAAAGAGTGAAACCCCACAACTATTGTGACTATAAATGAAACCTCATAGCTTAGTAAATCATTGCAAAAGTCAGTGCATCAATTCATCAAGACCTTTCTGCGTGTGGTTAGGTTGAATTGTTAATTATCAGAAAACGTTAACTGCATTTGCACATGACAAACAATGGACCAAGCATTAAACCATAAATCATAAACTTATTTTCACAAACGGTTTTGTCCAATTGATATCTTGATAGCAGACAACAGCTGAGAAGTGAAATCGAAACATTTACAGGTAACAGTAGGTACGGTAGTTCAGGAGCCATCAATTGCATATATGTGAAGGAATGTTGAGTTCATTATATGAATACTTGGCATATCTAGTATAACATACAATTAAACCTTGTTAAATTTTTACTTGTCATAGGAACAAATAAACACAACATTCCTTGTCATGCGGAGACAAACAATTGTTTCCTATAAAATAACAGTTTTCATCTTGTACATAGGGTAATATTCTTATTCGACTGATGTGATATCTTTTACATGACTATCATTAAAATTGTTAGTCTCACTTAAGGAAGATGTAAGTAAGGTAATTGCCATTTTTTTGGTAAGAAAATGTACAATTGGTGTGTATTTGCTTCAATGTTTAATATGACACAGGAATATAAAGGCTATTGAGAATTCAGTTTGCTTCAAGCAATTGACATTTCAACAATATATACTCTCCCAAAAAAAAGAAACGCATAGTAGACTTGTGTTTTTCATAAACTCCAATATTGGATAAGCTATGATTTTACAAAGTTAATTGTTTGAATTACGATTTCTATGAGGTTTTGAACAAGAACATCACGTCAAAACGCAACCCACAAGATTCATCGGTAATGGAGAGTAAGAAATCCAAAATCGGCATGCAATCTGAGAGAACACGTTGTGCACGTGTATTGCTTGTAAAGTTTAGTGATCAAGTCATATCAGTGAAGGGTATAAAAGGTCGAACACTGTTCTCGGTACAATCACCAAATTTAAGAGTTTTTTGATGTATTGAAAATGCCTCGACTGACAACAGAACATCGAAACATCACAATTGGCCTTCTTGAAGCAGGGCAGTCACAGCTAACAGTTGCCCGTTGCATGAACACTCACCAAAGCACCATATCTCGTTTATGGAATAGGTATCGCCAGCAGAATTCGGTGGCAGACAGGCCTAGAAGTGGCAGACCAAGAATAACAACGGCATCTCAGGATCGATACATCCGGGTACACCACCTACGTCATCGTACAGCTACAGCAATCAGTACAGCTAGACAAATACCCGGATTGAGAAGGATTTCTGCGCAGACCGTCAGGAATAGACTTCGAGTCGCAGGACTTAGAGCAAGAAGACCCTACTTTGACCCTGTGCTGTGTCAACAGCATCGACGACATCGCTGGTGTACCAATGTTCAGGCCTGGAACTTGGGTAATTGGCGGCGGGTCTGGTTTAGTGATGAATCGAGATTTCTTTTGGAACGGCGAGATGGAAGAATGCGTGTATATAGACGCCGTCATGAACGTTTTGCCGACGCCTGCGTCCCCCAGGTAGACAGATTCAGCAGGGGAGTGTGATGATATGGGGAGCCATCTCCTACACCGGAAGGAGTCAATTGGTGTTGATGCGAGGCAATTTGACAGCACAACTCTACTGCATGTCTACTGGCCACATGTCCTTCCTATTGTCCGCCGCCAGAGGGAGTTATTCCAACAAGACAACGCCAGGCCACACACGGCTCGTTTAACAACAGCCTTTCTACAGAACGAGTACATTAATGTCCTTCCATGGCCCTTAAGATCCCCAGATTTGAACCCTATAGAACATCTCTGGGATGCCCTGGACAGTCGGGTGCGACAACGTAACCCACAGCCACAGACATTTCCGCAACTTGCAGACGCACTAAGGACAGAGTGGGCTGCCATACCACAGAATCAGATTCAGAGACTTATTCGTTCCATGCCCAGAAGATGCCGTGCAGTTCTTGACTCCAATGTTGGACACACGAGGTACTGATATCGACGATACCAAACGCATCTCTTTGACTCACTACCTGACGTTTCCCGAAGTCACTCTATGACGTGATACTGTGACTGTCTCCAGTTCTTTGAATTCACTTGCTTAATCACCCCGATATATTGTAACAAAATAAAGTAAATATTTCGTTAAAAAATCTTATATGCGTTTCTTTTTTGGGAGAGTATATATTCCCAGCCCTTATATATATCTTTTGGTCACGATACAATAATGCCATCATGGAATTGAGTTTCTAGATATGTCGTTCAAGATTAAAATTAAAAGAAAAGTACCCCGTAAGCAGAAATTTATCGATTCACTTCCTTGACCTAATGGTTTTCTTTCAAAGCCTTTGAGGATATGCATTATCAGGATTTATAGATTGAAGTGGGCGCAAAACCTTAAATTATTGGTATCCATTTGCGTAAGAAAGCTTCAAAGGGCATATGTTTAAAAATGAAATATACCCAATAATTATTTTAAACATTGATTTCTTGCAATTTTTTGTCATGGTGAATCCAATTGATTGATCCAAAGCATGGCAATTATCAATGTCACCAACAGGGAATGGGGAACTCGGGCAACATTAAACAATGTTATTTGGTTTGATATAACTATTTGTTCAGGATATATCATTCAATTGTGGACTGGTGATGAGGTCAATGTCTGTTCTATAGGCCCGAGTAAAACAATATTGACCGCAGACGAAAAAATTCACCATTGTATAATTTTTTTTATTAAGGCTCCTTTTAAAACAAAAAAATAACATAATACTACAATCATGAACGGCAATATTCAGTTGACTGTTGGCAAGGTCGGCTTAGTGACGTAATTTTGGCAATAACATGACGTCATATGATGTTACCTGTTTGGCGTTATCGAGTCTATTTTTAGAACTTAGGTCAATATCCCTTTGGTGGGACTCAGGATTCTATCATTATCACTCTCTGTCAACTGTCACATGACCGGTTCTCTACCAATCGGCTTGCCAAACATAATAAAAGAAATACTTGCTCTTGTGTTTTTAATTTAAAGAAACAAGTTCTAGAGATGTCTAATCAGGTGAAATTCAAACATCTCTATCTCAGTTGGGCCCACATAATAATTTAAGATAAAGATAAGATAATGTCTTTATTGTCCCAAGGGAAATTTGTTTTACATCATATATACAGTTCTCCAGTTATAAACAAAGCAAACTAAATGTACATGATAATATTATTATGCATAAGATTTGTCTAAATAAACATGAACACATCCGATTTAGTCACACTCACATTCACTTGACTAAAACATATATATAACATTAATCAATAAACTGCTCATTGTAGGAACGAACACTGTTTGGAATAAAAGAGTAGCGAAACCTGTTTGTTCTCCCAGTCGGCATGCGCAGTCTGCGTCCTGAAGGTAGCCAAGAATATTCCGAAAAAACAATATGTGATTGGTCACTTAAAATTTAATTTGTTTTCTTGGAAATTTGCTGCTCATAAAAATCGCCGATACTTTCAATTGGAAGTCCAATAATTTTTGAAGCTGTTTTAACAATTTTTGAAAGTTTGTTTTTATTCTGAACAGACAGATTTCCGTACCAGCTCAAGAAATTAAAGGTCAAGATACTTTGAATAAATGTTCTGTAAAATAACCTCAATATAGTTTGATCTATTTTAAAATGTCTCAATCTCCACAAAAAATGCAAGCGTTGCTGTCCTTTCTTATAAATTTTGTCAGTATTTTCGTTCCAAGAAAGTTTTGAATCCAAGACAGTACCCAAATATTTGTATTCTGTTACTCTTTCTATTTCACCATCATCTATAGTCACAGCATTTAATGTAGACTTCTTTTTCCTAAAATCTATGACCATTTCTTTGGTTTTCACAATTTTCACTCAGCAATACTGTGAGTGTTAATAATATTTGTGTAATGTATGTATTCATTACCTACGAGGGCGGTCATACCGAGGTTCATATTTTTCATATGTTGCCCTAGGGCAAAATACCCTTTTTTTATTGTGACGTCACGTTAAAAACAGTACTTTGACGTCACGGTTCACCTATGACGTCACAATCTATACGGGTCGGCGGCGGCTAGTCCGCCTATTCTGAGAAGTAGGTTTTGGGTATTTTCCTTAATTTTGGGACTACGGTAATAAAGAGAATATTATATTCGTGCCCATGACATACTACGTTTACGACACTCGTGCCTAAATATAAGTATATCCCTCGCTCTCGCTCGGGAAATACTAATATTCAGGCACTCGTGTCGTAAACATAGTATGTCATGGACACTCATATAATATCCTCTATGTAATGTATGTATGACGGAACTTTGGACAATCATTGAAAATAATCTGACATTTGTTAAATCTGGTTGTATGCAAATATAACATGGATAAAACGGATATGAATGTTCAGTAAACAGAAAATTATTAAAAATAAATAAGTTTTTTAAAGAAGGCCATCCATTATCTGTTGTAGTACTATAAATATCGATATTATTATTTTTAAAAGCGAAAGTTTCTGTCGGTTATTGTTACAACAATCTAGGTGTTATATAAAAGATTGATTTAGAACTTTGCCGATCTAGTGATGTATCTCAAGTGCTTTTACATTTGGGTTTAAAACTCTTGTCACAATATTATGCTTGAGGAGGAGCAAATCATATGTATTCTAAGCTTCAAAGGGTCCGCATTAAAAATGTAACATAGCAATCTCGCTTTTAACAGAAATGAAGTGACATTCAAAAACATGTCATAAAATGTGAATCCTACATGTTCAGCTTTTGCAATTTCGTTTATTTTCATATTTCTTTTCTATTCTGATAGGTTCATATAATTGCACATTTAGAAATATATAACTGTTGAACAAAAGTTCAGATATTCAAAAATCTTTTCAGTAAACACATTTCGGGAAGAATTGTGACAAAAAAGTCCTTATTGGTTTACGTTCGGGCATCTATTGTTTTTTGAAAAGACAATTTTATGATTGAATATTAGAGATTATGCAATTTATAACCGAGTATTATCCATGTCCAATGTTCCTCGGAATGATAATGAGTGTCAAATGTATCATCATCTCCTTTAAAAAAACCTTGGGTTCGGCAAAGATATTGTTAAAACTTATTACATGTCATTTTACTAAATTTTGGAGTGGTGTAAGAATTTGTGGCTCAGTGCTTACCATTTATAATTTATAATTATTTCATGATCTTATTCGGTCCATAAATCATTGTAAACTTCAATGTAATATAGAGATACAATTGGTAATATAGTGTCACCTTCATCATACGTTCAAAGACAGCAACTCAAGTGAAGAAAACATCGAAACTATGGATCCAATGACAGATGTTCAGCTAATAATTATACAATACCATTTTGATATTTACAAATATCTTTCTATGCTAAAAGTTGACAGAAAGTTTTTCAATTCTATAATCGCATCGACGAAAATTACTTTTCGGTATAGGAAGTAATCCTATCAAATGCATTTTTGATTGAAATTTCTCGCTCTTCGCTCTTGATAAGTGTGCCCTTTCTGGAGACATTTCATTCATATTTGTCACCTTTAGATAACTTTTGAGAATGTACAGTCAATTAGACCTTATGTGAGTCACGGAAGAATTTTGTAATTAATAAATCAATGCATCTTTATTTCAGTATTTAAGAGACCTCAAGCCTATAGTATATCCTTGTGAATATATCAACACATTTACAAATTCATTTAAAATGAATAGGCAATATCAATCAGGTTTTTGCTTGATAATTTTAACTCAATTACAACATTTAGTGTGTTTTGCATTACTCAAAGGAATCATTTACATGCGATTAAGTGTACTCTCTCTAAATGTGCAAATTAACATGGACCCAAATGTCATGAAATGCCTCTGTTCTACTTGGCCGACGGCTTTGGGAGATATAATCGGAGATTACTGATTGGAGGCAATCAAAGTTAGTTGTGCAATCAGCGAAGCTGTAATCTTAAATCATCATTTTGGCTACTGAATCATGGCAAAGACATTGTGATATAAACCACCCTTTCCAAGCGAGAAGCGTTGTCATTTGATAAAGAAATTCAAATGGATCGTGGTGCAATTTTGTCCGGAACTGCCGGAACCCAATTTCGGCGTAATATAACAGAGGCTGTATCAACATGACTTGATCTGCCTCTGTTGGGAGAGAATGGATCTTAAATTGAATCGCCGTCGGTAAAGAATGGAAATGCACTTTGACGATGAACCCATTTCTAGCGTGGCATATGGTTGTGTCCCATATCCGATGAGCCAGAAACCAAATTTGGAATTGTTTTGTTAGTGAAATGAACATAATGATGATAACGAATGAAAAATATATGTGAAATATGAACAACCTTTTTCAGTTGTACATGGATGGAGATGGAGAATGCCTTCAGAGCTCTTTGGTTATTTTTATAATACACCCTTTCTACATTATGAATTACTTGAACATAACTCAGTTACAATTGAATCGGTAAAAGGGAACCTGTTCTTAATTTCTTAAATATGAAACGTTTGACTTAAAACCTCCAGTAAACATGATCCAGTGCTCCTGTACGCCAGTTAAATAGATCGTTCAAAAGCATCTTTCTAGGGGAAACCTATTTCTGCAAGTTATTTATAGAAACTTCTTATTGATCTTTGTCTACTGCAATTACTTTTTCATATTACAAGACACGGTTAATGACATAGAGTAATTGGCTAGACAGACCGCATAACGATCCCAAAAATATCTACTATTGCTATGGATAGGTTTGTTTTTGTTGAAGGTTATGCTTTTGATTTTACAAAGGGAAATAGACACAATGGTCTTTATTTCCTTTTTTTCTTCTTTGCTCAAAAATATGTTTTGTCTTGAATAAATTAAACCAGTCTGTGTGCCGATGTGTTAAATGAATCGGTAACTATAATCACAAATTCCAATTCAAGTTTTTGCTGAGTACTTCGAAATGCACCAAACCAAATGAATTCAGTTGATGCATGCATTTTCAGAAACGTTTTATAAATGCAGTATTGATCCAGGGTACATCCAAATAATATGTGAATGCTATGTGAAACTATCTCTACACACGTGTTTAGAATTATTCACATGCTAATGTTTCTTGTTGATATAATGATATCATAAGAGTTAAATGCCGTTTAGATAGTGAACAAGTGTAACATTGTTATGTCTGGGCTATCATTATCTTCAATTAGACTTATTCTTGTATTGGATTGTATCTGTTTGATAAGTAAATTGCATGAAACTAATGTTATGATAATCACGATAAAAAAATTGTCTTCTGTTAATGTCATGACAAAATTAAAATATAATCTTATTTTGTACGTGCATAAACTGTCCCTTCCTGCTCACATTCATTAAATAGCAAATATTCATGATTTTAGATTAATCAAAAATCTGTATCTTGTAATAGTCAAACAGCCTAATGGAAAAGTACTTCGCCACCGCCATAAATTTGAATTGAGTTGGTTTCCTTTTCTGTGTAATCTTAGATATTTTTGCAGATTTGATGCTAAACTCGCTATGTATAGGATACAAGTATTATTTTCTCATTTAACTTGATATGTAGATAAAGATAAGCTTTCGCTTATAAGAATATCCTGAAGGTAAAACCAGAGAAGAGTGCAATTTATAGGAGTAAACATGAATACATGTATGCTTCTTGAAAATGGTTTGGAATCTGAAATGACAGTTTGACCATGTCTGCAAAGCCATAATCTCAGATTTTCAATGCAGTAAGAAAATTGGTGTGGATAAACAGGCATTTGAAAATTTGCATTTGACATCATAATTTAGTTTAACATTAAAAGTCTTTGCATGTTTAATTGGAGGTTTATGAATTGACACATTAACATACACTTCTGTTTATATACTAGTTGAGTTATACTACTTCTTTTTAACATAAAATTTTGACCATGATACTATTTTTATCTAAAAATGGACTTTTACTTGATCTTAAATTCATCACTTTGTATTGTCCTGGTCTGGCTTCTAATTTACTCGGTTTCTAAAAATTGAAAGAAAATTAATCTAATTCAATAATCCCTTGTACAAGCGACTTAATCTGTCATCTGTCATGCAAGATTCTTAATAGTTAGTGACATTTTGGAAAGAGACGGCAACAATTGAGACTTTCAAAGAGCATAACACTATAGAAATATTATTCATCTTTAACTTCAAAGTCAGCATTAGCACGACGAGGATGCCGTTTCATATCAAAATTTTGGCAAGTGTGCACAATATAGATTAATTATGGTTTGGACAAGGATGAACTTATGTCACGAGAAAAGGTCATGTTGACAACATGAACTTTTATGTCCTATATAGATATATCTTATGGAAAGGTCATGTTAAACACTTTGTTACATTAGAGACCTAATTTTGTTGAGCTCAATACGATATGTCACGAGGAAAGGTCATGCTAGACACTCGGTTTCTTCGTTAGACTCTGTCTGCGAGTTTCAAAGTATGCAAAGCCCCATTCACGATGGTATTTTGGAACCTGAAGTTTTTTTCTTGTAGGATGAAAGAGAAACATGTACATAGTGAACGTTTCAATCATCATTTTAATAATATTATCTTTAAAACTTAGATAACAATACATAGATAGATTATGTTGCTTGATTAGCTTAGAGAAGGGCATTCTCTCCCCACAGAGGCAAATCAACTCGATTTAGCCTTTGTTCTATTACGCCGAAATCCGTGGGTTCCGGCAGTTTCCCCTGGCGGAAAAAACTTTCATCACAATACATTTGAATTACTTAATCAACTGACAACGCTTCTCGCATGGAAAGTGTTCATATCACAATGCCTTTGACTTGTTTCAGTAGCCAAAATGATGATTTATAAACAGCGTCGCTGATTGCACAACTAATTTTGATTGCCTCCAATCAGGCATCTCCCATTCTATCCCACAAACTCGGCGTAATATAACAGAGGCTAAATCAACATAACTTGATCTGCCTCTGTGCGGAGAGAATGAGACAAGGGTGACTTTTCACCAATGCAAGAGATGAGATGGGGGACCTGTGGTGTCACAACGATTTGTTTAAACATATTTCATTCACAGAAAGAAAGGGATTGGTTAGTCGCACTCTCCAAACTTTTAACAGTTCACATTTACATTATTTATACAGTCAGAATTACGAAAGATGAAGAATTGGAAAGAAGGACTAAAAGAATTGTAGTTAAAAGGCAATCATTATTTTTGTTTGTTTGAAAATATACATGTACATGTTAAAATAAGATTTCATTATGTGATAGATCTCAAAATGTAATAATGGTTGCCATTAAGAATAAATATCTGAAGGAACTCTATGGAATGTAACATTTATTGTCTTTCATAATAATTTGTGACGGTGAACTTGAAATAATGGACAATTATATATATATCAAAAAGGCCTTTTCACAGGGTTTAGTGATATACTTCAAATTGTTTGCTTGTTCACAAAGTGTGAAGGAGGTCTGAGCAAATATTCATAAAGCAGACACTACGCGTTAAGTTTAAAACTATTAGAAAATTGCCAAGACTAATTTCAGTAAAAGTAGCTATGCATTATGTTTAGCCTTAGGGGATTTGTTGATTTTTGAATATTTAATGTGGATAATAATGACATCCAATGACAAAGTGAATTTCCAAAGGCAAGTGTTGAAATGTGACTTATATTTTAAAACTTTTAATTTTTAACTATGGTTTTTAAGATATATGCCTCATAGACATGAAACGATATTCAATAAATGAACTGGAAGGCAACTTTTTAAAATATTTTTATATTTTTATCTGTCGTATCTATAGTCTGACAGTGAAAAGTTTGAATGATTTAAAATCTTTAAGATATGTCACTATTATGATATAGGATTTAAAATAATGCCAAATATTCAATCACAATCTAAACTTAAGTGATACCTGTTAAATTTAAAAAAACAAATACTCATGAATCATATTGTTATTCTTTCTGACGCTATTGGAAAACATATTACAGATCATTATTTACCATTTATATGGAAAGGAGATTTGTCTCTTACTTTGATTTTAATTGATACAAAAATATTAAATTGTTGATATGACTAACATAAATACATTATTTTACATGATGTTCTGTAGATTTAACTTGTTTGTAAAATTCCAAGAATAATCTGACAAGTAGGTAACATCACATTAGTAAGGTATTAAAAGAAACCTTGACGGAAAAACGTATTTCACTTTCCCCAAAGATCCATGTCACTATATTTATATATCAATGTCTTGTTTGTGCTCAGCAGATGAAATGCAGTGTTGAAATTACGAATTGTTTCCTAGTCGCGTTGCTTACAAATAAGTATAAATTCAGTTTAAAAATGTAAATTTTGATATAATAGTACCAAAAGTACTATGTCGGAAGGAATAATCGTGATGATATACATGTAGTATAGTTCTGCATTCAGTTACAAAATGTAAACTTCGATTTAATTGTACCAAAAGTTCTTCGTCCAAAGGATTTATATAATTAACTTGATTATATAGTAAAGTTTGCCAATGGCAGCTATAGATACAACTAATATATTTTTGTTCTCTGTAAATGACATTCATCATCAACAAATCTTTCAGAATATTTGAATCGATACACTGTCAAATCATACTCGGTCTGTTTGCTCTATATATAGAATATCAAAATCCAACTCACGATTTCATTTGAAAGTGATCAATGTTGATCATTGCTCACCACAGGAGTATATTTATTCCACATCCATGCTCCAACGCCTGCAGATTAAGGAGACTATGTGTCCCTGATCACTGACTTTATGATTGTTGAGTATCTGCGGACACCACTTTCACAAGAAGCTTTTATGCTGAATGTGAATGCACTTTTAGCTTCATTGACGCTTGTTTTACAAGTAAAACAAGGATTTTGTCTAACTAGATATCTCATGTTTAACAAAACCGTCATGGATGACAACGGATACTGTCATACTTTATGTTTGATTTGTGACTATGCATGAATCATTGTCGAATTTCTAATCTTTTGGCTGATTATAAAAAAGCATATAGCCCTAAGAAGTAATTGCAAACGAAAGGTAACAATAATGTTTAGATTTGTGCCTTCATTATGGATGTGAAGTGTATGAATGATTTTCCTTTCGTTTTATCTCTTTGTACCCAATCTTAACAGGATAAAAGGTGTTATATGTTACTTGATTTGTGTATACATGTATATCCTAATGTAAAAATTGTTTGCATGTTTATAAAGGACATTTACACGATGCCAATATGTTGAAAGCACAATACACAAATAACATTGTTTTCAAACAAAGACGAGTTTATTTCATGTTGCTGGCATTGCTCATGAAATACCATATTGTTTTCAGGGTTTAATTATTTCCAAACAACAATAACATTGTAAGGAAATTAATAATTGAAAGATATTCTCGACATTAAAACAGATATTGATTCATAAATGTATCAATAATTCATGATGCATTATATTTATTTTGCAGTTAATCCAAGGACTTTCATTAATCAAATTACATAACAGTGTTTGTATTTGTTGTTATGAAAGTAGATATAATGTTTTTCAAATATAATTACAGTAGAGGGTGTTGAATCATCACACTCGAGCTATGAGAACAATTCTAACATGACACGAAAACTAGTTTGAAAATACTGCGTTCTGATTGGTTACTCATAAACATTTTGGAGTAATTATTTCGCCGATAATCACCTCTAAATATTTACGACCGCTTCACATTATTCCGCGCACGCGTATACAATCTGCACTCAGCGACTTTCTGTTTACAATAAACATGTTGGCGACGACACTTTAAATTTCAATATCAGAAACTTGTCGACATTTTGAAACACCTACAAATTTTAATCGAATAACCAGGTTTTTGGTTTCTGTTTAAAGTGTTTCTTACTGCTTCGCGATGTAAATTAATCACAGTCCACAGATCTATAAACAAAATCAACGATCGCACACCTCTCATACAGCAATTCGTCAAATGAACGGAAGAGACTTTATTCTTTAATTTCGCAGAATGCTGTCACTGCCCCTACCTCTAATTTACAAGTGACCACTTCTCCTGTCACAGTTTATATATATATAAGTGCATTTATTATGCGCTAAACTCCATTCACTAGGTGAATGCTCATAGCGCTAAACATAGTGTCAATAATTGTCAACATTTTCGTAGTTGTCAAGAATATCATGCAGAGTTGTAATATTTTCTGAACAAGTAGGTCTTTAAAGTCCTTTTAAAACTGTCGAGAGTGGGAATGCTTTTCATATCAACAGGCAGTTCATTCCATAGTATTGCAGCATTAAAAGAAAGAAAAGGATCTCTTGCCAAACCGTCTAAGTTTTGGTTTTGGGACGCAGAGGAGACACAGATCTGCAGATCGAAGTTGTCGTGTTGGTTGATAGTGGCTTGTCAGTTCCGAAAGATAAGCAGGGGCAGAGTGATGGTAGCACTGATAAGCTATGGACAGAATTTTGTATTGAATCCTTGCTTGAACAGGGAGCCAGTGGAGTTTGATTAGACTTGGAGTTATGTGGGATGATTTCTTGGTCCTCGTTACAATCCTGGCAGCTGTATTCTGGATACGTTGCAACCTCTGGAGTTGCTCATTTGGTATGTTGGCCAATAGACTGTTGCAGAAATCAAGGCGTGATAGCACCAAGGATCGCACAAGAGCATGGGCTGCATGTATTGGAAGGAGATGCCTGATAGTTCCGATGTTTCTAAGCTGGTAGTGGCAGGATCTGATTGTTTGACTGATGTAAGGTTCCATGGAGAGATCGCGGTCAAATAGCACTCCAAGATTTTTCACATTGGCTGAAAAAGGAATGCTAAATGTCCCTACACGTATCTGAGTCTCTGTCATTTTTGCAAGATTTGAACGCGTTCCAACCAGTAATGCTTCAGTCTTGTTGTCATTCAACTTGAGCATGTTAAAGTTCATCCATTGCTTTACGTTATCAATACATTCCTCCATACCCAGTACATTGGACTCAGCATACAGAGCGCGAAACATCCTCATCAGTTGCGTGTCATCCGCATAAAAGTGACGACCACAATCATTGACGGCAATCAGTTGACCTAGTTCACATGTGTACAAGGTGAATAGAATAGGGCCCAGGACTGAACCTTGAGGCACTCCATACTTTAGAACAGTGAGGTCAGAAGAGTGGCCTTTGACAATCACAGATTGTGTTCGGTTTGACAGATAGGACTCAATCCAGCCCAGAGCAATTCCAGTCACACCAATGTTACTTTCAAGAGTATTAAGAAGTCTTCTGTGGTCAATGGTGTCGAATGCTGAAGATAGGTCGAGGAGAACCAAGAGTCCAACTTGTCCATCATCAACAGCAATTTGCAGATCATTGAGTACACGGAGAAGTGCAGTTTCACAACTATGGCCAGGTCGGTATGCAGACTGAAATTTGTCCAACAAGTCATACTGACGCAGATGTGAAGACAGACAGATCTTAACAGAGCGTTCCAGAACTTTCGATAGGAACGTCAGATTGGACACTGGTCTGTAGTTTTTCAATTCTGACGGGTCTAAGTTATGCTTTTTGATGAGGGGCTTAACAATGGCTTTTTTCATGGACATAGGAACTGTTCCTGAACACAGACTCCTGTTAACGATTCGTGTGATAACTGGAATCAGAACATCCATATGCATCAGAAGAATCTTCGTCGGTATAGGGTCTAGTTCACAAGTTGTAGGTTTGCTCTCAATGACGATTTTGCATATCTCCTGGTCTGTAAAGACACGAAAGGAATGTAGTTCATCACCTGCAAACTTTCTGAAGTTAGAATGGGGGTCTTGTGCTTGATCAGTGTTTTCAGATGCAAGAAAATGACGGATATTTTCAATCTTTTCCACAAAAAAGGTGTTGAATACATTTGCAATTTCATCATTATTATCTGCATTGGGTAAAACTATTTCTTTCTTCTTACCCATCAGTGAAAACACAAAGTCATATAGAGCGTTGGCATCACTGGTGCACTGATTTATTTTCGAATGACAGTAGTCTGATTTTGAGTTTCCCCAACCATGACACAAAATACAACTTTCTTGACAGCTTCCACTATGTTTGAAACCGTTCACCGCAGTGAACAACTTTTCAGAGTAACGTCCCTTGATTTGGTCAGTCCTTGTCGCTCTTGTAGGGGTGATGGGTCGACCCATGTATTTAGGTAAAAAATCGAAACTTTGACGACATTGAAATGTGTTTTCTATTGATAATATGCTCAATAGATACAGATGAGTCTATTTAAACACGTTTTTTTCTGTATGTAACGACATTTTAATTATTATGTGTTCTTTATGAAAGTGGACTGTACCGTTGTTTTGCCAGTGAGTGGAACCGGTCTGCACCGGTTTGACCTAATCACATTGCTTTTGCGCAAGTCAAAATAGTTCCACCTTTTTTTTACTAATTAGTCATGTTAGAATGGTGATAAATCCATTCTGTTTTTTATTTTGAGGTTGTATGTCGTGCATTCTTTACCCCTAAATAAACATTTCAAACCTCGCATGCTCGGTTTGAAATTATATTTAGGGGTAAAGAATGCACGACATACAACCTCAAAATAAAAAACAGAATGGATTTATCCCCTAAACAGAACTCTTATTCTACTAACAAAAATCCCAATGTTATAAAATGTAAAACTTTAATAATTTCAATTTTGACTTTCAAATGCAAATCAAGTTCCCATTCACAACATTTTTAGTAATCGATTGGATCGTTTCTTATGATAAAAATACCGTCGACGAGTTACGTAATTCATGCACACCACCGTTTGTATATATTTACTTTAAATGTATGATAATGTGATGGATTTAGTTATGACACGTAAACATTAACACACATTTGCAGTGTGTTGAATAAAATGTCTGGTTAATGTTTTGTTAAATATCTTTGTTTTATGAAGGCAGAAGTAAAAAATAGAATTATCATTATCATGACCCCACATATTATGTTTTCAATGTGTCAATATACGAAATAAGAATTGTTGTATTATATCAAAATTAGTTTTGGAGCAATTTATTTACGTAAAAGTACATTTTCGCAACATTTGATCTTTTCAGTTTGAGAATTGGATTTCGAAAACTCAAAATATATGTAATAGAAAATCTTCATATGATGAATTCATTTAAATTTTGTACTTTCTTTTGCCTCTCAGTTTAATATTAAAAATGCAAAGCAACACACATATAACAAACGACAAAGTACAACAGACCTACCAATATTATATAACAAACAACGAAGTACAACAGACCTTACAATAATATATAACAAACAACAAAGTACAACAGACCTTACAATATTATATAACAAACAACAAAGTACAACAGACCTTACAATATTATATAACAAACAACAAAGTACAACAGACGTTACAATATTATATAACAAACAACAAAGTACAACAGACCTTACAATATTGATGCCAACTGGCATATATAACAACTGGCAATAATATTGTTATGTCATACAATACATTCTGTACATTCCACCAACTCATGACCAATAATTCTTATATATCATCTCAAATTATGTAGCTGTTATCAATTTCAATTCACGCTGCTATCTAATGTCAATACCTAAAGACACCTAAAGACACAAAATCGATGGAAGGTATTAACGTGATTTGTTTAAGACTATTTGAAGGATGATTCTCCAAATTGTGTATCTAAAATCATATTCTAAAAGAAAGAAGGTAACTTCATATGTTTCACTAACACCTCAATAGTACGATAGACCGCTGCATTAATATGGTTAAAATCAAGATTTAACATTAAAACTAAGGGTGATCTGAGAACATTTGAGGAAGAAAGAAGTTTTTGTTCCAAACGGATCTCTATATTGATTGTTTTAACAGTTCATGAATGTCAGAGACAATGACTGTTCAATGACATTCGAGGGACAATGTATACTTGCAATAAAAATACAATCTTATTATCTAATAGACACCTTCAAAAATTCTTGCCAAGCTGAAATATATCAAATACATTGCACTAGCTTTATGTTCCATTTCTGTTGAATAAGAATATGTTTAACTACAGCTAGATATGTTTTAGGCTCAGCCAAATCAATCACAATCTATATAAACTATGTTTATCCTAAAATAAAATGTTGATCTATTTACTAGTTTCCATTTTGTGCCATTGCTAGATATGATTTCATTGGTAATATATTCCTTTGTTTAAGATGGGTTTATTAACCAAACGATTTTACAGAAGTATTCAGTTGATCATCGAACAACGTTTTGATTTGCACAAATGAACGATCAGTTATTAAACAGACCTTAAGGTTTATTTAACTCATCACTGATTTCACAATTTTTTTTAATCACAGCATCATAGCTAGATTGTATGGTTTAAACATATTTCTTTTCAAAGAAACCAATAAAACAAAGATTGGCGAACATGCCAGGCATTGAAATAAGCAGCAGCCTCAGATGGAACACAAATATTGAGGTCAAAATAGTAAATATAAATTCAAGAAATCTTTTGTTGATAAATTGTAATGACTGAAGAATTTTACTGTTTTCCAAGAAAGTCATAGCTATCGCAACATCAGTCAACAACGACACGGCAGAGATCCTCTATATTTTAGTATCAAATAAGGTTTATCGGGGGATTGATAATTTATCTAATGAAATGTAAAACATATTTTAATTTCTACAAATGAAGGATCCATTACGATATGAGCCCGTGGGTTTGTTTTCGACTTCACTGATTTCTTCAATATTTCACAATGTTCACACGCATGTTCATAACATGATTCAACAGCGACATGAGGGAAATGCTTGACAATGTATATCGCACTATCAAATCAGGATTGCTTACTAAAGGCACTATGATTTTATTTTACGTCAGTGTTGAATCATTGTATCTTATCTTAAAGAGCCCCTCTGCGAGTTGCTTGAGTCGCATAGACCAAACTTTGTCAATGGTGTCATTTCATAAAAACTACCAACTGTGGCTGAAAAGCATAATTTCAAATCATTAAATTAGCCTGCTGTCGGTGTTATTTAGAGAATACTAACGAATGACTTCTTTGAGAGGCATTTTAGAAGTTGGGATGACAATAATGCTGAGGAATATATGGATGACAACTTCTTTGTTCATTGTATGCGACGTTTCGACACAGATTCTTGTGTCGTTCTCAAGCAGAGGAAGAGTAATGAGCTAGGGGCATATATATAAGTAAATAATACAATGCACAGTGACAACAACTTAATGAAGAGAGTAAATGTAATTAAACGGGGAAAAATAGTTTATTGTACTAAGAAGGTAAGAAAACTGTCGCATACAATGAACAAAACGTCGCATACAATGAACAAAGAAGTTGTCATCCATATATTCCTCAGCATTACTAACGAATGGTAATGAACTTAATGTTTTAGCAACGAGTGTATAGGATTAGTTTCAGACGAACGAAAATGAGTATAGTATTTTATTCATTACTCAACCCTCATATCAATATTCATATGACTAAATGATCAAAACATTCCGAAAATCAGCATATGAGTTTACACATGCCATAAAAATATATTCGTGAGAAAATAGTTTATTGTACTAAGAAGGTAAGAAAACTGTCAACACATAATGCGCAAAGGTGGCAACACCGCTTGCAACAGCACAGAAGATGGACAAAGGATCAAGCGAATGATTTATTTGTGCTGGTTATCAAAACATTATTATTCTTATTATGAAAACGCTAGGATAATGTTCTATCACATAAATCAACAGTTTGTTCAGAATGTAAAATTTACAGTCGCCACTTATAAGTCACCTGTTTGGACAATGTCTTGTGACGTTCGAAAGTAGTTCCGTTTCTTTGCACGATATGCTAACACACAATTATGTTACAAACTCTTTCATTTCTAATGAGTGATCTCATCACGTTTAATAATGATTCGTCGTTACCTGGTTGTTCCATTGTTAACATATTTATGTAAACTGCTCTCCATTTCCTTAGTCCATATGTCTAAAAAAAGTTTTGACACGAAGACGTCGCGATTTGGTGAGTAAAGAAGTTGGATATTCCAAAAATATTTACTTCATTACATCAAAAGTTCTTAGACTGATATGTTATGGTAAGGAAACTAACATCAACACATGTGCTACATGTGTTGTGGTGAACCTGTCAATCCGAATAGGCTAACCTAAATCGATTGGTGTATGCATAATACCCAAACATAGCCTGTCACCAATTTTGGAGATACTGGCTTCAAGTGAGCTCTCACATTAGAGATATGAAAATTTTAAGTTGTCAAAATGGCATGCTATCCACAGGTTACAAGGAAATCTCCCAATTTGACTTGGTGAGGTGAGGTGATTTGAGCTTTGACGCCGCCTTCAAGAGTGCATGTATATCAAGGCTGTTAGTATTGCAGGTAGAAGCCCGAAACGCTAATGTGGCTATGCATTGGGATGAAACCTGCGAGCATCGGCTGGAACTAGTAAAACCATGGGTGGTTCTGCGCTGAAATTCAGTGTAGCATTGGACTTTAACCTTATCGCGCGAAAAACAATTCTCTACTGCAGGTAAAGTTTCCCAGCCCCTGGCTGGATTCGAGCTCAGGACCTCTTGACCTCTATTGTTCGAACCACTTTGCCATCCCGCCTCAAATTTAATTTGGGACTTGTGACCAAATTATTGTTACAGCGACACAGCATACACGATTTCCATTTACATGGTGCCCTTGGGAAAATTATAATCACTAAAACAAAAGTAAATTGGTTAACATATTAAGTGTCTTGTTACCGATGTATCATGTGTCATGTAATTACAGAACTTTCAAGGGCATATAAGCGATAATGCAAACATATCAAAATAGAAAATATTCACTATCCCGTCTGAACATATGTTAGACGAGATTTGTAAATATATTGAGTGTAATATCCACACAGAGTCATGTTTTAGATTTTATATAAAATGTGTATTTAGTGTTAGTCCAACATCTTAATGGTGATCTGTCTGGTGACCTTCACACACTGCGGATGATTGTGTCTCTTCTCTGTGTAATGCAAGATGCGTTTGCAGATCCGATGCTGAATTCAATGTGTATACCATACAAATAGGCTGGTTAATTGAATCCACGATACAGAATATGATAAAAACTTAGGGAAAATATATGTAGAGAAAGTTTGTATGTAGTATTCTTCAACCAGTATTATTTCAATTTACATATGTAAAAATAAATTGTTAATCTAATCATATTGGTCCAATATATGAAACAGAACATGTTATAATAACAAAAGTCGATTTTTAGAAATGAGTGTGTATTAAAAGCCTTTAGAAAACTCATGTTTGAAACAAACACTCGAAGCTCGCAGTGTAAAGCAATCCTAAAAATATTTTAAATGTTTACTAAACATACCTTCACGTTACAAAAAAAATCAATCATGTAAATCAATATTTTACACTGACTATCCATCTTAATTGTATATATAAACATGGATATATTGTCATTTTTTACTATCAATTTCAACAACAGCAGTAATAAATAATCTGTTAAACATTTATTCAAAATGATAAAAATTCAGTTAACAGAAAACATTTTAGTACGATTTTAATAAAAAGTCAGCAAACCTCATGAGAAACATGTCAACGAAAAGAGAATAAAATAGAAAATACTATATCCTTTATTGTTTTAATTTACCACCAATTATGTAAATATTTTTGTCAACATGTGTTTTGTTCTTATTTGACAACAGTCAATTCAAATGAAAACCACCCTAAACATTCATGACATGATCACTAAAATGCACAAATGATGGTTAAATTTTAAAGAGCTATTTTCTGCCTTTCTGAAAGCTTGAATTTTTCGCTGAAACTTTTTATAACTATCATAAATTTAGACTTCTGTTCATAATAGTTGACCTATATTTTTAGCTTCCCTTTTGCTAGATAAAGATTGATTCAAAGTTGCATTTAGCTTTGACCTTGTTGTGATTATCTCGACTAACTCTTGTACAATAACTCACGTACTCTCAAAGTGAAAAATTGAAGGAAAAATCTATAACTGTCATTTAACCTTTTATTCTATAAGCAACTCAATCCTGCATCATTCATGAAAGAGTCTTGATAGCTAGTGCCATATCAAGAATAGATGGTATTGAACCAATGAGCAATAATTCAAAGAGCATCACATCTTTGACATAAACTTAATTTAAGAATGAGAAGTACGCTAAAAGAATATTCACTATAAATCGTTATTCATATACAAGAATACCAATTTTTGAAATCGTATATATATCTTATGTCCAAAGGAAAAGATAATTTAAGACAATGTGTTAAATTAAAGCCCTTACGTCATAAAACTTGAGTTTCAATTGAAGTTCAAACTATTTTAAACCTTGCCAAGCCTTTCTTTATATGTTATTTTTGGCTCTTGGAATTACTCCTGCTAGAACTTGCCATATAGAGATTGAAGGGAAGGCCTGACCAACATGGACTATTTTTATTTTTGGAAGTGAAACTTAAAGTGTAAATGTCATCCAGTGACACAAACGAAAGTCATTTACAAAGTCAAAGATTTAAAAAACTGTTAATTCTTAACCTGAATATATATTATCTATTTTGATGTTGTTAAATTTGAAAATGTTAGATACTAATCAAATGAGTTGTGACTGAAATGCATGCCATTCATAATTTGTAAAATATTATAGATATCTTCCTTATTCAAAACGAGGATTGTCTGAGAGGATTTGCAGAGTAGTCTCTGGAAATGTCATTCATATGAACATACTTTGTTCAGATTTTGTTTAATAAGGTTGTGCTTTATGTTGTACATGTTTTATATAGTTTCACAGATGTACTAAAAGACTTATTGGTTAGTTTGACATGGATAACAGAAACCTCCCTTGAAGAAGTTGCAAATAATATAGGCAGATCAGCATATTAAAGATATATGAATCGGTTGATAATAAATGCTCTCATATAAAAGTAGTCAATATAAATCGTGGTGTTGACAATGGCAGTGCCATGATTACAACTATGTGCTGTTAAGCCAGCTTGTTAAGGAGACTTTGACTGATAACTGATTTTATTACCATGGAGGATCACCGATCTGCATCACCTTGATTAGAAGCATTTATGCGCTGTGAAGTGATTGAACTTTGAACTTGTTTCATTGTGACACACAGTGTTAGAGACAACTTGTCTGACAATTGATGATGTAAGTTGTCAAAATTGTCATGATTGATCAGATCAACTTCATATTAGACCCGTTTGATGTTTGTTATTTTGAATGACTATGGTGTGCATAGTTTTTTCACTCGTTTATCCTTGTAAAATTTCACAGAGCTTAGCTCTTTGAAATTGGAAACTTTTATAAACTGATATTTTGTTTATTACACTTACGTTAGTACTTACAGTACTATGGTAACCGCTTTGAAATACCTCCACGATGACATTGATGATGTTTATCTCTTTTATACTCATACTGTTTGTTTCATATAGTTCAAGTATTTAAATTTCTTTTTCAGAAGGGTATCCTCCTTGGGGTACTTAATTAGCATAATTATCTGTTAATTTGCATATATGACAGGTTGTAACTATTTTTGAATAAAAATTTACGCTCACAAAAAAGTGTTATCGTATGTGCGACCATCCCAACGAAGTACCTGTCACCCTAGCGGCAGCAGCCTTAGTGCAACTCAAGGGCAGGTAACTCTAACTCCTCACTTATCAATCTGACATTCAAGGAGAAAAACGTGTTGAAAATCTTCTTCAAGAATTCAAAGTTTGCAAAGAAAATATGGAAGAGCTAGTTACTGTATCTAAATTTATTTCAGTATTCACTTTCTTTTACATTAGCAACAATGTAAGAGCGAATACAGACTCTTTCTTTTCTTCATTTCATCATACAAAGTATCTTAGAGCATTGAGGATAAAAAACAAATAAAACTCTGTTTCATTGAGAAATCAATTCGCTATGTCATGACACATCAACAACAAATAAATAATATATATAAGATTAAACTGTTTTAAAGAGGTTATGCAATGTATTTTTCTAAGAATGATAGATGGTTATCGCCAGTACCATTATCTATGGGAATGCAATGAACATATAAATGAAATAGAGACAATATACACACAGATTAGACTTTTAATCAGCACTTTATGTCCGGTTTTTAGAACGCGGTCGAAATTAACAGGCGAACACTTTGAAAACTCATTAGAGCGTGACGCCCCGCCGACGGCGGACCTGTCGCCACTTGCGTATCTACCATAATGTCTGGAGATAAACCTCGAAACAAAAACGATTTTTATGTTAAATTCTGATTTATAAAAATACCAGAAGTAAGTACAATAACATCTAAGAAATACTCTATGCTTGAACTTTATGAAACGGTGAGTCCATTTTGTTGTCGGATTTGCTTCTGATTTATAAAAATACCAGAAGCAAGTATAATAACATCTAAGAAATACTCTATACTTGAACTTTATGAAACGGTGAGTCCATTTTGTTGTCGGATTTGCTTTGGTGGATGCGACTGTACCAATATGCGGAATGTGATATGCAAAACAGTGTAATCCCAAGTATAACATGGTTGCATTTTCAATACGAATCGAAACCTTATATATCATAAATAGATTAACGACTGGGAAAAATAATGTATGTTTAATTATTTTATTCTTGATTTGTCTTGTAAAAATACGGAGATTGATCATAACTTACTATAGATTATCCACTGTGGCGTCTATCTTTTCATAATAGAAAAAATATCATAATAAATAACATACAGCCGTCCACACTTTTCCTTTCCTTTTATATCATCATGATAAAATTATCCTCCGTCTAATGGCCTCTTTAGAATATATCTTTATTTTGCAGTAAACTCACAAAAATTTAACATTATGTAGGTATTCGATTGCATCACCATCAGATTATCACTTTACACAGACAAGTCTAGCCACAACGGCGCCAATTGAACAAGGCAGTTTTATCAAGATGACGCTATACAATGCGACATGCTTGTACAATAATAATTAGCTTGAATAAACTCTTATTGAGCCGTCGAATATCTAAGCTTTCGGAATATACAAAAATTGAGTGTATATTGTGACTATTTGTATGTTAGATGAACGATGAAAAAGGTGTAATTTCACGTTCAAAAATGATCATTAGGTGAAAATACTCCCCTTCTGCTACGTCATAGAAGGTAGAAACGCTTCAGTAAAAACAGATTCTGTTCGCTGAGGCTAATTAGTCAGTGTATTTTAAAAGCCGTATTTAGACAGGTTACCGTCCGATTTCGAACATTCAAAGTTGAATCTAATTTGAATTGCAAGCCCTTTTTATGAATCCAAATGTGGCCATAGACCATTTCAGTCCCCCTTTAATGCTTACTGATAGGACATTGTATTGAATATTCAATACACACCGAACGCGTGATTCCAGTACGAAAAGAGGAGTGGCTATGTCTCTTGAAAGTTGACACTTTCTTACTAAACACGCGTTTCAGTTACAGAATCGTGTTATTATTGATTCATTGTCGTTTTCCATGTAACTTGCTCTGTTTGTTTCTGTTATTAAAAATGAAAAAAATATTTTGCAGATATGTAATTATTTGCCAGAGCAATATTGATAATTAATTCATGATGAACTAAATCAATTGGGTTAATCCAAGGGTCTACGATAATCACGCTATACAACAGTGTAATATTTGTTGTGATGAAAACCAATATTATGTCCAATACAATAGGAAGTGAGAGTTGTAATTGTTGAACGAATTAAACAATATGCCCGAGAACAACCACATCTGAAAGATACACGACTTCACACTAGAAAACTTTTCAGGTTGTGTTTCGCATTAAGAAATAAAAAGATAAGATTTACATTCGGGAAAACGAGAAGTAACAAAAAGATAATCCCTATCTAAATAAAATCATACCAATGTTACATTGCAGGTTACATTAATATGTTATAGATATACCCACACTTCTCGAGGTGTATCGGTCAATAACCTTCTGTTTGAATCGTGGGTCTCAGAGGCGTAGCGTAGCGGAGCCGAGGAACCACGATTCAAACAGGAGGTTATTGACCGATACACCGAGGGACGTGTGGGTATACAATGTATCTGACTTATGCCCCACTCTAGTCGAGTCATATCTGATGAAAAAGATCATTCCATCATTCTTTAAGTATACAGCTCTTGACCTTACTAGATCAATAGAATATTAACAATACTCTTTTAATTGCGGTTTAAAACCATAAACTTCATTATATTAAAAATTGGCACAGACTAGTACTTATATACATAGACTTATATATATAGAAAAATATACATAAAACAGCAGAAAATACCTCTACTTGCATCAATCCTCATTAGCTCAGTCGAAAGAGTCGCTGCTCAACAACATAAAGGTCCCATGTTCGATTCCCAACATCTTTGATTATAATTCTAAAAAATTTGTAATGCTAAATTTTACAAGTCCGTTTATTTGCCAACGTTGAACGTTCTCCTGACAAAGTGAAGATTAACAATAAAGACTTGATGTATTAGAAAAGTAGAGGTGTATCAGTGGATAACCTACAGTTACAACATAGATAGGAGAGGTGTATCCGTCAATACACCTACAGTTAGAACAAAGGAAACAATAGCAACGAGACCGGAAGTGGGGTATAAGATTAATAGAACTACAAGCATCACATCTTCAACACTGGTAAATGGCTAACGATAGGCGATTGATTGAGTTAATGGACTAACCATTCTTTGCAGCTCAAATATGAATATGCTAGGAATTTTGCAATCCCATCATTTGAATTATAGGGTCGTGATCATTTAAAGTATCTTAAATAAATGAGAAGAGATAGAGATTGGTAAACATTTGTTACAGTTGTTCTATAAACATAGTGACAGGTCCTTTGTAACCAGTTTCAAATGTGCGTGCAATAACTGTTTAAACACACATTTGTTTGTGACGCATAAGCCAACGCTGTTGTGGTTGCACTCGTGGGAGTAGCCGATGTTTCACTTCGCTTATTTCATTCTTCAGTAATTGTTTGACTAACAGTATTCCCGTGATGCTCCAGAAATGTCTAGCAAGATGACAATATGTGTTGTCTAGTTAATTGATCAAATTGGTATTGGCAAAATGGTAAAAGAAGAAAAAGATATTTTGCTTTTCAATTTATATTTCTTTATCATGACCCTGACATGTTAACCTGTTAAATCTGCCAATCAACTTTATATTTTTATCCAAATAAAATGCAAAACCTGTTGATCACAGTAAAATATAACAAAACAGACAGCCGAATTAATTATCATAAGCATTCAAAAGTGTTTCTCTCCAGTTGGAAACCATCTCTAGTGTTAAAATCAGTATGAAGGATTGTCTCTGTTATTGTTCATTGCAAGTACTGAGTACTACAACCCTTTGGCTGTTTATTGTTTGAAATTGAAGGTTATTTTGCTACATAGAGCAACAATGTCTACTACATAAACTTGATTTATAAAACGGCCAACGTTTAGTATTTGATTATACACGTTCCTTTACGTATCAATTATCATGATTTCTTTCTTAAAAAACTTTGGGGAAAATTGTGCATTAAAGGTGCAGTAGCACGTTTTTAGGGGAATATAAGGTTATGTCAGGAAAATGAAAATTAATGATTCCAATTAAAAGACAGTGTAGTCAAACTAAATGGAGCAGTATTAAATCAAATATATAACTTAAATTTTAGCCGTGCTATTCCTCTTTCTTACACAAAATGAATAAAAGGTGTTCACACAAAATGACCGCCAGTTGATTTAATGTGAATCTCCATACTTTGTCCTCTGACTATGGATGATTTGCTTATACAAAATTATCAAAAAACGTGCTACTGCCCCTTTAAAATGGGTTGATACTTATATGTTGAGGGCATAGTCATATGATCTAAGTTTCAGAGGTTCATTTCTCATAGACTCGTAAAAGATTGTTCACAATTGTGTGAACGTTCACCGTAACAGTTCTTATTCTCCGTTCCACATCATATCAAATGTTATTCAATAAAATATTTAGAATTCGGACCATTATCAATTCTTAATTCACTAAAAATCGTACCATAAGGTAAATTTGCAAACAACTGTGAAAAAGAGTGAAATCTATGAATCTACGGTTGATTCATAATCTTATAATTACGATCAATATTTGGTACAGTGAAGCAATAAATACAACATAAAACTCACGATGTCTCCACAAAAGACTAAAGAATGGCGATTGGACATTAATTATAATCATAATACCACTTTAACAAATATTGTTTATGTATCAAAAATGGTAGTCAGCATAATGCGTCGAATTGAATAAGTCTGTTCTTTCCACTAACTCAAGCTAACTTTTTTGTACTATCATTGATGAAGTATTATGTTTATGAAACTATCACTGTGCACTGATAATGGCATGAACTTTACATCGTCAATTTAAATTGAGCACCTGGTATGTTACCTGTATACCAAAAGACCACAAAAATTAATTGATATAACGCTTGAATTTGAAGACAATATAAATAATGATTCCACACAAAAATTGTAATTGGGAGAGTTTCTTGAATGAGTGAATAGAGTATATTTACAAACTACTTTATAAAAACTAGTCGAAAGAATTGTCAACACGGCTTCAAAAATTATTGGACTTCCTATTGATATTCTCGGCAGTTATTATAAGCAGCAACTTTCCAAGAAAACTGACCAAATTCTAACAGATTCAACTCTTATTTGTTTTGGAAGTACTCTTCGCTACCCTTTGGACGTATGCTACGCATGCAGACTTGCAGAACAAACAGGTTTCGCCAATCATTTGTATCAAATAGTATACGTTATTTTATTGGAATATTATTTGAATAAGTCCAAGTGTCAACCATGAAGGGGAGATGTAAATGTAGCCAATTTATGTTTTTATGTTATTGATTATTTTCTCAATTGGCATATACAAGTTATAGTGTTAATATGTGATGTGTTTTTATCTGTGTTATTGTTTATTTACTGGAGCACTGTATAAGATGAAAAACAAATTTCCCTTATCTTATCGTATCTTAATAGCATATGTTTCGTTGGCAAAAACAGATGTTCAAGTGGACAGAGAGTAACAGCAGTATCAACCAGGAAACGAAAGAAGATATGTAAACCTGTTGAACCACCATCTGAGTATCACAATACATGTAAACCGCTTCTTGGTTTCAGATAAAACATTCATACCATTTGGTCAGACAAAACACGTGTACAGAGTATAATCAAGGAAGAAAGTTATTCTTGTTCCTACCTCATTTTCTATGTTGATTGCTTTCGCAGTTCATGAATGTCAGATACGATGAGGTTCGAAGATATTTTAAGGACAACTTTTACATATCTTGTAATTACACAACTTTATCAATTGTATTGACTGAAGGTTAGGAATGGCAATGTTAAAGTCTTGTGCTGTGTTTTGATATGTTCTACCGCATATCTTTATTAGAATAAAGAATTACAATATGAAATTGAAGATAGAGAATCGATTTCATCAAATAAAAATTTATTCAATGTTGAGTTAGTTTACAAAAATCAATTGAGTAGGCTGTAAGATGTAAATTGAGGGTCAATATTATTTCAATAATAAGTAGAAAATTAGTGATTTTAGAACTTAGTTATTCAGAATTGAGTATTAATAATTAAGACAATATTATAATGTAAAGGCCTGATGATTCACCCATGTTTTCGACATTTAGTTGGAGTCAAACTATAATGATACAAACCAAGCTTTAATAATGAATTAAAAGAGGCAAAATACCATACACGATCTGTTGAATAAAGCTAAGACTTCATCGACCGAAAGTCAATCTTCACTCCGAATGAACACCATGCCTCATATGGCTGCGATTTATCCTTCTATGAGAAGGGACTCCTGCTGTGTAAAAGGTAATGTATAATCTCATCATTGAAAATCTTGCTTTTTATCGGTCTGTCACAGACACCATTTTACTTTATGTCATTATTAATGTGTTAGGTTTGTTTGAACTCAGAAAATGAAGAAAACTTGGTATAGTTTTGCAATTTTGGATAACAACCTTTTGTTCTTTGACGAGGTAACCTTTCCAAATGTTATTTAGGTTATGGTACATGCTTTGATGGTAAGTATGGATGAATCTGTGTCATAGAATCTTCAGACAAGGAAAGGTACAATGCAAAGTCATGAATCCATTTTGTGAAGCAATCCCTTTCACTGAATCGTTTTTTAAAAACAACAGCCCCTATTATGATAACAGGTATGGGACATCTATTGCAAAGCCATATATTGTTATGTGAAGTGACGTGATTGTGAATCTGTGTCCTAGATCCTTCACACATGGAAAGATATCATAGCAATGTGTCCAACAGCCTTAAATCAATTTTGTGAGACAATCCCTTTCACTTAATCGTTTTAAAGAAAAAGAGCCCCTAAAGTATATACTATTTATTGCAAAGTCCTTTATATTTTGATGAACACAGCAGATCTATAGCTTAATATTGCTATTTAGATCCAAATTGAACACAGTTTGTCAAGCTAAAACACAAAATTCTAATAGTATCCCACGTCTATATATATTCGATAACGAATTACAGACTTATTGATGTATCTACCATGACATCGTTCTGATGTAAGATACGAAATGTTATCAACTGTACTATTGGGCTCATGGTCACTCTTTCAAATAAATCTGTCGTTCTGTCTGTCTATTCTAGAATTCATCATATAAATAATATAATTATTATTACATAATATAATTTAATTCATTTCACAATTCTCGTTGAAGTGATAGAAAAAGCACTGGCAAGGTTTCACATACCAATATGCATAGTTTATATATACTGGTGAGAAGTAACAAAATAGAACAGATAAGATACATTTGGATCGATCAGTTATACATTAATGTCATCTTTTAACGGTCCATTATGAAATGAATATGAGGGCTTATCTTTTCACATCATTGATTTCATTATTTCAAAATGTTTGTTTCATAATAGCATTACATAATCAAGCAGCCAAAACAAACAGCGTTTTCTAGGTTTGAGTTAGAAATCATGTTTGCGTAGCAAAAGCATTGTAATTATATTTCATATCAGTGTGTTATCACTTCATTATATCTTTTGTGTTGATTGCGTTTGACAATATCATCCAATTGACTAATTGTTAACAACTTCTTTGTTTACTGTTATAGCTGTTTTTTGCAAGTATCGATTCGACATACGCATCAAAACACATGAACATTGTAAAAGGACACCCTTTGATTGATCTGATTGGTTTACAAAGGTGATGATGATGAACATAAATTAACGAAAATCTTTTTTCAATTCAATGTATTTATACCAGCATATTGTTGTAATGACCTAGTACTACTCAAACGGGAACCCAAACGTTAAGAATCAAAACATATACTCAAGCAAAACTTTAAAATTATTTGAAAATACAGGATACAAACATATCAATATGCAGTGTCCATGACCTGGATGAAAATAACGCTTTTTTTACGAACAAAGTAGTTATGCTGTGTCTTCGAAAGATACTGTAAGATTTAATGGAGCTGATAATTACATGTACACAGTCAGAGCTCTTATGTGATCCCCCCCCCCCCCCCCCCCCCCCCCCCCCAAAAAAAAGAAGTAGGAATGAAGCCATCTTTTGTGATAGTGTTATGTTGATCTCTCTTGAAGACAGTCTTTCTTTGGTTTTAGTGTCCCTGATATCAGTTTCTCTCTACATTGTACATGTACATGTTTGTCGACTCACTATTTAGATTACATCAATATTTTGGTAAAACTGTTCATTGACAGCTCTCCGCTGAAACCTGATTACCAGTATCAGAAACGTTAACAAGGTGTATAATGCAAGATTTGAAACGGGTCCGACTAACAGTCATATTTACACATGAATACTCCAGTTCTGATAAGAATCAGTCGTTATTCCATGTGAAGGGCAAATCTTTAAACAGTTTGTTAATACAATGGCTGTTAGATCATGGCCTTTTCAGGCTAATCGAATAGACCATATGTTCTATTAATAAGGTGTCATTCAATGCAAGATCATTCTTTCAGTTTGTGAATACTGAGAGAACGTACACCTATTTATGCACTTGATTAAATTTGATTTAATTTATTCATTTAATTACGAACTTCGAGTTCTTACACGAAAGGAAATGTCTCAATATCAATGTGTACGACATAGAGCCATATATTTTAGAATTAGCTGATTTGTTGGCATTTAAGAAAGGAGACATTGCCTTTTTAATTTTGTAAAGAAATACTTACACTCTTACATGAATAACCGTTGACAGACAATACTAGAAATGAACATACATTGTTGAAAAATTACAGTAAAAAGTAACCTTCATGAATGTAACTAAAATGTAAATAAATGTAACTAAAATGTTAAAACACTTATACATTTTAATGGACATGAACTCATTTATAGGTTAGTTACATATAATGATAGTACTTATATTCAACACTTCTTTATTTAACTATTCATCTCCAATATTTATCGAAACTAAAATAATTCTGCCACGGAAAAAAACGGTCAATAAAATTGTTCATTTCTAATTTGCCAAATGGATGTGCATTGTCATGGAAGAGTTATTTTACTAGTAAAACAATCACTGAACCAAAAGACAACAAGTTGAAATATCAATAATTCCAAAGAGGGACTCGGACCATTGTTATACGGTTACTTTTGTATACAATGCTTCGGTGATTCCTTATTTTCAATGTGTCACATTGAATTGAATAAACATTCCCACCACTTTGCAACATTTTTCGTCACGAAATATGTTTCAAATATATTAATGCTTTTTCGTAAATTGGTTGTGTTAACATGGTCAGTGTATCATTTTTAAGGTCACCATTACTATGTTTCATAACTTCATGAAATGTTGACCATTACATGCTTGGAATGTACATGTATGTCTGTGATATGTTTTCTCCAAACATTTCAGAGCTTGAAATCTTAATCGCTGACATACTGTCTGGATGCAAAGATATTATCCATTTAAATAGATTTCAAACTCATGTAAATGTATCTTTCAATTGCCTTAGCTTCTTAATCAAATAATCAACCTAATGAAAAATATATTAATTATCAAAGAATCCATTGAAAATCATTTTCATGATAAAACATGATTTAATAAGGACAAATTTCAATAGAAATAAATACTTTATTAGAGATTGATAGTTGATCATTTCAAATAAAAATAATATTAAATTTTTACAAATAGAGGATAAGAGCCCGAGGATTTGACTTCCACTTGACTGATTTCTTCAAAGTTTCACAATGTCATTTCATGATACTAGTCAACAGGGACACGAAGGAAATGCTTGATATTAGTTCACGTTTGCATTTGAAATGCATTATGTTCATATTTATACCAGCGTAGACATTGTCCATGAGTTAGCTCTTATTTTATTTATAATATATTTTAGTTTATTGCATGTATTCTATTTTACTACTTTAATTCCTTGTATGCATCAGTTTACTCTGATATACTGAATAAATCACAGTTAGTTCAACATTACCTATGCAAAAATGTTTTACCAGATTCTATAGATAATTTTGTCATCATAATTTCTGTATTTGTAAATTGCACAACACGAACACAGAATTGAACGTGCATATCTAAGAAAATATGTTATTTTGGTTATGTGATGGAATGAACTTGCAACATTTAACTTTTATTTCATTGGTATACAGATGGTATGCATTCATTATTTTAGAAATGAAAACTTATTTCTTAAGAAGGTTATTGGGTGTCTGTCTATGTTAAGAGAATAGCATTTGCAATAGCTTCTGTTTCGTCAAAGACTGCTACGTAAATTGCCTGAGCAGTTAATACATTACAGATATTAGATAAACATCTTGTTTTTTTAATTTGACATATTATTAGAAAGTTGATACTGTGACTTTGCTCATAATAGAAACATATCAAGACCAATGCAAATATGTAGATAATTTGAAAGGTAAGCTAAAGATGTTAAGGCTGAGATGTTTCGCCTCCCTATCAAATCATAACTCATCAGTCAGTCTTATATATGTAACGCTATTTACTTATGTCAAAGCAGTTGTATGATTGTGGATTTATGAAGTTCCTATTTTACATCTGATCAAACATCCTAATGGATAACTGTCTCCACACCTACAGTAGCTTTATATCGTCTGAGTGTCTTGAGTAGACCAAAATGTGCTTCAAAATCTTATTCCATAGGAATTAATACCATACGGAGCAGAATATAAAGTTCCTCAGTTTAACTTATAGTGTAGAGTGTTTCTGTCTCATAAGCATACATGTAGTAGCAGACCGAGAACTATGAGACTATTAGACGAAGGATAGCAAACACGACGTGGAAGGATAGCAAACACGACGTGTTCCATGTACATTTGGTTATGTTAGTCAAATATTGTTGGTCATCTGACTTTATATCGAAAACCTAGTTCAAGGACATTTTTTCTAAAAGCGCCCTTAGCAAAACATTCTTGATAATCCAGAGTTCTGATAATATTTCCACTTATCGAAAATGTTAGCAAAAAGAGAAATGTAATTAATTAAGATATGTTTTCAATAGCTCAGTGGTTATATTGGTTATTACGCCATATTGAGCAAAACATGTTATTGCATCATGTATATTATAGGAGATATGCTCCAAACAAACTGGATTTTATGCAAACATGATTTGGTATTGTATCATACAAGCATCTATTTCGTGTTGATATTTACTCATGCTGTAAAACCATGTGGCGTGATGAAATCAGTGAAGTGGAAAACACACCAAGAGCTCATTTCATAATGGATATTTCATTTGGAAAAATTAAACATGTTTTACATTTAATGAAACAACTGATTGATTTTCTTTGAAGCATATATTTACAGGGGATAGCGGGGGTTGTTCTGACAGTACCACTACAGACACCCTCGATAACTCCAAGGCCGAAAATCTATCAGATATCTTGGTACAAAAAGGTTGGCATGTAATTGTCATAAACATCCGGGCTAATCGTTACCTATAAGTGACCAGGATTTATTATTTTCGTTTTGCTCGAAATCAGCATATAAATTCTGACTATCGAAACGTAAGCGTTGCAAAGACACAATTTTGAAGAATGTTTTTTACACAGTAGGTGACAAGTTTAAATACAGCGCATATGAGGACAATATGTTTCCCTCTTATATAATCTCTGGTGACGACTTTCATATTCAATATTCCATATAAAGATTGTTGTCTTTAAAATTGCTTGGATACTTTCTCAATATGAAAGGTGGTATTTTAATTGTGCCAAATTGGAATGTGAAATCCGTATAAATATCTTGGATTATTATTTACAACGTCGCTTTCATGGCGAAACACCTACATGATGCAGTGCTTCAAGCTAAAACGTGTTATATTGTATGTTTGCTTCCTTGAACGAGCCTATCATCAAGATAACTGATTCTCATTATAAGTCCATTGCTGATGTTTGGTTGGAATATCTGCCTTTTAAATAAGAACACCTGTTACGGGATACTAGCATGTAAATGCTTTCAAGGTGTAAAATTGTTAAACTATGTTGTAAGAGGTTAATTCGGAAGCCAGCCGATGCATATCTTTGCATATAAAATATATATACGTTTTGATAGCATCCCTTGTGTAGTGTGCAGAACTGACAAAAAAATTATGTTTTGTGTAGAGAACAATCTTTATTTTCCCCGTATTTTCTTAGATATGTTTTGTTAACGCAAATCCAACCCTCAATTGAGTCTGACCCAATGGATAGAAATGTGTACAACATAAACACCTTATTAAAATATGGCTTTCTAATAAATATCATAGACCAACATACTCTAAACATGGAGTAGAATTCTGTCAAGAACTAGTCTATATACAAGAAATGGCCTTCGAGGGCTAATCGATACCCATCAACCTGTTTTATCTTTCGTATCATGCTGTCCAAGACCTACTTTCTCGGTGCGTGAGCATGAAACAAGAAACCCTTCCTGAGGAAAACATACAAAAGCTATCTGAAATAGATGATTATCTCATCAATTTGTCCGTACCAACAGCGAAAACCAGTTTTATGAATGAGAGGAAACAGGACATGGTTAAGGATAGAGCAATCAATTAAAATAGTTCAGCACTTTCAATAACTTCTAGACTTTGGGTTGATCTTCTATTCAGAAAGAAAGAGTGGATGGTTGCTGATCCATGGTTTATTTACTTAAGTTACAAAACCAGACTTCAATTTCTGATTGATACTAAAAGTAAGACAGAGAAACTGAACTGAGAAGAATATTAATCTTGGAATTTAAAACGAACTACATTTGAAAATATTTAACAATATATAACAAACACGCAATAAAACTTACATACACCTATGACCCATGGCTCTCTGTTCACCAATTTACCCATCACATGATTATAACGTTCTTTATACTAATTTGTTTTGATATATCAAAAATGTTTTGTCTATAATCAAAGAAACTTCAGTCAATTGAAATTAATGGTTATTGACTAAAGTTTCGTTGTAGTAGTAGATAGGATGAAACAAAAGATATTACAGGTTAAACAAAGCAAAACCTTCCCACTGCACGTTTATGGAACATTTATTGTAGGAAATCTTCTCCATATCTACAGTAAAATAGGTCTCTGATAAGTCTATCCAGATTTGTCTAGTGTTGATGTTATTTCTTTCCAAAGAGTCACACCAAAATGCGGGACTAAATTTACATTTAAAACGTGTATATCTTTTATATGCAAAAATATACATCGGTTAGCTGTCGCATTCACCTCTTACAACATTTTGGACATTGGCGATGTTACACCTTGAAAACGTTTACATGCTAGCACACGAATAATCTCTATTTCATAAGAGGTGTCCGGATTCAAAGGCCAGATTTCTGAACCAAACAACAACAAATGAGTTACTTGAGAATCAGTTATCTTGAGGAAAACTTTAAACGCAAAAAGTCCTGAATTGTTCAAGGAAGCAAACATACCATATCAATCTCTTTGGCTTGAAGCACCGCATTTTGTACGTGTTTTCGCCATAAAAGCGACGTTGTAAGCAATAACCAAAATATTTACGTAAATTCACATTCAAATCTAACACAAATTAACTACAACCTTTCATATTGAGAAAGTAGCCAACCTATTTTAAAGACGACAACTTTTGTTTTCTTGAAGTAAATAAACAGTCTATTTTCCTCAAAATACTTTCCTTTACACATCATGTTAACCAAGTGGACGAAACTTACCACTTTAGTTGATTTATGTAAATGGAAATTGAAAGTTATACGAGAAGTGAACATATTATCCACATATGTGTTTATCACTACTGTGTATAAAAAACATTCCTGAAAACAAATTTGGATTTGCAAAAAGTAATGGTTACGTTTCGAAAGTAAGAATTACATAAAATTGGTGAATAAACGAGAAAAGTGTCTCCTAGTCACCTATAGGTAACGTTTAGCTTGGACGTTCATGAACATGGCATCCCAGCATTTTATTGTCAACATATCTGTTAGATTTCGACTTGATAATTATCAAGGTTGTCCATAGTTTCCCAATGTCATTACAACTCTCGCTCTTCTATGTAAATATATGCTTCACAGAATAATCAATCATTTGTTTCATTAAATGTAAAACATGTTTAATTTTCCAAAATGAATTATCCATTATAAAATGAGCTCGGGTGTGTTTTCCACTTCACTGATTTCATCACGCCACATGGTATTACAACTTGTGTAAAAATCAACGCGAAATAGATGCTTGTATGATACAACACGGAAGAGATGCTTGTAAGATACAATACCAAATCATGTTTGCATAAAAAATTAGTTTGTTTTGAGAATATCCCCTATACAATACATGATGCAATAACATGTTTTGCTCAGTATGGCGTAAATAACTACATAACCACTGATGAACTATCTTAATCAATTACATTTCTCTTACATGGTGTCTTCTTTGAAAAAACTTAAAGGTAGTCTAAGAACCTTATTTACTTGCTAAGGGCGCCTTTAAGAAACAATATTTCGATAGAAAGTCAGATGACCTACCGAATTTGACAAAACCACATGTACATGAAACTTATCGTGTTTGCTATCCTTCATGTATAATGGTTTTCTGTCTGCTACTATGCTTATGGAAAAAAGAAGTGCTACATTATGATTTTAAATGAGGAAATGTACATGTACTTACTGCTTGGTATGGTATTAATGTCTATGGAATACGATTTTGAGTCCAATTGGGACTACTCAAGACACTCAGACGATACGAAGCTAGTGTAGGTGTGGAGACAGTTATCCATTAGGATGTTTGATCAGAGGTAAACTAGGAACTTCATAAATCCACAATCATACAACTGCTTTGACATAAGTAAATACTTATATCAGACTGACTGATGAGTTTAGCTTTAACAGGAATGGGATACATCTTAGCCTATACATCTTTGGATTACCTAAAAAACCTACATAATTGCATTGGTCTGAATAAGTATATGACCGTCCGTATGCGATGTTTCTATTATGAGCAATGTCACAGTATAACCTTTCTAAATAATGTGTAAATATCAAAAACTGTTCAATAAACGTAGCAGTCTTTCCCGAAACAGCGATTAATAACGCCATTGCAAACCATATTCTCTTACTACAAATATCCCACAGCTTTCGATTCTGAAATATGCATGCATATCAATCCTAAAACCAACCAGATAAGCTCACTCAAAATAATAAGTTAGATTCACTTAATTCACATAGGCTCTGAAGCTGGCAACAATAATACACTGTTCTCAGTATTTACGTTTATATTTTTTTAAAATGTACTATATCTTTGAAAATATTACAGAGTACAGAAAGTGAAGCAGTCATTAAAAGAGCTCTGTTTACACATCAGCATTATTTTGCACCATCAATACTGTATTTAATGAATATTAGTACCCGATACAAACAAAGACAAAGGGGTAATGTTAAGTCAAAACAAGCACTTTCCGTCAGGTGAAAAAAGTAATATTCTTCAAAAGATATGTAGGTTCAATTGTGTGGTCGTGTTGTGCAATTTACAAATATTGAAATAATGATAATACAAATAATGATAGCCTCCGGTAAAATGTTTCTGCGTATGTTTCAGTATGCACTGATTTCAATAAATCAGAAAAAAATTGATACTTACAATGAATTAAATCATTAAAACAGGAATTCTGCAATAAACAACAAACGTTTACTCATTGACAATATCAATCTACATTTAAAAAACACGGACATTAATATAATCATAATGCATGTAAAAAGCAAGTTGAATTAATTTTGTTTACGAGCATGTCCTCCGTGTCACTGTTGACTAATGTTAAGATATGACATTGTGAAATCAGAAAAGTCAAAAACAATCCTCTGGCTCATATCATAATTGAGAAATTTTAAGATTTTTACATTTATCAAAATTAATTATTAATCTCCAATACATTTTAAGGTTCTATTGAAATTTGTCCCAACAAAGTGATCATGAAATTAATTGCCAATGGATTCTATGATAATTAATAATAATAATTGGTATACCGTTTTTAGTATTTGATTAAAAGGCTAAGACAAGTATCCTCAAATTGAAAGATACACCGGTTTTATGTCACTAGATAGCGGTTTTATGTCACTAGCTAGCCTTAAAGAAAAAAGCTGAGCAGCTAGTTAGAACTTTTGTCCAATAAACAACAGTTACCAAGAAAAAGGTGAGCGTGGCTCACTAATACATGACCTTCTAATTACTGTTTACAATCCATAAGTAGTCATCCCATTATCAAGACCATTATAGTAGACGTCTCTTGCACAGCATTTGACCTGGAACGGACGAACGACAGTTAGTCGAGGGTATGATAAATGCTTCTTGACTTGATAAGATACAACCTGTCTTCTCGTAGTGCGTTTGACAGGATCTGTCTCAAAGCGGAATTTCTTTCTTTAAAGGTACCATTTTTTCATGAATACGCACTGCAGTTTCAACAAGCAAAATACTGTCACGGTGTTAGTAATTGATATAAATTGATCGCCTACCAAAGCATGATGATATAAGACAACGAATCATGCATGTTTTGCAGCGAATTCATTTTGGGGTTCTTTTCATGTTTTTTTTACGTTTGGCCAAATTCACTATCAGTGATAAATATTCCATGTTATAACATTAACCTTCTGCGAGAGGTGCAATTTAGAGTGAATCAAGTAATTCATTATCAAATCAAAAGCATCAGAATCGATATTTTTTATTACTGATTTATTTTGGGAAAGAATAGGTCTTCAACTGATTGTTTCTGAATGAAAATTATGTTCTAAAGTCATTCATAGGTTTTGCAACGTTATCATTAGTCAGACAACTGTCAATATGCTCAAGTACAAATTAGGTGGCAAATGTTAGATATTTTACTCACTTTCATTTCACTTATATCACGGCTGCTATTATCAATGCAGGAAGAAAGCTCGCCATGTTACCGTGGCTTGTGAAACCTGCGAGCATCGGCTGGAATCGGCGAATCAAAGGTGAAACTACGCTGCTATTCAGTGTAGCATTGCACCCAAACCTTACTGCGTGTGAAACCGTTCTCTACTGCAGACAAAAGATTTGCAGTCGACTACAGAATTAATTTAGACCTTCTGTTACAGTTCAGTTCAAGAAACTTTATTAAGATGAAAGATGTGATGAAAAACGAAAAACTGTTACTATTGTTACCAACTGCTACTGTTCAAAGAGAAGCTTTGATACACAAATATTCAAGGATTTAAAGACTCATATTTATATTTCGAAAATAAATAAGAATTGAATCTTTTTATATATTTTTGATACATGTAACGATAAATACATAATCAATATCTAAACCATAAAACACTTACAAAATAATGAATATATGTCAACACTGATCATAAGTTACCAACAACACTTCTTCACGCATTATTGCTTGTGGTTTGGCTTCTTTTTACATCTTAAATCTGTATAAGCTTGCATAGAAATTGGTTCTGATTGATTTAAACACAATTCTATTATCGAACAAAACAAGATTAAATAATTCATTTATAACAAATACAAAAGAAAAGGGACCAGCAATCAGCCTAAACAGTCTTCATTGATTGTGATTCACTCTTGGCGACTTAAGGTAACAAACTGAATGGAAATTTAAAAAAAAAACGTTTTGGCAACTGATCCTTAAGCATAAGCATTATGCATAATGCAATTTTTGAATAGTAAGAACATCAGATTATGGAAAAAAGATATTCCATGAATTATTGAATTAAAAAGTCAGTCTTGAGAAAAAGTAGTTACTTCTCATTTGCAAAGATTTTTAGTAAGATAATGGTCAACATTCAATGAATCTATGAAACAAAACACATTGTGGTAATGGTGACCCCTTTTAAAGATGCACTGATCATGTTTACACAACCAATTTACAAAATAGCATCAACAGATTTTAAACATGTTTCGTGACAGTAAATGTAGCAAAGTGATTGGAACCTTGTTGTTTCATTTCACTATGACACATGCAAATAATGAATCACTGAACCATTGTCTAAAAAAGTAACATTGTAACAATGGTCTGAGACCCTCTGGGGAATGGTTGATATTTCAACTTGTTGTCTTTTGGTTCAGTGTTTGTTTAACTATAAAAATAACTCTTCCGTGATACTACACATCCATTTGGCAAATTAAGAATGAATCATTTCATTGACCGTTTTGTTCCCTAGCAGAATTCTCTTATTCTAAATAGTTATTTGAGCTGAATTGTTGAAAAGAGAAGTGTTGAATATAAGTACTAATATTTCTTACTTATATTATGAGTTTATGTTCAAGTAAAACCTATTTAAGCGTTTTTAATATTTTAGATACATTCATGAAGGTTACTTATTACTTTTATATTTGAACAATGTGTGTGCACTTTTTGGGTTGTCTATCACCGGTTATTTAGTTAAGAGTGTAGGTAAGTCTTTGCAAAAATAAAAAGGCAAAGTCTCCTTTCTTAAATGCCGACACATCACTAGATAGATTATTGAACATGTAAGGATATTTTAGATAAGAATTAATCAATATACGAGAAACTAAATAGAAATAGAGCCCCAGTAAAACATTTACATTCGTTTATTAGAAGCAAACATGTAAGGCTCTTAATCATAAACATTGTCATATAGGTATTTCCTAATGATCTTGCATTAAATTGGAACTGATTCATCAAACATGTCTATTCGATTATCCTGAAAAGGTCATGAACTAACAGCAATTGTACTGACAAACTGTTAAACATTTGCCATTAACATAGAATAGCGAATAATTCCTTTAAGAAATATTCATGTGTAAATATAATTGTTACTTGGACCCATTTTAAATCTGATCTGATTGATTTCTCATACTCTTAGTTATCAGGAGTTCACCCGAACACCTTCTGTACTAGTCTGTTTGTGAAATGCGTGCATAATTTATGATTTTTATGCTTGATTAATTAATTGCCATGCAAAAATGAAATGAGAGCCAAGCCCAAAGATATGTGACGATGGAATAACATGTTATAAAGGAATATTTAATATTGTAATAAACATTTATAGTGGTTTTAATAGTCGATTCTAATTGAGTACCTATTTTATTAAACCTAAGAGACAGTTCTTACACAAATATTGAGATATTTTGTATGATGAATCCACAAACAAGTACAATTTAGAAAGATTACTGATATCAGCATATATGAGCATATGTTTTGATTCGTAACGTTTGAGTTTGATAAGTCCTAGGTCATAAAAAATATGCTGGATTAAATACATTGGATTTGATATGATTTTCGGTAATTGACGTTTATATTCTTTGGACTTCGGATTCCATATTGGAATCGGTACATGAAAATGTATTCAAAATAATTGATATTACTAAAATATAAATAATGTTCTAAAATAAATATATGATTGTCTCAGATTTTATCTTTTCAAAACAAATACCTGCACATTATATGCTCTGACAAAAGAAACAGAGTGATTCTGATCGTATCAATGAGTTTGGAATTTGATATAACTACTCATTGCTCAGTTACGATGTGAAATATTCCCATGAATATGACTACCCCATGGTCAGACAATAGAGACGATATCTTTATTGTGGAAACCTTTGTAAACCAATCAAATCCATCAAAGTGTGTCTTTTCATACGTCAATGCTTCATATGTTTTGATGAGCATGTCGAATCGATGCTTGCAAAAACCCGCCATAACAGTAAACAAAGAAGTCAATTCAATGATATTGTCAAACGCAATCAACATAAAAGATATAATATAACACAAATCCAATATTTACAATGGCTTTGCTAGGCAAACATGATTTGTAACTAAAACTTTCAAAGAGCATTTTGTTGTGACTGCTGGATTATGTTATGCGAAGGTGAAACAAACATCATTAAATGATCACATAATGATGTGAAAAGATAAACCCTTGTTCTCAGCTCATAATGGACTGTTTAAAGATGTTTGACATTAATGAAACAACTGATCAAGCTAAACATAGATGTATCTTCATCTAATTGCATTGTTCTATTCTGTTCTTACTCACCTGTATAAAAACTATGGATATCCGTATGTCCTTTGATAATACTTTTTCTATCAATTCAACAAGGACATTTACTTTTCCTACTGTGAAAAGAAATGGATGGTAAAATGATCCTTTTACTTTCTTATGTGATACATTCTACAATAGACAGGCAGATAGACATATTTATTTTGAAGAGTGACCATGAGGCCAATAGTGCAAATAACAGTTTTTCGTATCTAAAACCGCTGTTATGTTCAATACATAGGTAAAGACGACATAAATGTGTAATGAGTTAAAGAATAGGCGTGGGATAATATAAGCATTTTTGGATTTAGCTTGACAAACTTTGTTAAATTGGGGTTTACATAGTAATAATTAGCGATATGCTACAAACATCACAATATAAAGGACTTTGCAATAGATGTCCTATACATGTAGGTGTTATCATAATATGGCCTGAATTTAAACAAATGATTCAGTGAAAGGGATTGCCTCACAAAATGGATACAAGGATGTTTGACACATTGCTAAGATACCTTTCCGTGTCTGAAGGATCCAGGACACAGCATTCTCTCCCCACAGAGTCAAGTCATGAAATGCTGATACAGCCTCTGTTATGTTACGCCGAGTTTGTGGGATAGAATGCGAGATACCTGATTGGAGGCAATCAAAATTAGTTGTGCAATCAGCGACGCTGTTCTTAAATCATCGTTTTTACTACTGAATCATGGCAAAGCCATTGTGGTATGAACCACCATTTCAATGCGAGTAGCGTTATTATTTGATAAAGAAATTCAAATGTATTGTAATGCAATTTATTTCAACCAGAGGAAACTGCCGGAACCCACGGATTTCGCCGTAATATAACAGAGACTGTATCAACATTTCGTGACTTGACATTTCTGCCTCTGTGGTTAAACCTAAATAATAATATGTGAAAGGTCACCTCGTCACAGAACAAAAGGTTGATACTGAAAATTGCAAAACTATACCAAGTCTTCTTCATATTCTGAGTTCAAACAAACCTAACAGATTAATGATAGCATAAAGTGAAATGGTGTCTGTGACAAACCGATAAAAAACAACACTTTCCCGGGCCCATGTAAAATACAATGAGATTTTAGATTACCTTTTACACAGCACGAGTTCCTCGTAGAAAGTTAAATCGCAGTCATATGAAGTTTGCAGTTCATCCAGAATGACGATTGAGTTTTGGTTGATGAAGTCTAAGCTTTCTTTATCAGAACTCGTCTGGTAGTACGGCTCTTTAAAAGAATTATTAAAGCTGGGTTTGAATCATTGAGTGGAAAGCTATTTTAAATTATTTGAAGAACCCATTCATTTGTCTTGATAGAATATTGTATATATTTTACATTAAACCAGAACGTCTTGAGTTGTTACACAAGCATGACTGATTGTGATTTTAAAAAAGTGAAATTTCAACTTACTTTTTGAACATTTATGAATTAACTGTAAGTGATATGACAGTAATTCAATCTGTACGGCCTAGACTATGAGATTTGGTATCCGGGTCATTACATGCAAAACATATATAATCGTTCACCAATCTCATTTATAATTTTGATTTCGATGAAAATGATCTCTATTGTTGTGTTAGTAAATCACAAAGAAGTCGATTATGTGAAAATATCATTAATCAAGTTTTAGGAAATACGAAACAAATTATTAAAAACGTTATAGTATTGACATTTAATGTTTCTGCAATTCAAACTTGATGTTTTATCTAAGAATGTAATTTAATTAAAAAATATTAAAACAATATTTCGTATGGACTCCAACAGGTATATTACAGAAACATGAGTAACTCATTAAACCATGAGGCGTTTACATTATCATATTGTTTGATGTCTTAATTCTACTTAATTTCTACTTTATATACTTTCTATTCAAATAACACTAACCTCAATTTACTTCTTACCGTCTTCAAAACTAACTTAACTTTTAACTTATTTTGATTTGATGAATTGATTCTCTATTTCAATTTTATTTTCTCATTCTTATTTCTAACATAGAGTTATGGTAGAACACATTAATAAACTGTACAAGACTTCAATATTAATATCCCTACACTTCAATATCACCGATAAAGTTGTGTAATTACGAAATAAGTATAAGTTGTCCCTAAATATCTTTTGAACGTAATCGTTTTCTGACATTCATGAACTGTGAAAGCAATCAACATAGAAAATGAGTTAGGAACAAGAATAACTATCTTCCTTGATTACACTTTGTACACGTGTTTTGTCTGACTGAATGGTATGAATGTTTTTATCTGAAACCAAGAAGCGGTTTACATGTATTGTTATACTCAGATGGTGGTTCCACAGGTTAACTGATTTTCTTCTTTCGTTTCCTGGTTGCTACTACTGTTACTCATCTCTCCATTTGAACATAGGTTTTACCAAAGAAACATTTTAAAGTAGTTTGAAGTTCATTCACTCTTTCAAGATACGACTCCAATTACAATTTGTGTGCGGAATCATGATTGATATATCTTAATAGCCAAGTTTTATATTAATTATTTTTTGTGGTATTTTGGTATACAGATTAGATATCAGTTGCTCAATTAAAATTGTCGACACAACGTTTATGACATTAACATAACAATGCTACATCAATGATAATATGGTAAGTTAGCGTTAGTGAGTGAAAAAAAACCATTTACGAATTGAATGTCAGTTTGTGTCTAAACTATGTCAAAGCTACATTGAAACTGGTGTGAACCAATTGCTATAATTTCACTTCATATAAGAAATGAAATGAAAATTTGTGATATGAATCATGTTTTACCCTTTAAAATATTTACACTGCGACAAGACATATACTCATTTTAGAAAGAAACTGTATGAATATTCGAAACAACCCTTGAGCTGTCTAATTAGCCTACCAGTTGCACTATGAGTTGCGTAATGAAGCGCATACTATCAAGAAATGCTCTTTCGCAAAGGCAGGAGTTTAGAGTTATCTGCCTTAAAGGGGCAGTAGCACGTTTTTAAGGGGAATATAAGGTGATGTCAGGAAAATGAAAATACATAGTTCCGATTGAAAGACAATGTATTCAAACTAAATAAAGCAGTAATAAAACAAATATATAATGTAAAGTTCAGCCATGCGATTCCCTTTTCTTACACAAAATGAATTAAAGGTGTTCACCTAAAAATGGCCGCCAATGAATTTCATGTAAATCTTTAATATACTTTGTCCTCGGACTATGGATGATTAGATTGTGGAATGAGATTTTTGACACTATCAAAATAATGCATTTTACGTCCAATTATCAGTGAAAATTTTAAAATATAAAATTGTCAAAAAACGTGCTACTGCCCCTTTAAGGACATTGCGCAATGCTGACCCCCATTTGTTGATACATAAACAATATCTGTAAAAGTGATATTGTGATTATAATAACAGTACAATCTCCACTTTTTAATCTTTTGTGGAGACATAGTGAGTTTTAGGTGTTATTTGTTGCTTTACAGTACCAACTATTGATTCTAATGTAAAAACCACGAAGCAAATGCATATACTATGTTCGTTCAGATATATTTTGCAAATTTAGAAAATGATTAGATCTAGATCTTTAGTGATTTAGAATTGATCAAAGTCGTTTAAGATCGAGTCCTAAATATTTTATGAAAAGTCCTTTGCTTTGATGTGGCATGGAAAACTAAAATAGTTACGATGAACGTTCACACGAGTATGAACGATTTTTTATGAGTCCATGAGAACTTAACCTCTGAAATTTAGCTCTCAACAAATATGAATCAAACCATTTATAATGCACAAGTTTCAAAAATGTCTTAAAATAAATAAATTATGTTAACTCATTCATAAAGAAAAGGTTATATTCAAATATTTTACGTAAGCAATTTAAAAAATCAAATTTAAATAGTAGACATTGTTGTTCTTTTTAGGGAGATCTAATTCATTTTATAACATAAGAAACCCAGTGTTATTATAAAGTAATTGCAATATAAAAAAGAAGATATGGTCCTTCGTTGTGATTGTAACACTTCTAATGGTAACCAAAGTGGTGCAAAACAATATCTCATTCCTTAATTGTATTGCTTACTTTATTCAGCTGTCCGTTTATATTTTCCTCTTATCAACAGGTTTTGCATATTATTTGGATATAAATATGAATATGAGTGGCGAAATTCACAAAACATCTTTTCATTCTTTTGACATTACTATTGACCCAGAAATTAGACATCACATATTGTCAACTTGCTCGTTAACTCTGCAGCAGCGGGAACACTTATATAATTAGTCTGTTAGTCAACCATTCACTGAAGAACGGAACAAGCGAAGTGAAGTCTCAGCTATTCCCAGGAGTGCAATGCAGAACATCATTGGCCTATTGCTTTACAAACCAAAGTGTGTTTGAACAATTATTGCAGGCACACTTGGAACTTTTTAACAAAGGACCTGGCACTTTGTTTATATAACAACTGTTAGACAATGTTTATCAGTCTCTATCCCTTCTCTTTCATTTAAGATACTTGTACTGATCACCAACATGTATTCAAATAATGGGATTTAAAATTTCCTTGTATGTTTATATTGACTATGATTAACTATGACTGTTTTTAGTGGCAATTGAGAAGTTTTAAAATAGATTTACAACTTCTTTACTGCATAGAGTTGAAACGTTTCGGTGTAGATAAAAACAGCGTCTCTTTGCAATAAAGAAGTTGTAAATCCATACAACTTGTACTTCTTCCGCCCGTGGTATATTTAAACATAAATTGAAATCAATGTTGCTCTGACCAATATTTACATAACTGCAGAACAGAATTTCATATCTTAACAGAAACAAACAGAGCAAGTGACATGGAAAACGACTGAATAGATAATGACACGAATCTGTTACTGACATGCGTTGTTATTAGGCAATTCTTGACTTTCAAGGGACAAGGGAAGATTTCTTTTCGTACTGTCTTTAAATATTGGAATCATACGTTCAGAGTGCATTGAAATTTCAGTACAATGTCCTGTCAGCAAGTAATAAAACAGTTAAATTCTTTGAAATATATATCAATTGTTGTTGGGATATCTAAAGGGATATCATAAGAGTGTTGTATACAACGGTTAGGTGAATTGCATGGAATTAAATATAATATTCTACTTACTCTTAGTCGTGAATTTGAGCAATTTTTCACCATCAATAATAACACTAGCTAGCTTCACTGTAACTTGTAGCAATGGTTACAAAGCTTTACAATTCAAAGTAAAAATTCAAACATAATTATATCCTCATGATGTGTCATGGCAAAGAGAATTGAGTTATCACATTTTTTCAATACCTTTTGTATCGTGAATATCGAAAAAGGTCGCGGCTGTATTCACGCTTTAGTGGTTGCTTATGTGAAAGAAATTTCACTCAAATGAATTCAAACGTTTAGCATTTACATATTCAGAAATAGTACTAGCTTAAAAATAGAGCCATTGGCTCTGTAGCTCATCAGGCTTCATCATTAAATTATGCTGTAGAGTGTGGCCAATGTGATTCCCCTTTTGTAGAGGCCACAGGGGCACCAATCATAAAATTAAGTATATAGGCGACAAGTTTCAATTTTCTAGGCCTTATACTTCAGGAGCAAAAGATGAAAATAGATTTGAAGGACGTTCCTGTTGCCTTTATTAGGGGCAACAGGGTCACCAAAGCTATAATTCATAATCCTCACTAGTCAAGGAGTCTGTACACAAAGTTTCAGCTTTCTAGGCCCTATGCTTATGGAAAAGAAGATGAATATAGGTTTTTAGGGTGTGGCCCCGGTGGCCCATATTAGGGGTTACAGGGCCACCAAATCTACAATTTTTAATCCTTACAAGTCAAGGAGTCTGTACACAAAGTTTCAGCTTTCTAGGCCTCATGGTTCTGGAGAAGAAGATGAAAATAGGTTTTTAGGGCATGGCATCTGTGGCCCTTATTAGGGGTCACAGGGCTACCAAAGCTACAATTTATAATTTACACTAGCCAAGGAGTCTGTACACAAAGTTTCAGCTTTCTAGGCCTTATTGTTCTTGAGAAGAAGTCGAAATTCCACAATGTTTACGGACGGACGGACGCCGGACACCATGCCATGCCATGCGCCCATCGGGCCTTACAGGCCAGATAAGCTAAAAATTGATAGTTATTTAAAACTTTGTGTCTGGAAATGACTTTCGTATCGGTCACTGGATGGCATTTACACCTTAAGTTTCACTTCCACAAATAAAATAAAAAGCCATTGTCTCTGTAGCTCATCAGGCTTTACATTTGATTTTGCTTTAGGATGTGGCAAATACGGTTCCCCTTTAGTAGGGGCCACAGGGTCACAAAAGTTTCAGCTTTCTAGGCCTTATGGTTCATGGTTAACGAGAAGAAGATGAATTTTTAAGGGTGTGGCCCTTATAAGCGGCCACAGGGCCACCAAAGCTAAAAATTATAATCCTCACTAATCAAGGAGTCTGTACACCAAGTTTCAGCTCATTTCTACTTACGGTGAAGCAAAGACAACGTGCAGAGCCTTTACTTTATTTGGACCCGTGTTCGGAGTTTCCTTTTGTCAAGGATTTTATGACTGTTGTTTACATGTTATTATATTCATGGAGGACTCTCTTGAAACCTTGAGTAAAGAGTGACTATCTGTGGAGGAAACTTTTGACACGTTGTGTCAGGACAATTTATTATGTTCAAAACTTTGATAATACTAATATGGACAAACTGATCTAACTGTTCGCGGCTTTAAACGCTAAAATAATGACTTGTGGATACGAAACCGTTTTGTCTTTGTTATGATGGAAAAATGTGAATTTGTACATACATATGACATGACATGACAGGATTAAACACATTGTATACAAATTGGGAAATAAATGGAAAAAAAAGGTTTAGCTTTCTAGGCCTTATGGTTCACGGACGCCGGACACCATGCCATGCCATAAACCCATGGGCCGTACAGGCCAGATGAGCTAAACATAAAAGCTGTGCCACAAGAAATACAACTCGCATCCTTTGCTGAAAAAAATATGTTTCTTCAATTTTAGTACAAATTAATATTTGACAACACAAAAGTTCAAAAGTACCTTAAATGATTCTCAAATATTTTAAAGTTTTGTTAATACCATTGAAAATTTGTTTATATTAGTGCCATAACCTCACCAGGCCTTGGTTTGTTACGTTGAAGATTTAAATTAGTGTAATTTTCATTTGTGCGTCTTTCTGATTTAGCTAAATTCCATTCCTAGACCTTTCAGTTGTTTGTAAATAACACTGGTGTAGGATTCAACTACAGGTGTTATTTCTTGATTCAAAACATTATGAAAAACACCCATAGAAAATTGTTCCTTGGATATTCCTATACCTCACTAGTCAAGGAGTCTGTATACCAAGTTTAAGCTTTCTAGGCCTTATGGTTCTGGAGAAGAAGTCGAAATTCCACAAAGTTTACGGATGGACGGACGGACGGATGGATGGACGGACGCCGGACACCAGGCCATGCCATAAGCCAATCGGGCCTTACAGGCCAGATGAGCTAAAAAATAATAAAAACATCACGAAAGGCTTGGTAAGTTGGTATGGTTTTTATGACGTAAGCTTTCCTATTTAACTTTGTGTCTTAAATGACCTTTTTCTTTGGAGAAACAAATCATATCAAATCAATAATAAGTATATTGTTCACACCTGTTCTGTACATAAAATATTACCAGTGAACATTCTTTAAGTATACTTTCCATGCTGAAAGTGACTTTGAAGTCCAAGATGCATAAGATACATAAATGTAAGCGTGATGAATTACCCAAGTCTCATAGATTCAATACCATCATTGCTTTATATGTCACTAGCTATCAGGACTACCATGAATGATGCAGGATGATGCGTTTAGAATGAACTGCAGATTAAATGACATTTATAGATTTTCTTTCAATCTGTCAATTTGAGAGTACAAGTGTTATTGTACAATAGTTAGTCCAGAACCACAAGTAGATCAAAGGTAAATGACACTTTTATTAGATGATTGAGGGTGAGATACTATGTTCTATCAGTGAAATAAACCCTCTGGCTACACTGGCGATAATCTTCGTCGTCACACTTCTAAAGTGAGGTAGAAAATAAATATTTTCTCTCATGGCTGCGCCACTCGTGAATATAAATGTTTTCTACCCCAATCGACGAGATAAACATGATATGTCTCAAGAGAACACAGATATCCTCTATGTATCAATTTTAATCAAAGCAAAACCGAAGTCGATATATAAGTCAACTAGTTTAAACAGAAGTCGTTGATTTTGACACTCTATATAATAATATATATATATTGCTGCACCTGCTGATCTAGTGGTTGTTGCTGTTGTGGATGTCGTCGTTTGTGATGCTGTTGTCGTGACAACGACAACATCCAAATCAGAAACACCATCATTCCCGTCACAACCATCAACGTCTGCACTACAATCAAAGACACCAGCAACAGTATCAAGGTCATCAACATCAACATCAAAGTTATCTCAGACCCAACAGCCACGACAACAGCATCATACACGACGACATCCACAACAGCAACATAGACATCAACAACCACTAGATCAGCAGGTGCAGCAATCTGGGACGTGTGAAAGCACTACTCATCAAGACCGCCGCCTGACAACACAGCCCAACCAGCCTAGTGTACCTATGACCACAGTTGATGCGCTTTCAAGGTACAGGGACAAACTAATGACCCCATCAACAACCCCAAAAAGAACGTTGGTGCCACTCTAGCTAACTACCGGGACAGGCTTACCCAATCAAGCACCCCCAAAAGGAAAGTTGGTGCCACCCCAACAAACTGATTTCTTAACTGTCAATCTGAGCACACAAATATGTGTGGATTACATGAATTTATTGTTTTGTTCCTGTATAAATATATGTAACCTTCCATTTGTAATCATACTTGATAAGACCCACATAATGGTCGAAATGAATTCATCGTATTAAAGAAGATTGATCCAGTCTGAACCATCTGATGTTTACTCTTTCCCATATACAACCTTTCTTCACGTGAGAAACCAATCAGGAGGATGACTCTCCTTATTTAAAACAAATATATATACACATATAATATATATTTATTTTCATTAAAGTATATATATATAAAGCTAAAAGACAAGATGCGATTATTTTAAAAGGTAAAAAATAGCTCTTTAAAACATGCTATATTAAATTGTGCATTTTAATGAACATGTCATACATTCGATTTGAATGGACTTTTGTAAAATAAGGATAAACGAATTGTTGACAAACTTTGCCAATATTATTTCACTTCTCTCATTCACAAAAATAATGCTAACACAAAGAATGATACAATCAATAGTTCATTTAGTCAATTTAAACTTGCTTGCTATACACACTCCTTTTTTAAAATGAGACCTTTGTTATGATAACATGTTCTGTGTCATACATTTTGAAATATTAGATTAAAAAGTTATTTTTAAATTGAAATGATATAAAGGTGAAGGACAATTTCGACATTGAGTACATGCAGCCGTCCTTAACAGATATTTTCCCTCTTAGTTTTTTTTATCATATTCTGTAACATGGATTCAACAAGCCTATTTCTATAGTATACACAACTAGTAAATCATCAAATTTGCAAACACATCTTGTATTACATAGAGTAGAAACACAATCAATCGCTGTTTGTGAAGGTCGCCAGACAGATCTCCATTTCGATGTTTGACCGACACAAATACAGATTCTATGAAAATACTCCTAAAACATGACTCTGCATTGGTATAAAATTCAACATATTAGAAAACCCGTCTGACTTATGAAGGAATTCTGCAGACAGTTCATGTTAAGGGATTTTGAATACTTTTTATACGTTTTCATTATCGGTTGATTTGTCTGTAGTTACACAAACATGACATGAAAATCAATATGTTTACCCATTTATGGTTTTGCTTTTGTTTAAGTGATCATAATTTTCTCAAGGGCACCTACTAATTAGGAACCATGTGTTCCTTGTCGCTTTACACAATAATTTGGTCTTAGAGGGCGGGTTAGCGCGTACGAAGTTCGAATCCAGTCACTTTTCGCTATGCAAATTTACCTGCAGTAAAAAACCTTTCAGCAAAAATCGAAACATGGAAATTGAAGTCACAAGACTCACCATTCCTATCCCGTGTACCGTTTGCCGAAAAACTGTGAGAAGAAACCGACATGTTGTCAGCTGCGATAAATGTGAAGCGTGGTCACACCGAGTTTGCCGTACCTCTTTGACAGATAAGGATTACAAAAGAATGATCGAAAATAAAGAAGATATTCGATTATTTGTCGACTCTGTACTGCGCCCGAGCCTGAACCAGAGTCCGACAGTGAGTCCAAATCTGACAGCCAGTCCAGTTAATTGATATAGTAAAATGAAATCATATAATAAGTAATGACGAATAATGATAAATATAAATGTAATAATGTTTATATATGTTGTACTAATGAATTCATATTCTTTCCAGAACTCGCCTCGAGAGCAGCCTCAGGATTCCGACTTTCCTCGTTACAAGATAGTCGAGACTGGGTCACAGAAAGGGACCACCTTCTTCGTCAGCGTCAGTACAATACATAATATTATACATGTATAATACAGTTGATAATGTGAAATTGTAAAATGTAATGACTATAAACTATAAACTACTAAATAATGTTAAAATTAATCACTTTTCTAAAACAAAACCCACATAATTTTGAATATCTGATAATCATTCTATTTTTTACAGACACGTTCCCCGAGACTGTTGTCCAGGCTGGCAGTCATTGTCCTTCCTTCACCACTGGACCCAAGCCGCATTCACACCTGGCAAAACCCGGACTGGCTGACAATAATCATGTTTTAAAATAAATTATATTATCTTAATGTTACATTATTTTCCTATTTCCCATATGATAAAATTTATATTCAGATTGCGTCCCCGAATGAGTTCCTGAAGACGGAACTTACTTATCTACAATTACTAAATATATTATTATATTATATAACTGTATAAACGTAAGTAACATAAATAGATTTATACATACATGGATTTATATAATACATTTGTTCTTCCAGAATGCCTACATAAACCAGTAAACTCGTGTAACTTTCGTCAGGAAAATGATGGCACTTCCCATCTGTCCCAGCAAATAAGGCTCGTGTTCCAAGTGGCGGCAAGCTTGAAGATCTCATGATCTACTACCACCGCCAATGGATCTGCCAGGCCGTCTTGTGCCCATTCACTTGGAGCATGTTCAACGTTGCCGTAAGAACGAACAACAATTAGAAGGTTCTACTTGCTACTTATATTTACTATATAAGATTTTTTTAATTGCAGGATGGCACAGACGTCTGAACAACAAGTGTCGGGAGAGGATCCTGGGTGTGATCCCCATCTTGGCAAACGAGGCGAAACTGCTGCCGATCCAGATGCGACTAGTCTTAAAGAGTAAACTCCCATGCTACCTCCACAAACAGGGACACTCAGCTGCCGAGACCCTGTCCAGAGCGAGTAGACTGCGTTCACCCTGGAACCCTAGTGTGTATTGCAACAAAAAATGGGCGCTTAAAAGATCCCAAGAATTCATGTCAGTGGCTGAATGTTGGATTCATGTACACGTGCATACGCCGAGCTGTCGCTTATCAGCGTTCAGCAGTGTTGGACAAACTGCTGTGACTATGCGTCTCAGTTCACCAAGCTGAGAATTGGTACCCTGTTCGGCATAGAATGGTCCCTAACCTGAGCGCCACATATGTTGGATGCCAGTTGTATATTCCCGAAGGACGTTGAAGTTTGAAAGAATGATCGGATGGGGAAAGAATGCCATTGACTATTGGAAACGAGCCTCCAGGAACCACGAGTGGATGGATATATGTGCTATATAGATCATTAGATGTTCATATAATCAATAATTTCAAGCTGTGATCTCGTGAACAAAAAATAGAGCCATGGGCTCTGTAGCTCATCAGACTTTTGATTAAAATATGTTTTGACCCCTGTGACCCCATTTGGGGTAATTGGGTAACGAAATCTACAATATAGAATCCCCATTGGCCAAGAAGTCTACACACAATTTTTCAGCTCTCTAGACATTTTGGAACTGGAGAAGAAGAAGAAAACGGGCTTTTAAGATTTTGACCCCTGTGACCCCATTTGGGGTCATGGGGTCACAAAATCTACAATTTAGAATCCCCATTGGGAAAGGAGTATACACATCAAATTTCAGCTCTCTAGAGTCATTGGTTTCGGAGAAGAAGATGAAAATGTGAAAAGTTTACGGATGGACGGACGGACAGACGCCATGCCATGCCATGCCATAAGCCCATCGGGTCTTTCAGACCTGAGGAGCTAAAAATGGCAACTACATGTATGACAATGTTGAAAATAAAAGATCTTAGACTCATATTGAGTCGTCAAATAAATTATTGTGGAGACTTGTACCTCTGTTCTGATTTTCTTGATATGAGTAAAGCACACCGGACAAAATAACAAAAGATGACAATCAAATATAACAAAACTGTTACAAACTATTACAAAAATATATTTGTGTCGCCGTATCCCGTGCACTGCTACACTGATATTCAGCAGTACCACATTTGAATCCAGTCGATGCTCACAGGTTTCACCGCAATGTATAGCTACAAAACCGTTCCAGGTTTTCTCCCTGAAATAATGGCAGCCGTGATATCAGTGAAATACTATTAAACGCAGCGTTAAACCCCAGAACACCTCGCCTCATAAAATCAATTGAATGAGTGAGTTGGTGTTTAACGTGTTTTGAACAATAATTTCAGTTTTAAACACGTAGATGTTGCCATCCAAAAGATCAGGGGAAAATGAATAGATAGATATCATGTTTAAGAAGGACTCTCATTTGCTCTTGACTTCTTCCCTTCGACCTGTCGACCAGGAGCATGGAAGCTCCAGCTGGCATAGTTCTCGGGGTCGCAGAAGCACACAAACCACCACACCACAGGAAGGTAAATAAGTCCAATGGTAGCAAGTTATGCTCTAAACTGATAAGGTAACGAGTCAAGTGGTGGCACATAATCAAATTGCAAATTTCATTGCACCTGTAGATAGCATATAATTTTTACCTCTGAAAACTTAAATATCTCAAATGTGAAGGTGATAACTCATTCAGTTGAAGCCAATATCTCCAAATTTGGTGACAGTCTACGTTTAGGTATCGTGCATACTCAAACTGATTATCATTACATTATTCCGATTGACAGGTTCACCTCAACACATCAAGCACATGTGTAAATGTTAGTTCTCGTAATAACGAGATTATTAGACATCATTTGAACTTGTATTTTGTCTTTTAAAACTCGTAATTACGAGTTTATATAAGATAGAATACAAGTTACAAATGTAGTCTTTCAAAACTCGTAATAACGAGTATTTTTGTCGTACGGTGGCATTACCTTATCGTGGTGTGGTGGTTTGTGTGCTTTGACAACCCTGAGAGCTATGCCAGCTGGAGCTTACATGCTCCTGGTAGGGTCACCCAAGCTGGACAGGTCGACGGGTAGAAGCCAGACCAAAATTGAGTCCTTCTAAAACCTGCTTTCTATCTCTTACTCTGCCTTTCTTCCGTCTTTTCCCTCAACCTTTCGATCCCTTTTTTCCCTGATCTGTCTACTCTCTTTTGGATGGCAACATCCACGTGTTTAATAAATTAACGAGTTTTGAAAGACAATAAACAAATTTCAAATGTGGTACCAATGGTCTTTCGTAGTTCAACATAAGAAGTTACCTTCTTTTATCCAGGATACCTTTTCAAATACAAAAATTGTGAAATCATCCTTCATATAGTCGTTTTCAGGAGTGCCCCGAGAACAAATGAGGCTGGCACAGGTCATGTAAGAGTTTCTGGTCTCTTGCTGAGGCACAGAACCTTTCTTACATGGCGTATTCGAATAGCGATGGCAATGTGGAATTTCAAGTGAAAAGGAACATGCTGACTGGCAAACGACTTGAAGATGCTGAAGAGACGAGATATACTCTGGAACAAACTGAAAATGTATTATTCCTTGTAATAAAATAGACAAAGAGAATGTAAGAAGAGCTTTTAAAAGATCATTAAATAGATTGATTTATGAAAACCGTGTAAAGAAGAGGAATTTAAGCTTGGTGCTGGACTGCCTCAAATCATTGACAGTGAAGATGAACGTTTTCTGGCAAAGGAAATTGAAAATAAATCAACAATTCATAGCAGACGTAATGACATGATTCTGTACACAGCACATCGAGTGGAAAAAGGTGATTTAATGACTCCAGCAAATTACGACAGATAGTGTATGGGCAAACAGACGCATTACGTAGCAAAGGCTGCATATAAGCGAGCCCATCCTCGCGCAAAAGAAGCACTAAAGCTTCTAGACACCTTGGAAAATGTCTTTTTTTTCAGTTTCAACACGCCACCAAAGACTGAATCAAAAGGAACAATACTGCATCTGTTGGCATAGGTGGTACTAAACAATCTTAATAAGAATTTGCACATATCCAGCACCCCCAGTTAATGATTTTAGTGAAGCTAAACTGCACATCACTTCCTCAGCTTTTAGAACGACTCGTGTTGAACAGGTTGAACATGTAGAAGACCTTGTCCAGGATGAAGTTTAATACCTGTTTTGTTTCCAGATCACAGCATATCTCGATAGTTCTGAAAGTGTGCAGATATATGACCTTCTGTAACTGCGTTGTGAAAAGCCAGACCTTTTCAAAAACCTAATCCAGGTGTAATGGACTAACCTGCTTGTATCGGGGAAACTCATCAAAAGCAATGAAATACTCCCAATATGACTTGGTGCCATTTTCAGGAAAAATATAACTTTTAAGTCTGAAATTCGATTACTAAGGCAAGAGCATTCATAAACACTAATTAACAAATATTAAACAAATTCTCTAAAAGAGTGATAAAGTTGCTATTGTAAAGTCTCAAATTGCCAGAATGATCACTCAGAAAGAAGCAGGACCAAGCAATGACTGTTCTGACTCAGATAGTCAATTTTCTGGGAGTGGAGATGCTGTCATCTATGCTGCAGTTGGCATTTACAGGGAGAGTGATGGAAGTGGTGCTCATGAGACAGACCACTAACAATCCCTGTACAATAGATGTTGTCTCAGTGTAAAGAAGGAGAATAATGATAGTCCTTGTATTCAACCTAAAGGAAATATGTTATTTTGAAAAATGTATGTTTTCAACCTTTTTTACCATTAATTTCTTAACTTTAAAAAAAAAGATAATGGTAGAATGCAACAAACAAATTCAAGAACTTTTGTGGATATACTTGGCTGGAGGTTTATGAAAAAAAAGACACTTAAACGGGGAGGGCCACTAAAATTACATTGAGTCTAGGCGGCCTGATTTTAACAAAATCAAATGCTAGTGAGCAAAACTACCCACCTCCTCTCCCCCCCCCCCCCTGTTGTAAATGACCGGTTCCTAACATGATGCCAAATATCATACCAAATAAGTTACTCACTCTTACTCCTCTGCTGGAGGACACAGCTCCTGGTTGGTCTCTAACATGTAGCTGTAGTGGGATTAATTTCTCACACCCAACTGTAATTTAATTGGATATCATTATTGTGAAATGAACAATATATATAAACAGCCTTCTATAATTTGATTAATGATAGTCCTTGTATTAACTGCAAAATAGAGATATTGCATCATTAATTATTGATACATATATGATGAATCAATATCTTTTTGTCACGCCGAGAATACTGTTAAATTATTCACTTCCCAATAATGCTATTGTTGTTTTGGAAAATAAATAAACTCTGAAAACAGCATGGTATTTTATAAGCAATGTTAGCAACAACACAATACAATTCGTTTCTGTTGAAAATAATGTTTAACATGTTATGTGTATACTGAAAAGTGTGATGTTACCTACATGTCAGATTATTCTTGGAACATCGTGTTCAATAATGTACTGATGTTAGGAATATCAAACATTTGATAATTTTGTATCCAATAAAATCAAAGTAATACAGAAATAAATCTCCTTTCCATGTACATAGTAGATAACGTTTCGGTAATATGTTTTATATAGTATCAAAAAGAATTACATTATGGTTTGTGATTACTTGTAAATTACTTAGCAGGTGTAAGTTACGTTTTAAATATTTCTAATATTGATTGAATATGTAACAGTATTCTAAATCATTTATCACAATAGTGACATATCTTAAAGATTTTTTTAACAATCAAAGATGAAATATGAAAGATATATGCCAATTTGAATAATCTGCCAAGTTCCAACTCGTGGACAATGTTTCATGGCTAAATTGCATTTATCTTAAAATCCGATACATGACCACCATAGTTAAAGCTTCAAAATATATGTCATATTCCAACACTTGTCGTTGACAATTTACTTTATCGTCCTTTTATTGGATGTCTTTATTATTCTCATTAAACTTTCACAATTTTACAAATGGTCTAAATTGGTCAGGCCTTCCTCTATAACATACTTCTACTAAACGTATTTCACATCATAAGAAGGCTTGACAGTCTTTAAATAGTTTGAATCTTTAAGAGCAGGTTAATTTTTAGCTCATCTGGCCTGTAAGGCCCGATGGGCTTATGGCATGGCATGGTGTCCAGCGTCCGTCCGTCCGTCCGTCCGTAAACTTTGTGGAATTTCGACTACTTCTCCAGAACCATAAGGCCTAGAAAGCTGAAACTTTGTGTACAGACTCCTTGGCTAGTGAGGATTATAAATTGTAGCTTTAGTGGCCCTGTGACCCCTAATAAGGGCCACAGGGGCCACACCCTAAAAACCTATTTTCATCTTCTTCTCCAGAACAATAAGGCCTAGAAAGCTGAAACTTTGTGTACAGACTCCTTGGCTAGTGAGGATTTTAAATTGTAGCTTTAGTGGCCCTGTGACCCCTAATAAGGGCCACAGGGGCCACGCCCTAAAAACCTATTTTCATCTTCTTCTCCAGAACCATGATGCCTAGAAAGCTGAAACTTTGTGTATAGCCTCTTTGAAGAGTGAGGATTATAAATTGTAGCTTTGGTGGCCCTGTGACCCTAATATGGGCCACAGGGGCCACACCCTAAAAACCTATTTTCATCTTCTTCTCCAGAACCATAAGGCCTAGAAAGCTGACATTTTGTGTACAGACTCCTTGGCTAGTGAGGATTATAAATTGTAGCTTTAAATATTTCTAATATTGATTGAATATGTAACAGTATTCTAAATCATTTATCACAATAGTGACATATCTTAAAGATTTTTTTAACAATCAAAGATGTAATATGAAAGATATATGCCAATTTGAATAATCTGCCAAGTTCCAACTCGTGGACAATGTTTCATGGCTAAATTGCATTTATCTTAAAATCCGATACATGACCACCATAGTTAAAGCTTCAAAATATATGTCATATTCCAACACTTGTCGTTGACAATTTACTTTATCGTCCTTTTATTTGATGTCTTTATTATTCTCATTAAACTTTCACAATTTTACAAATGGTCTAAATTGGTCAGGCCTTCCTCTATAACATACTTCTACTAAACGTATTTCACATCATAAGAAGGCTTGACAGTCTTTAAATAGTTTGAATCTTTAAGAGCAGGTTAATTTTTAGCTAATCTGGCCTGTAAGGCCCGATGGGCTTATGGCATGGCATGGTGTCCGGCGTCCGTCCGTCCATCCGTCCGTCCGTCCGTAAACTTTGTGGAATTTCGACTACTTCTCCAGAACCATAAGGCCTAGAAAGCTGAAACTTTGTGTACAGACTCCTTGGCTAGTGAGGATTATAAATTGTAGCTTTAGTGGCCCTGTGACCCCTAATAAGGGCCACAGGGGCCACACCCTAAAAACCTATTTTCATCTTCTTCTCCAGAACCATGATGCCTAGAAAGCTGAAACTTTGTGTATAGCCTCTTTGAAGAGTGAGGATTATAAATTGTAGCTTTGGTGGCCCTGTGACCCCTAATATGGGCCACAGGGGCCACACCCTAAAAACCTATTTTCATCTTCTTCTCCAGAACCATAAGGCCTAGAAAGCTGACATTTTGTGTACAGACTCCTTGGCTAGTGAGGATTATAAATTGTAACTTTGGTGGCCCTGTGACCCCTAATAAGGGCCACAGGGGCCACACCCTAAAAACCTATTTTCATCTTCTTCTCAAGAACCATAAGGCCTAGAAAGTTGAAACTTTGTGTACAGACTCCTTGGCTAGTGAGGATTATAAATTGTAGCTTGAGTGGCCCTGTCACCCCTAATAAGGGCCACAGGGGCCACGCCCTAAAAACCTATTTTCATCTTCTTCTCCAGAACCATAAGGCCTAGAAGCTGACATTTTGTGTACAGACTCCTTGGCTAGTGAGGATTATAAATTGTAGCTTTAAATATTTCTAATATTGATTGAATATGTAACAGTATTCTAAATCATTTATCACAATAGTGACATATCTTAAAGATTTTTTTAACAATCAAAGATGTAATATGAAAGATATATGCCAATTTGAATAATCTGCCAAGTTCCAACTCGTGGACAATGTTTCATGGCTAAATTGCATTTATCTTAAAATCCGATACATGACCACCATAGTTAAAGCTTCAAAATATATGTCATATTCCAACACTTGTCGTTGACAATTTACTTTATCGTCCTTTTATTGGATGTCTTTATTATTCTCATTAAACTTTCACAATTTTACAAATGGTCTAAATTGGTCAGGCCTTCCTCTATAACATACTTCTACTAAACGTATTTCACATCATAAGAAGGCTTGACAGTCTTTAAATAGTTTTAATCTTTAAGAGCAGGTTAATTTTTAGCTAATCTGGCCTGTAAGGCCCGATGGGCTTATGGCATGGCATGGTGTCCGGCGTCCGTCCGTCCATCCGTCCGTCCGTCCGTAAACTTTGTGGAATTTCGACTACTTCTCCAGAACCATAAGGCCTAGAAAGCTGAAACTTTGTGTACAGACTCCTTGGCTAGTGAGGATTATAAATTGTAGCTTTAGTGGCCCTGTGACCCCTAATAAGGGCCACAGGGGCCACACCCTAAAAACCTATTTTCATCTTCTTCTCCAGAACAATAAGGCCCAGAAAGCTGAAACTTTGTGTACAGACTCCTTGGCTAGTGAGGATTTTAAATTGTAGCTTTAGTGGCCCTGTGACCCCTAATAAGGGCCACAGGTGCCACGCCCTAAAAACCTATTTTCATCTTCTTCTCCAGAACCATGATGCCTAGAAAGCTGAAACTTTGTGTATAGCCTCTTTGAAGAGTGAGGATTATAAATTGTAGCTTTGGTGGCCCTGTGACCCTAATATGGGCCACAGGGGCCACACCCTAAAAACCTATTTTCATCTTCTTCTCCAGAACCATAAGGCCTAGAAGCTGACATTTTGTGTACAGACTCCTTGGCTAGTGAGGATTATAAATTGTAGCTTTGGTGGCCCTGTGACCCCTAATAAGGGCCACAGGGGCCACACCCTAAAAACCTATTTTCATCTTCTTCTCCAGAACAATAAGGCCTAGAAAGCTAAAACTTTGTGTACAGACTCCTTGGCTAGTGAGGATTATAAATTGTAGCTTTAGTGGCCCTGTGACCCCCCTTATAAGGGCCACAGGTGCCACGCCCTAAAAACCTATTTTCATCTTCTTCTCCAGAACCATGATGCCTAGAAAGCTGAAACTTTGTGTATAGCCTCTTTGAAGAGTGAGGATTATAAATTGTAGCTTTGGTGGCCCTGTGACCCCTAATATGGGCCACAGGGGCCACACCCTAAAAACCTATTTTCATCTTCTTCTCCAGAACCATAAGGCCTAGAAAGCTGACATTTTGTGTACAGACTCCTTGGCTAGTGAGGATTATAAATTGTAGCTTTGGTGGCCCTGTGACCCCTAATAAGGGCCACAGGGGCCACACCCTAAAAACCTATTTTCATCTTCTTCTCAAGAACCATAAGGCCTAGAAAGTTGAAACTTTGTGTACAGACTCCTTGGCTAGTGAGGATTATAAATTGTAGCTTGAGTGGCCCTGTCACCCCTAATAAGGGCCACAGGGGCCACGCCCTAAAAACCTATTTTCATCTTCTTCTCCAGAACCATAAGGCCTAGAAAGCTGGAACTTTGTGTACAGACTCCTTGGCTAGTGAGGATTATAAATTGTAGCTTTGGTTGCCCTGTGACCCCTAATAAGGGCCACAGATGCCATGCCTTAAAAACCTATTTTCATCTTCTTCTTCCGAACCATGAGGCCTAGAAAGCTGACATTTTGTGTACAGACTCCTTGGCTAGTGAGGATTATAAATTGTAGCTTTGGTGGCCCTGTGACCTCTAATAAGGGCCACAGGGGCCACACCCTAAAAACCTATTTTCATCTTCTTCTCCAGAACAATAAGGCCTAGAAAGCTAAAACTTTGTGTACAGACTCCTTGGCTAGTGAGGATTTTAAATTGTAGCTTTAGTGGCCCTGTGACCCCCCTTATAAGGGCCACAGGGGCCACGCCCTAAAAACCTATTTTCATCTTCTTCTTCAGAACCATGATGCCTAGAAAGCTGAAACTTTGTGTATAGCCTCTTTGAAGAGTGAGGATTATAAATTGTAGCTTTGGTGGCCCTGTGACCCCTAATATGGGCCACAGGGGCCACACCCTAAAAACCTATTTTCATCTTCTTCTCCAGAACCATAAGGCCTAGAAAGCTGACATTTTGTGTACAGACTCCTTGGCTAGTGAGGATTATAAATTGTAGCTTTGGTGGCCCTGTGACCCCTAATAAGGGCCACAGGGGCCACACCCTAAAAACCTATTTTCATCTTCTTCTCAAGAACCATAAGGCCTAGAAAGTTGAAACTTTGTGTACAGACTCCTTGGCTAGTGAGGATTTTAAATTGTAGCTTTAGTGGCCCTGTGACCCCTAATAAGGGCCACAGGGGCCACGCCCTAAAAACCTATTTTCATCTTCTTCTCCAGAACCATGATGCCTAGAAAGCTGAAACTTTGTGTATAGCCTCTTTGAAGAGTGAGGATTATAAATTGTAGCTTTGGTGGCCCTGTGACCCTAATATGGGCCACAGGGGCCACACCCTAAAAACCTATTTTCATCTTCTTCTCCAGAACCATAAGGCCTAGAAAGCTGACATTTTGTGTACAGACTCCTTGGCTAGTGAGGATTATAAATTGTAGCTTTGGTGGCCCTGTGACCCCTAATAAGGGCCACAGGGGCCACACCCTAAAAACCTATTTTCATCTTCTTCTCCAGAACAATAAGGCCTAGAAAGCTAAAACTTTGTGTACAGACTCCTTGGCTAGTGAGGATTTTAAATTGTAGCTTTAGTGGCCCTGTGACCCCCCTTATAAGGGCCACAGGGGCCACGCCCTAAAAACCTATTTTCATCTTCTTCTTCAGAACCATGATGCCTAGAAAGCTGAAACTTTGTGTATAGCCTCTTTGAAGAGTGAGGATTATAAATTGTAGCTTTGGTGGCCCTGTGACCCCTAATATGGGCCACAGGGGCCACACCCTAAAAACCTATTTTCATCTTCTTCTCCAGAACCATAAGGCCTAGAAAGCTGACATTTTGTGTACAGACTCCTTGGCTAGTGAGGATTATAAATTGTAGCTTTGGTGGCCCTGTGACCCCTAATAAGGGCCACAGGGGCCACACCCTAAAAACCTATTTTCATCTTCTTCTCAAGAACCATAAGGCCTAGAAAGTTGAAACTTTGTGTACAGACTCCTTGGCTAGTGAGGATTTTAAATTGTAGCTTTAGTGGCCCTGTGACCCCTAATAAGGGCCACAGGGGCCACGCCCTAAAACCTATTTTCATCTTCTTCTCCAGAACCATGATGCCTAGAAAGCTGAAACTTTGTGTATAGCCTCTTTGAAGAGTGAGGATTATAAATTGTAGCTTTGGTGGCCCTGTGACCCTAATATGGGCCACAGGGGCCACACCCTAAAAACCTATTTTCATCTTCTTCTCCAGAACCATAAGGCCTAGAAAGCTGACATTTTGTGTACAGACTCCTTGGCTAGTGAGGATTATAAATTGTAGCTTTGGTGGCCCTGTGACCCCTAATAAGGGCCACAGGGGCCACACCCTAAAAACCTATTTTCATCTTCTTCTCCAGAACAATAAGGCCTAGAAAGCTAAAACTTTGTGTACAGACTCCTTGGCTAGTGAGGATTTTAAATTGTAGCTTTAGTGGCCCTGTGACCCCCCTTATAAGGGCCACAGGGGCCACGCCCTAAAAACCTATTTTCATCTTCTTCTCCAGAACCATGATGCCTAGAAAGCTGAAACTTTGTGTATAGCCTCTTTGAAGAGTGAGGATTATAAATTGTAGCTTTGGTGGCCCTGTGACCCCTAATATGGGCCACAGGGGCCACACCCTAAAAACCTATTTTCATCTTCTTCTCCAGAACCATAAGGCCTAGAAAGCTGACATTTTGTGTACAGACTCCTTGGCTAGTGAGGATTATAAATTGTAGCTTTGGTGGCCCTGTGACCCCTAATAAGGGCCACAGGGGCCACACCCTAAAAACCTATTTTCATCTTCTTCTCAAGAACCATAAGGCCTAGAAAGTTGAAACTTTGTGTACAGACTCCTTGGCTAGTGAGGATTATAAATTGTAGCTTGAGTGGCCCTGTCACCCCTAATAAGGGCCACAGGGGCCACGCCCTAAAAACCTATTTTCATCTTCTTCTCCAGAACCATAAGGCCTAGAAAGCTGGAACTTTGTGTACAGACTCCTTGGCTAGTGAGGATTATAAATTGTAGCTTTGGTGACCCTGTTGCCCCCAATAAAGGCAACAGGAATGTCCTTTAAATCTATTTTCATCTTCTTCTCCTGTAGTATAAGGCCTAGAAAACTGAAACTTGTCGCCTATATACTTAATTTTATGATTGGTGCCCCTGTGGCCTTTACAAAGGGGGAATCACATTGGCCACACTCTACAGCATAATTGATGATGTAGCCTGATGGCTCTATTTTTAAGAATATTGGCCTAGACATTGTGCAACTAGGTGTACAAAGAAATTCAATATATACTTGATTGCCCACAATTTAAGCGTCACAAGTTATTATGGAAGGTAGAAAATGTTTCCTTCCAAACAGTTCCCTTACACATAGTTCCCTTACACATTATTTTTAAATGGCATCCAGATCTATTACATGGTAAGATCTATCAGTTAATGAAATCATATTTTACCTTTTACATAGATTTATTTTCAAGCAACAACAATTTTAAGTTTGCCCTTCTTTCCTTTTCTGCATCTTGTGTAATTCCAATTATATAAGTAATGTAAATGTGAACTGTAAATATTTTGGGCAACTTATAACGAATCCCTTTCCATTCTGTGAATAAAATATGTTTAAATAAATAATCATGGCGACGAGTCTTTCAAGTAATGTCTTGCACCCTTCTCATTCTCAGTTCTCAAGTAATTTTATCTATCTATGTAATCTTATCTTTATTTAAAGTTTTAAAACATAACATTTGTATATGATTAAATAAATTGTGTTATTTGAACCGTTGACTTTGTACATGACTTTTGTCTCTTTCATTCTACCAGAAGTACCTTTTCAGTGCCTAAATAACATTGTGAATGGGGCTTTGCATACTTTCCAACGCCAATCGCAGATAGTGTATAAAGAAGAATAGTCTCTCATTCAACCAAGTGCCTAACATGACCTTTCCTTATGATATAAAGAGGACATAAAATGTCATGTTGTCAACATGATCCTTTCTCGTGACATAAGTTCATCTCTGTCCAAACAATAATTAATCTATATTGTGCACCCTTTTCTTGGACTTGCCAAAAGCTTGATATAAAACGACACACTCTGCGTGCTAATGCTGACTTTGAAGTTAAAGATGAAGAATATTTCTATAAGTGTGGTGCTCTTTGCTCTAAGTCCCAACTTGCCATACCTTCTCAAAATGTCACTAACTATCAATAATATTGCATGACGGATGACAGATTAAGTCACTTGTACAAGGGACTAAAGATTAAATATTCTTTCTATTTTGAGAATACGACTGAATAGTAGCCAGGAGCGGAATGTACAAAATCGAAAAATATAAGAATAAGCCCATTTAAAGATAATAATTGCACAATTTTCCATTAAACCATTTTCAAGAAAAAATGTCATGTTTACGTTTCCAAATTCGCCCTCTGGTTTTATCTTGTGGATATGCTTATATGACTAAATTAAATCTGCATATAATGTCAAATGAGGAATTCGAAGTTCTATTTCTATTCTATACATAGCGAGGTCGCATCAAATCTACGAACATACCTGAGATTACAGAGAAGAAACTTAACTCAATTCAAAATCTGTGAGGGTGGCGAGATAGTTTTCAGATATAGATTTTTAATTAATCAAAAACATGACTCTGCTTTACAATACACAAATATGTTTGCTTATATGCGATTGCCATATGATGAATGTGAGCAGGATTGGGAAGTTTATGTACATACAAATAGAAAGAGAAGATTATATTTTAAATTTGTCATGACATTTACAAAAGACCAATTTTTCAATGTGATTATCATTACATTTGTTGTATGCCATATACTTATCAAACAGATCTATAACATTTGGTACACATGACAGCTTGACGTAACTCATGCGTTTTGAAATGTTCTTTAACAACGACAGCATTAATTGCTGAATAGTTACCATATTATACCCCCGAATGATCACAGACAATTAGAGCAGAAGGGTGACACATTTTTCTACTTGGTGAGACTGTATCATGAGTTGGTTAGCTGCTGATGTGGTCATTCCTGGCGGTGTTGCCCTACTCTTAAGGTGTGGGTTTGAGTCCCTCACGAATATGTACTATTGAAGATGGTGCGAGCCCAAATATAACAACGTTACATTTGTTCACTATCTGAATGGCATTAACCGCTTATGATATCATTTATCGACAAAAAACAGTAACATGTGAATAGTTCTAATAAATGTACCCTTTATCATTATTACATGATTAAAAATATACTTTTCATGCATCAACCTAATTGATATGGTACCTTTCATTTCGAACTATGCAACAAAAACGTACTGTGTTAAATAATGACGATTCATTTATTAGGATGTTTAAACAGTGTTTTACATTGTTGTACTATAAGCTTTTAATGTTAGGCAAAGGCCGACTTTTTACGAAAGAAGAGATAAAGGAAACAAAGGATTGTACCACATCTGCTATTATATGCAAATGGCTATGTTTATAAATAAATTAATCGTCAAGAATTGTAATGGGACTTAATGACAAATTGAACATGCTACATAAGCATTTCAGCCTACAAGTAAAGTATTAAGAATTAACAGTGTAAAATAAAAACCAAAACCTTCCACAAAAGCAAACCTGTCCTTAGAATAGTATATGAGGATTGTTCTGTGATCTGTCTGGCCAATTACTCTATGCCGTAAACCGTGTCATGTAATATGAAAACGTAATTGTAGTAGACACAGATCAATGAGGAGTTTCTATTAATAACCTGCAGATTAGGTTTCCTCTCTAAAGATGGTATTGAAAGATCCATTTAACTGACATACAGCGGATCATATTTACTGAAGATTTGAAGTCAAAAGTGCGACAGTTTCTCTTCTGTCATCGGAACTTTAGTTAACGTTTACGTCACTATTGTTGATTAAATATAATCTGCTATGTTTTATTCAACGATAGATGCACAACAACGAGTTTTCTATTTCTTATAGGAGATATCCTTAACAATTACTCGCTTTTTTTATATATAATCAATTGAAAATAATGGTAATTTAAAGAAATACATTTTGAAAAAATGATGCCTCACTTCGTAGAACATATTCAGTAGCATTGGACGAGTCCATCATTATGTATAGGTGTGAGCGCTAGGTTAATAACAAAATCAAATGGATTGAACACTCAATTTGAATTTTATTTATTGAACATATACAATTAAATATTTGCTCTCAATATCTATTCTCTATGTCAGTGATATATGATTAGGTCTCGACTCGACAGACGCCATGATAAACAATAGATGCCCCCTCAAGTTTGATCAATGGACTTGACCAATATGACGTCATTTGATAAGTTATGTTCTAATAACTGAAATGACGTCATTAAGCTCGCGCATGGTTTATCGTCAAATAAGGCACATAGTCGGTCCCATTGTCTGCCATTGTTTAAATGCCGTGGGTATCTTATATTTAATTATAAAATTGTCTTTCAATATCACTTTGTCAATAACACAACAAATGCCATAACTTGAACCATTATTCACTTTTTTTGTCTCAACTGTCCTGCAAATTTGTTGAATAAAAAGAATATTTCATGTATGAATCTGTAATAACAAACTTTCATACAACAGATTTTTCAAAAATATGCAATTACATGAACTTATCAGAATAGAAAAAAAATCTACAAATATGAAATATACAATTTACATATCTTATGAAAATAGAACAAAATTGCAAAAACTTTTTAGGACATTTTATGAATGTCAGTTCATCTCTATTAAAAGTGGGATTGCTATGTAATATTGTTAACGCTGACCCAATGAAGCTTGTTATACATATGGATTTGCCCCTCCTAAAGCATAATAATGTGACATGAGATTTAAACCTAAATGCAAAATATGAAAGCGACGATTAAAAAAAAATCCGCAAATTGAATTGTGAGTTCTAAATCCATCTTATACATGTATATGACGCATACAATATTATTTCAACGAACTAGAATGAGTTTTATCTATCTTTCTACAGCTGCGTACATGTACCTTATGTTTCTTTACTTGCCGGTGTATCTGAGTGCAAATTTTGGTTTATTTGTACGTCAATTGAATAACTTCAGGAGATCTGAAAAAGGGGTCACTATTGTCCATGTGTAAAATAATTATTATCGAACTTGATATCGCGACCTGGTCTCTGATGGCAAGTTTCCAATTTTGGCAAGAAGAAATAATCAGATGGGGTCATATTATTGAAAATTTTATTTTCTTAAATTTCGATTAAAATACCCCATATGATCTCTCTGAGTCAAACATTAGCTCGGTTTTATTAACTTAGTTCAAAAGAACAAATATGACTTGTGTTTAAAGCTGTTCATCACTTGTGAAATATCTTATAGAGAAAAATAAAAAAATAGCTTTTTCGGAATACCTACTTCTGAACTCTCAAGTGACCTGCCAAATAACCAAGTAACGGTAATGTAGGAAATGCAGACATGTTAACATTTTTTTTAAAACTTATGTAGTTAATATTCATCATGATCTACTTAGTTCTGTCAATGCTAGGATGCCTAAAGAAAATGAAATATGTTTTATTTTCACCTGATAAAACCTATCAAAACGTTTCTAATATTTGTTACTTTGGGTTGAAAAACACCAAAGCAATTATTTCTTATATATCTTAATGAAAAAATATTAGTATAAAACCAAATAAGATTGTCAAATGTTGCCTGATACCCTTATATCCATTTGGTGGCATTAATAATTGCCGTGCTTAAGATAAATCATTATGAAATGTATGAGATTCACCATGACAAAATCTTGCAAGAAATCATGTTTAAATTTTTTATTTTATCATTACTATTTCATTTTTAGACATATGCCCTTTGAAGCTTTCTTACGCAAATGGATAACAATAATTTAAGGTTTTGCGCCCACTTGAATCTTTAAATCCCGATAATGCATACCCTCAAAGGCTTTGAAAGAAAACCATTAGGTCAAGAAAGTGCACTTATAAATTTCTGCTTACGGGGTACTTTTCTTTTAACTTTATTCTTGAACGACATATCTAGAAACTCAATACCCTTATGGCAGTATTGTATCGTGAATAAAAGTACATACTCAAAGTCTGGGAATATATATTGATGACATAATATAAGTTAATGATCTAAATCAATAATTTCAAATAATTTCTAATTCAGGTCCTGATGTTTCATTATGATTAATAAAATATTTGTTCCCAATATTTTGTGTTGTAGAAATATTAGATTGTCTAAGACACGGGAAAATACAATTATTGTAGTAGAAAACGAAGCTTTGCAATATAGTTTCTTTTGATAATCCTCTGAGTCAAATGTCTAGACATCAAAAGTCTCCCGTCCATATTCTGTCTATCTGTCTCATCTACACAAATATGATCTTAATCTATAATAATATTTTCTTCTAATTACATGGAAAAATGGAAAACTCCTAAAGAAATAAAGACAGAAGAATTTTTTAAACTTATCTTATCTCAATTTATGCTGTTTCTATAATCGGTTGTATGTAGAAACTTTTACTTTATCATATTGCAGATCTATATGTCACACAAGAAACAACACCATTTTTCAACAATGTGAAGGAAACTGTTCTTAACAAAATAAAAAATGATACCAACATTATGTTTATTGTTAAGCATAGGTTATGTAAACTGACAAATAAAAACCGAGCCAATAAAAGATATGAGTAAGTTTTCTTACAACATTATCATCCTTTATCCGATTATCATGCCTTAAAGAGAAACATAACAACAATGTTCTTTTTGAATTATGGTTCTCCGTGACCAATTCCATATTTTTAAAACCAAAAGAGAACATATGATAAAAAATGACACCTAACTATATTCTTTCAAGGTCAACACTTTTACCCTAAGGACAAATAGAGGATATCTGTCTTTTCTTGACTAATACCATGTTTATCTCATCGAGTGAGGTAGAAAGGTTATATTTTCACGAGTGGCGCAGCCACGAGTGAAAATATATAACTTTTCTACCTCACGAGATGAGATAAACATGGTATTTGTCAAGAATTGACGGATATTCTATTTATTATGTGGTTTTACCATTGTAATTACGTCCGAAAAGGGTCAATTTCACGCCGAGCGGCCGCTAGGAACAGCCCGTCACCACAGTAACACTGTGACGTCATAAGCCAATTCGCCGCGTGAGACCATTGTTTTATGACGTCAAATTATATCAGTCACCGTTCGCAGTGAAAATATAAGTTATTTTCACTGTAGCTTGATAGACAGTTTATTTCACTGATAAATTCCAGTATTTCATTGCTCGCCATATAATAAAAAGGACATATCTTATTGAACCACGAATTGATATAAACTAGATTTTTGGTGTGGTCTATGCGGTTCCTCGATAAGTAGGAGCAACAGGGTCACCAAATATTCATTTTTTGAATCCCAATTATCTGAGGAGTCTCTACAAAACGTTTCTAGGCTTGAATGACTCTGTAGAAGAAGACGGGTATACGTTTGAAGGGCATGGTCCCTGTGGCCCTTATCAATTAAAAGCCATCAATTTTAATCTTGCTCAGCCAAGAAGTATGTACACAAGACATTTTCCTTCTGGATAAGAAGATGAAAATAGGTTTTGATGGCGCGGCCCCTATTCTCCTTTCTCTCTATTCTCCACAGGGCCACCAAAGTTAAAAAAAATATTATCCTCACTCGTCTGTACACAAAGTTTCAGCTGTCTAGGCCTTATGCTTCTGTAGATGAAGACGAAAACAAAAGGCCAAACCTATAAATTATAATCCTCCCTATCCAAGGAGTCTGTACATAATATATCAGCTTTCTATCCCTTTTGGTTCTGAAAAGAAGTTGAAAATGCAAAAAGACAAGGACGGACGGACGGACGGACACCTGACGCCAAGGCATTTCAGGCCTGATGAGCTGAAAAGGCAATCTTTACAAAAATATTTTCAAAATTGTTTATCATGACTGAACTTCGTATGATTATGTACCTTAATGTCAAATTTGATCAAAATGTGATGATTACACTGTATTTAACATAGTCCTAATGTTTTGCCATAAACGGCAAATTTTACAAAAATGTTTTTAAACATTATTAATCATGACAAACCTTCATTTGATTCTGTAATTTTATTAATATTTGGAGAGAAAAGGAAAAGTGCCTGCATCAAGTCAACACAAGCACAACCGGAGCACATATGTAACTAGCGTACGTATTTATTCTAAATAAATATTTCATAATATGTAGTTAATAGCGTGAATAGTTTGATGATAAATAATTAATGAAGCCAATGCCATTGTCGTGGCACAAAACCATTAAATGCCACAAAATGCGTCATCGTAAACAAATGTTATACTTTTGACTCGCATTTTAATGCAAAGTTTCTCTCTTAGGCTTTCAATATTTTCCACTGAAAACGATGTCTCTGTTGATCTTAAGATAGCATACATTCCACGTTTTGTCAGGCATTATGCATTTGTTCGGTTCTCGCATCTATTCCAAGCAGATTTCCTACGTTTAAAACAATTGCATTTGTTTAAACTGATACATTATTCGTTACAGAGCGGCAGGCTCTGTTTTTGATGAACCGCAATAAAAAGATATTCTCAGATATTTGAAACAGAACTTGTACATGAATCAAGTGGAATTTGAAAGGCTTACGATAAATCGTGGTTGTGTATTATTAACAAATAATAAAATAAATAAGGAGCATGTCTCAGTGTCACTTGTAAATGTCATGTGCAAAATTCTTTCAAACACAATTTAAACTCTTCCGATTTCCATTATGCTGAAAATGTTAGCAATTAAATGGTAACATCAAGCAACAGCTTGTATTTGTCCTTGAAACATCACCATTAACATTAAAATATGAATTTATTATTTATGTGGTAGTAATACGATTATCAATGAACGTTTACATAGTTGGATTTACTCTATCATAAACAGGCACGGAGTGTTTCATATAAAACAATAAGATATGTTTTCAGAATCTAACTTTATGGGATTTTAGCTGATTGTTAGATCTACTTCAATCAGACTCATAAAACGAATCTAAGGAGCATGTGGATATTGTCAACACGATACTCTAATATACCAGCGCATGATCAGAGTTTTATATTTATTTAAAACAAGACTAGTAGTATCCCATTGACGTTGGAATCAGATAAAGACAAACATTTTAAGAAAAAAATACAATTCGATCCATATTCATTTCTCCAAAGATCTATTTCAATTCCTATTCTTAGATTCTGCACTTCAAACCATACTAGTTTTTTTACCAAGAGAGACTGGCCGGTGGCAGGGTATTGCAAGAAAATAACGTCCCTGGAAGTTATGCAATCAACAGTTTATTGGAGATAGGTTTCACTATATCTTCGCCCATATAGAATTTTTTTTTCGAGAACATTTCATCAATATGCAAATGTATGTTCGCTTTGTAAGATAATGACACCTTTGTGGTGTAAAAACTTTCAATGTCCAAGACACGGGGAAATAATATTGTAGTAGAAAACGATAATCTCTTGAATCAAATGTCTAGACATCAAAATACTCCCGTCCATATTCTGTTTATCTGTCTTATGTTATCTGATGCAGAGTTTTCACCCTTTATAGAAGTAATTGAAATGGATAATAGTGATCATGACTAAACGTCCCTATATACCATCGAATTAGGGAGGGTTATCAACTGTTTTTTGAGAGAGCCTTGTACATATATTTTGACCTTACACATGGTTGTAAATAAAGCATATTCAAAACGTAGACATTTTAAGTACACTGGTTTCAAGTTTTTGTAGTTGCAATGGTATATAGAAATATTTTGTATTTCTGAAATAATAATGCCTCCCTATGATCTGTTTTTATCACAGCCTAATCTGTCTTTAACTTGTAAGTTATTAGCTGTTATCGAAAACAATAAAGAAACTCATGTCAATCGGTACAAAATTGATGATGTGTGAACAGTTTCTTCGTATTAAGTAATTTTATTCCTTAGGTTGAATCTTTTGTAAGCATTTGAATTGAAATATAAGCACTTATCAAGTGATAAAGAGAGCATATGATAGTGCGATAAAGAGAGCATATGATAGTGTGTTAAATTCATTGGTAATGCATGACGTTCATCATCATCAGCATCATCATCATCATCATCATCACCATACCAATCAATAAAGGCATGACATGTTATTTTGTTTTTCTTTAAATTCAAAGGTAAATATTTTACTTTTTAAATAGGCGGCTCCTACAAATATGGCTACTAGATGGTGTATGCGGACCCACACATGTGTATAGATGTCCTGAGATTTTGTGTCAAGACTGCCAAAACAAACCTTTACCATGCTTAATGTCTCCTACAAAAAGTATACTGACATCTTCATGACCACTTGTTAAAACGAATATATAATTCTGAACCATCAAATCTAAGTGAAATGATTAATCTATCTTAATTATTCTGCTCTAACGGAAAATTCCCTGAAGAAATAAAAACTAAAGACATTATCAGTTCGGGTCATCCTAAGTTGCGCATCTTACAAATGACCATCTCTAAACCTAATGCATATTGTGTTAGATCATTTTAAGTTTTGTTATTGCCTTATGTTGAAATGATAACTTTCTGTTGGAACAAAAGGAATCATAAAGATATGCAATCAAATAGGAATACAACGTAAAACTATTTTGTAGAATGCAATCATGTGATCATGAAAACAACTTGACAAGCAGCTGACATGCCCCCCCCCCCCCCCCCAAATGGCACAATATGTATTGAATTTACTTATCGTATCTCAATGTCAGCTTTTTATATGTCGAAAATTCCAATGTATCATATTGCAGATTCATATGTCACACAAAAACACACACAATTTGTCAACAATATGATGGAAACTGTTCTTAACAAAATCATAAATGATACCAATATTATGTTTACTGTTGGACATAATGTTAAACTGACAAAAAAAAACCAAGCCAATAAAAATAGAGCCATTGGCTCTGTAGCTCATCAGGCTTCATTATCAACAAGTGAAGAAGCGAGCAAAGCTCACATACCCCCGCTCCCCACTTTGTTCAAAGAATTTCAAATAGTGAAACTGATTAATATTGGTTAAAGTATGATAGTTGAGTATACAGTAAGTCATTGTGTAAGTCTTCTTTCAACTGAAACCCAAATACCGAATTCATTAATAGGTTTTACAATTAAAAGGGTACATCTAGAGATAATGGTTGATCTTTGTTTCAAATTTGAGGTAGTTATCATGAATATTCTACGAGATGCACTGATGACAAAATTATTTTTGTTGAGTCACTTTGTAAGTTATGTTTTCCAAAGAAACCACAGAGAAGAAAATCCATATATATGGTTAAACTCTCACAAGGCATATCCAGCAATCACGATTGACATATGTAGCAAATTTGGTGAAGCTGAGATGTATATTTCATGAAATATGTTCAGGACAAAGTAATTATCATAGAATCACTGTTTTAGTCATGTTTCCAAAAATTAAAAAAATGTGATGGTCTAATCCTCAAATGACACATCTAGTGATCATGGTTGATAAGTGTATGAAGTTTGGTGAAGCTAGCATGAATAGTTTGGGAGATATGCTCCGGACAAAAGACTTAGTCGAAGAGTCACTGTTTTAGTCATGTTTCCATGGAAACCGCAAAAAATAAAAATAATTTGTTGGTCTAACCCTTAAAAGGCACAGCTAGGGATCATGATTGATAAGTGTATGAAGTTTGGTGAAGCTAGCATGAATAGTTTGGGAGATATGCTCCGGACAAAAGACTTGGTCGAAGAGTCACTGTTTCAGTCATGTTTCCATGGAAACCGCAAAAATAAAAATAATTTGTTGGTCTAACCCTTAAAAGGCACAACTAGGGATCATGATTGATAAGTGTATGAAGTTTGTGAAGCTAGCATGAATAGTTTGGGAGATATGCTCTGCACAAAACGACTTCCTCAAAGAGTCACTTTTTAGTCACGTTTCCATGGAAACCGCAAAAATGAAACTTCAGAAATAGTTCTAACCCTCAAAAGGCACAACAAGGGATCATGGTTGACATGTGTATGAAGTTTGATGAGGCTAGCATGCATAGTTGTGGAGATCTGCCCCGCACAAAGTTTTGGGACGGACGGACAGACGGACAGACGGACGGACGGAAAGAATGAACGCTATATACCCCCGCTTACGCTGTAAGGCGGGGGTATAATTATGCTTTATTAGGGGCAACAGGACCACCAAAGCTACAATTCATAATCCTCACAAGTCAAGGGGTCTGTACACAAAGTTTCAGCTTTTTAGGCCTCATGGTTCTGGAGAAGAAGATGAATATAGGTTTTTAGGTCGTGGCCCCTGTGGCCCTTATTAGGGGTCACAGAGCCATCAAAGCTACAATTTATAATCCTCACTAGTCAAGGGGTCTGTACACAAAGTTTTAGCTTTCTAGGCCTCATGGTTCTGGAGAAGAAGATGAAAATACGTGTTTAGGGCGTGGCCCCTGTGGCCCTTATTAGGGGTCACAGGGCCACCAAAGCTACAATTTATAATCCTCACTAGTCAAGGAGTCTGTACACAAAGTTTTAGGTTTCTAGGCCTCATGGTTCTGGAGAAGAAGATGAATATAGGTTTTAAGGCCGTGGCCCCTGTGGCCCTTATCAGGGGTCACAAGGCCACCAAATCTACAATTTATAATCCTCACTAGTCAAGGGGTCTGTACACAAAGTTTCAGCTTTCTAGGCCTCATGGTTCTGGAGAAGAAGATGAAAATAGGTTTTTAGGCCGTGGCCCCTGTGGCCCTTATTAGGGGTCACAGGGCCACGAAAGCTACAATTTATAATCCTCACTAATCAAAGGGTCTGTACACAAAGTTTTAGGTTTCTAGGCCTTATGCTCCTGGAGAAGAAGATGAAAATAGGTTTTTAGGGCGTGGCCCCTGTGGCCCTTATTACGGGTCACAGGGCCACCAAAGCTACAATTTTTTATCCTCACTAGCCAAGGAGTATGTACACAAAGTTTTAGGTTTCTAGGCCTTATGGTTCTGGAGAAGAAGTCGAAATTCCACAAAGTTTACGGACGGACGGATGGACGGACGGATGGACGGACGGATGGACGGACGGACGCCGGACACCATGCCATGCCATAAGCCCATCGGGCCTTACAGGCCAGATGAGCTAAAAAGGTATGAGTAAGTTTTATTACAACAATGATCAGTTTTAGTCCAATAATCAATGTCTTAAAAGATACATAACAACAATGTTCTTTTTTTGCTCTTCACGAACAATTTGATAATCTAAAACCGAAAGAGAACATATGATAAAAATTACTTCTCAATATATTCTTTCAAGTTCAACACTTTTACACAAAAGGACTAACTTGTTCACCAATATTTTCAAACTTGATAAAAAGGACGTATCCTCTCTAATAATGCATTATTATAGAAAGTTAATAAAAGCAAAATAGCAGATAGTGTTGAAATTCAGGACAGACAGGTTTCTAAGGCTTTAAGCTAAAAAAAATAGAGCCATGGGCTCTGTAGCTCATCAGACTTTTGATGGAAAAAAGGTTTGACCCCTGTGACCCCATTTAGGGTCATTGGGTCAAAAAATCTACAAGTTTGAATACCCATTGGCCAAGGAGTCTACACACAACTTTTTAGCTCTCTAGACCATTTGGAACTGGAGGAGAAGATGAAAATAGGTTTTGAAGGTTGTGACCCCTGTGACCCCATTTGGGGTCATGGGGTCACCAAACCTAAAATTTAGAATTCCCATTTGCCCAGGAGTCTACACACAACTTTTCAGCTCTCTAGACCTTTTGAAACTGGAGAAGGAGTAAAATATGTTTTTAAGGCTTTGACCCCTTTGACCCCAATTGGGGTCAAGGGGTAACCAAACCTAAAATTTAGAATCCTCATTGGCCAAGGAGTCTACACACAATTTTTTAGCTCTCTAGAACTTTTGGAACTGGAGAAAATGGAGTAAAATAGGTTTTAAAGATTTTGACCCCTGTGACCCCAATTGGGGTCAAGGGGTAACAAAACCTAAAATTTAGAATCCACATTGGCCAAGGAGTCTACATACAACTTTTTAACTCTCTCGACCTTTTGGATCTGGAGAAGAAGATGAAAATAGGTTTTTAAGGTTTTGACCCCTGTGACCCCAATTGGGGTCATGAGGTCATGAAATCTACAATTTAGAATCCCCATTGGCCAAGGAGTCTACACACAACTTTTTAGCTCTCTAGACCATTTGGAACTGGAGGAGAAGATGAAAATAGGTTTTTAAGGTTGTGACCCCTGTGACCCCAATTGGGGTCATGAGGTCACCAAACCTAAAATTTAGAATTCCCATTTGCCCAGGAGTCTACACACAACTTTTCAGCTCTCTAGAACTTTTGGAACTGGAGAAGATGGAGTAAAATAGGTTTTAAAGGTTTTGACCCCTGTGACCCCATTTGGGGTCAAGGGGTAACCAAACCTAAAATTTAGAATCCTCATTGGCCAAGGAGTCTACATACAACTTTTTAGCTCTCTCGACCTTTTGGATCTGGAGAAGAAGATGAAAATAGGTTTTTAAGGTTTTGACCCCTGTGACCCCATTTGGGGTCATGAGGTCATGAAATCTACAATTTAGAATCCCCATTGGCCAAGGAGTCTACACACAACTTTTTAGCTCTCTAGACCATTTGGAACTGGAGGAGAAGATGAAAATAGGTTTTTAAGGTTTTGACCCCTGTGACCCCATTTGGGGTCATGAGGTCATGAAATCTACAATTTAGAATCCCCATTGGCCAAGGAGTCTACACACAACTTTTTAGCTCTCTAGACCATTTGGAACTGGAGGAGAAGATGAAATTAGGTTTTGAAGGTTGTGACCCCTGTGACCCCATTTGGGGTCATGAGGTCATGAAATCTACAATTTAGAATCCTCATTGGCCAAGGAGTCAACACACAACTTTTCAGCTCTCTAGACCTTTTAGAATGGGAGAAGAAGATGAAAATAGGTTTTTAAGGTTTTGACCCCTGTGACCCCATTTGGGGTCATGAGGTCATGAAATCTACAATTTAGAATCCCCAATTGCCAAGGAGTCTCCACATCAAATTTGAGCTCTCTAGAGTCATTTGTTCTGGAGAAGAAGTCGAAAATGTGAAAAGTTTACGGATGGACGGACGGACGGATGGACGGACGGACGCCGGACGCCATGCCATGCCATAGACCTGATGAGCTAATTATAATCCTCTCTACTCCGATTTCCGCTTTCTAGAACTGATGCTTCTGGAGAGGAAGACGAATTTGAATTGAAATGGTTGTTAGTTAAAAAATTATGAGCCGGGCACAAATCGAACGGACGGACGGTGCCCATGTTGATACCCCCGCAACTTCGTTGTTGCGGGGAATAAAAGTGGATATTTACTCTCTTCACAAATAATGGTTAGATCACACTTTGATTAGCAAATGTCAATGACGGTATCCGGGTTGAAATTATCCATTGTATTGTGTACGTGCCCGGATGTACATGTAGTTGTTTGCACTGTTCATGTGCAGGTGTAAAGTGTGATAATGAATTCTTTTCATTTGAAACAAAATTTTTATTTTTCATATTCTAAATTGAAGAGTGCAATAGATTTTCCCTTAGCTTGAGGGGAATGACATTATTAATTTGCACGTACATGGTTTTATATGACTTGATGTGATTGGTAATCTAGCCTGACTCAATGATTTGCAAAGCTTATCTTACATTGACCACTCTCGTTCACATTACCAGCTTTCAAATTCAGGCAGGAAGTTTTGAATTATTGTCTATTGAGAAGTGGCACTGTTTTTATTAATTAATGCTTGTCACGACGACGTTTGAATAGTATTATAAGAAAAATAATGTATAGAAGTCATTGTATTGTTATATTCATGTTTTATTTGTAAATATATGAATATGTCATTTAACATTTTGTGCCTTACTTTGTCATGTCACATTAAGAAGATTAGGGATGACATGTCGAAACAATCATAAAGAGGAACCTATTTACCGTTGTGTATATTCAGTTCATAAAAGGACAGTACATGATTATGATTGCAGGACATGAAAATATACACTACCTTAAAATTATAGCAACACACAAGTTGTATTTATAATTTGCAACAACCTGACATTTCTGCAGGCTTCAGATCTACATCAAACTAATTGCATGCATGGAGCTACTGACAGTTATGTTAGATTTTGTAATTTTGAATTTCCCCATCGAAATAATTCAGGAAAATATAACTGATCAAACAATCCAACACAGTTTGAGTTTCCCTTTCAAATCAATAAATTCCACAAAGGACACGACTGCATCGTTTGACCTTTAAAGGGGCAGTAGCACGTTTTTTGATAATTTTATATTTTAAAATTTTTACTGATTATTGTATGTTAATGCTAAATGTATTATGTTGATAGTGTCATAAATCTCATTACACAAGCCAATCAACCATAGTCAGAGGACAAAGTATGAATATTAACATGAAATCCATTGGCGGCCATTTTTGTGTGAACACCTTTAATTCATTTTATGTAAGAAAAAGGAATCGCATGGCTAAACTTAACATTATTTATTTGAATTATTACTGCTCCATTTAGTTTAAATACATTGTCTTTCAATTTGAATTATTTATTTTTATTTTCCTGACATCACCATTTATTCCCCATAAAAACGTGCTACTGCCCCTTTAAGCATCTGACATGTGATTTTCATTTGAACAACTGCTAATTTATCTAACATCAACTCTCAATATTGAAACACTATCGCTTTCAGTGTTAATTAAAATATGTCTGCAAGATAGTCATTCCCTTTTAAACACATATCAACCATGTTTTCATTCATAAAAAAAAACAAGGACATTTTCTAGTCTTCCTGTAATTCTACTGTAGAATAGTTTAGATGTTCTAGTGACGCAAAACACGATACAGATGACGGGCATTCTATGACATATGGACAACGTTTTGGAATGTTTTGTTAACAATTTTAAAACAGTTCAAAGGGAAAACCACCTAACAACTTGAACACAATGTTTAGAATAAATGTTTGCTGGTATCAAGTGTAAAAGTGATAAATTTTGATGTGAAAACTGATTTTTTTAAAAGAATTAAATTAATTTAATGTATGTGATTAATGAAACAAATACTGTTGGGGGAAAAGTTCAAAAACAGTTTGTTATTGTGTCATATGTTGGTTACATAAATCTTGACTCATCCGTTATTATATCTGAGTTAATGGACATTATCAATTTGGTCGTAAAAACAATGATTACAAACATAACCTTAGCTCACGCTTTTATTGTGACAGCCAATGAAAGCGGGCGATTGCATGTTGGAGTTACTCCGATTAAGACGGTATGGTCGTTCTATTATCTAATTTGATGTGAGTACGTTGTTATAAAACTCCGATAGATAGTGCAACTTGTAGCTGCATAATTACTCTGTGTAGAATTCTGTGTAGACATGTTCGCTTTGCAAAAATACGTTTTTTACATTTCTGAAGTTTTACTCCTAACAAAGTCAACATTTGACGTCACATAAATGAAAATCTGAAAGTAAGTGTCTCTGGATTTGTTATCCTATTTTCTTTTGTAGTATTTCGATTTGTTGTGCAATAAGAGGCAACGGTACGAAAAAACGTAAAACTCTTGAAAGCGGCGATAAACCCTTTATCACTTCACTTCACCTCTTTTGGGAAAGAAAGGACAACTCTCTGGCAGCGGGCCGGGTTTGGGGGCTTGTTGTATCGTCCTGTTTCAATATGTAGAGAAAGGTTACCGCAACGTTATTTAGTGAGATTTCTTCTTGTGTTTCTGTGAGCTTTCAATACTCTGGTTGGCATTCCTTCTTGAATAACCTGTATGTTCTTAGCTTATTCCCATTGCCATTCTTCTTAACATTCCATAAATCAGCAAACCAGATGATTCTTCATCCAGTCTCTTCATGTTTCTTATTGACGCTCTAGGAGTCTCAGTAATATGGATGTCTAACTTCCTGCCTAATTGTCCAGCTTTATAGGAAAAGGATCCTCTTCTTCCTTTAGACCAATCATACAGTTTGGTCAGCAATTCGTCGTTATCACTCTTTGAAATCTTGATGTAAAAGCAAAATGCTTCGATACGTTGTTTAGTAAACATGGTAGGTGAGGTGTTTCGAGGAACCCTTAAGAAAAACCCGATTGCTCTGTGTTGACGATGACGTACAACCCCCAGATAGGAGCACAGTACAACAAGATTGGTTCAACTGTTGATTCATAAATCTTTTTGTAAACATCATAGTGCATATCTCAACACAGTTTGTACTTTGTTATGAGTTAAGATAGAGCTCTACTCGCACTCTTCGCTAGTTCTCTCACAGCATACTTCATATTCAAGTGTTCATTGAACCAAATACCTAAGTACTTGTAGGATTCTACCTAGGTAACACTGGACACTGAACGTTTAAAGCCGTCCTTTCTGTTTCTCTTTCTGTTGGTCACATAGTCAAGCATTTTCTGAAACTCTTCTTCTGCAGGGGCTATTACAACGACATCATGTGCATATAATAAAATAATAACAAGCATATCATTGACTGCTACTCCCTCATTTAAATTCGCGATCTCATTTGCTAAGTCATTAATATAGATTGAAAATAATGATGGAGATATGAGGCAGCCTTGCTTCACTCCTGTATTCACCTTGGAGAATGCCTCAGGTCAAATTCACTCTAACAACACTTGTTATGTCTTGATACATCGCCTGGATCAACGGAAACATTTCCCCCGTTGATTCCCGCTTTTAATATCTTATACCACAGACAATTTCTTTCAACATTATAAAGCCTTTTCAAGTCAATAAACTTGTAAAAGTGTTGTCCATCGTTGCCTTTAAAACTGTATATAGAGAGTAGATATGATCAAAACAGACGTCTCCACCTTCCTCAAATGCTCCAAACCTCTAAACAATACTATCATAAAGCACCATTAATGTTCTCTGTATAATATAACTTGAATATATAACCTATCAACTCCACAATTGAAGCAAACAAAATATTCAAAATTCTAAATGATTTGATGCTGAAACCCTTGAAAAAGACAAAGTCCAAATTGTTGCCATGGAAATAAAAAAGAATTGAATTTTTAAAAATCTATAACCTCCAAAAGGCACATCTACATGATATGGAGAGATAGTATACCAAGTGTGGTGATGATCGGTCACATAGTTTTAGAGATCTGCTCCGGAAACGAACACTACTCTTGAAAAAGACTAAGTCCAAATTGTTGCCATGGAAATAAAAAAAAAATTAAATTTTAAGAAATCTATTACCTCCAAAAGGCACATCTGCATGATATGGAGAGACAGTATACCAAGTTTGGTGATGATCGGTCACATAGTATAAGGGATATGCTCTGGAAACGAAATGGGAACGCCAACGCCGACGGGAGCTCAGCTAAAACCAATATGTCTCCCGACCCTTCGGGGGGAGACATAATTGCTAGTCTCCAACCGTTGATTGAACTTGTCGCCTCATGAATTCAGATTTTCAAAATCAGTTTTCCAGTGATCCAAGAATGCTTTTGTATCTATGATAACTGTTCCGTCATCAAGCAACACCTATTCCATTCTCTCCCCACAGAGGCAGATCAAGTCATGTTGATTTAGCCTCTGTTATACTACGCCGACTTTGTTGGATAGAATGGGAGATGTCTGATTGGAGGCAATCAAAGTTAGTTGTGCAAAAAGCGACGCTGTTTTTAAAACATCGTTTTAGCTACTGAATCAAGGCAAAAGAATTGTGATATGAACTACCCTTTCCATGCGAGAAGCGTTGTCATTTGATAAAGAAATTCAAATGGATTGTGATGCGTTTTTTTCCCGCCAGGGGAAACTGCCGGAACGACGGATTTTGGCGTAATACAACAGAGGCTAAATCAACATGACCTGATCTGCCTCTCTGGGGAGAGAATGCACATCTTCAGGGATAGTAACTTTCCTGTCATTCGATATACCAATCTTTCCAATGAGTTGCAAGAAGTTAGTACCCGCTTGATTTAGTTTATATTATGTTAGAATCGGTCAATCTAGTTAAAACTAGCTATAATGTTAATTTCCAATAAGTCATACATTAAATTATTGATATTTATGCTCATAATGTGTAAAATGCAATAAATACGCCCGATTCAAAGAAATCAGCCAGTTCTTTTTCCATTGGTTGATATCCGCGCATGCGCGACACGGACCAGGTGGATTAGTATTTAGATGGTTCGCAACACGGACCAGGTGGATTAGTAGCTAGATGGTTCGTGTACTACCCGCTGTGGTTTCATGGACACGAGATCGTTGGCATCATTGACACCTCAGCCGATAACATGATCGCTTCAGACCAGTTTGTGTCCAGTCTTACCGACAAAGCGGTGGCCTCCCGTGAAGTGTTAGTTAATTCACAATGCGGGACAAGCACTGGATATGAAGGAGAAAAGTGCAACACTACTGCGCAGAGTCTAACCCGCCTGGGCAATGGCCTACTCAACCCGACTCACCAGGAGCCCCCCATCGAGCCCGGTCAGGGACGACTCCCAAACCCGAAGAATAGTGGATCTGAAGGAGGACACAATAGAGTGCGGCCGTGAAGAGGATACAGCCCAACAGCCAGTCGAGGAGCCCCTCCTAGACTCATGGGAAGACGATTCATCAGGAGAAGAGCAGGCTTCGAAAAGAGACTGGGCCGCCGATTCCTTCTCCGAATATCTGACAGAGGATATGTGGCCGTCCCGATCTGTCCAACAGCCCCGGAGACTCAGCCCAAGGGAGAGAACCTTCCGACAACCGTACCGGAGGACAAGCCCACCCGCCCGAAGAGGTCCCGTGGAGCAGAGGCGAGACCTAAAAGGCAGCGGGACCTTTCCAGCTCCGACGACTCCTGGGTACGCTACATACCTGCGGGGGACGATGCACATGTGGAATATCAAAGGTCTACTCCCAAGCAATCAAAAAGTATGACAAAGGTTAAAGTTTTTTTGTGACAGACAGACGGACTTGGCAAAAACAATATGCCCCGGAAACTCCGATTCGGGGAGATAAAAAGATAAGACAGCCCAACGGCAGGGAAGTTAAGACGAGACACATGGTAACATTATAAATTATTATAGATATTTGATTATTATAGAGTTCTGCAATGAAGCAAAAACGTAAAATAAGAATCGTTCTTCAAAGACATCAACTCATCAAACATCAAAAACACAGAAAAACAATGAAGGGCTAGAAAGAAAGTGTGAAATCATTGAAAATTAATCGGAAAACTATCTTGAAACAGTCGACTACAAGACAGGTTAGAAGCTTTGGTAAAGAATGAAACCTTTAATGAGCTACTATAACTAAAAGGAGATACGATGATAAGAGTCGCTTCAAGATGAAAAAGAGCTTAAATGAAGGAAGCAATTTCACTTAATTATACTTTTTGTTCCGCTCATAACTCAAATACTGTTTGTTCAAATGTCACAAAACTTCATATGTGTAATCACTATGGTCACTAGATATGCCTTTTTAGCTCATCTGGCCTGTAAGGCCCGATGGGCTTATGGCATGGCATGGTGTCCGGCGTCCGTCCGTCCGTCCATCCGTCCATCCGTCCATCCGTCCGTAAACTTTGTGGAATTTCGACTTCTTCTCCAGAACCATAAGGCCTAGAAAGCTGAAACTTGTGTACAGACTCCTTAGCTAGTGAGGATTATAAATTGTAGCTTTGGTGGCCCTGTGACCCCTAATAAGGGCCACAGGGGCCACACCCTAAAAACCTATTTTCATCTTCTTCTCCAGAACCATAAGGCCTAGAAAGCTTAAACCTTGTATACAGAGTCCTTGGCTAGTGAGGATTATAAATTGTAGCTTTGGTAGCCCTGTGACCTAATGGGCCACACCCTAAAAACCTATTTTCATCTTCTTCTTCAGAACCATAAGGCCTAGAAAGCTGAAACTTTGTGTACAGACTCCTTGGCTAGTGAGGATTATAAATTGTAGCTTTGGTAGCCCTGTGATCCCTAATAAGGGCCCCAGGGGCCACACCCTAAAAACCTATTTTCATCTTCTTCTCCAGAACCATAAGGCCTAGAAAGCTGAAACTTTGTGTACAGACTCCTTAGCTAGTGAGGATGATAAATTGTAGCTTTGGTGGCCCTGTGACCCCTAATAAGGGCCACAGGGGCCACACCCTAAAAACCTATTTTCATCTTCATCTCCAGAACCATAAGGCCTAGAAAGCTGAAACCTTGTGTACAGACTCCTTGGCTAGTGAGGATTATAAATTGTAGCTTTGGTAGCCCTGTGACCCCTAATAAGGGCCACAGGGGCCACGCCCTAAAAACCTATTTTCATCTTCTCCAGAACCATAAGGCCTAGAAAGCTGAAACTTTGTGTACAGACTCCTTAGCTAGTGAGGATTATAAATTGTAGCTTTGGTGGCCCTGTGACCCCTAATAAGGGCCACAGGGGCCACACCCTAAAAACCTATTTTCATCTTCATCTCCAGAACCATAAGGCCTAGAAAGCTGAAACCTTGTGTACAGACTCCTTGGCTAGTGAGGATTATAAATTGTAGCTTTGGTAGCCCTGTGACCCCTAATAAGGGCCACAGGGGCCACGCCCTAAAAACCTATTTTCATCTTCTTCTCCAGAACCATAAGGCCTAGAAAGCTGAAACTTTGTGTACAGACTCCTAGTCTAGTGAGGATTATAAATTGTAGCTTTGGTTGCCCTGTGACCCCTAATAAAGGCAACAGGAACGTCCTTCAAATCTATTTTCATCTTCTTCTCCTGAAGTATAAGGCCTAGAAAACTGAAACTTGTCGCCTATATATACTTAATTTTATGATTGGTGCCCCTGTGGCCTCTACAAAGGGAGTATCATTGGCCACATTCTACAGCATAATTGATGATGAAGCCTGATGAGCTACAGAGCCAATGGCTCTATTTTTTTATATTTCGGTTAGATTCCCTCATTATTATTTTAGATTTTAGACTTATTTGTTGTAGAAGTGACTGTTTGATGAAAAGGACAGAGGATATGTGGCCGTCCCAATCAGTCCAACAGCCCCGGAGACTCAGCCCAAGGGAGAGAACCTTCCGACAACCGTACCGGAGGACAAGCCAACCCGCCCCGAAGAGGTCCCGTGGAGCAGAGGCGAGACCTAAAAGGCAGCGGGACCTTTCCAACATCGAAAACACAGAAAAACAATGAAGGCCTAGAAAGAAAGTGTGAAATTGTAATGAACAGCGGTTTTACCTGTGTATTCGCTAGACTGATGCCTGTGTGTTGCCTCCTCTGTAACACGAGATCCGGGATGGAAGTGGCCGGGGGTTTCCCTCCGGTTTGTTCACAGTGGTATGATCTGGAATGGGACTTCCGGTTGCACATGCGCAACACATGTGGATGTGGGGCGTTTGGAATGATTCGGCTTACTCCGTAACGAACAACTGGAATAGGTCGGGACTGCATTTGTTTTCGACTGGACTATTTCGTACAATGAATGTGCGGGCGGAAATTGTGAGTAGGCGGACTCGCCTATATAAGGCAGGCAGTGCACTTGGATCAGCACACGTGTTTGGATTGGCGCCACGATGATGCTCGTTACCCCATTATTGTGTCAGGTAACTTTATATTAGTTCTGTCAGTCACATCATTTAGTAGTGTTGCTTCTTAGAAATAATTATGTAACTTGAAGTAGTATTTGTGAACATGTTATCACTTTGCTTTTTGTCAGCCATGGCATAGTATGCTTACTGGACCACTTGCGTTTCCAAACCGCCATCTTGTTTCGACTTAGCTATTGTTTATATTCTTGTATTTTGCTGAATTCGTTTGTGCAGACCTTTTGAGCTAAACGTTCTCGCTTCTTGACCAGTGTGGTATATTCCTGTCTTAAAACATATTTTACATTTTTCATAGAACATTTCCAGACATATAACATGTCCTAGTAATAATCACGACCTTGTATCAGTCTGTTAAACCACATTTCACATTTTTCATAGAACACTTTTTATGGCATATAGCACGTTTTGTTGGTAACTATCACTTTGTACAAGTTTGCCAAGACACACTTACATCTTGAACGTACATCTTGTGGCATATAGCACGTCTTGTTGGTATTTATCACTTTGTATAAGTTTGCCAAGATACACTTACATCTTGTACGTACGACTTGTGACATATAGCACGTCTTGTTGGTAACTATCACTTTGTACAAGTTTGCCAAGACACACTTACATCTTGAACGTACATCTTGTGGCATATAGCACGTCTTGTTGGTAACTATCACTTTGTATAAGTTTGCCAGGATACAATTACATCTTGAACGTACATCTTGTGACATATTACACGTCTTGTTGGCAACCATCTCTTTGTACCAGTTTGCTAAGATACAACCACATACTGAAAGAATCTGGTGAGACATATAACAAGTAACTTGGTACAAGTTTGTCGAGTCACATTTACACTGTGAAGGTATCTTTTGACATAACATGGCCTGGCGATAATTGTTAACTGTGTACAAGTCGTCGAGTCACATTTACATTGTGAAGGTATCTTTGAGCCCTAGCAAGTCGTGTTGATTGTTAGACATTGGAATATGAGCAGAACGATATACACTCGTTGACCGTTTGAAGTGTTTAACTAGTCTTGAGATTCTGAAACACCTTACATGTATTAAATAAATATGTAGAGTAGACTTTCTGTGTTGTTCCTTATTTTGCATGCGAAGGTTTGTTCTGAGGCGACAGCTTCCCGGTTCTCACACACACAGTTCTAAGGGTAAACCTTTATGTGAGATCAGGAAATTACATTCCTGGGGCGGGTAAGAATAAGACATTGGCGTCGTCGGCAGGATAATATTTCATATTTAAGGGCGAAAGTTGTGTGTATGAGGCCAGGTAGTTAAGAGCAAACTTCTCGTATTTATTAAGATATGTTAGGTTAGGTAAGTTTAAGTTAGATAGTTAGTTAGGTAGATTAAGTTAGATAATTGTGACTGACAGAGAGGTATTTTGTACGAGTGCGGAATAACGACCCTCATCTTAGTCTTAGTTAGCGCCATGCAGTATTAGCCTTTAGTTTTTCTTATATATAGAATTTGGTACGGTAAACGTTTATTTTATAATTTAATAGAGTAGGTTAGTTTGCTAGATGGGATAAAATAAATAGGCTTGTTATTTTTAGTCAGTAATTAGCACATAGAAATTTTGATAGTTTGATTAGTCGATTGAATGAATACATCCAATGTAGCAATTTCCATCAAGTCCGTCCGATTTAGCACAACATTCTACGTGTCCTGTAGTTTGTAGCAATATGGCTTCTGGTGGGGATACTTTTGATCAGTTTTCCTGGCCTGAGACGCTTGGTTCACAGACTCCTAAGACTTTCGGTAGGGGACAGAATTTGGTGTTTTCAACTCTAGGGATAAGGACATGGTAGGTGGAGCTAGCCCAGGGTCCTTAAGTAGTACTTTGTTGCCAGAAGTATTTACTGGGGAGAAGATGGAAGAGTGGCAAGATTGGATAGATACTTTTGAGATGTTTTGGGATCTGAATGGGTGGAGTGAGGGCACGGTTTTTGGGAATAAGACTTACAGACTTACTTACGTCAAAGACATCAACTCATCAAACATCGAAAACACAGAAAAACAATGAAGGGCTAGAAAGAAAGTGTGAAATCATTGAAAATTAATCGGAAAACTCTCTTGAAACAGTAGACTACAAAACAGGTTAGAAGCTATTGTAAAGAATGAAACCTTTAATGAGCTACTATAACTAAAAGGAGATACGATGATTAGTCGTTTCAAGATGACAAAGAGCTTAAATGAAAGAAGCAATTTCACTTAATTATACTTTTTGTTCCGCTCATAACTCGAATATTGTTTGTTCAAATGTCACAAAACTTCATATGTGTAATCACTATGGTCACTAGATGTGCCTTTTTTATATTTCGGTTAGATTCCCTCTTTATTATTTTAGATTTTAGACTTATTTGTTGTAGAAGTGACTGTTTGATGAAAAGGACAGAGGATATGTGGCCGTCCCGATCAGTCCAACAGCCCCGGAGACTCAGCCCAAGGGAGAGAACCTTCCGACGACCCGTACGGGAGGACAAGCCCACCCGCCCCAAAGAGGTCCCTAGGAGCAGAGGTGAGACCTAAAAGGCAGCAGGACCTTTCCAGCTCCGACGACTCCTGGCTACGCTACATACCCGAGTGGGCCGATGCACATGTGGAATATCAAAGGTCTACTCCCAAGCAATCCAAAGTTATGAGCAAGGTTAAAGTTTTTTTGTGACAGACAGACGGACTGGGCAAAAAAAATATGCCCCGGAAAAAATAAATAGGCTTGTTATTTTTAGTCAGTAATTGATTAGCACATAGGGTTTTTGATAGTTTGATAAGTCGATTGAATGAATACATCCAATGTAGCAATTTCCATCAAGTCCGTCCGATTTAGCACAACATCCTACGTGTCCTGTAGTTTGTATTAATATGGCTTCTGGTGGGGATAAGTTTGATCAGTTTTCCTGGCCTGAGACGCTTGGTTCACAGACTCCTAAGACTTTCGGTAGGGGACAGAATTTGGTGTTTTCAACTCCTAGGGATAAGGACATGGTAGGTGGAGCTAGCCCAGGGTCCTTAAGTAGTACTTTGTTGCCAGAAGTATTTACCGGGGAGAAGATGGAAGAGTGGCAAGATTTGATAGATATTTTGGAGATGTTTGCGGATCTGAATGGGTGGAGTGAGGGCACGGTTTTTGGGAATAAGACTTACAGACTAACTTACTTCAAAGACATCAACTCATCAAACATCGAAAACACAGAAAAACAATGAAGAGCTAGAAAGAAAGTGTGAAATCATTGAAAATTAATCGGAAAACTCTCTTGAAACAGTCGACTTCAAGACAGGTTAGAAGCTTTGGTAAAGAATGAAACCTTTAATGAGCTACTATAACTAAAAGGAGATACGATGATAAGAGTCGCTTCAAGATGAAAAAGAGCTTAAATGAAGGAAGCAATTTCACTTAATTATACTTTTTGTTTCGCTCATAACTCGAATACTGTTTGTCAAAATGTCATAAAACTTCATATGTGTAATCACTATTGTTACTAGATGTGCCTTTTGTATATTTCGGTTAGATTCCCTCATTATTATTTAAGATTTTAGACTTATTTGTTGTAGAAGTGACTGTTTGATGAAGAGGACAGAGGATATGTGGCCGTCCCGATCAGTCCAACAGTCCCGGAGACTCAGCCTAAGGGAGAGAACCTTCCGACAACTGTACCGGAGGACAAGCCCACCCGCCCCGAAGAGGTCCCTAGGAGCAGAGGCGAGACGGAAAAGGCAGCAGGACCTTTCCAGATCCGACGACTCGTGGCTACGCTACATACCTGAAGGGGCCGATGCACATGTGGAATATCAAAGGTCTACTCCCAAGAAATCCAAAGTTATGAGCAAGGTTAAATTTTTTTTGTGACAGACAGACGGACTGGGCAAAAACAATATGCCCCGGAAAAAATAAATAGGCTTGTTATTTTTAGTCAGTAATTGATTAGCACATAGGGTTTTTGATAGTTTGATAAGTCGATTGAATGAATACATCCAATGTAGCAATTTCCATCAAGTCCGTCCGATTTAGCACAACTTCCTACGTGTCCTGTAGTTTGTAGCAATATGGCTTCTGGTGGGAAAAGTTTGATAAGTTTTCCTGGCCTGAGACGCTTGGTTTACAGACTCCTAAGACTTTCGGTAGGGGACAGAATTTGGTGTTTTCAACTCCTAGGGATAAGGACATGGTAGGTGAAGCTAGCCCAGGGTCCTTAAGTAGTACTTTGTTGCCAGAAGTATTTACTGGGTAGAAGATGGAAGAGTGGCAAGATTGGATAGATACTTTTGAGATGTTTGGGGATCTGAATGGGTGGAGTGAGGGCACGGTTTTTGGGAATAAGACTTACAGACTAACTTACGTCAAAGACATCAACTCATCAAACATCAAAAACACAGAAAAACAATGAAGGGCTAGAAAGAAAGTGTGAAATCATTGAAAATTAATCGGAAAACTCTCTTGAAACAGTCGACTACAAGACAGGTGAGAAGCTTTGGTAAAGAATGAAACCTTTAATGAGCTACTATAACTAAAAGGAGATACGATGATAAGAGTCGTTTCAAGATGACAAAGAGCTTAAATGAAGGAAGCAATTTCACTTAATTATACTTTTTGTTCCGCTCATAACTCGAATATTGTTTGTTCAAATGTCACAAAACTTCATATGTGTAATCACTATGGTTACTAGATGTGCCTTTTGTATATTTCGGTTAGATTCCCTCATTATTATTTAAGATTTTAGACTTATTTGTTGTAGAAGTGACTGTTTGATGAAGAGGACAGAGGATATGTGGCCGTCCCAATCAGTCCAACAGCCCCGGAGACTCAGCCTAAGGGAGAGAACCTTCTGACAACCGTACCAGAGGACAAGCCCACCCGCCCCGAAGAGGTCCCGTAGAGCAGAGGCGAGACCTAAAAGGCAGCAGGACCTTTCCAGCTCCGACGACTCCTGGGTACGCTACATATCTGAGGGGGGCGATGCACATGTGGAATATCAAAGGTCTACTCCCAAGCAATCCAAAGTTATGAGCAAAGTTAAAGTTTTTTTGTGTCAGACAGACGGACTGGGCAAAAACAAAATCCCCCGAAAAAATCCGATTCGGGGGCATAAAAAGATAAGACAGCCCAACGGCAGGGAAGTTAAGACGAGACACATGATAACATTATAAATTATTATAGATATTGGATTATTATAGAGTTCTGCCATGAAGCAAAAACGTAAAATAAGAATCGTTCTTCAAAGACATCAACTCATCAAACATCGACAACACAGAAAAACAATGAAGGGCTAGAAAGAAAGTGTGAAATCTTTCGACGACCGTACCGGAGGACAAGCCCACCCGCCCCAAAGAGGTCCCTAGGAGCAGAGGTGAGACCTAAAAGGCAGCAGGACCTTTCCAGCTCCGACGACTCCTGGGTACGCTACATACCCGAGTGGGCCGATGCACATGTGGAAAATCAAAGGTCTACTCCCAAGCAATCCAAAGTTATGAAGTATTTACCGGGGAGAAGATGGAAGAGTGGCAAGATCGGATAGATACTTTTGAGATGTTCGCGGATCTGAATGGGTGGAGTGAGGGCACGGTTTTTGGGAATAAGACTTACAGACTTACTTACTTCAAAGACATCAACTCATCAAACATCAAAAACACAGAAAAACAATGAATGGCTAGAAAGAAAGTGTGAAATCATTGAAAATTAATCGGAAAACTCTTTTGAAACAGTAGACTACAAAACAGGTTAGAAGCTATTGTAAACAATGAAACCTTTAATGAGCTACTATAACTAGAAGGAGATACGTTGATAAGAGTCGTTTCAAGATGACAAAGAGCTTAAATGAAGGAAGCAATTTCACTTAATTATACTTTTTGTTCCGCTCATAATTCGAATACTGTTTGTCAAAATGTCATAAAACTTCATATGTGTAATCACTATGGTTACTAGATGTGCCTTTTGTATATTTCGGTTAGATTCCCTCATTATTATTTAAGATTTTAGACTTATTTGTTGTAGAAGTGACTGTTTGATGAAGAGGACAGAGGATATGTGGCCGTCCCAATCAGTCCAACAGCCCCGGAGACTCAGCCCAAGGGAGAGAACCTTCCGACAACTGTACCGGAGGACAAGCCCACCCGCCCCGAAGAGGTCCCTAGGAGCAGAGGCGAGACGGAAAAGGCAGCAGGACCTTTCCAGATCCGACGACTCGTGGCTACGCTACATACCTGAAGGGGCCGATGCACATGTGGAATATCAAAGGTCTACTCCCAAGAAATCCAAAGTTATGAGCAAGGTTAAATATTTTTTGTGACAGACAGACGGACTGGGCAAAAACAATATGCCCCGGAAAAAATAAATAGGATTGTTATTTTTAGTCAGTAATTGATTAGCACATAGGGTTTTTGATAGTTTGATAAGTCGATTGAATGAATACATCCAATGTAGCAATTTCCATCAAGTCCGTCCGATTTAGCACAACTTCCTACGTGTCCTGTAGTTTGTAGCAATATGGCTTCTGGTGGGAAAAGTTTGATCAGTTTTCCTGGCCTGAGACGCTTGGTTCACAGACTCCTAAGACTTTCGGTAGGGGACAGAATTTGGTGTTTTCAACTCCTAGGGATAAGGACATGGTAGGTGAAGCTAGCCCAGGGTCCTTAAGTAGTACTTTGTTGCCAGAAGTATTTACTGGGTAGAAGATGGAAGAGTGGCAAGATTGGATAGATACTTTTGAGATGTTTGGGGATCTGAATGGGTGGAGTGAGGGCACGGTTTTTTGGGAATAAGACTTACAGACTAACTTACGTCAAAGACATCAACTCATCAAACATCAAAAACACAGAAAAACAATGAAGGGCTAGAAAGAAAGTGTGAAATCATTGAAAATTAATCGGAAAACTATCTTGAAACAGTCGACTACAAGACAGGTTAGAAGCTTTGGTAAAGAATGAAACCTTTAATGAGCTACTATAACTAAAAGGAGATACGATGATAAGAGTCGCTTCAAGATGAAAAAGAGCTTAAATGAAGGAAGCAATTTCACTTAATTATACTTTTTGTTCCGCTCATAACTCAAATACTGTTTGTTCAAATGTCACAAAACTTCATATGTGTAATCACTATGGTCACTAGATATGCCTTTTTTTATATTTCGGTTAGATTCCCTCTTTATTATTTTAGATTTTAGACTTATTTGTTGTAGAAGTGACTGTTTGATGAAAAGGACAGAGGATATGTGGCCGTCCCGATCAGTCCAACAGTCCCGGAGACTCAGCCCAAGGGAGAGAACCTTCCGACGACCGTACCGGAGGACAAGCCCAACCGCCCCAAAGAGGTCCCTAGGAGCAGAGGTGAGACCTAAAAGGCAGCAGGACCTTTCCAGCTCCGACGACTCCTGGGTACGCTACATACCCGAGTGGGCCGATGCACATGTGGAAAATCAAAGGTCTACTCCCAAGCAATCCAAAGTTATGAGCAAGGTTAAAGTTTTTTTGTGACAGACAGACGGACTGGGCAAAAACAATATGCCCCGGAAAAAATAAATAGGCTTGTTATTTTTAGTCAGTAATTGATTAGCACATAGGGTTTTTGATAGTTTGATAAGTCGATTGAATGAATACATCCAATGTAGCAATTTCCATCAAGTCCGTCCGATTTAGCACAACATCCTAAGTGTCCTGTAGTTTGTATTAATATGGCTTCTGGTGGGGATAAGTTTGATCAGTTTTCCTGGCCTGAGACGCTTGGTTCACAGACTCCTAAGACTTTCGGTAGGGGACAGAATTTGGTGTTTTCAACTCCTAGGGATAAGGACATGGTAGGTGGAGCTAGCCCAGGGTCCTTAAGTAGTACTTTGTTGCCAGAAGTATTTACCAGGGAGAAGATGGAAGAGTGGCAAGATCGGATAGATACTTTTGAGATGTTCGCGGATCTGAATGGGTGGAGTGAGGGCACGGTTTTTGGGAATAAGACTTACAGACTTACTTACTTCAAAGACATCAACTCATCAAACATCAAAAACACAGAAAAACAATGAATGGCTAGAAAGAAAGTGTGAAATCATTGAAAATTAATCGGAAAACTCTCTTGAAACAGTAGACTACAAAACAGGTTAGAAGCTATTGTAAACAATGAAACCTTTAATGAGCTACTATAACTAGAAGGAGATACGTTGATAAGAGTCGTTTCAAGATGACAAAGAGCTTAAATGAAGGAAGCAATTTCACTTAATTATACTTTTTGTTCCGCTCATAATTCGAATACTGTTTGTCAAAATGTCATAAAACTTCATATGTGTAATCACTATGGTTACTAGATGTGCCTTTTGTATATTTCGGTTAGATTCCATCATTATTATTTAAGATTTTAGACTTATTTGTTGTAGAAGTGACTGTTTGATGAAGAGGACAGAGGATATGTGGCCGTCCCAATCAGTCCAACAGCCCCGGAGACTCAGCCCAAGGGAGAGAACCTTCCGACAACTGTACCGGAGGACAAGCCCACCCGCCCCGAAGAGGTCCCTAGGAGCAGAGGCGAGACGGAAAAGGCAGCAGGACCTTTCCAGATCCGACGACTCGTGGCTACGCTACATACCTGAAGGGGCCGATGCACATGTGGAATATCAAAGGTCTACTCCCAAGAAATCCAAAGTTATGAGCAAGGTTAAATTTTTTTTGTGACAGACAGACGGACTGGGCAAAAACAATATGCCCCGGAAAAAATAAATAGGATTGTTATTTTTAGTCAGTAATTGATTAGCACATAGGGTTTTTGATAGTTTGATAAGTCGATTGAATGAATACATCCAATGTAGCAATTTCCATCAAGTCCGTCCGATTTAGCACAACTTCCTACGTGTCCTGTAGTTTGTAGCAATATGGCTTCTGGTGGGAAAAGTTTGATCAGTTTTCCTGGCCTGAGACGCTTGGTTCACAGACTCCTAAGACTTTCGGTAGGGGACAGAATTTGGTGTTTTCAACTCCTAGGGATAAGGACATGGTAGGTGAAGCTAGCCCAGGGTCCTTAAGTAGTACTTTGTTGCCAGAAGTATTTACTGGGTAGAAGATGGAAGAGTGGCAAGATTGGATAGATACTTTTGAGATGTTTGGGGATCTGAATGGGTGGAGTGAGGGCACGTTTTTTTGGGAATAAGACTTACAGACTAACTTACGTCAAAGACATCAACTCATCAAACATCAAAAACACAGAAAAACAATGAAGGGCTAGAAAGAAAGTGTGAAATCATTGAAAATTAATCGGAAAACTATCTTGAAACAGTTGACTACAAGACAGGTTAGAAGCTTTGGTAAAGAATGAAACCTTTAATGAGCTACTATAACTAAAAGGAGATACGATGATAAGAGTCGCTTCAAGATGAAAAAGAGCTTAAATGAAGGAAGCAATTTCACTTAATTATACTTTTTGTTCCGCTCATAACTCAAATACTGTTTGTTCAAATGTCACAAAACTTCATATGTGTAATCACTATGGTCACTAGATATGCCTTTTTTTATATTTCGGTTAGATTCCCTCTTTATTATTTTAGATTTTAGACTTATTTGTTGTAGAAGTGACTGTTTGATGAAAAGGACAGAGGATATGTGGCCGTCCCGATCAGTCCAACAGTCCCGGAGACTCAGCCCAAGGGAGAGAACCTTCCGACGACCGTACCGGAGGACAAGCCCACCCGCCCCAAAGAGGTCCCTAGGAGCAGAGGTGAGACCTAAAAGGCAGCAGGACCTTTCCAGCTCCGACGACTCCTGGGTACGCTACATACCCGAGGGGGCCGATGCACATGTGGAATATCAAAGGTCTACTCCAAAGCAATCCAAAGTTATGAGCAGGGTTAAAGTTTTTTTGTGACAGACAGACGGACTGGGCAAAAACAATATGCCCCGGAAAAAATAAATAGGCTTGTTATTTTTAGTCAGTAATTGATTAGCACATAGGGTTTTTGATAGTTTGATAAGTCGATTGAATGAATACATCCAATGTAGCAATTTCCATCAAGTCCGTCCGATTTAGCACAACATCCTAAGTGTCCTGTAGTTTGTATTAATATGGCTTCTGGTGGGGATAAGTTTGATCAGTTTTCCTGGCCTGAGACGCTTGGTTCACAGACTCCTAAGACTTTCGGTAGGGGACAGAATTTGGTGTTTTCAACTCCTAGGGATAAGGACATGGTAGGTGGAGCTAGCCCAGGGTCCTTAAGTAGTACTTTGTTGCCAGAAGTATTTACCGGGGAGAAGATGGAAGAGTGGCAAGATCGGATAGATACTTTTGAGATGTTCGCGGATCTGAATGGGTGGAGTGAGGGCACGGTTTTTGGGAATAAGACTTACAGACTTACTTACTTCAAAGACATCAACTCATCAAACATCGAAAACATAGAAAAACAATGAATGGCTAGAAAGAAAGTGTGAAATCATTGAAAATTAATCGGAAAACTCTCTTGAAACAGTAGACTACAAAACAGGTTAGAAGCTATTGTAAACAATGAAACCTTTAATGAGCTACTATAACTAGAAGGAGATACGTTGATAAGAGTCGTTTCAAGATGACAAAGAGCTTAAATGAAGGAAGCAATTTCACTTAATTATACTTTTTGTTCCGCTCATAATTCGAATACTGTTTGTCAAAATGTCATAAAACTTCATATGTGTAATCACTATGGTTACTAGATGTGCCTTTTGTATATTTCGGTTAGATTCCCTCATTATTATTTAAGATTTTAGACTTATTTGTTGTAGAAGTGACTGTTTGATGAAGAGGACAGAGGATATGTGGCCGTCCCGATCAGTCCAACAGCCCCGGAGACTCAGCCCAAGGGAGAGAACCTTCCGACAACTGTACCGGAGGACAAGCCCACCCGCCCCAAAGAGGTCCCTAGGAGCAGAGGCGAGACGGAAAAGGCAGCAGGACCTTTCCAGATCCGACGACTCGTGGCTACGCTACATACCTGAAGGGGCCGATGCACATGTGGAATATCAAAGGTCTACTCCCAAGAAATCCAAAGTTATGAGCAAGGTTAAATTTTTTTGTGACAGACAGACGGACTGGGCAAAAACAATATGCCCCGGAAAAAATAAATAGGATTGTTATTTTTAGTCAGTAATTGATTAGCACATAGGGTTTTTGATAGTTTGATAAGTCGATTGAATGAATACATCCAATGTAGCAATTTCCATCAAGTCCGTCCGATTTAGCACAACTTCCTACGTGTCCTGTAGTTTGTAGCAATATGGCTTCTGGTGGGAAAAGTTTGATCAGTTTTCCTGGCCTGAGACGCTTGGTTCACAGACTCCTAAGACTTTCGGTAGGGGACAGAATTTGGTGTTTTCAACTCCTAGGGATAAGGACATGGTAGGTGAAGCTAGCCCAGGGTCCTTAAGTAGTACTTTGTTGCCAGAAGTATTTACTGGGTAGAAGATGGAAGAGTGGCAAAATTGGATAGATACTTTTGAGATGTTTGGGGATCTGAATGGGTGGAGTGAGGGCACGGTTTTTTGGGAATAAGACTTACAGACTAACTTACGTCAAAGACATCAACTCATCAAACATCAAAAACACAGAAAAACAATGAAGGGCTAGAAAGAAAGTGTGAAATCATTGAAAATTAATCGGAAAACTATCTTGAAACAGTCGACTACAAGACAGGTTAGAAGCTTTGGTAAAGAATGAAACCTTTAATGAGCTACTATAACTAAAAGGAGATACGATGATAAGAGTCGCTTCAAGATGACAAAGAGCTTAAATGAAGGAAGCAATTTCACTTAATTATACTTTTTTCGCTCATAACTCAAATACTGTTTGTTCAAATGTCACAAAACTTCATATGTGTAATCACTATGGTCACTAGATATGCCTTTTTTTATATTTCGGTTAGATTCCCTCTTTATTATTTTAGATTTTAGACTTATTTGTTGTAGAAGTGACTGTTTGATGAAAAGGACAGAGGATATGTGGCCGTCCCGATCAGTCCAACAGTCCCGGAGACTCAGCCCAAGGGAGAGAACCTTCCGACGACCGTACCGGAGGACAAGCCCACCCGCCCCAAAGAGGTCCCTAGGAGCAGAGGTGAGACCTAAAAGGCAGCAGGACCTTTCCAGCTCCGACGACTCCTGGGTACGCTACATACCCGAGTGGGGCGATGCACATGTGGAAAATCAAAGGTCTACTCCCAAGCATTCCAAAGTTATGAGCAAGGTTAAAGTTTTTTTGTGACAGACAGACGGACTGGGCAAAAACAATATGCCCCGGAAAAAATAAATAGGCTTATTATTTTTAGTCAGTAATTGATTAGCACATAGGGTTTTTGATAGTTTGATAAGTCGATTGAATGAATACATCCAATGTAGCAATTTCCATCAAGTCCGTCCGATTTAGCACAACATCCTAAGTGTCCTGTAGTTTGTATTAATATGGCTTCTGGTGGGGATAAGTTTGATCAGTTTTCCTGGCCTGAGACGCTTGGTTCACAGACTCCTAAGACTTTCGGTAGGGGACAGAATTTGGTGTTTTCAACTCCTAGGGATAAGGACATGGTAGGTGGAGCTAGCCCAGGGTCCTTAAGTAGTACTTTGTTGCCAGAAGTATTTACCGGGGAGAAGATGGAAGAGTGGCAAGATCGGATAGATACTTTTGAGATGTTTGGGGATCTGAATGGGTGGAGTGAGGGCACGGTTTTTGGGAATAAGACTTACAGACTTACTTACTTCAAAGACATCAACTCATCAAACATCGAAAACACAGAAAAACAATGAATGGCTAGAAAGAAAGTGTGAAATCATTGAAAATTAATCGGAAAACTCTCTTGAAACAGTAGACTACAAAACAGGTTAGAAGCTATTGTAAACAATGAAACCTTTAATGAGCTACTATAACTAGAAGGAGATACGTTGATAAGAGTCGTTTCAAGATGACAAAGAGCTTAAATGAAGGAAGCAATTTCACTTAATTATACTTTTTGTTCCGCTCATAATTCGAATACTGTTTGTCAAAATGTCATAAAACTTCATATGTGTAATCACTATGGTTACTAGATGTGCCTTTTGTATATTTCGGTTAGATTCCCTCATTATTATTTAAGATTTTAGACTTATTTGTTGTAGAAGTGACTGTTTGATGAAGAGGACAGAGGATATGTGGCCGTCCCAATCAGTCCAACAGCCCCGGAGACTCAGCCCAAGGGAGAGAACCTTCCGACGACCGTACCGGAGGACAAGCCCACCCGCCCCAAAGAGGTCCCTAGGAGCAGAGGTGAGACCTAAAAGGCAGCAGGACCTTTCCAGCTCCGACGACTCCTGGGTACGCTACATACCCGAGTGGGCCGATGCACATGTGGAAAATCAAAGGTCTACTCCCAAGCAATCCAAAGTTATGAGCAAGGTTAAAGTTTTTTTGTGACAGACAGACGGACTGGGCAAAAACAATATGCCCCGGAAAAAATAAATAGGCTTGTTATTTTTAGTCAGTAATTGATTAGCACATAGGGTTTTTGATAGTTTGATAAGTCGATTGAATGAATACATCCAATGTAGCAATTTCCATCAAGTCCGTCCGATTTAGCACAACATCCTAAGTGTCCTGTAGTTTGTATTAATATGGCTTCTGGTGGGGATAAGTTTGATCAGTTTTCCTGGCCTGAGACGCTTGGTTCACAGACTCCTAAGACTTTCGGTAGGGGACAGAATTTGGTGTTTTCAACTCCTAGGGATAAGGACATGGTAGGTGGAGCTAGCCCAGGGTCCTTAAGTAGTACTTTGTTGCCAGAAGTATTTACCGGGGAGAAGATGGAAGAGTGGCAAGATCGGATAGATACTTTTGAGATGTTCGCGGATCTGAATGGGTGGAGTGAGGGCACGGTTTTTGGGAATAAGACTTACAGACTTACTTACTTCAAAGACATCAACTCATCAAACATCGAAAACACAGAAAAACAATGAATGGCTAGAAAGAAAGTGTGAAATCATTGAAAATTAATCGGAAAACTCTCTTGAAACAGTAGACTACAAAACAGGTTAGAAGCCATTGTAAACAATTAAACCTTTAATGAGCTACTATAACTAGAAGGAGATACGTTGATAAGAGTCGTTTCAAGATGACAAAGAGTTTAAATGAAGGAAGCAATTTCACTTAATTATACTTTTTGTTCCGCTCATAATTCGAATACTGTTTGTCAAAATGTCATAAAACTTCATATGTGTAATCACTATGGTTACTAGATGTGCCTTTTGTATATTTCGGTTAGATTCCCTCATTATTATTTAAGATTTTAGACTTATTTGTTGTAGAAGTGACTGTTTGATGAAGAGGACAGAGGATATGTGGCCGTCCCGATCAGTCCAACAGCCCCGGAGACTCAGCCCAAGGGAGAGAACCTTCCGACAACTGTACCGGAGGACAAGCCCACCCGCCCCAAAGAGGTCCCTAGGAGCAGAGGCGAGACGGAAAAGGCAGCAGGACCTTTCCAGATCCGACGACTCGTGGCTACGCTACATACCTGAAGGGGCCGATGCACATGTGGAATATCAAAGGTCTACTCCCAAGAAATCCAAAGTTATGAGCAAGGTTAAATTTTTTTTGTGACAGACAGACGGACTGGGCAAAAACAATATGCCCCGGAAAAAATAAATAGGATTGTTATTTTTAGTCAGTAATTGATTAGCACATAGGGTTTTTGATAGTTTGATAAGTCGATTGAATGAATACATCCAATGTAGCAATTTCCATCAAGTCCGTCCGATTTAGCACAACTTCCTACGTGTCCTGTAGTTTGTAGCAATATGGCTTCTGGTGGGAAAAGTTTTATCAGTTTTCCTGGCCTGAGACGCTTGGTTCACAGACTCCTAAGACTTTCGGTAGGGGACAGAATTTGGTGTTTCCAACTCCTAGGGATAAGGACATGGTAGGTGAAGCTAGCCCAGGGTCCTTAAGTAGTACTTTGTTGCCAGAAGTATTTACTGGGTAGAAGATGGAAGAGTGGCAAGATTGGATAGATACTTTTGAGATGTTTGGGGATCTGAATGGGTGGAGTGAGGGCACGGTTTTTTGGGAATAAGACTTACAGACTAACTTACGTCAAAGACATCAACTCATCAAACATCAAAAACACAGAAAAACAATGAAGGGCTAGAAAGAAAGTGTGAAATCATTGAAAATTAATCGGAAAACTATCTTGAAACAGTCGACTACAAGACAGGTTAGAAGCTTTGGTAAAGAATGAAACCTTTAATGAGCTACTATAACTAAAAGGAGATATGATGATAAGAGTCGCTTCAAGATGAAAAAGAGCTTAAATGAAGGAAGCAATTTCACTTAATTATATTTTTTGTTCCGCTCATAACTCAAATACTGTTTGTTCAAATGTCACAAAACTTCATATGTGTAATCACTATGGTCACTAGATATGCCTTTTTTTATATTTCGGTTAGATTCCCTCTTTATTATTTTAGATTTTAGACTTATTTGTTGTAGAAGTGACTGTTTGATGAAAAGGACAGAGGATATGTGGCCGTCCCGATCAGTCCAACAGTCCCGGAGACTCAGCCCAAGGGAGAGAACCTTCGGACGACCGTACCGGAGGACAAGCCCACCCGCCCCAAAGAGGTCCCTAGGAGCAGAGGTGAGACCTAAAAGGCAGCAGGACCTTTCCAGCTCCGACGACTCCTGGGTACGCTACATACCCGAGTGGGCCGATGCACATGTGGAAAATCAAAGGTCTACTCCCAAGCAATCCAAAGTTATGAGCAAGGTTAAAGTTTTTTTGTGACAGACAGACGGACTGGGCAAAAACAATATGCCCCGGAAAAAATAAATAGGCTTGTTATTTTTAGTCAGTAATTGATTAGCACATAGGGTTTTTGATAGTTTGATAAGTCGATTGAATGAATACATCCAATGTAGCAATTTCCATCAAGTCCGTCCGATTTAGCACAACATCCTAAGTGTCCTGTAGTTTGTATTAATATGGCTTCTGGTGGGGATAAGTTTGATCAGTTTTCCTGGCCTGAGACGCTTGGTTCACAGACTCCTAAGACTTTCGGTAGGGGACAGAATTTGGTGTTTTCAACTCCTAGGGATAAGGACATGGTAGGTGGAGCTAGCCCAGGGTCCTTAAGTAGTACTTTGTTGCCAGAAGTATTTACCGGGGAGAAGATGGAAGAGTGGCAAGATCGGATAGATACTTTTGAGATGTTCGCGGATCTGAATGGGTGGAGTGAGGGCACGGTTTTTGGGAATAAGACTTACAGACTTACTTACTTCAAAGACATCAACTCATCAAACATCGAAAACACAGAAAAACAATGAATGGCTAGAAAGAAAGTGTGAAATCATTGAAAATTAATCGGAAAACTCTCTTGAAACAGTAGACTACAAAACAGGTTAGAAGCTCTTACTTCAAAGACATCAACTCATCAAACATCGAAAACACAGAAAAACAATGAATGGCTAGAAAGAAAGTGTGAAATCATTGAAAATTAATCGGAAAACTCTCTTGAAACAGTAGACTACAAAACAGGTTAGAAGCTATTGTAAACAATGAAACCTTTAATGAGCTACTATAACTAGAAGGAGATACGTTGATAAGAGTCGTTTCAAGATGACAAAGAGCTTAAATGAAGGAAGCAATTTCACTTAATTATACTTTTTGTTCCGCTCATAATTCGAATACTGTTTGTCAAAATGTCATAAAACTTCATATGTGTAATCACTATGGTTACTAGATGTGCCTTTTGTATATTTCGGTTAGATTCCCTCATTATTATTTAAGATTTTAGACTTATTTGTTGTAGAAGTGACTGTTTGATGAAGAGGACAGAGGATATGTGGCCGTCCCGATCAGTCCAACAGCCCCGGAGACTCAGCCCAAGGGAGAGAACCTTCCGACAACTGTACCGGAGGACAAGCCCACCCGCCCCAAAGAGGTCCCTAGGAGCAGAGGCGAGACGGAAAAGGCAGCAGGACCTTTCCAGATCCGACGACTCGTGGCTACGCTACATACCTGAAGGGGCCGATGCACATGTGGAATATCAAAGGTCTACTCCCAAGAAATCCAAAGTTATGAGCAAGGTTAAATTTTTTTTGTGACAGACAGACGGACTGGGCAAAAACAATATGCCCCGGAAAAAATAAATAGGATTGTTATTTTTAGTCAGTAATTGATTAGCACATAGGGTTTTTGATAGTTTGATAAGTCGATTGAATGAATACATCCAATGTAGCAATTTCCATCAAGTCCGTCCGATTTAGCACAACTTCCTACGTGTCCTGTAGTTTGTAGCAATATGGCTTCTGGTGGGGATAAGTTTGATCAGTTTTCCTGGCCTGAGACGCTTGGTTCACAGACTCCTAAGACTTTCGGTAGGGGACAGAATTTGGTGTTTTCAACTCCTAGGGATAAGGACATGGTAGGTGAAGCTAGCCCAGGGTCCTTAAGTAGTACTTTGTTGCCAGAAGTATTTACTGGGTAGAAGATGGAAGAGTGGCAAGATTGGATAGATACTTTTGAGATGTTTGGGGATCTGAATGGGTGGAGTGAGGGCACGGTTTTTTGGGAATAAGACTTACAGACTAACTTACGTCAAAGACATCAACTCATCAAACATCAAAAACACAGAAAAACAATGAAGGGCTAGAAAGAAAGTGTGAAATCATTGAAAATTAATCGGAAAACTATCTTGAAACAGTCGACTACAAGACAGGTTAGAAGCTTTGGTAAAGAATGAAACCTTTAATGAGCTACTATAACTAAAAGGAGATACGATGATAAGAGTCGCTTCAAGATGAAAAAGAGCTTAAATGAAGGAAGCAATTTCACTTACATTGTAATTATACTTTTTGTTCCGCTCATAACTCAAATACTGTTTGTTCAAATGTCACAAAACTTCATATGTGTAATCACTATGGTCACTAGATATGCCTTTTTTTATATTTCGGTTAGATTCCCTCTTTATTATTTTAGATTTTAGACTTATTTGTTGTAGAAGTGACTGTTTGATGAAAAGGACAGAGGATATGTGGCCGTCCCGATCAGTCCAACAGTCCCGGAGACTCAGCCCAAGGGAGAGAACCTTCCGACGACCGTACCGGAGGACAAGCCCACCCGCCCCAAAGAGGTCCCTAGGAGCAGAGGTGAGACCTAAAAGGCAGCAGGACCTTTCCAGCTCCGACGACTCCTGGGTACGCTACATACCCGAGTGGGCCGATGCACATGTGGAAAATCAAAGGTCTACTCCCAAGCAATCCAAAGTTATGAGCAAGGTTAAAGTTTTTTGTGACAGACAGACGGACTGGGCAAAAACAATATGCCCCGGAAAAAATAAATAGGCTTGTTATTTTTAGTCAGTAATTGATTAGCACATAGGGTTTTTGATAGTTTGATAAGTCGATTGAATGAATACATCCAATGTAGCAATTTCCATCAAGTCCGTCCGATTTAGCACAACATCCTAAGTGTCCTGTAGTTTGTATTAATATGGCTTCTGGTGGGGATAAGTTTGATCAGTTTTCCTGGCCTGAGACGCTTGGTTCACAGACTCCTAAGACTTTCGGTAGGGGACAGAATTTGGTGTTTTCAACTCCTAGGGATAAGGACATGGTAGGTGGAGCTAGCCCAGGGTCCTTAAGTAGTACTTTGTTGCCAGAAGTATTTACCGGGGAGAAGATGGAAGAGTGGCAAGATCGGATAGATACTTTTGAGATGTTCGCGGATCTGAATGGGTGGAGTGAGGGCACGGTTTTTGGGAATAAGACTTACAGACTTACTTACTTCAAAGACATCAACTCATCAAACATCGAAAACACAGAAAAACAATGAATGGCTAGAAAGAAAGTGTGAAATCATTGAAAATTAATCGGAAAACTCTCTTGAAACAGTAGACTACAAAACAGGTTAGAAGCTATTGTAAACAATGAAACCTTTAATGAGCTACTATAACTAGAAGGAGATACGTTGATAAGAGTCGTTTCAAGATGACAAAGAGCTTAAATGAAGGAAGCAATTTCACTTAATTATACTTTTTGTTCCGCTCATAATTCGAATACTGTTTGTCAAAATGTCATAAAACTTCATATGTGTAATCACTATGGTTACTAGATGTGCCTTTTGTATATTTCGGTTAGATTCCCTCATTATTATTTAAGATTTTAGACTTATTTGTTGTAGAAGTGACTGTTTGATGAAGAGGACAGAGGATATGTGGCCGTCCCGATCAGTCCAACAGCCCCGGAGACTCAGCCCAAGGGAGAGAACCTTCCGACAACTGTACCGGAGGACAAGCCCACCCGCCCCAAAGAGGTCCCTAGGAGCAGAGGCGAGACGGAAAAGGCAGCAGGACCTTTCCAGATCCGACGACTCCTGGGTACGCTACATACCTGAAGGGGCCGATGCACATGTGGAATATCAAAGGTCTACTCCCAAGAAATCCAAAGTTATGAGCAAGGTTAAATTTTTTTTGTGACAGACAGACGGACTGGGCAAAAACAATATGCCCCGGAAAAAATAAATAGGATTGTTATTTTTAGTCAGTAATTGATTAGCACATAGGGTTTTTGATAGTTTGATAAGTCGATTGAATGAATACATCCAATGTAGCAATTTCCATCAAGTCCGTCCGATTTAGCACAACTTCCTACGTGTCCTGTAGTTTGTAGCAATATGGCTTCTGGTGGGAAAAGTTTTATCAGTTTTCCTGGCCTGAGACGCTTGGTTCACAGACTCCTAAGACTTTCGGTAGGGGACAGAATTTGGTGTTTTCAACTCCTAGGGATAAGGACATGGTAGGTGAAGCTAGCCCAGGGTCCTTAAGTAGTACTTTGTTGCCAGAAGTATTTACTGGGTAGAAGATGGAAGAGTGGCAAGATTGGATAGATACTTTTGAGATGTTTGGGGATCTGAATGGGTGGAGTGAGGGCACGGTTTTTTGGGAATAAGACTTACAGACTTACTTACGTCAAAGACATCAACTCATCAAACATCAAAAACACAGAAAAACAATGAAGGGCTAGAAAGAAAGTGTGAAATCATTGAAAATTAATCGGAAAACTATCTTGAAACAGTCGACTACAAGACAGGTTAGAAGCTTTGGTAAAGAATGAAACCTTTAATGAGCTACTATAACTAAAAGGAGATACGATGATAAGAGTCGCTTCAAGATGAAAAAGAGCTTAAATGAAGGAAGCAATTTCACTTAATTATACTTTTTGTTCCGCTCATAACTCAAATACTGTTTGTTCAAATGTCACAAAACTTCATATGTGTAATCACTATGGTCACTAGATATGCCTTTTTTTATATTTCGGTTAGATTCCATCTTTATTATTTTAGATTTTAGACTTATTTGTTGTAGAAGTGACTGTTTGATGAAAAGGACAGAGGATATGTGGCCGTCCCGATCAGTCCAACAGTCCCGGAGACTCAGCCCAAGGGAGAGAACCTTCCGACGACCGTACCGGAGGACAAGCCCACCCGCCCCAAAGAGGTCCCTAGGAGCAGAGGTGAGACCTAAAAGGCAGCAGGACCTTTCCAGCTCCGACGACTCCTGGGTACGCTACATACCCGAGTGGGCCGATGCACATGTGGAAAATCAAAGGTCTACTCCCAAGCAATCCAAAGTTATGAGCAAGGTTAAAGTTTTTTTGTGACAGACAGACGGACTGGGCAAAAACAATATGCCCCGGAAAAAATAAATAGGCTTGTTATTTTTAGTCAGTAATTGATTAGCACATAGGGTTTTTGATAGTTTGATAAGTCGATTGAATGAATACATCCAATGTAGCAATTTCCATCAAGTCTGTCCGATTTAGCACAACATCCTCAGTGTCCTGTAGTTTGTATTAATATGGCTTCTGGTGGGGATAAGTTTGATCAGTTTTCCTGGCCTGAGACGCTTGGTTCACAGACTCCTAAGACTTTCGGTAGGGGACAGAATTTGGTGTTTTCAACTCCTAGGGATAAGGACATGGTAGGTGGAGCTAGCCCAGGGTCCTTAAGTAGTACTTTGTTGCCAGAAGTATTTACCGGGGAGAAGATGGAAGAGTGGCAAGATCGGATAGATACTTTTGAGATGTTCAGGGCACGGTTTTTGGGAATAAGACTTACAGACTTACTTACTTCAAAGACATCAACTCATCAAACATCGAAAACACAGAAAAACAATGAATGGCTAGAAAGAAAGTGTGAAATCATTGAAAATTAATCGGAAAACTATCTTGAAACAGTAGACTACAAAACAGGTTAGAAGCTATTGTAAACAATGAAAACTTTAATGAGCTACTATAACTAGAAGGAGATACGTTGATAAGAGTCGTTTCAAGATAACAAAGAGCTTAAATGAAGGAAGCAATTTCACTTAATTATACTTTTTGTTCCGCTCATAATTCGAATACTGTTTGTCAAAATGTCATAAAACTTCATATGTGTAATCACTATGGTTACTAGATGTGCCTTTTGTATATTTCGGTTAGATTCCCTCATTATTATTTTAGATTTTAGACTTATTTGTTGTAGAAGTGACTGTTTGATGAAGAGGACAGAGGATATGTGGCCGTCCCGATCAGTCCAACAGCCCCGGAGACTCAGCCCAAGGGAGAGAACCTTCCGACAACTGTACCGGAGGACAAGCCCACCCGCCCCAAAGAGGTCCCTAGGAGCAGAGGCGAGACGGAAAAGGCAGCAGGACCTTTCCAGATCCGACGACTCGTGGCTACGCTACATACCTGAAGGGGCCGATGCACATGTGGAATATCAAAGGTCTACTCCCAAGCAATCCAAAGTTATGAGCAAGGTTAAAGTTTTTTTGTGACAGACAGACGGACTGGGCAAAAACAATATGCCCCGGAAAAAATAAATAGGATTGTTATTTTTAGTCAGTAATTGATTAGCACATAGGGTTTTTGATAGTTTGATAAGTCGATTGAATGAATACATCCAATGTAGCAATTTCCATCAAGTCCGTCCGATTTAGCACAACTTCCTACGTGTCCTGTAGTTTGTAGCAATATGGCTTCTGGTGGGAAAAGTTTGATCAGTTTTCCTGGCCTGAGACGCTTGGTTCACAGACTCCTAAGACTTTCGGTAGGGGACAGAATTTGGTGTTTTCAACTCCTAGGGATAAGGACATGGTAGGTGAAGCTAGCCCAGGGTCCTTAAGTAGTACTTTGTTGCCAGAAGTATTTACTGGGTAGAAGATGGAAGAGTGGCAAGATTGGATAGATACTTTTGAGATGTTTGGGGATCTGAATGGGTGGAGTGAGGGCACGGTTTTTTGGGAATAAGACTTACAGACTAACTTACGTCAAAGACATCAACTCATCAAACATCAAAAACACAGAAAAACAATGAAGGGATAGAAAGAAAGTGTGAAATCATTGAAAATTAATCGGAAAACTATCTTGAAACAGTCGACTACAAGACAGGTTAGAAGCTTTGGTAAAGAATGAAACCTTTAATGAGCTACTATAACTAAAAGGAGATACGATGATAAGAGTCGCTTCAAGATGAAAAAGAGCTTAAATGAAGGAAGCAATTTCACTTAATTATACTTTTTGTCCCGTCATAATTCGAATACTGTTTGTCAAAATGTCATAAAACTTCATATGTGTAATCACTATGTTTACTAGATGTGCCTTTTGTATATTTCGGTTAGATTCCCTCATTATTATTTAAGATTTTAGACTTATTTGTTGTAGAAGTGACTGTTTGATGAAGAGGACAGAGGATATGTGGCCGTCCCAATCAGTCCAACAGCCCCCGGGGCTCAGCCCAAGGGAGAGAACCTTCCGACAACTGTACCGGAGGACAAGCCCAACCCCCCCGAAGAGGTCCCTAGGAACAGAGGTGAGACGGAAAAGGCAGCGGGACCTTTCAAGATCCGACGACTCGTGGCTACGCTACATACCTGAAGGGGCCGATGCACATGTGGAAAATCAAAGGTCTACTCCCAAGCAATCCAAAGTTATGAGCAAGGTTAAATTTTTTTTGTGACAGATAGACGGACTGGGCAAAAACAATATGCCCCGGAAAAAATAAATAGGCTTGTTATTTTAAGTCAGTAATTGATTAGCACATAGGGTTTTTGATAGTTTGATAAGTCGATTGAATGAATACATCCAATGTAGCAATTTCCATCAAGTCCGTCCGATTTAGCACAACATCCTACGTGTCCTGTAGTTTGTAGCAATATGGCTTCTGGTGGGAAAAGTTTGATCAGTTTTCCTGGCCTGAGACGCTTGGTTCACAGACTCCTAAGACTTTCGGTAGGGGACAGAATTTGGTGTTTTCAACTCCTAGGGATAAGGACATGGTAGGTGAAGCTAGCCCAGGGTCCTTAAGTAGTACTTTGTTGCCAGAAGTATTTACTGGGGAGAATATGGAAGAGTGGCAAGATTGGATAGATACTTTTGAGATGTTTGGGGATCTGAATGGGTGGAGTGAGGGCACGGTTTTTGGGAATAAGACTTACAGACTTACTTACGTCAAAGACATCAACTCATGAAACATCGAAAACACAGAAAAACAATGAAGGGCTAGAAAGAAAGTGTTAAATCATTGAAAATTAATCGGAAAACTCTCTTGAAACAGTCGACTACAAGACAGGTTAGAAGCTTTGGTAAAGAATGAAACCTTTAATGAGCTACTATAACTAAAAGGAGATACGATGATAAGAGTCGCTTCAAGATGAAAAAGAGCTTAAATGAAGGAAGCAATTTCACTTAATTATACTTTTTGTCCCGTCATAACTCGAATACTGTTTGTTCAAATGTCACAAAACTTCATATGTGTAATCACTATGGTTACTAGATGTGCCTTTTGTATATTTCAGTTAGATTCCCTCATTATTATTTTAGATTTTAGACTTATTTGTTGTAGAAGTGACTGTTTGATGAAGAGGACAGAGGATATGTGGCCGTCCCGATCAGTCCAACAGCCCCGGAGACTCGGCCCAAGGGAGAGAACCTTCCGACAACTGTACCGGAGGACAAGCCCACCCGCCCCGAAGAGGTCCCGTGGAGCAGAGGCAAGACCTAAAAGGCAGCGGGACCTTTCCAGCTCCGACGAAACCTTGGTACGCTACATACCCGAGGGGGCCGATGCACATGTGGAATATCAAAGGTCTACTCCCAAGCAATCCAAAGTTATGAGCAAGGTTAAAGTTTTTTGGTGACAGACAGACGGACTGGGCAAAAACAATATGCCCCGGAAAAAATAAATAGGCTTGTTATTTTTAGTCAGTAATTGATTAGCACATAGGGTTTTTGATAGTTTGATAAGTCGATTGAATGAATACATCCAATGTAGCAATTTCCATCAAGTCCGTCCGATTTAGCACAACATCCTACGTGTCCTGTAGTTTGTAGCAATATGGCTTCTGGTGGGAAAAGTTTGATCAGTTTTCCTGGCCTGAGACGCTTGGTTCACAGACTCCTAAGACTTTCGGTAGGGGACAGAATTTGGTGTTTTCAACTCCTAGGGATAAGGACATGGTAGGTGGAGCTAGTCCAGGGTCCTTAAGTAGTACTTTGTTGCCAGAAGTATTTACCAGGGAGAAGATGGAAGAGTGGCAAGATTTGATAGATATTTTGGAGATGTTTGCGGATCTGAATGGGTGGAGTGAGGGCACGGTTTTTGGGAATAAGACTTGCAGACTTACTTACTTCAAAGACATCAACTCATGAAACATCGAAAACACAGAAAAACAATGAAGGGCTAGAAAGAAAGTGTGAAATCATTGAAAATTAATCGGAAAACTCTCTTGAAACAGTAGACTACAAAACAGGTTAGAAGCTATTGTAAACAATGAAACCTTTAATGAGCTACTATAACTAGAAGGAGATACGATGATAAGAGTCGCTTCAAGATGAAAAAGAGCTTAAATGAAGGAAGCAATTTCACTTAACAAGGCAAAAGTGAGCGCGGCTCACATACCCCCGCTTGAGTTTGACCGCCTTCACGTAACATTAATTTGAAAATTTATGATTATGACTTAGAACACAATGATCTTGCACACTAAAAACTATTTCACTTCAAAACATCCCCGGCCATGTAGTTTTTGAATAAAATTCTGGGAACCCTGGAATTACCCCTAAAGGGCACAACAGCACTATACAGTCGAACCTTGTTTTGGTTACAGGTGAAAATCGTCCGGATAGCAAATCGTCCGGTTAACTGGGTCATTTTTCTTAAGAAATATAGACACATTGTTTGAAAAATGTTTGTCCGTAAGGTGAGATTTATGGATATACGGAGTCTGGGTTGAAGTGTGCAAGTCATTTGGTATTTATATATGCTCCGGAAACAAGATAAAGTAAAATTTTTTGACCGTTTTTGGTCAAAAGTTCAAAAATTATTTGGACCATTGAGTTGAAACCCCTAAAAGGCACAACAGCACCATATAGGCTACTTTCATACCAAATTTGAAGTTTCTAAGTGGTATAGTTTTTCAGTTATGCTCCGGAAACGAGACATAGTCCAAAAATCGGACCGTTTTTGGTCAAAATTTCAAAAATTATTTGGACCATTGAGCTGAAACCCCTAAAAGGCACCACAGCACCATATAGGCTACTTCCATACCAAATTTGAAGTTTCTAAGTGGTATAGTTTTTCAGTTATGCTCCGGAAACGAAACAAAGTCCAAAAATCGGACCGTTTTTGGTCAAAAATTCAAAAATTATTTGGACCATTGAGCTGAAACCCCTAAAAGGCACCACAGCACCATATAGGCTACTTCCATACCAAATTTGAAGTTTCTAAGTGGAATAGTTTTTGAGTAATGCTCCGGAAACGATTTCGGACGGACGGACGCACGCACGCACGCACGCACGCACGCACGCACGGACGGACGGACACGCGGAGCGCTATATACCCCCGACTACGTCGTAGCGGGGGTATAATTATACATTTGTTCCGCTCATAACTCGAATACTGTTTGTTCAAATGTCACAAAACTTCATATGTGTAATCACTATGGTTACTAGATGTGCCTTTTGTATATTTCGGTTAGATTCCCTCATTATTATTTTAGATTTTAGACTTATTTGTTGTAGAAGTGACTGTTTGATGAAGTCATGTTTCTTCCGCTCATAACTCGGATACTATTTGTGCAAAGGTCAAGAAACTATGTATACATATAGATCTAATCACTACCATCCTTAGATGTGCCTTTTGTTTTTTTCGGTCAGATGCCATGATCATATTTTTAGATTTTCAACTTTTTTTAAGATGTCACTTTTGTTCCGCTCACAAGTCTCATACCATTTCTTCAAATGTGATAAAACTGTATTCGTGTAATGGCTATGGTCCTACGATATGCTTTATGTATATTTCAGTCAGATACTCTCATTATATTTTTAGATTTCTACTTGTTTCTTGTAAAAGTGACTCTTTGAGAATGTCATTTTTGCTTCGCTCTTTACTCCGATACTATTTGTTCAGATGAGCAATTTGAAGTACTCTTAATATTTTTGTGTGTTTAACTTCTTATGATATAGTCACATTGAAAGGACATTGAAGATTTTCTTCATACAATATTGACTTGATAAGACATTGTTAGTTTCATAATAGCTTACATGCAATCGGGAAGTCTATATCTGCATTTTCATCGACTTTTAAACAAATAAAATCAGTTTTGCAATTTTGTAGGAATTCTAACTGAGTGTAGTAACATAAAAAGCAGGGGTATAAAAAGTGAGCTTGGTCACTAATTCTCTTGTCTTTTCAGCTGTGTGATGAACTTCATGAAACAAGTGGATTGGATGCGCACACACAAACAGTGTTGTTTATCGACATAACCTCCATCCTCCTTTAACTGCAAAATTACAGCACAATCACCAAAATCGAAGATCAGACTGTAATTGCCACAAGCAAAAAGCAAATAGAATAAGAACTTCCAATTAAAGACTATACAGCCTTGATTTCCGACGAGAAAAGAAAATATGGCGACTGTTTTGAGATGATTGCAGTGCAGGATAAGGGGTTCAATGGGTTTCAGGAATTCTTTAAGGGACTTTAAATCTTTCATTGGAAGGAAAGGATTACAGGAGACTGACAAGTAAAGAAGCCCTGCTGAAAAGAGCTGTATGGATCATCTCAGTGAAGGAGTGAGTTGGGGTTAAACCCTTGTCACCAATACACGTGGCAAGGGAAGGAAAATGTCCATCAAGCAAGTTACTTGAGGACACATAGTCCACACTTTATTTGGAATTATGGTTTCTTTCACGCTATCTCAACCCAAACAGTTCAATATGTAACGAGGCTTTTATCATGTTTGCACGAAACTTGCAAAATAACTAAGTAGAACGACCCCTGTGCCCCAACATGCTACGAACCCGGAAACGAGGGCGACACATGGTCAGGGACAACCATCCCGGATACTTTGGCGCTACATGGATAGCAGGGAGGGAGCTGCCATCCCCGATCTCCTGACTTGGGCCAACTGAAATCTGGAGCTGACGGAAAGCACGCACGTTGACGAGAGTCAAGTGGCCCTGATGGCGGGACTCTGCACTTAACAAGACGGGAACATGGTTGAATCACCTGTAGATGGGTGAAGAGTCTGGACAAAGTGAGTGAGTTGTTGTTTAACGTGTTTTGAACAATATTTCAGTTATTAAACACGTGGATGTTGCCAAAAGAGAGTAGATAGGTCAGGGAGAAAGGGAGAAAGGGATCGAAAGGATGAGAGGAAAGACGGAAAATAAGACATAGTGAGAGATAGAAAGCAGGTTTTAGAAGGACTCACATTTGGTCTGGCTTCTACCCGTCGACCTGTCCAGCTTGGGTGACCCTCCCAGGAGCATGCAAGCTCCAGCTTGCATAGCTCTCGGGGTCGCCGAAGCACACAAACCACCACACCAGAGATTGTCGAAACTTGCAAAATAACTAAGTAGAACGACCCCAAGTGTTTTAACAAAAAGCTTAAAGAATAATTGCAAGAAAAACAACAGGAAAATGCTTGAAAGGAAGAACGGACTAACAAACGGAATATTGAAGTCTTTAGCAATATTCTGGGACAATGGAAGAACAATCAGCAAAAGGTAAGCTCTCATAGCACAACTCCGTTTCCGACAGAAAGTTGTTAAACAAAGAGCTCAAGATGAAAATGTCTTTATAAGTGAAAAAGAGAAGGACAATCTATTTCGTAACTCATGGAGAAGGTAAATGCATTCATCAACTCTGAAACAAGGCAAAGGCATTGTGATAAGAACCGCTAGTTGTTCAATCAGCGACGCTGTTCTGAATCATGGCGAAGACTTTGAGATATGAACCACCCTTTCCATGCGAGAAGCCTTGTCATTTGATAAAGAAGTTCAAAGGTATTGTGATGAAAGTTTTTTCCGCCAGGGGAAACCTCTGCGTAACAGAGGCTAAATCAACATGACCTGATCTACCTCTGTTGGGAGAGAATGGAATCAAATCACTGTGCGTAAACCGATGACCGTAACTTTAGTTACGATCATCCCAACATGGCGGCAGGTCATACGCTTCGGAACTTTTCACGCGATATTCTAGTTGTTGAGATACATTCAGATAAATTCAATAATGCGCTTAGATGCAGGTTGACAAGAAGACGAGATTCTAGTAATCTTTCCCTTTGTAAATGCATATTAATGAAGATATTCAAGTTTAAAAAATCGGGCATGATGACGGTAACCGAAACATGATGATGACGATAACTGAAATGTTCGTAATAGCTAGGATGTCGGTAACTGAGCATTTCCAAGATCAGTACGTGTAACTTTTAATGAAGACACTCGTTAAAGGACATAATTTTGAGTAATTCAAAACGAAGGTTGATGGTATATTTTTGTATAAAATTAACAGGAGAATGAGTTTTCTTATACTGGTGCCCATTTGAAGCAACATAACTTATTTCATTCCAATTCACTTCACTCAACAACAGCACATGAACAATCTAAAAACGTCCAATTTATGAAAAACAATTCTGGACGAAATTGCTGGCATATTTGTTTTGAAAACGACTCATTTCCGAATTAAACTGTAAAGTTACCGAATAACAAGAACATATTTCACTACGACAATTAAAATGTATAATTGAATTCAACAAACATTTAAAATAAAGAATATAGTTGTCAAATCTATTAATAAGTATTCTATCTTAAAATGTTCACCCTGAATCAAATTAGAAATCATTTCGCTGAACCATAGTTTTAGAAAACTTATATTTTACGGCAAGCATCCACTGTCCTGGATTTTGTAGCCAAAGAATAATAATCGCATTGTGATATGTAGTCTGGTTAACATGAAGACACTGAAAAGCATAAAACTCTAAACCGGTCTCATTCACAAGATTTGACGCAATACTTTAGAGTTTACAAGGTCTATGTTAAAGAGGAATCAAATGCGACTCTAAAATCACAGATGAGAATGGTCAAATTACATTTGCATCCCAGGATACCGGAACAAATAAAAAGCTAGATGATTCATATACTAGTCTGATAGTAACCAATAAAGTAACGTTTTGTTAAGTTTCAAACTGCATAGCTTCCTGAGAGTAACCGGCTCATTGTATTTTACTGCACACATGAACTACATAGACTACTGAGACAAAAGCATATGTTATAACTATTCGAATATACGCGTCGTCCTTTTGTATAGATACAAAATATATTTCCTTATATATATCATCGTTTGTAAGTATCATGTCATCTGATTGTTGTCATTGACTACTCGTATAATTGTTTTCATTGTATTCATATCATTTCACATAGCAAGCAAAAATCAGAATGCGTGTCATATAAATCCCTTGGATAACTGGCTGTAATATAATATTAAAATGGTTATTACTATGAAATCTGCAGCTGTGTATTGCTAGAGTTTGCCTTTCAGTATCAGTAAGAAGGTCATCATAAATCATTCTACATTACAATGTGTAAGATTAAATCACTTAAGTTATTCAATCGATTGCTATGTATTTTCCCCTCTAAAAACAAAATTATTGTGTTCTGTGAAATGGCTATTCCCAGCGGTTGATAATTAATAAAATTTCTATAACAACTTTGAAACTTAAAGGGACAGTAGAACGTTTTGTTGAAAATTTCATATTTCTATTTTTTCACTGATGATTGCAAGTTAATGCTTAATGTATTATGTTGATAGTGTCAAAATTCCCATAAGACAAACCAATCATCCATAGTCAGGGAACAAATTATAAGGTTCATTGGGCCATTTTTGTGTGAACACATTTAATTCACTTTGTGTAAGAAACGGGAAGCGCAAAGGCCATATGCTTAACTTTACATCATATATTTTATTTATTATGGCCTTATTTGGTTTAAATACATTGCCTTTGGAACCATTTATTTTCGTTTTCCGGACTTCACCTTATATTACGCCTAAAATCGTGCTACTGCCCCTTGAAATTAAATGTTCATAAAATACAAATATCCTTATATTATAGTCATATTTCGTTTTTAAGCCCAGGGCTTAAAATCGTTTTTCATGTTTCTCAATCAAACAGGTAAAACCCGTTATTAGACAGTGGGCTTAAATAAGTGCAACCCCGGTTGGGTCCCGGTCATATTACTGTTGATATGGAATCTTATTGGTTTCTTTTACTTGTCAAAATATCAACACCTACTAGTGATAAAATGGACTTCCATGGATTTCCTGAATTACTTGAAACATTATTTTCAGGAAGTATTCTTTAAAACTTGTTTACGTTTTCTTAATAATTCGCAAATGAATTTTCTAAAATTCAACAATCAACAAACAGGGACAATGTTTTACTAACGGCTAAACTAACTAAAATCAAATTGAAACACATCATAAGAAAATAAAACCGCATAATGTTTAAATAAAATTCATTTGAATAAAATATATTATACAGTGCTGGTAACAAAATGATAACAGACTGAGTGTATTATATATCTTTTAAAAGATTATTGCGTTGTCCAGAACGTTGTTTAGTGCTTCTAAAATACAAAGAAACCCTACAATACAAATCATTACTCAGGTTATCAGATGATCAGCTGGTGATACCGACTTCAACCACCCTCTGTGACCTCTTCAATGGTGAATATTTGCTATTTCCTACACGCTAATACACATTGCTTTACTTTCCTGTATGCAGTTACCGTCATCCATACTTTTCAGTTACCGTCATCATGCTCATTTATGATTTTCCAGTTACCGTCATCATGCCCAATTTTTAAAACTTGAATATCTGCATTAATATGTATTTATAAAAGGTAATATTTTTAGAATCTCTTCTCCACGTCAACCTGCATCTAAGCACATTATTGAATTTATCTGAATGTATCTGAACAACTAGAATATCGCGTGAAAAGTTCCGAAGCGTATGACCTGCCGCCATGTTGGGATGATCGTAACTAAAGTTACGGTCATCGGTTTACGCACAGTGCACATATTTCAGCTAAATACTTGTTGGTTAATGAGTTAAGCATAACTTCATCGAAGATGATGTAAAGAGTGTATATCTAGGCAGAGTCATATCCTGCGTCCCTGGATTCCAAAGGCGGTACTTAGGAGCTGATTTTTCAACGTTTACCCCCTACTTAATGAAATGACGGCTTGAGTTTTGGAAGTTGTTGAGGTGCAGATTTTACTTTCTGTTTACACCCAGTTTCAATCAAAGTGTCATAGATTCATAATTGGAGATCAATGAATTCTCTATTTTTTTTTAACTAGTCCATCATTTCAACTGATGTTTTCTTATCTCATCATCTCCAAACAGAGGCAGATCAAGTCATGTTGAGTGATCTTCTGTTCCTATCAGCTAAAATCCGTTTGTTCTGGCAGTTTCCCCTGAATAGACCGATCCATTAAGCCCCGCCCCCTAGCAACCACAAACGTCGGACAAACATGCGGAAGTGTCCGAGCTTTGTTTTGTCGGCTCAGAGTAGTTTGTTGATGATTATGGCTATTTATAGATTTGTCATGCCTCAGAGAGCATTTAAATTATGAAAACAAGGTCTACGGATAATGAAATTGAGGAATTTCGAACAAAATTACTAAAAGAAATTATTTAAACATAAGGAGAACGGCTCTCTACCGTCAAGAGAAAGGCCAAGGGTCAACGATAAACTTCAAGGCTTATTTCAATGGTAGACAACAAATTCGAGAGAAAAGTATTAATAATTCCAAACAATTTTGGTCTGAGCTAAAACGCTTGGGCAATCGTCAAAATACAAATGATATTGATATAAAAGACTGGCATGACTACTTCAAGGATTTATTCTCTTCTTCTGATATGAATGATACTTTAACTGACGCAGAATTGTATGGAAACAAAGCTTCATTACCGCTAGATACAGATATGCAGTTTGTTAATGAGATATTAGATTCACCTATTAGCAGAGAAGAAATTCTCGAAAGTATACATAATCTTAAATGTAATAAAGCTCCGGGTATAGACGATACTATCCCTGAATTCTTTAAAAACTCAACAGATATTTTGCTACCATATTTGGAATTAATATTCAATGTGATTTTAGAAAATGGGAATTTTCCTGAAGCGTGGTCGATCGGTGTTATTGTTCCGATTTATAAACAAGGTAGTAAGCAAGATATGAACAATTACAGAGGTATCACTCTTCTTAGCATCTTCGGCAAAATATTTACGTATATCATCAACAAAAGATTAGTTTTTTGGGCAGATACTTTGAACAAAGTAAGTGAGGAACAAGCGGGATTCAGAGACGGATATTTAACTATCGATAATAGTTTCACTCTACAAACCTTGATACAAAAATATCTAAATATAAAGGGGGGTAAATTTTATGTGTTTTTTGTTGACTTTGCCAAAGCATTTGACTCAATTGAAAGGCACAAGTTATGGAATTTACTAAGATCACATAGTTTGAGTAGGAAAATGAACAAGTTATTAAGCAGTATCTATGAGAATGTCAAAGTTTGTGTAAAGAATAATAATGACATATCTGACACTTTTAATAGTTATTTAGGAGTTAGACAGGGGTGCGTTTTGAGCCCATTTTTATTTACAATCTTCATAAATGAGTTGGCCATTCAAATAAGGAAGAACTGTACCCATGGTATACAGCTCCACCCAGATATAATGGAATTGTTTTTATTATTATTCGCAGATGATATTATCCTGTTTTCGTCAACTGTACTGGGTCTACAGAGACAAATATATGAATTAGAAAAATATTCCGATGAATGGAAACTTGCAGTGAATAGATCCAAATCTAAAGTTATGGTATTCAAAAATGGGGGGAAATTATCCAAAACTGAAACATGGCAATTTAAACGGCAGCGACTGGAGACGATTTCTTTTTATAAATATTTGGGTGTATATTTCAGCAAAAACCTTTCCTGGGACAAACATTTTAACCAGGCTACAACCCAAGCTAAAAAGATATTTATCGGAATTTGTAAACAAACAAGTATCTTTGGCGGTCTCTCATACCAAACCTTCTTCAAAATTTTCGATGTTAAAATCAAACCAATATTATTGTATGGGTCAGAAGTATGGGGTTTACAAAATACGGACGTTATTGAAAAGATTCACCTGTTTGCATGCAAGAAATTTTTAGGAGTGAAACTAAATACACCTAGTGTTATGGTTTATGGCGAACTGGGGAGGTTTCCGCTACATATTTACTCGTCTATAAATGCTGTTAGATATTGGCTGAAACTTTTGTCAATGTCTTCTGATAGAATACCGAAAAAATGTTATAACATGATGTTACTGTATGATAAGAATGGACAAAGAAATTGGGCATCTAACGTTAAGAGTTTTCTTTTTTCTATTGGCTTTGGAAACATTTGGATTGAACAGTTTGTAGAATCTGAACCATTATTTATTAGGTCACTTACTGTTAGACTGAAAGACATATTTATGCAAACATGGTGTGAAAAAACATATCTGTCAAGTAAATGCTTTTATTATTCACAGTTTAAAAATGATTTATTCAATGAAGCTTATTTATCATGTGTTGATATACAAAAGTATAAAAGATCACTAGCAAGATTCAGATGCTCATCACACGATTTATTAATTGAAAACGGAAGATATAGAAATATTAAAAAAGAAGACCGGATATGTACACTTTGTAATTTACATGTAGTTGAAGATGAATACCATTTTCTCTTTGTATGTCCATTATATGATTCATTACGATGCAAATATATTAAACGGTACTATTATGTCCATCCAAATCTAATTAAATTTTACAGTCTTATGAGTTGTAAAAATCAACATACATTACAAAATCTTGCCATGTATATCCATAATGCAATGATTCATAGAAATTCATGTCATTTCACTCTAATAACTAAATACTTATTCATGTATATCCCAACTATCAATGTAAATGTACTATAGGCCTGAGGCCTCTTCAGTGCGGAAATAAAGATTGATAAAGATTGATAAAGATAAACTTCAACATTATTCTTTGTCAAACCCAGCGATTTTACCGATAGTTTCCTTGATTGATTGCATGTTTACATTGCCTAAATGGTGGTTAGATACTTACATGTAATTATTTAATGACACTAAGAATATGACCCCGAAGAAATTTCACAAGCTACGATACCTAATCAGTCTATAAATAACAACACATGGGCCATACAGAGTCGATGTGATGTTCTTCACCATATTTTCATATCGAGGTCAAATTTCTAACAATAAAAAAATTGCCCTCTAAAATGTGGTTGTCCCATTTATTTCTGAATTTAGCCCAGAAACCGTGTTTGAGCCTCAATAATCTTATCAATATTTCAAGGACAGAGATGTAGATCTACCTGTCAACTATCTCCCTTGAGTGTTCAGTCATCTGGTTCTTGACAGATTAAAATATTTTTAAAATACAAAACAAAAGTATTCTTTGTTACTGTACAGCACCAAGGATACTCATCTACCGTGGATAAAAAAAACAGCTCTGACTTAATTTCAAACCCTGAATATATAAATTATAATATAATCAATCAATAATCAATAGTAACACTTCAACAAATCAATATGGATATTAAAACAAATAAATTTCATAAATCTTAATAAAATCATTATAATTATATTGTGTTGATTATGATATAGTTTTTTAATTTAGTCTTCAACAAATTAATATGGATGTTAAAACATAAATAAATTTAATAAATCTTGATACAATCATTATAATTATTGTGTTGATTATGATATTTTTTTTAATGTAGCTATTTATTTATAGTTCAAACTTGAATGCAGCATTTTACCTTGACTTTTATACTTAATTTCCATTTTGATAACTAGAAATCATTTATTAATTGCAAATATTTCTTTGGGTCGTTTTTAAAATCAGTTTGTCCCTGAAACATAATTCTTTAACATTTTTTCATGTACTGAAAAATATTTCTTTGAAGAAAATCAGACAAACTGGCCTATACTGCAGCACATGTTTTTCAATGTAAACAAACCGAGAATCATGCCCTCGCCTCACAAAAATAGAGCCATGGGCTCTGTAGCTCATCAGGCTTTACATTTGATTTCACTAGAGTGTGGCCAATGTGGTGCCCCCTTAGTAGGGGCCACAGGGCCACCAAAGCTACAATTTATAATCCTCAATAGCCAAGGAGTCTGTACACAAACTTTTAGCTTCCTTTTTTTTTCACAAAAAAAGATTTAAGTTTAATAAAGCCTTAAATGTACGAAAGGCTACAAGGGCGTATTTCCATAACAAAGTTAAAGTTGTTCTTACAATAGTGAAAGTTGTATGTTAAAACTAACATTAATCTTTAAATTTCACCTTTAATTTTGCTATCACTGAAATAAATATACATGTATATCTAAATGAAGCAAGGTGTTCTTATTTAACTTTTAGCTTTCTAGGCCTTATGCTTCTGGAGAAGAAGATGAAAATAGGTTTTTAGGGCGTGGCATATGTGGCCCTTATTAGGGGTCACAGGGCCACTAAAGCTACAATTTATAATCTTCACTAGTAAAGGAGTCTGTACACAAAGTTTCAGCTTTCTAGGCCTCATGGTTCTGGAGAAGAAGATGAAAATAGGTTTTTAGGGCGTGGCATAAGTGGCCCTTATTAGGGGTCACAGGGCCACTAAAGCTACAATTTATAATCTTCACTAGTCAAGGAGTCTGTACACAAAGTTTCAGCTTTCTAGGCCTCATGGTTGTGGAGAAGAAGATGAAAATAGGTTTTTAGGGCGCGGCCCCTGTGGCCCTTATTAGGGGTCACAGGACCACAAAAGCTACAATTTAAAATCCTCACTAGCCAAGGAGTCTGTACACAAAGTTTCAGCTTTCTAGGCCTTATGGTTCTGGAGTAGAAGACGAAATTCCACAAAGTTTACGGACGGACGGACGGACGGACATAAGTACCATAAGGCATAGTAAGTTGAAACTTTGTGTACAGACTCAGACTCCTTGGATATTCGGGATTATAAATTGTAGCTTTGGTGGCCATACCCATAAAACCAATTTCCATCTTCTTTTCCAGAAGCATAAGGCCTAGAAAGCTGAAAGTTTTGTGTAGAGAATCCTTTGCAAGGGAGGATTTTAAATTGTAGCTTCGGTGGACCGGTGGCCCTACCAAGGGACGCTGGGGCCACGCCCATAAAACCTATTTTAATCTTCTTCTCCAGAACCATAAGGTCTCGAAAGCTGAAACCTTTTGTGGATGGACTCGTGAGGATTGATAGTTGTATTTTGTGACCCTGTGGCCCCTACTAAGGGGGGAACCAAATTGGCCACACCCTAAAACAAAATCAAACGTAAAGCCTGATGAGCTACAGAGCCAATTGCCCTATTTTTTGTTATTAAATTAAGCTGCTCTGGAGATATGCTGAACTATTAACATGCTATACAACCGATTAACAATATTTAGGCAAGACAATACAAGTCACCTTCAAAAGGAAATAATTTGCAAAATTGTATCACTGATATGATGGTTTAATTTTTAAAGGAGCCACCGGCCCATCATACATTACATAGTTCAAGTATACATTTTAATGTGAGCACCACATGAAATAATATAAATCAATTACATTGTGGTATGTAGTTTCATGGACATTTGAAATCAAGGGTTAAGGAATTTCTGTCTCTTTTTCTGGGCTAGAAAAATAAATTTACCTAGACTTTTTAAGATAAAGGGGTTATTAGAGGAAAATAACTGACTACACTTTGTTTCTGTTGGGTATTTCCAGAAGTACATAGGTAGGATGTTTTGTCTAATGTCCTTATAGAATGGACAAATAAATAAAAAGTGAAACTCGTCTTCAATTACAGGAATAATACACAAAGGGTTCTTTTCTAGGAATATAACATTTTCTTCCTTCAGATATCATCAGCTTATGACCAGAGCAACGAAACCGTGACAGCGAAATACGATAAACCTGAATATCTATACATGATAAATGAGGACTTTATTGACCTTAATACTTCTTTAAAATGATAAACTTTAGAATTTACCGATATTCTCTGAGTATGACTGATTGTCAATTTCAATACACTTTTGTCTAAACATCACCATAAACTTCCTACCTTCTTCTACACTTTGTCTATTCCATACAGTTCCAAAGCCATAACGAAAGAGTAATAATTTAACTCTCGAGGCCCAGCAATCAATTCCTCTCTCAGCAAGATTATACTGGTACAAGTAAACATGACGTATAATAATGTTATCATTATGTGACAATAACCCCATCCAGTATTTAATGATGTTGATATATTGATTAACCTTAAGTGAAAATTTTCCCAATTCACCTCTCGGCACAATATTAGGAACACTTCTCCTCAAATGAAGAATCCTTTTACAAAATCTATCATGAATATTCATGATATTGGGGGATGGATGGAAACCAGATCCATGCAGCAAGATAGGCAGAAATTGTATGTCAAAAATATGTAGCAGAATATTAATAGGTAAATTGTCGAAATTTTGAATTCGTTGTTTCAGCATTAATACAACCTTCCAAGCCTGTACAGATAACACCTTTTGACTTGTAAACCACAATCCTGAGCTAGACAAATGAACATCCAAGTATTTATACGTTGATACAATCTCGTAAGGATTACGGTTTAATGAAAGTTTTTCATATCTTTTCAACCTGCCCCCTTTCCGAAAAACAATTATTTTTGTCTTCTCCAAGTTTATGCGTAATCGCCACTTGTCACAATAACATGACAATTTATCTCTTCTGGAGTCCGATTACTGTACTATCAAAAAAATGATATCGTCAGCATATAGAAGTATAAACATATTCAGAATACCAATATCAATACACCTTTGACCATCAGCGTTTAGAAACATAACAAGGTCATTTATGTAGAAGGGAGGCAACTGACAACCCTGTCGGACACCAAATAAACAATCGAAGAATGATGTGCAGCCATCTTCAAGTGAACCACACGACCTAACAGTTTCATACATATTACGGATTAACCTCAACATCCTTCCCTTGACGTTTCATACCCAGAGCTTGTAAAACAATGATACTCTTGAGATAGAATCGAATGCACAGTATAACCTTCCTTTATATAAAGACAAGTACTTATTGATGATAGTGTCAATCACAAAAACATTATCTGTAGTTTGGAATCCCTTCCGAAAACCAGCCTGTTATGGTGTAATAAATTCGTCATCATTTGCCCAATGGTTAAGTCTATTGCAAAGTATTTTAGAGAATATCTTTCCAGTAACTTCCAGCAGAGCTATGGGTCTGTAATTATGAATAGGGATAATTACACAGAGTGTCCACTGTTTTTGATTTAATACCAGTCAATAAAACCAAGTTAAACAATTTACAAAGCATATTCAGACATAGAGTAAGGTCATTCTTTAAAAATTTATAGGAAGTCCACTGTAGCCTGGTGTTTTTCCAAATTTCATACTAGAAAAAGCCTCCTGAATTTCACAGAGTGTAATATCTTTATCAAGATTATTTTCACTGTCTATAGTATTATCTATAAGTTCATCAGATATTGAACAGACAAAGTCATTCACAGATGCATAGAAATCAAGTTCAATTGGTGATACATTCGTCCCATGAAACAATTGTTGAAAATGGTTCACCCACTCAGTTGCAGTGATATTTACAGGATAACGGTGATGTCTAGTTTTTACTTATTTTTATCTTTCTTTTATCACTTCTGTACCAGCAAGTTTCAGTTCAATTTTAACTCTGTTCCTTCAAATCAAAGGACATGTTAGAATGTCAACATTGGTTTACTTTAATTGCTCTAAAACTGCTTTGTTAACATTTTAATGTTCTTATAAAGATGAATGAGTGGCATAAAAGTTCAGATAGAAAACAGTCAACAACATCAAAAACATATCAACCATGTCTTAAACAATTGTTTGATGTTTCAATGTCAATATTAATCTATCTTTGTTTATCGATGTTAACATTTGCCCAAGCGTTACAATGTATTCTGTTGATAAATGTTGATCACGGTATTTCGTAGTAAGGATCTACCACACCAAGAAAAGCTGTTCAAACATGTTTTCAGATTCACATCAATATCACAGTCATGCATGTTGATCAACTTGAACGCACATGTGAGTTCTTTATTTAAGTTATTGCCACAACTTTCGATATGCATGATATGCACTCACTCTTATTCAGACATGAGTGGATGAACCTAAATAACATCTGGAATCAAAAATAGAAAATACGTCTCACAAATCAGTTAACGAAATAACGATTGTAGATAATATAGAACTACAATTATCTAACAACATTTAGTGACCATATGACATAATTTGTACATAATTCCTTAAAATTTACACATTTCACGTCTTTGTCAACATTTTAGCTTATTAGGCCTGAAATGCCCGCTGGGCTTATGGCATGACATGGTGTCCAGCGTCGATTACTTTCGATTTCTTAATTTATAGCTTTGGCGACCATGTAACAAGGGATACATGTACGCCCTCAATACATATTTCCGTAATCTCAAGAGTCATTGCCCTAACGTCAATTGTAAACGTTTTTGTTTTCAAAGTACTAACTTGCCCATTGCCCCTGCGTTTCCTTATCACTGGCGTACATGTTCTTCCTTTTTATCCCACCGGTATGTAATACCGTGGGATATAGTCATCACCCTGTCCGTCTGTATGTCCGACCGTCCGTCCGTCCGTAATCATTTTGTTTCCGGAGCAGAACTCAAAAACCGGTCCACATATCTTTCTGAAACTTTACATGTGTATTGCCCACCTAATGAAGTGGTGCCTTTTGATATTTTCACATTTCTGAAAATTTTATTTTTTATTATTTCCATGGAAACGGCTCTTATTTGGACTCCGGTGAATTCCGCAGCACTCTTGCATCATGTGTCCTGCCTTGGCATCCTGTCTAAATGTTGGTATATCTGAGGTCGTCTATACAGACTGCCTGCAATATCACTAAGTGATACCTCTCGGGATTAATGCAGTCAGTCTCGTAGTCGTGTGGTGCCTTTAAATGTGAGCAACTATGTCATACTTAGTATGGTCAGGCCACTTATAAGCTTAGGAATCATGTGTTAAATATTTTGAGACACAAAAGTGGTTTCTGAAATTTCACTTTCAGATCGACACAAAAGTGGATTCTGAAATTTCACTTTCAGAACTGTCTGCTATCAACATTACACATTCATGTGGACCCATGTACCAAAGGTGCATTCTTAGGTCCTTTTCCTCAGGAATCTGAGGTGTAGCATCTGTCATCCTAGGTAGGTTGTTACAATATGTAGAGGTTACTCATATGTGTGCTGTGACAGTCCAAAGAATTTCTTGAATGTATCCACGGAATACAGAGGCACCACATCTTGCATATACTTTTATACACGAGGACGACCCTAGCTACCTCTGAAAATAAAAATATATATTAAACAAGGCATCAGAAATGTTGTACCATATTTCAAATCATTTGTCAGATTTTATGTTTGATGACTAGTGTTCTTTGGCAAATATACAGTACCCGGACAAAAGCGAGTCGTCACTCTCAAAATTTCTATTGACTAACATATGAGTTAACCTTTTCAAGAATACTTTTTATTAATTTTGACCGAATTGTAGCTATATGTTATTGATAGAACTCGAAATTATCTCAGCTTCAAGTACACAATTTTCATTATTTCATGGTATGAAACTGCTGCCGTTTCAACATCATATGCCAGTACAATATATCAATTTTTTTATTACATTCACTACGGGGGTCATTGGACCGGCGCTTTAAAAGTTATCGATACATATGCAATCAGTTGTTATTCAAACACTAATCAATCGACAGATGACAGATATTTACATATGCATAACATAGATGATGTCCTAGCTTCACGTTATCAAAATACAATTTAGAGACTTCTTCTCAATTAATTAAAAGTATTCTTGCAACAGATAATTAACATATAACTCTATTGGAATATCGCTTATTATTACCCACGAGGGCAGTCATACCGAGGTTCATTTTTTTCATATGTTGCCTAAGGCATAATATCACTTTTTCATTGTGACGTCACGTCAGGTTTTGAGCATTTTCTTAAATTTTGGGACTACGGTAATAAACAGAATATTATATTCGTGCCCATGACATACTATGTTTACGACACTCGTGCCTAAATATCAGTATATCCCTCGCTCTCGCTCGGGAAATACTAATATTTAGGCACTCGTGTCGTAAACATAGTATGTCATGGACACTCATATAATATCCTCTATTGATGACTCGCTCATAACTACAAGAAAGAATGAAATTTTCATTCGACCAAAATAATAAAACTTTGTACCCGAAACAAAGGAGGTCCCAATGACGCAATAAAATGCATGTTCAACGATGTCCGTGGACTTCTCTTGAGCATTTGTCATGCAGTTAAGTTTCCGGATGCACTTAAAGGCCCATTAATGTATGACATTCGGGTGATACGTCGAGGCTTGAGAAGTCATAAATCAGTTTTGCAATGCATTTGATGGTAAGTTTATACTTTGTATCGTAGTATCTGCATTGTGACCATTATGATAACATTATTAAGAGCGGTTCATCAAAATATTTTCTTAGATTTTTGATTACAACTCTTTATAATGAATTGTTTAAATGAACCTTTTTAAGGATAAGATATAACCTGTTTACAACATCTGCGATCAGATGGATCTTCTGTTTGTGATATGTTTATCCTGTGTCAGGTAAATTAGAAGATAACCTATTTGGACTGACAGCATGCAATTACCGCTCTTATACGCTCGCCATTGTTTGTGCTCTGTTATTGCAGTTCTATTGAAGACATTGTTATTTACAATTTATCTAGTTTGCCATTGATTGTTGATTCCATGAGTGAAAATATTTCTTTTATCGGCCATCTACAGACCCTATCATAATGAGGTTAGTGAGATCATAAATGTGTAAGTTTGTTTGAACTTCGAACAGGAAATAACTATTTTAGGTTTCGCAATTTCATATGACCATGTAGTGTCCAGTAACGAGGTTAACAATGGATATTAGGACTGATTTATCGCATGGTCCGATGGCATAAGCAAGGCAAACATCGAGTTTGTTCAACGGAGGCAATTTCAGGAAGATAAATGATATGTTAAGAAAAAGGCGATGAATGTTTTGAATTTCATTCATGGATTTGCGCCATGCCATATGTTTTCGTAACAAATTGCCCTGACCTTCTGACTTCTTTTCATTGTCAACTTTTTGTTCAACACTATCTTATTACCATCTAATTGATATATTTATGTGTCAAATGTTGGCGTCAAATGAAACCTGCTTACAATCAGCAATTTGTTTTTTCAAAGAAATACTTTCGAGGGTTTGATCAACAATCACAACAAAATTAAGGATTCTGTCACTAATGTTTTGTTAATCAGGAACTAATAATGTTTTCTTTCAATTATAATTGTCGCCTTCCTGCGTTTTCATAACAACTTGTATAAAATAAAGGAAGTTGAACATACTAAATGATGATCTAAATGATTGAAAAATATGTTCAATTACAGAGAGAAATATTTTCTGTTCCATAAACCTAATTGAATTTATTGAGTCTTTTTGAATGCATAGGATTTTATATTTTCTAATCATTTCAACCTTTTCTTGATTTATACTGGGTTAACAAACAAAACGAGTTCGACCACTTGTCTCACATTGTTAAATGCGGTTAGGGTGTTGGTTTTCCTGTGGGGTCAGTCACCTAAGCTGCAATGGAACGGGTAGAAAATTTTTTAGGTTCTGACACCGATTTCTATACTTCACTGTCTTTCTCTCCGTCTATTCCCCCAAATCTCGTCCCTAATTTACGATCACTTGATTTCTTTTCTACCTGTTGACAAGGTAAAAAACAAAAATTGACTCCGTAACCTAGAGCATCATCGAACATTCAACTTTTTAACTGTAATTCGTTTCCCTTCATGTAGGCCTTCAGTGATAAACTGAAACTATTTTAATATTTATTCATTTTCCTTTTCTGTTGATGTTTTATTTTTCATTTTAAAAATAGAGCCATTGGCTCTGTAACTCATCAGGCTTTATTATCAATTATGCTGTAGAGTGTGGCCAATGTGATTCCCTCATTGTAGGGGCCACAGGGTCACCAATCATAAAGTTAAGTATATAGGCGACAAGTTTCAGTTTTCTAGGCCTTATACTTCAGGAGAAGAGATGAAAATAGATTTTAAGGATGTTCCTGTTGCCCTTATTAGGGGCAACAGGGTCACCAAATCTACAATTAAAACTCCTCACTTGTCAAGGAGTCTGTTCAAAAAAAATTAAGCTTTCTAGGCCTTATGCTTCTGTAGAAGAAGATGTAAAAAGGTTGTTAGGGCTTGGTCCCTGTGGCCCTTATCAGGGGTTACATGGCCACCAAAGCTACAATTTATAATCTTCACTAGCCAAGGAGTCTGTACACAAAGTTTCAGCTTCCTAGGACTTATTCTTCTTAGTCCAGCAGATAACGGGATAGCTCAGTCGGCAAGAGCGCCGGTCTCACGTTGCTGAGGTCCGGGGTTCGAATCCCATCCAGGCCAAGGTGTAAAAACCTAGAGTTCACCTCTGTTAGAACTCTATAAGTGTCACCCTGGAGCCCTAGTGTGTAGTGCAACAAAAACTACGCACTTAAAAGATCCCACGAATTCATGTCAGTGGCTGAATGGTGGATACATGAACACGTGCATACGCCGAGCTGTCGGTTATCAGCGTTCAGCAGTGTTGGACAGACTGCTGTGACTATGTGTCTCAGTTCACCCAGCTGTGAATGGGTACCCTGTGAGGCATAGAATGGTCCCTAAACTGAGCGCCACATATGGATGCTGGTTGAATACTCCCCAGGGAGTTGAATTGGAAAAATGATTGGACGGTGAAAGAATGCCATTGACCAGGGGAAACAATGTAAGCGCCTTGAGCAACCACTAGTGGATGGATATGTGCGCTATATAAATATCCTTATAATAAAAAAATAATAAGTGGGGAAATTGTGCTTTTTGTGATACAAGCATGAAACTTGGTATACTGATAGAGCATTATTTTATGAAGATTTTGAGATATAGGGACATTTGAATTTATTCCCAGAACAAAAATTGCGCCCATTTAAAAATTGCGGCTTTTTTGTAGTAAGATAACATTATCTAAATCAGAGTACTTGGAGAGGAACACCAAGGAATCTTGTTTTTATGATGATAATTAAGTGAAAACTCTCAAAAAACATTATTTGGTCTTTATTTTTCACTAAATATCAAGATTTTTTAAATTTCTGATTATCTCTCAACAAGATTACACAGATCAAAGAAGACGGGAGTTATCTGTCCCTGTGCTGGCTTTGGTCATGTAACCAAGCCTCAGAGAACGTTCACCAGAGCCAACCAACTCGCAGGAGGGGAGGCAAGGGTGGGAATGAAGGATTGGTCAGTTGTCAATGGAAATTTTAAATAATGACATTTACTAAAAAACGCACTATTATTTAACTTACTATTACCATCTCTGACTCACTGTAGCGCAGAATACAATAGCGATAAAGGGCTGTGGGACCCAAGAAGGAAGGTAACAATCTCAACAGTCAAACTTATGGTAGGGTGGTCTGGGCCCCGTTAAAAGGGTGTTACAAACCTCGAACCAGAAAGACAACCAACACAATGGAAAAAGAAATGCAAACTTTTTTTTAAAACAACAACATGTGAAAGCGATCTAACGGTGAGCTGCAATCCCTCTGGGGTAGCAAGACCTGAAGTGCGTTGTTAAGCGAATACCCGAGTCACCATCCTTGCAATGTCCGTCTTCCATAGAAACGTCTCGAGGGTAGTGGTTGGCAAAGAGCATGTATGAATTCCAAAACAAGCCCAACGGATGTTCGCCACAGCAATGTGGACTGCTATGGTGGCAGAGACTGCACGGATCTCGTAAAAGGTTGAAAGAGCTGGTCGCGGTCAACCCATGGCTTTGTAAGCCTTTAGGATAGCAGACCACTGATAGACACTGAAGGCACTGTCTGTCGTCTTTGTACTCAAAGCAAATTGGGAAGGCCTCCTTCTCCCTTGCCAGAAGGAACGCATGCGTTCCAAGTAGATGCGAAGAGCCAGAACAGGACAGAGAAACTGAACTCTTCGTCCATGGGGAATGCTGATCATGCAAGGGATTGAATGTGAAACACCCTGCCTCAATCATCAGACCCTTGGATCTTACACACGAAGTCCGGTGCAAGTTCCTTTGTGACTCTTCCCTCATCCCTCACTTCAAAGCGAAGCAAATCAGTCTGCAAAGCATGCGGCTCTGAAATCTTGGCAGCCGAAAGCCATCGCCATGAATAAACTGTCTTAACTTCAGGCATAAGATGATCATCTCTAATAAGGGCTTGCAGACATCCGAGCATAAGTGCTCAGGGACAAATTACCAGATCCCACTGAATCTTGAGACCAGACACCTACCGCTTCCCATCACCTTTAATTGGTGGAGCAGGACACCTGTGAAGACGTTCGCCTCCTCCCTGAGGTCATGGCGAAGCAGGAACACATGTCTGTACACCTTTTCCCTGACGTGCACGTTTAGGAAGACCTGAAATGATGTCAACTGCAGCCAACCCCTTCTAGTTAGGTCCTGCACTTAGGTGAGCAACCCCATGATCTATTCGACCTAGTGGAGCAAGAAGTCTATTCGCTCCATGCGTTAGCAGGGGACTGAGCAGTGTCCAGTGTCCACAATAGCGCCCAGGAAGGCCAGCGAGGTGGTTGGCTTAAGGTCTGACTTGGACAGATTAATCAACAACTCCAACTCCAGAGTAATCAGCGTTGGGTATCAAGCCTGTCGTCCACGAATGGAATGAACTGGACATTGTGAGTGAGAAGAAAGTTACTATTGTTGAGTCACTCTGGTGAAAATCCACGGAGAGAATGATATTCCAAATGTAAGCACATTCCAATGAGAATGGCGCTCTGCCAGAACGAAACTGAGGTACTTGCAGTGGTCTCGGAAATGGGAATATGCAAGTATGTGTTCTCCAATTCTACGTTTCCAGCAACCGCATGACTAATGACAAAAACGTGTGACAAAGATATGGCGGCAGTACGAGGAAGGAGTGGTTAACTTCAACATATGGTTAATCATCTACTATTTGCTCCTGTCTCTCTTGGGTGGAACGAACATAGGGGAGTAGAACCCCGACTTGAGGTTTGGGACCAGGATTTCCTACACTGCCCCCTTGGATATCAGAATATCCATCTGTTCAAACGTAACGTTGAGCCTGTCTACCGCCCGTTGTGCTCCGTTGAGTCGCAGGTGAGAGGCTAACCTACCGAATCGAAGGCATATCGCAGGTTCCTATCAATCAACACCAGGAGATCCGACTGTCCCCCCCAAAAAGTCCCAACATAACCTACGCAAGGCCTATCGCCACGGATCAGAACGCATGGTAGAGAGTTGGAGCCAATTTTGTATCTCCGCCTATTCAGAACCTATTTTTTGCTTGAAATCAGGGGGGGGGGGGGGGGGGGGGGGAAATAACCTCTTCTGTTTCTTCCTGAAAATAAAACGCACTACTTCCAATCAGTTAGAGTGGACAAGTAGCATTCTAGCCTGTTGATTCAAGAGCTTGTTTATTAGCCATAGTCCGTCAAGCAATATACAGCTCCACTAATGCAGTGTCGGATAGAAAATATTTTGAAACTAATAATTGTAAAGAGAATTTTTTGAACAAATGTTTTATCAACAACCAAAGACTGAAGTCCTAAAGAGTCAGATATCTAACCGACAGGCCGAACTCTGCAATAGCAATTGGGAAATTTTTTTTTTACCCACTGCAGATGCTCTTTTTGAGCTCAGTATGAAATAATTGCAATGCATATCAGTCTGAGTAAACCTAGCTTCAATGATACTCGCTTCACTCCGATATTGAGTCTAGTAAGATGCAGTAGAAAGTCGCGTCAGCCAACCTTTCACCGACCTATGACCCTCCAACGTTATATGTGCGAATGCATACTATTGAGGCTTGGTAAGACGATCCCTTATTGGTCAATTCCAAAGATCGGCTACATCTTGCTAGACTCAATAGTGGAGTGAAACGAGTATTATTGAGGCTAGGGTTACTAAGACTGATATAATATGCACAACAATTAATTACATAATACCTAAATTGTGTTTTACACCAAACACACGTGATAAGGATTTGAACTGGTTGGTATAATTCATTAACTAATTTCATTCATTAATTTGAAGCCGCCATTTAAATCTTAGAGGAAATCTGGAATGTCCTTATATCCAAATTTCACTCTAAGGGTACCCCCTAACTGTGTACCAAATTTCATGCTTGTATCATTAAAGGCACAATTCTATGTAAATTCTTCACATATCTGCTGGACTATCTGGAGAAGAAGATAAAAATAGGTTTTTAGGGCTTGGTCCCTGTGGCCCTTATTAGGGGTCACAGGGCCACCAAAGCTACAATTTAAAATCCTCACTAGTCAAGGAGTCTGTACACAAAGTTTCATCTTTCTAGGCCTTATGGTTCTGGAGAGGAAGATGGAAATAGGTTTTTAGGGCGTGCCCTCTGTGGCCCTTATTAGGGGTCCCAGGGCCACCAAAGCTACAATTTATAATACTCACTCGCCAAGGAGTCTGTACACAAAGTTTCAGCTTTCTAGGCCTTATGCGACTGGAGAAGAAGATGAAAATAGGTTTTAAGGGCTTGCCCCCTGTGGCCCTTATTAGGGGTCCCAGGGCCACCAAAGCTACAATTTATAATACTGACTCGCCAAGGAGTCTGTTAAAAAAGTTTCAGCTTTCTAGGCCTTATGGTTCTTGAGAAGAAGATGAAAATAGGTTTTTAGGGTGTGGCCCTTATTAGGGGTCACAGGGCCACCAAAGCTAAAATTTATAATAGTCACTAGTCAAGGAGTCTGTACACAAAGTTTCAGCTTTCCAGGCCTAATGGTTCTTGAGAAAAAGTTGAAATTCCACAAAGTTTACGGACGGACGGATGGACGGACGGACGGACGCCGGACAACATGCCATGCCATCAGCCCATCGGGCCTAACAGGCCAGATGAGCTCAAAATGAAAAAATGGGAAATAAAAAAATCCGCATCATCGCAACACTTTTGCTTGTATGTAGAGACCAGAATTGTTGTTGTTGATTTTTTGGGCTTTAACTGTACATTTGTAGTCAACACCAATACAATGTAATGATATATAATGAACAAATGATTAACTAATTCTGAATAGTCCTAGTTATGCAAAGTTGACCATCACCTTTAAATTGTAACGTATCAACCTTATGTCCTCAATTCAATTTTAAATTCAAATGAGCTGAGTTATTTACTAACATGATAAACATTTGAGTTGGTGATTGGTAACGTATTTTGTTAAACTGAAAAGAAATGACTTTTAAAGTAATTCACATGTATTTTTAGGTTAATACACGATGTAAGCTATTATTGACGTAACAAAAACTTAGAATGTAAGAAAGAATTCAGACTAACGGTTACCTTTATATGGTTTTTTTATAAATAAGTTCGTCTATTTGGGACGTAAAACACGTTTGCAAAGTTGCAAAAGAAGGAACCGAGTTATTCTCTGTCTATTCTTATTTCCATGCTGATTGCTTTAACACTTGTCTGTACAGATAATTACTTTCATTAGAAAAAGCCCTTTCATATAATTTCTCATTCTCTCCCCACAGAGGGAGATCAAGTCATGTTGATTTAGCCTCTGTTCTATTACGCCGAGTTTGTGGGATAGAATGGGAGATGCCTGATTGGAGGCAATCAAAATTTGTTGTGCAATCAGCGACGCTGTTCTTAAATCATCATTTTGGCTACTGAAACAAGGCAAAGGCATCGTGATATGAACCACCCTTTCCATGCGAGAAGCCTGGTCATTTGATAAAGAAATTCAAATATATCGTGATGAAAGTTTTTTCCGCCAGGGGAAACTGCCGGAACCCAGTGATTTCGGCGTAATATAACAGAGGCTAAATCAACATGACTTGATATGCATCTGTGGGGAGAGAATGAAAATTTATAGATAGGTCTAATATAACTGGACGCTCGGATATGTCGTATTACAATGAGAAAAATGAATATTAGTCTTATGATTTTATATAGTGAATTGTAAATGCATTGGAATGAAAAAAGGAAGGTACGACATAAGTTAAGCATATCTCGTAGAGGGAAATTACTTCAGCTCATAACACTTGCATGTAAATTACATGTACAATTGTCCCATATATAAAAATAAAGCATGTTTTTTTATTTAAACAAATGAATGGCTCTATATAAAATGAGCTCGAAGGTTTTATTTTCAAACTCACTGATTTTATCATGCATGTAAATTTTACAACTTCGCATGCTATATTTAATGATCAAACAAAAATGATGAGAGTCATTTTTCGAATTTCGTTTTACATGAAAATCTAACCACTGAATTTCATCTTTATTGATTCTAGGAGAAATACTGAGCTTATTAGCAGCCCCGTCTAAGGACGGGGCTGCTATCAGTTATTGTGAAGTTTTCATCGCCGCCGCCGCCGCCGTCGCCGCCGCCGCCGCCGCACTCGTACTACTAGCTATAACTTTTTTCCACTAAGCTTTCCAGAACTCTTATTCATACCTTACTACTCATACCTCGGGGGAACGATTTTGACACGTTCACTTTCAAGGTCAAAGGTCAAGGTCACGAGCTATGTATTCACTCTAAGAATTCCTTGTAAACGCGATAACTTGAAAAGTTTTTGTGCTATGAAGCTCTAACTTGGTATATATCATCCTTGGAAAAGTAAAAAATTTTGAAAAGGTTTTGGCTACAATCCGTCAAAGGTCAAGGTCACAGCAAGGTCATGACGTAAGCATGTTTTAGCGAAAATGCTTAATTTTAACTATGATCACTTTTAATCAATACATGATTGTTATACTCAATAAAAAGTGTTCAATTATTGTGTGACCTTGAAGGTCAAAGTTCAAGGTCATGAGATATGAGTTATTGCAGTTCCTTGTAAACACAATAACTTGAAAAGTTTTTGTGCTATGAAGTTTAGATTTTGTATATATTATCTCTTGAGAAGTACATTTCAAAAAGTTTTGGGTACTAACTGTCGAAGGTCAAGGTCACAGCAAGGTCAACATATATGGAGAAAATGGATTAATTTAATTTTTAACACTTTATTTCATTACAATAATGTTATACTCAATGAAATGTGTTCATTGATTGTGTGACCTTGAGTGTCAAAGGTCAAGGTCACGAGAATATTCCCAATTTGATGAGGCCTGTAAAAGGCGGAACAGGGTAAGGCGAAACCCAAAGTTCCGGGGCTGCTCTGCTTTTGCGGTATCCCGCAAACGCTAATCTAGTTGGATGTAAGACTCTGCACGATGAGTGTCAATGAGGATTCTAATTGATTAGTTACTTGTCATCATATGGAGCGAGCGAACGAGAAAGAGCTTATCACAATGGATATAATCAAACTTCATGTACTTAGCAAAAATGAGTAATTCATACTTCAAACTTGTTTACCGGTACTAGCCTTTACAACAGACAAATACAAATATCAATTAAGAACATTGTCAGAATAAATAAAACATAAAATAAAGATAAAGTGACCAAACATTGTTATGGAATATGACCAAAAGCCTTTTGCAAGCAACTGATATTGAACAATAGATTTATTATGTTTGGACTAGTAATAAAAGCGCATGGAACAAACTTGATAAAGGCAGTGAGATGGAAACATACCCTTGGGCTTTTTTCTTATGAATCATTATTTTTAATAAATTAAAAGATGTTTTAAAAGTTGAATTGAATATTGACAATATACATGAAGGTCATATTCCTCTAGAAATATAGTTCTTTAACTGTTTTGTTTTAAAAACATAAATGGAATTTGAAATGAAAACGAAATCTCATTGAAATCTTCATCTGTTTAGGCTTTGACAATGTGATTTAAACTGATTTAAACGACATATATAAAACCTTGTATGATATGTTACATATATTGTTCCTGAACCATATGGGCACTAAGTAATTATGACAGTTTGGTTAATATGTTATTCTCTCCCCACAGAGGCAGATCAAATCATGAAATGTTAATACAGCCTCTGTTATATTACGCAGAAATCCATGTGTTCCGGCAGTGTCCCCTGGCGGAAAAACATTGCACCACAATCCATTTGAATTTCTATAGCAAGAAAAAGGGTGGTTCATATCACAACGCGTTTGCCATGATTCAGTAGCCAACATGATGATTTTAGAACAGCGTCTTTGATTGCACAACGAACTTTGACTGCCTTCAATCAGGCATCTCTCGTTCTATCCCGCGTAATAAAAAGACTGTATCAACACGCTCTGTGGGGGAGAGAATGTAAACATGGAAATAATGAAAAAGCTTGAAATATGACCTTACAAAAACAAATTGCCCATATATGTTGCTGATCTAGGGGGATAATTGGTCAGCCTACCAGTAATGCTTTTTGTTTTGCATAAACTGATCCAAAGATGAAAGATATATGTAACAAGTCCAAGAAGATAATTAGTTATGACAGCCCTTTGAACCCGCATTCATTATTACGTGCTTTCTTCATTTCACTGACATCACTCCATCACACCTTGTCGTAAAATGGTCTCCATTTCACTGACGTGTACATGCAAATTAGTATTGCATCTATTTCTAGCCAACTTCGAGAAGTAATAATATAATGAAACTTTATATCACATTCAAATTTGTATTTTCTTATTGACTGTTCGAGCAGTTAAAACAATTTCGATTGCAAATGTGTAATTATATTCCTGCAAAAGAAAGTATTTCATTACTTTGTTTCGAGGAAGTTTTTATAGTGAATTATGTTGTGAGTCTGTTAACAAGCCTTAATAAAGCATGGCAACGTGTTTTAAAATATCTCGATTTGCAGTTCGAAAGGTGAAAGATGTTTGATATTTGTTTTGATATAAGGAATGTATATATATTTCATGGTTGTCATTGGTCATAAGAAATATGATAGATTTACGAATATATATCAAATGGTAGGATAGCTAGCTCAGCAGCACTAGTTTTTATCATAGAATTGTGATTAGTGATATATAATATTTACATGTATCAGTTGTTCATGTAATTTGCAAAAAAATATATTAATTTTCAAAAGGCATTATTCATGCACAGGGCTTGTTTTCACTTCACTGATTTCATCATGTTTGTTTCACAACATCACACGCTATAAAACATGAGCAAACAGTGACACGAAAGAATAAATCAATGTTTCAATATCATTTGCTGGAAAAGGCTTTATGATCACATTTTATGTCAGTGTTTTATCACTTCATCCTTATTTAATTTAACAATGTTCATTATATGTGTTCGCTGTTGACTTTTACTCTTTGCGGGTGTCAATAACTGGTATTAATTAAATAAATGAGGTATGGCAAGTCATTTATGACATGCTCAACTGTTATGCAGGTGATGCACTGCAGTCTGCCTTGTTACATGTAAATTGATACAATATAACCAATTTTGTATCAAATGTTGTTGTAGTTGACACTTTTGGTTTTCTTTCAAATTTTATTTGGATGCACTGTAAACAAAGTTACCTAGTAAGTGAGCTTAAAATGAGACGAAAGCCTTTAAATTATACAAAAACAATTCAAAGTAAACGTATAATCGTTAAGTTTCGAAATTCTATAAACGTAAGATTTATATGATGCTTGTCATTCAGATGTTCAGTTGAATACCATGTCTGTCAAGGGTAATATCTAACAAAAAGTAAATTGATTTATAGGACATGAACACATTGAAACGTTTTCTATTTGATTCGAGAATGATTATGACGAACATGGTAATTTAAATGAAGGTATTTTGTTATCAAATATGAGGAAATTGTATATTTAGTTTTTTTCATAAAGAAATGTGCATCAGTGTTGTTTTTCTAAATGAATTCTGCTAGCTATCGCTGCATTTCTGGACAGAACAAGTTAAGTAACATATCAGTAACTATTTATTACAAACATAAATCTTTAAAAAATTAAAATAATGCCAAACTCTTTTTCAATCTCATAAATTTTCTTTATAATATGACAATGTATATACCTAAATTGATAATTATTGTAAAACTTGGCTTATGTAGTTTTCTACATAAATGACTTTCACGTTTATAAATAACCTTCAGCTACATCCCAACATTAAGTCAGTCACATACAAGTAAATATCCTATTTGTTAAGTCAATAGGTAGATTTATAAAGTTCCCACCGTTAGTCAAACATTCTAATGGCTAGCTGTCTCCACACCTACACAAGCTTAGCATCGCATTAATTTCTTGAGTAAGCTCAAACGTGCTGCATAACCGTCTGCGATGGTAAGTTTAATATTTCAAACAGTGCATAAACTTTCACATTGGAACTCATTATGTATTAATTCCAAAATCATAATAATAAAATCAATGGAAAAGTTTTCATATTCAAATGTGTATATAGAATAATTAGATTTTGTTTATCATTAAATTAAATATTTAAAAAAAATATAGTGAATCATTAGAGAATTTGATAATCTATATAGACTGAGGACTTTGATGGTATTGTCGAATAAGACTGACATTGGGCATATTCAATTGACAGTTTTATATATCCTGTCAGTTCAAATGTAGGTAAATATAGATAACTAATCAAAAAATTAAAAACACCCGTGAGCGTCGAATGATAAAAGCCAGGGCATATTCAATTGACAATTCATTATATCCTGTCAGATCAAATGTAGGTTAATATAAATAACTAATAAAAATTTAAAAACACCCGTGAGCTGCGAATGATGAAAGCCAGACAGCGTAATTGAGATAGATTGTAAAAGCAATCAACATAAAATATAAGATTGTAACATGAGAAACACAATTCATTACATTTGTAATAAAAGTTTGTATTTTTTCATTTTGGCAATACTTAGGTATTGATAACATATGTTGAGTAATCTACTTACGTGTTTGCTATCAATATCAAATGAACATCAAAATGAACGCGAGGTTTTCCTCAATTACAATTTTCTCATTTACGTTCACATACGATCCCTATACACCTAGCTGTTGAATACTTTACATGGTCCCAATCACATTTGTATACAATTTTAATTGACCCATTGAAATTCTTAATTTACAGAGAACATGTGCTACTTAAGTAAAGGGCTCTTACCAAAAATACACTAGTATACACTTTCTACTGACAGATTTTGAGGTAGACGCCGCAATAGGGGCAAACTGCCCATAGGCAGAATAATCAAAGTCACATCTCCGCCGCTATATTGTGCAATATAACAAGTTTCGTAAAATATGAAAAATTATGAAATATACGATGCTTATCATAGATTGTTACTTAACTCACAAGCAATATTTTTGGTATAATCCCGCTGGTCTTTTCTTGAGATTGTGACGTATCAACAAAGGCTACTTGCGTGTATGACAAACAATTCAAGCATAAAAAATCATGAACAAATTTCACAAAAGATCTTGTTTAAAAAGCGTTCAAGTGGATTCCAGATAACCAACAGTAGCAGAGAAGGGTGTCTCATGCAAGATCTAAGATTAAACATGTATATTTCAAGTAAATTCATGAGACTTAATGAAAGGTAAATTTTTTTGTAAATAATGTGAATGACAGAGCAACATAACAGTTGTTAATTAAATAATCAATTTTTTTACTTACATATAGGCCTACATGTTTGATATATAAAAGTGTTATACAGTGTATGCATTCATGAACATAACAACATACATAATTATTTCAATATTGCATAGTGAAGGAAAACTGCATGATTTCGAACTTTTATTTGTTTTTGAGTTCTCATTAGAGTCTAACATATTTAAATCATGAACGAATAGGTATACATGTAGTATAAAAAATGTGTAGGTCGGAAGAAAAGGATATTCATCTGAGATTTCATTTAAATGTATACATTCTTTTATAAAATTTAAAGCAGTATCGCTCAATCAACAGCTGATCTGACGAGCTTTCAAATCATGCTAAAGAAGCTAAACTTCTAAATGGTAACACACGATTAATAAACTTATAATTAAATCATTTTTTGACAGGAAAGAATTTAACATCAACTATCTCTGAGCCTAGTTGTTATTGACTGATTGAATGGTGCGTGTGTATGTTTAAGATGATATAAAATATGTATATGATATGAAATCTTTATTAATTAAAAAACGACAACTTTGGCGTAAGGAAATTGTTGTGCATGTTGTGATTATCACCAAAGTATGTAAATTAAAACGTTTATGAAAAAATAAATAAGCGTGATCGATAACTACCTCTAAAAGTAAATAAATAATGTTTTTAATTAATTTCTTATCATGATGAATAATGATGATGAGTAACAAATGAATGGTCCAATAAGAAAATTGCCTGTGGGTGACTCAGTGACTAAATCAACTATAATCAATATTATCATGATGTATGTAAATGTATAATGGGCCGGTGGCCCCTTTACGGAAATAAACAGTTTCACTCATTCACTCAGTTTGTTTCACAACTTCGCATGCTGTATTACATGAACAAACAACTTCGAAAAATGTGAGTCATTTTCCTGACCTGAAAACATAACCTTTGGATATTCTGTCCTTAAATATAAACTGATTCCAGGGTAATCATTATAGATGAAAATACTCTGTATAATCACCTCTAATGACGACTGAAAACACGCTTTGATTTTTAAGCAAGGTATTTGAGCATTACAAATTTTAGCCAAAGATTAAATACTTACTTATTTTCATACAATATATATACCATCATATTACTGCATTGACTTTTGTTATGTGACCGACTGAAAGGTTCTGGTCTTCAAAGTGACATAAACTTTTATCTTTTGACCAGATGATGCAGTCTTGAAGTAGGTACATTGTGACCTGGGGAGCATTTTAGGTACAATGCTACTCATTATCACGATAGATCAGTACTGAACTTATTGGTGTTCTGAGTGAAAGGTCAGCTTTCAAGCCTTTACTTCATTTTATATGAAACAAGATGATGTGAGATAACATAAACCAGTAAAATTAAGGTGTATTTCAGGTATCAAAAGTATTTTCTTTGTTTTTTTAATGGTTGAAAATGACGTTATTTACACAAAGCTGTAATAAAATTATATAATTTTGATTAAAAGGATAAGGATTGATCATTTGTGCATTTAAATAAAGCAGCAATTTTCAAGTCCTAAAAATGAATTATCCATATGAAATGGGCCTAAGGGTTTGTTTCCACTACACCGATCTCATCTTGTTTATTCCATAACTTAACACGCTCTATAACACAAGCAAACAGAGACACAATTGCAAAAAATCTCCATTCAATATCATTTGCATGCAATGGCTTTAATCATATTTGAAGACAGTGTTTTATCACTTCATTGCTATTTCATGTTGACTGCTTCTACACTATCAATAATGATATTTCGTTAATTGTATGTGTTCTTTGTTGACTGTTACTCCTTTGTTTTATGTTAATTTTCTTGTATCTATTTAGTAAATGAGTTATAATAATCAATAATTATATGCTCAACTGTTTACAACAAAAAGTTTATCTTAAATAAAAGTGAGTTGCTTCCTCTTCTGTTGTTAACATGATTTGAGAATATATCATTTGTGCAACTGTGTACCTGTATACTTTCTGGGTTTTTTGCAATCAATATTAAATGAATATTTCAAATGAAGATGTCGTTTTCTGCCAATGTTATGATAATGTGCTTTTAATGTGCTTCGTCTTATCATCAAAACGTAGACATTGGATTATTGGGGATGTAAGAAAAAAAGCACACTTTGAAAAAAGTGTTTGTTTTTCAAATTCACAAAAGTATGTCAAATTGTAAGTCTAAGGTTGAAGATAAACACTCATTTTCTTCATACTGATTTATTGATATGTTGGTCAATGAATTTGGATTTTTTTAAATTAATTTTCAAAATGCATTATAAATATAAAATGAACACAGGATTTATTTTCAATTCACTGATATCATCATCTATATTTCACAACATCACACGCTATAAAACTTGAGCAAACAGTGAATTATTGTTAAACAAGGCCTATGTAGTGTTCATGATATGTGTCAAAATGACCTTCACGTTTATGATTCACCTTCAGCTACATCGTAACATTAAGTCAGTCACATATAAGTAAATATGCTATTTGTTAAGTCAATGCAGTTGTGTGCTGGTAGATTTATAAAGTTCCTATGTTTACCGTTGGTCAAACATTGTAATGGATGGCTGTCTCCACACCTACACAAGCTTAGCATCGCATTTATGTCTTGAGTAAGCTCAAACATGCTCCAAAACCATATGCGAAAGGGAATTATTACCAAAAACATAGTATCTATACTTCCTCTTTGAAACTCATTATGTAAAATGTTTTTTTCTCAAAACCATATTAGATATGGAGAATCAGTATACATTTAAGGAAAGCAAAATCAATGGTAAAGTTTTCGCATTCAAATGTGTAATAAAGATAAGTAAATTTCAGTGGAAGGCATCATTCTTCAATTATTAAATTAATATTTAAAAAATAGATAAATAGTTAATCATTTCAGAATTGATAATCTGACTAGCCTGAGGACGTTGATGGTAATTTTCGAATAAGACTGACATTGGGCATCCTAAATTGAAAGTTCAGTGTATCCTGTTAGTTCAAATTAAGGTAAATATTTATAACTAATGTAAAAATGAAAAGATCATGAGCCAGACATCGTTATAGAGATAGCATGTAAAAGCAATCAACATAAAAAATAAGAATGAAACATGAGAAACACGCTACATTACCCTTGTAAGAAAATAGGTATTGATTGCATATATTGAGTAATCAACTTTTTTTACCATCACTATCAAATGAACATGTGTCTTTCCTAAAAATATTGACAATGTACTTTTAAAGTCATCTCTTCCAAAGGTGCATAGTGAATGAAAATTGCATGATTTCGAAATTTTATATATTTTTGGCTTCTCATTAGAGTCTTAAGATTTTTAAATCATTAACGAATAGGTATACTTGTAGTAGTGTCGTTTGATATTTTCACATCATATTGAATAAAAAATAGAGCCATTGGCTCTGTAGCTCATCAGGCTTATTCATCAATTATGCTGTAGAGTGTGGCCAATGTGATTCCCCCTTTGTATAGGCCACAGGGCCACCAAACATAAAATTAAGTATATATGTGACAAGTTTTAGTTTTCTAGAACTTATACTTCAGGAGAAGAAGATGAAAATAGATTTGAAGGACGTTCCTGTTGCCTATATTAGGGGCAACAGGGCCACCAAAGCTACAATTCCTAATCCTCACTAGTCAAGGAGTCTGTACACAAAGTTCCAGCTTTCTAGGCCTTATGGTTCTGGAGAAGAAGATGAAAATAGGGTTTTAGGGCGTGGCCCCTATGGCCCTTATAGGGGTCACAGGGCCACCGAAGCTAAAATTTATAATCCTCACTGGCCAAGGAGTCTGAACACAAAGTTTCAGCTTTCTATGCATTATGCTTCTGGAGAAGAAAATGAAAAAAGGGTTTTTAGGGTGTGGCCCCTGTGGCCCTTATTAGGGGACACAGGGCCACCAAAGCTACAATTCATAATCCTCATTATTCAAGGAGTCTGTACACAAAGTTTCAGCTTTCTAGGCCTTATGGTTCTGGAGAAGAAGATGAAAATTGGTTTTAAGGGTGTGGCCCCTATGGCCCTTATAAGGGTCACAGGGCCACCGAAGCTACAATTTATAATCCTCACTAGCCAAGGAGTCTGTACACAAAGTTTCAGCTTTCTAGGCCTTATGGTTCTGGAGAAGAAGATGAAAATATGTTTTTTAGGGCGTGGCCTCTATGGCCCTTATTAGGGGTCACAGGGCGACCAAAGCTACAATTTATAATCCTCACTAGCCAAGGAGTCTGTACACAAAGTTTCAGCTTTCTAGGCCTTATGGTTCTGGAGAAGAAGTTGAAAATATGTTTTTAGGGCGTGGCCTCTATGGCCCTTATTAGGGGTCACAGGGCCACCAAAGCTACAATTTATAATCCTCACTATTCAAGGAGTCTGTACACAAAGTTTAAGCATTCTAGGCCTTATGTTTCTGGAGAAGAAGATGAAAATTGGATTTAAGGGCGTGGCCCCTGTCGCCCTTAGTAGGGGACACAGGGCCACCAAAGTTACAATTTATAATCCTCACTAGCCAAGGAGTCTGTACACAAAGTTTCAGCTTTCTAGGCCTTATGGTTCTGGAGAAGAAGATGAAAATATGTTTTTAGGGCGTGGCCTCTATGGCCCTTATTAGGGGTCACAGGGCCACCAAAGCTACAACTTATAATCCTCACTAGCCAAGGAGTCTGTACACAAAGTTTCAGCTTTCTAGGTCTTATGCTTCTGGAGAAGAAGATGAAAATAGGTTTTAAGAGCGTGGCCTCTATGGCCCTTATTAGGGGTCACAGGGCCACCAAAGCTACAATTGATAATCCTCACTAGCCAAGGAGTCTCTACACTAAGTTTCAGCTTTCTAGGCCTTATGGTTCTGGAGAAGAAGTCGAAATTCCACAAAGTTTACGGACGGAAGGACGGATGGACGGATGGACGGGCGGACGGACGGACGGACGCCGGACACCATGCCATGCCATAAGCCCCTCGGGCCTTACAGGCCAGATGAGCTAAAAATGTGTAGGTCGGTAGAAAAGGATATTCTTCTTAGATTTCATTTAAATTTACACATTATTTTATAACATTTTATAGCGACTGCTCTCAATCAAGAGATGATCTGACGAACTTTCAATTGCGCTTATGTTGCTGAACTTCTTTATGGTAACACACGATAAATAAACTTCATTTAATAAATCAAATTTGAATTTTGAAAATAGGAAAGCATTTATTTGACAGGAAAGGATTTAATACCAACTACATGTATCTGAATCTAGTTGTTATTTCCTGAGTGAATACTGTGTGTATTTAATTTTGTAGAACATATGAAATCTTTTCATTAGAAACTGACAACTTAGGTATTAGAAAATGTATATATTTCATAAATAATTTATTCATTCATTATATTGTTTATTAGAAGATTCTTATTATCAGAAAAGTATGTTTATTAAAACTTTTACACACAAAAAAAAGTGTGATAGATACGTATCTCTAATAAGTAATAAAACATGTTTTGATTTTATTTCTAATCATGATGAATAACGACGATGAGAAATAAATGAATGATCCAATATAAAAATAGCCCGAGGGTTTTATTTTCCAACACATTGATCTATCATGTTTGTTTCACAATTTCGTATGTTGAATTTCATGAAAAAACAGTAAATAAAAATGAGAGTCATTTTCCCGACAGGAAAACATAACCAATTGGTATTCTGTCCTTGACTATATACTGATTCAAAGTTGATTAATATAGATGAAAAAGCGCTCTTTAATGACGAAGTGAAATTTCCCTTTTAAGTAAGGTATTTGGGCACATTGAAGCTCACTGCAGACACAAAAACTACGACCTCGACATCTATCAATTACAATCTTCAGAGATGAAAACTCACGTATATACATATGATAGAATATCTACCATCACATTACCGCATTAATTTATGAAATGTGACTGATGTGAAAGGTACTGGTCTTCAAAGTGACATATACTTTTAACTTTCGGGCAGTTTATGTAGTCATGAAGTAGGTACATTGTAACATGGTGACTTCTAGGTACAAGGATACTCATCTCCTAATGATCCCATAGATGGTGTTCTGCATGAAAGGTAATTTAATATGTCTTTACTTCACTTAACATCAAAGAAGAGAATTTCAGTAGAATAAACCAGTAAAATTAAGGTGTATTTCAAGTGTTTCCTTTGGTATTAAATGGTTAAAAATGACGTTGTTAACAAAACTCTGTTATACAACTATGTACTTTTGATTAAGGTGATAATGATTGATCATTTGTTCAATTTAATAATGCAACAATTTTAAAGTCCTAAAAATGAATGATGATGGTTTGTTTCCATTACACCGACCTCATCTTGTTTATTTCATAACTTCACACGCTCTATAACATAACAAACAAGAGGCAGAATTGAAAAAATCTTTATTCAATATCATTTGCATGCAAGGCTTTTAATTATATTTGAAGTCAGTGTTTTATCACTTCATTCCTATTTTATGTTGACTCGGTCCACAATATCCATAATGACGTTTCGTTAGTTGTATGTGTTCATTGTTGACTATTACTCCTTTGTTTTATGTGATCATTCTCATGCATAATCTAATAAATGAGATATGAATATCAATAACACTACGATCAACTGTTTACAACATAAAGATTATCTACACTTGAAGCGGGTTGATTCATCTTCTGTTGTTAACATGATTTAAAAACATATCATTGGTGTAACTGCAAAACTGTGGTAGGGAAAACAAGTTCCGCATCATAAATTTTATCTTATTTTTAGAGATGCGCTTTTTATTTTATGCTAATAATCACGAAAACAAAATTGAAACAACAGAGCTAAAATACAGTATTAACAAATTTCAAAGAAAATGTTGATACCCTTTTGCAAAGTTAACATTTATAAACGCAATTAAATAGACTTCATTCTGACGCTTTTAGAACCATGTTTTAGATTTTGATTTTCCCGTCAGAGTCCATAACCATAAGAATCGTTATAGGAAAAGTGAACTCATCAATGGTTTTTATTAATGACAGGATTTTGCTTATATTTTACTAGAAGGAAGTGTACATAATTATCATCTAAATAGGATTGACAAACAGAACAAAGATTTCGTGAAATAAATCTCTCGAGACCTTATTTCCTTTTTCTACAATAATTTATCATTAAAAACTTTAATAATTACAATTCATATATATCCAGGGTGTATGGATGTTGTGTAAAAATCTTAACATTTTCTTAGTTTCCATAACAAAAGATATGTTTATTTCATAAATGTTTTTAACAAGTCCTCCATCTGTTTTGGTTTTCTCTTAGAAACATTGTCCACTTTAAAGAGTGATTTAAGAAATATTTTGCACTTAATATTTTTGAAGTTCCCATTGTCTAAGAAAGGATCCTTTGGAAGCAAGATTGATTTTTGTCCATAGAAGGGCCTTTGAGGAAACCTCCATTTGTTTGTTCCTAGGTCTAGTCCATTCAAAAGAAGTGCAATCAGGGCCCGATTTTGTGGGATGCATGAAAATGGCTACAGCAGGCTCATCGCGCAACACTGTGAACCAAAAAGCCAGGAGATCACCTGCCAATGAAACCCAAATAAATACAACTGTCTGTCAATAAATCATGGAAAGTGAAATCACATTTATTATCACAATCCCTATCATTTCTATCACTTTCATCGATATCATTACACATTCATCATCATTATGTGACTATTTTCCTAAGGTCCACTTTCTTTTTATCACCACTGGACTAATTACCTTATCGTGGTGTGGTTTGTGTGCTTCTGCGACCCCGAGAGCTAAGCCAGCTGGAGCTTCCATGCTCCTGGTTGGGTCACCCAAGCTGGACAGGTCGACGGGTAGAAGCCAGACCAAATGTGAGTCCTTCTAAAACCCGCTTTCTATCTCTTACTATGCCTTTCTTTCCGTCTTTTCCCTCATCCTTTCTCTGTGATCTGTCTACTCTCTTTTGGATGGCAACATCCAGGTGTTTAATAACTGAAATATTGTTTAAAACACCAACTCACTCACTCACTCTTTCTTTTTAGGATACTGGTTCTTTGATGCCTTGGAGAGCTCCCCCTGTGATAGGCATAGCTGGTGGCAAATGTTTTCGTAAAAACAGCTCGCAAGGTTGTTGCAGGCTTGTATGTTTGATACAACCACTCAAGATCTTTTGAATGTTTATCTTGCCATCTTTCTGAACCTGAACAGATATGTCATCAAGATTTTCCGTTGTTGTAGTCTGTCTAGGCGTAACAGTGTCCCCAAGGGCTTTGATATTAGGTTCATTAGCTTTGCCAAGTTAGCGGACTGTTGTTCTGCGCTTTAAAGCGTTCTTGAGAACTGCTGGTTACAACTTGCCTCAGCATCAGTTTTGTTAGATCACATTGCAACTGTGCTTGTGATGGTTTGCAGTCGAGCTTTTGGCTCATTTCGGATGTGTTGACCCAACTGACGATAGTTGCTTTCATCCCGGTCTGTATGAGCTTCACGACAACTCAAGACGACTTGCATATGTTCTGTTTGATTTCTGTACTGGCAAGTGAAATATTCTGAGGATATTTTCCTTAATCCATCTGCTGAAGCTTTAGATCCTGTTTGAAAGATGAAAAGTGAAGTGCTCTTTCTTTAAAGAAGTCTCCATATCTAAGAGTTTATATATATATGAAAGTCCTACAGGTTGTGTGAAATGTTCTCAATACTGGACATCAACAACACCTTGTTCCCATGAAGTACATCATTGGCCACAGCTTTTAAAATGAAATTTTCATCTTCCAGTTTTCGATTTCTTGATTTCAGTTCTTCAACACTTCCCTTTTATCAAGAAGTTATGCTTTGATAGCACTTGATGTAGAATCTTCTTTGAAGCAAGGTGATTCTTTCTTAGCTACAACTCAGTTTATGTGCTACTCCAATTGTTTGAAGTTATCGTTTACTTACCAAAGTCTTCCATTCTTTTCTTTTAATTCCTTTATAATGAAATTCTTCTTTTGGTACGTTTCTTTATAAGACGATTCTTGCATTACTACTATCTCCTTCAATTTTGAAATCTTGTCATTCCTCGAAATGAATGCTTTGCTTGCATTTTCTCTCTATTCTTCGCAACTAGCCTTCAGTTTTAATCTGTGGATATAAACTGCAATGAAGAGGTCCAATTTGGTGTATTTTTCTTGTTTGAGTTGCCTTTTGGCGTCGGATGGTTGTCATTGGGTGTCTGTTGTTTGCTTTTGGGCGTCAAGGTAAAGTCTTTTGACGTGACAGTATCGCCTTTGGGTGGCCCAGAGACTTATACTTCTTCTCGTTATTAAAACATTTCTGTTGGAATGTTTTCAGCTGCACTCTGGTGCACTAGGTACTGATCAATCCTGCATTTGTGCGCATAGGGAATGGCCTTTGAGCTGTCTGAGTGTTGGAAGGTGAAGAAGATTTCTAGCAGTCCACATTTTTTTGTTGTTGGAACATCTTAAAGTTGTGGAGGACGCCCTGTATTAACTTTAATAAGAAAACAGCAGAAATTTACTCAATAATGACATACATGTGTACTTCTTTTTAATCAATTCAGAGTTAAAACATACAACAAAATAAAATAATCATAACAAGAACAAAACATAAAGGGAGATTTCTTTTTTTCAAGCAAAAGATGATCAGGTTCTTTGCCTGAAAAAATCGTACAAAAAAAAGGTATATACCATTATCATGAAAGTAACCTTTTGATGAGAAACATGTAGGACTTTTTTCACTACCACCAAAAACTATTTTTGTCATACTGAGGTAATGACTGCACATGTGGTGTAATGTACTTTCGTTTTTTTTGTAATCAATATCAAATGAACTTGCAAAAGTAATTACTAATGTTTTAAGATGATTAAACGAATTTACGTTCACATATGATGACTATTACAACTTGGCTGTGGTATACTTCCCACGGTCTTCACCTCATTAGTTGATAACTTCAATTGATTTTATTATGGTAAAACACGGGCTCAATTAAATTTTAAATCAAATTGATTCTACCAACCACGTTAATTACGATGAAGATGTAATTTTTGCAGGGTCGTGATCATGTCATATAGTAAACTTAGGAGAGAAGACTTTTAGGAATATGATTACCCATTTCATTTATTCATTTATGCCGACTACAATGTTTTTTCCACAAGACACTGTACTTGTCTTTCAGAACAGCGACTGTTATAACAGAGGCCTGCTTGCAGATATGTGGACAGATTATGTCATCCAAGTTTAGTGAAAAGGCGATCTGCAAAAACAAAATATATGAAGAAGCAGAAATCGGATCTGACATGAACGGTTCAAGCAATCACCAACAAAGAAAAGAACGTGAAAAAACAGCTTCCTTAATTACACCTACATGTACTTCTAACAACAATTATAGAATGTTTCATCACACAAAAATTATAGCATGAATGAATGGAATTAGTCAGGTGGGAATTACAATTATTGAGTAATCTACTTACGTTGTTCGCTTCTCATTATTTTTTTTCAAGTTGACATGTTTTCTAAACCATAAAAACTTTAGTAATGCACTTTAATGATGCTTCTCATTATTTATTCAAGGTTACGACCACAATGACAATCTACTTGTGGAATGATTATTCTAATCAATTATCAACCTTAACGCTAACATACAACATATGCTTAAATTTATGTTGTCTTGAATTGAACACAGAAGCAACTTAAGTCACACTTAAAAGCTGATGTTTGCATAAACTATGATATCGATAATCATTATGTTTGTTACTTTAGTTTATATGCAGTTATATTTGTATGATCCCGATGTTCATGTCGTGAGATTGTGCCTGATCCTCACGACAAAAACTAACAATTCAAACATCACATTCATCAATTAGACACTTATTTCACAAAAGGTCTTTTCAGAAAAGTGTTCAAATGAAATCCTGATAACCGACAGTAGCAGAGAATTGTGTTAAATGCAAGATTTACTGAACTGAATAAAAACTTGACATGAATTTTTCAGGTGATTGGATCAATCGAGATTCAATGTGATGTTAAAGAAGACATGAATTTTTCAGGTGATAGTACAATCGAGATTCAATGTTATGTATACTAGTATTTAATCGCTATGATTTGTTAAGTTTTCCCCCTTTTTCATGTCTTATAAAGTAAGAGAGAACAACACAAAGGTTTGCGCTGTCAAAAAAATCAAATAAGCTTTATTTCATACTTGTTTGGTGTATATACTATGCATTCTAGATGCAGTTAATTCATGTACAAAATTACATAATACAGCGATAAAACGCGATTGCATAGTCGATGAACATGGCAAGGTTTTGTAATATCATATTTGTTTACTTCTCATTAGAGTCGATTTCATTCAAAATCTTAAAATGGATTTATTGTCATATCTCCATATATATTGGCAGGGAAGTGAATAATAGCATGAACAGATGACAAGAAATTATATCTCTCTTTGATTTCATTTAAACCTCAAAGTTTTCGTATTCTATTTTCTTCTAACATTTTAGTATTGGTTACTCTCAATCAAGAGATGATCCAATGAACATTGAAATCGTGCTAATGAAGCTTATCTTCTTTAAGGTAACATACGATAAGTTAACTTTATTTGCTAAATCAAATTTGAATATTGAATAAGCAAAAAATTCATTTGACAATCAAAACATTCTAAAGATGTTTGCATATCTTTGAGTCTTAATGACTGAATAAATGCTGTGTGTAGCTTAACATATTGAGCATTCGACATGTGTCAAAAGCCTACATGAATAAGAATCCATATAGAAAATGAACTTTCTCGTACAGTAACATCACATTACAGTGTGGACAGTCTATTGGCAGGCATTAAAGTCTTAACCCTTTTTAATATCTAGATACTTCTCAACAAGTGCATTGAATGTCTTTCACACCCTTCATTTTCCGTAACATTTCATTAAATGCAAAGTTACTTCTTGCATATTATTTTTTTGAATAAACCAAATATTCCTCCCGCATATGTCAAAACTGGGTTTATTTTACTAAAAAATAGCTTTTGGTTATAAATGGTCATCATTAGTTCTGCAATTAATATCTCGGGTGAACTAAATCTTTTTCAGGTTTATTATAGCATGTTGCGCTCATATAATAGTTTCTATTCTTAGTCCAGTCATTTATTAATTACAAGCCCATTTCCCCCTTTCCCTTTACCTTTATCAACTGTTTATATTCATGTATCGTATTAGTTTTCAATATTATTTTATTGGTTTTTGAGGTCATTGATAATGAATCGATATAAGGTAAACCTTTTGTCTTTATTTTTGTTATCATATAATTTTTCTGATTTTAATCAGCTAATTTAATTGGTGTATGTCATTGAATTTACCACCAGTGGAATATACGTACATGTATGGAGCTCAGTGATCTAGTGGTTAGTATGTTGGCCTCTCAGGACAAAGTCCCCGGTTCGAATCCCGGTGGCGACACAACAATTTGCGACCAACGACACAGGCCTATCAATAACGCGATAGAGCCTTCAGCTTCAATGTGTATCCTTGTAATACCATAAATGACATTTTTGTTTCATAATCGTGCTCCCAAGAATTATTGTTATGTATAATATCATGCAGATACTATAATCAATAGGGAATATTTTTGAGAAGAATTGACGTTTCCAGTTTGAATTTATGTCTCGTTTTTCACCTCTTCTTTTATTTGATTAAGTTGTATCATTTCGCATTAAAGTTAATAAATAGGAAGATTCCAAACAACAACGTTCTTTTGTGATAATGCACAATGTGTATGTTTAATCCATTTTGTTCGTATATGATCTTCAAATACACATTTTTACGAAATAACTTTTCTGACAATGAAATATCTCACCGGTTCTTTTTTTCAAAGCTAAAACAGAGCAAAATATTTTCTGATTGAGATATTGATCCGTATTCAATTCAAATATGAAACTTCATTTAAATTTCATAATTGAGCGATTCACACGATATGACCTCAGGGTTTATCAACAATTTTCCACAAAATATTGATTCATTTCTGGCTCCTTCAATAACATTATGCTCTACCATGAAAATAGTGTACACTATGGTATGGTCTCATGTTTGCAAACTATTTACATTTATGTATAACAACAAACTCAAAATTGTAAAATTAATGTTTGAATAAGACATATACATACATTCAATCTGAACATTGAACAAATAATTCGATATTTTTTAGATTATACTGTCTGCTACATTGAACTGTCTTGTCTATTTTTGGAGGCGTCTACTGTATTTTTAATGATGATATGGCATATTGAGGTCAGTATTATCAAAACGTTGGAATGTTTTACCCGAATGTATTTAAGTCAAAGGAACTGCCTCTGTTTAGAATTTTAGCAAATAAATATGGCCAATTTTCTATAACGAATTTACCGTATCCCATTCTAATTAGACCATGTATTACATCACCAAAAATTACATTGTAAAGCTCGTTATTATACTCTAAATGGTAACTTCGAAAACGTTCTGAACTGAGTTCAAAACTATATGATTGTAGGTATTGAAAGGAGGTTTAAACCACATGTTGAGTAAGTTTGAAATATGGAAATCAAAGTTTTAATAAAGTTCTGGAAAGATTCATATAAGTCGTTATACAGAAATTCAATCAATAGAATCATCACGATTGATTAGGGTCTCTGTCTCTGTATGTTAATTAATAAATTGATTCCATAGCATTTGCAACAAACAATTTTCATTATTGCTTATCAGTAAGGAATTTCTTCAACACATCAACATCAGAGGCCTACCAAATTTGTAAGCAAAGTACATCATTATATTCAATTTCAGTGATAGTTGAAAAAATGTACAGTGGTCAATCAAATGCTTGATTTGTAATGCAATGAATGAATGATACTAACAAAAAGTATATTGTCTATTGGTAGCATGTATAAAACCAGAATATAAGTCTCAGTCATCTAAGTCTTGATGCTGTTATTAATCTCATTCTTGTTCAGTTAGTACACGGGTCTACAAAAGTGAGTTAAATGGACGTGATCGTACCACAATCCATGACTTTTTAGAAAGTAATGTTAATGAAGTGTAGGTTTTTAAAGGAAGCAATTATGCACAAACATTCTTTAAAAAATAACGTGAAAAGGATGAAATATTCATTTTCAATTATTGCTCGTTATAAGAAACACTCGAAAATTGGGGGAAAAAACTTTCAAAACCATATCAAAGTTAGTTTTACTTTAATTTGCTTAGCTTTTGACTAAAATCATAGAAAATTGCTGTCATCACGTAGACAATGTAAGCCTAGTAATTACTATATGATATAGCATGTGTAGTTATAATTTCTAAAAAGGTAAATGTACAAGCTTGTATTTAAAATGATAGTTATTTAAAATCGATTTTCTGAAAAGACAAGCAGTACAATTAAGAACAAAAATGGACGAAACATTTTGCCTAGTATGTCACTTCTTAAACTTATTTTGTGTCAATTTTAAGTTTGAATTTATGGAAAATGTGAACAAATCATTATAATGTTTTTAAGATGAATTTCACTCATTATTATCTTTATTTTGTACTTTCTGAGAACGATGAAAAAATACAGCTTGGCAACCCACGTCTTTGAAGGACTGTTAGTTGAAATACATCTTATGAGAAGCAAAATGTACCGCAAAATGTATACTTACAATGTATGTCCTTGAAGAATGTCCAATTTGTTTACGAAATTTGTTATCAAAGTTTTGCTTATTTGTCCTTTTCGACACATTTGAAATAACAAAGATATAAGAAATGAGATATAATGCAATGTATTCTTGAAAGTAACCAGTCAACTCGCCCGCTTCGGCATGTAACTGCTGGTATGGTCATTGCTGGCGGTGTTGCCTGACTCAGAGGGTGTTATTTCGAAACCCGCATGGGACTCGGCCCGAACAAGTACAATAATCTGTAATATTGAAGTTAGTCTTATCCCAAATGTAACAATGATATATTTGTTCACTACCTTAATGGCATTTATTTCTAATGTTTTATCATTGTATATAAAAGTTCAACATGAAATTAAGTTTGTTGCCAGTTGATCAATATGGATGACTCTGATGTTGATGTTGGATTCTAAACATTACATGGTGTTTGTTTGTCTTATCGTATCATTGCTGTGATAGATGTTTACTTTCGGAAATATCTTGATCAACATTTATGGATTGATCATGAATATTTATATACATCGTTTGCCTTGTTACGCTTGAGCTGATACTTTTGTGAATATACAAAGTTGAGTTGATATTGACATTGAAACATCGAACTGGAATAACCAGTTGATGATTCAGCATAGTACTACAGAACATCTGAAAGTTTATGAATACTCCAGTGCAGTAAATATTTTGTCTCTTTTTTCCTAATATACTTTAAAGGGGCAGTAGTACGTTTTTGGGGGCAATATCAGGTGATGTCAGGAAAATGAAAATTAATGGTCCCAATTGAAAGTCAACGTATTTAAACTAAATGAATTAAACTAAATGAAGCAGTAATAATTCAAAAATATAATGTAACGTTTACCCATGCGTTTCCGTTTTCTTACACAAAATGAATTAAATGTGTTCACACAAAATGGCCGCAAATTGGTTTTATGTGAATCTTCATACTTTGTCCTCTGACTATGGATGATTAGCTTGTCTAATGAGATTTTTGACACATTTAAAATAATACTTTTAGCATTAACTTACAATTATCAGTGAAAATTTTAAATATAAAATGTCAAAAAACGTGCTACTGCCCCTTTAACATAGTCAAACTAAATCGAAATGCAATAAACCCCGTTACCCAAACATCTCTTCATTCTGCTTGACCATCATGTATTCAATTCAGTGCAGTAAATGTTGGTTTTCCATCAGAAACATCTTGGTCATGAGCTGTATTTTAAAAAGCATGAACATATTGCAGCATTAGGCATTGCATTTCTGTTTGTTCTGCCTCTTACACATACAGAATGACGATTTTTAAACATTTTTACTCACAAAATCCATTTTTCTTTTAAACTATGACACCATTTTCATCTCTGAATGGATTATTTAACTTTATTTGTGAAGTTTTATACGAAAGTTTGCAACAAAGGGAATTGAAGCACAGGTGCACAAAATTAACCTTTTCCCATAAATGATGTAAGCCCTAATATAATCGTGTACCAAGATGTAATTCAAACTGTGTAACCTTTGTGAACTTAATACAGGTAATCATTTTCTAATCATGAAGTCCTTAGTACAGTTCTTCAATTTGTAGGACAAATGGACAGAGCTTGTTGGATAATCTCCATGAAAGTGGTATCTAATTAGCGAAGCCAGTCCATTCAGAGGACATTATTATATTGAAGAACAAATTAATCATGAGCAATTGCCATATTACATTATCTATTTCGTTATAAATTATTTAAAAAAATCTATTTTCACAACTTTTCCCTTATAAAAAAGAACAAACGTTTGAAAGCACAAAATCTCATTTGTCACATGGAGTGTCAAGGTCAATGTACAGGCTAGTTGTTGCTCTACTGGTTTTTTGTTTAAATGTATCATAGGTAATGATGTGTTGCAATATTCAATTCGTTGAGAGGGGTCATTCCAGGATTAAACAAAGAAAAAATATTTTCTCTCATATTGTAAAAAACATTAAAGGAAACCAAGTAAAAACAGGCACTGGAGCTTTGAGGAAAAGACGAATGTCTGTTAACATTTGATAATCATATACTAGTGGATTCATGATAAGGTTTTTTTAACAATGTTTATATAGAATTATTCATATACTTTCAAATCCTTAAGTTCGCAGAAATACAGTATGTTTAATTTGTAATGATGCTTTTCTTTGATGTGGAACGAGAGAAACCGAAAGCAAAAAAATAATGCATTATGCATTGTAAAATCGTAACATAGACTTGTATCAACGATGTTTAATATTTATATCAAATACGATTTATGGAGGGTTTCTTTCCAAAGAAACTGTAATGGCATAACAAGTTTTTAAAAAGACAGTTAGTTGGAAAACAACGGTTATGTTCGTTTTGATCGGATGTGCATAACTGTGAAAAAGAAACATACATTCCTTAATATAAAACCTGTATTTCTAGTTATCAGTTATTACTTTTTCCTTTATATTTTCCCTTCTTTATAATCCTTTATCTTTTTCAATTCACAATTTCTCCCTTACCTTTAATCAAACCAAAATCGAATTCGGAGATCTTTATACATAGATCGATAGGGTTCAAAGCTTTTTGTAAAGACAAATGAAAATAACCACATTTATTCTAATCTCTGGAGGATAAGAAATATTCTCAAAGTATCACAGTATGTAAATTGAGATAAAACCTCTAAAAGAGATTTCTACTCTGTACACTGATTTAAATCTGCATTTCAAATTGTTCAACATTGTGTGTATTTACGATGCATTACAATCTTATCGATGCTCTAGATATGTACAAGGCTGATGATTTTGATTTCAGGAAAAACTGATAAACGACATCATATTAAAACCTATGTTTTCATATTTATCTTATTCAGTTGTCTGCAAATCATAATATTTCTAATTGTTTTGTTTTTAAATTCAATCTATCAAACATGTACATGTACATGTTGAATATCTATCCAAACGCACATGCAGAATTTCGTAACTTCTATTTCTCAGTTTTGCAAAATGAGTTTGCCGTCACCTAAGTGTAACAGTTAGTGTGCTTAATACAAGCAATAATAATCAGGTTTCATCTCTAACCAAACACTGAATTCGAAAAAAATATCTCATTTCTTAGGTATCGTATATAACACACAGACGTATGTCAATAAAGAGTAAATTATTATAATTAATAAGGACAGTCCAACATATTTTATGAAATTACTCAATTAAGGAGTTTATTTCCGCGAGTACTGCATTATACACTCAATCACAGACTGTGAATATGGTTGTAACGCTTCACGTATTTACTCTCAGTAAAACAGTTTATCCCTTAGCATTTAGATGGTATGGAGAGGTTTTAAGTTCATCTCTCAATTATTTCCATAAAGGAAACCATGCTGCACAAGAGATAACTTAAGAAGAAGGATAACAAAATATGGGTGGGGATTTAGTGAAGTCTAGACAGTTGACTCTCTTGATAATTGTAAGGAAACATAATAATATAGTCCTTATGCATTGCCGTATTACTTATTTGCGGATTCGTGTCGATCTTTAATGCATTTTCATAAAACCAAATCTGAAAAAGTTCTACATCAATGTATTCATTTCAATGATTACATAAAAACCTAAATTCTTATATAATTTATATTTTCCTATTGTACTAAATTCAAAAATGCGTTTATTAAATTTGATAGGATTTTGCCATTTTCTGATCATATTTGAAATGATATGGTGACTATATTAATTATATTCAAGAGGTTCAGTATAATACTATAAAAGAAGAATAATTTTTACAAAATAATAGATTGATTATAAGTAAACGTTTCAGTAAGTTAAGAAGTTTACTTCAGCCTGCAATTAGTTCAACAGAAATAGCCGATCTTTATGTATTCTATCTTGTCCCCGAAGAACATAATCTATTTACATGAAATCATGTTTTTCATCAGGGATTTAACTTTCCGTAACCTAAAACTATTCTAGTTTAAAAAATAATTTTGCTTTCGCAACTGAAGGAATTTGTTTCTTCCTATACCAAAGATTATTATGTTCCCCAAAAGCTTTGCTATGGACATTATGTCCGTGGTCGCGTGATTCCGTGGTTACTAAATGCTTTGTTTTCTGGGCCGTATCTGAAAATCCGTTAAATATTTTTTCACGAAACTTCGTATGTTGTGTGACCTAGTAATGAAGTGCTGCATTTTGCTACTTTGGTTATTATTAATAATAATAATAAAGTACACTTGTAAACTCAGTGCCTGCACATAGCGCTACATGGGTTAAAAACACTGCAGTCAGTATACTTTGTTAAACTGGTTGATTTAGGTATTATAACATTATTTAAAAATATATGTCTTCAAAGAACTTTTGAAAATGGTCAAAGATTGAGATGTCTTGATTTCAATGGGTAATTCATTCCATAGAAATGGAGCCAAGTATGCAAAAGACCTCTGAGACCTTTTGAGACGTGTTTTGGGAACCTTCAGGAGAAACTGCTCAGCTGATCTTAGTGACCGAGCAGGTTGATATAGCTCAACTAATTCAGTGAGATAGGCAGGAGCAGACACTTATAGGTTAAAGTCAGAATTTGAAAATGCACTCTTGCTTGAACTGGGAGCCAGTAGAGTGAAGGTAGCACTGGGGTTATGTGTGCAGACTTCTTAGTTCCGGTAACTATTCGTGCTGCTGTGTTCTGGACACGTTGAAGTTTTGCAAACTGTTCCTGGGTAATATTACCAAGTAAGCTATTTGCATAGTCTAATCTTGAGTTCTTGCTAGCATATGTGCCATATCTTGTGATAAAAAGTTATTCTGAAAAACATTTTTTCTCTCGTTTCCATGGAAACTTTTTGTGTACACGGGGTGTTGGGATCTTGGGATATTTTCCGGCTTTAATCACAAAATCTTTCAGTTTGATTTTACAAGAATGAGAATGTAGTTAGACCCATAGATTGAGTAGCCCCTTTGCTCCTAAGGCTACTTAATTTATTGCTATATCATTTTTGTAATAACATATTTACCTTTGTTGGTTGTTTCTGGTTTAACGGTTGTTTTGTGACTTAAAATTTCGGTGGGGAAAATCATAGTGCATCACATGTATTTCTAGTTAAACATATTTTATTTATAGTTCATAGCTTGTATAAATGACTGGTTTCCTTTTGTAGTTACTTTGTGCCACCTTACCATTCTTAAACTTCGTAGCCAAAACTGATAATTCAAAAGTTATATTTTACGTTTCTTTCTCATCTAAGTGGGAAAGCAAAGAGTTTGTACAGAAACATGGCGTGATACTAATTTAAAATTACTGACTTATTCTAATTGGCTGTGTGTTCGTCGTATTTTTCATTTGTTGATTTAACTATCAAGGTTGTAAGGTTTCTTTTGCCTGTAAGTGCATTTTCTTTTCTAAGAAACCATTTCCTTATTAACCAGACCAATTAGAAAACATTTAAATGATACAACTGTTATTTCAAGTATCTGAAATCATCATCGTCTACATTAAAAGCTCAGAACTGTCACTTTGTTACAAATTATTTATCAAGTTAAACAGATGTTTACGCTCAGGAATCATGCCTTGAAAAGTAAGTGGGAATTGATTCTAAAACGGAACACATCCTTTATGTATGACGTCTGGAAAAGATGTAATGCATGCTATTTTAAAGTCCGTTTTATTCTAAAAGAGTAAATTATCACATTGATAATGCAAGATGAAAACATAAGATAGTCATACTAATTAATGACGCATTTTGGGCATATAAAAGTAAAATGACACATACAACAGTGGGTGTAACTTTTAAAAGCTTTTTTCTTTAATGCCTTATAAGCCGAACCACAAACAGAAAAAAATACAATTATTTATAACGGAATTTAAAAAAAAATGTATTCCGATACCATCTTTACCACAGTGCGTGGTCAGAATTGAGTAAGGAACAATCATAACAATCTATAGCTAGCGATAGCGTTTGACCATCATTTTATAATCTCGATGTTTGGTAAGTTCGCATCATAAAGAGATGAAATTAAGAGAAATATTAATCATCGACTCCTCTTTCCACCGCCCAACTTAAGGAATTCCTATGTTTATTTTTAGCCTAACGGCACGCGTCATTCGGCATGGCAGTAACATTTTGTCTTCAATAGCAAATGCAAAAACAAGAAGAATTTTGAATGAAAAGAGGTGATAAAAATTCTTGAAAATGTATCAGAGATGTTGGAATATGTCAATTACCATCAATAGGTACTTCAATATTTTTCGAGTCTTGGTTAGGTCGAAAATAAGCAGAGATCCTATAGGAGGAAAATGACGGGTGCACAATGGCGCATTTTTTAGAACGATAAAATCAGCGCTACTGATAAAGATCTATGACCGATTTTAATAATTATCATAATATTTATATCATTCTTAAAAATATCTCTTTCAAATTGTAAATACATTTTGAATCGTGAACATATCCAAAGGTGAAACAACAATGTAACACTTTCTAACAAGTTTAAAGTTTTCGTGAAACGTGTCTGGAAATTGTTGGAAATATAAAAACAATGGCCCTTTTTAAAAAAAATATTTCATGATATGATTGAATTTATTACATAAGGTTTGTTTTAGGTGTTGACAAAATAGTTCATAAGGCATTCGCCAAACGAGGGAATTCCACCCGGGGGCTCAAGAATGTTTACAAACACGTCTCCCGCATTGCGCAGTATAACGTGATTTATTCTTTTGAGTCCAGAACGAGTTTTATCATAATTATTTTAATAATGAATTATTTCAGTTGTGTTGCCAAGGTGATACGGTACACAATTAATCTCGAAATTGTCAGGTCATCATAGGATAAATCCCTTTATGTCAAATTAAGTTTATCAGACCCTTACATTGCTAAGCATAAAGTGAACAATTCCCTCAAATCTAGAGGTTTTCCGATTAATATTTATTGAAATTGATTTATAAGGATGGAGATGACCCCTTGGTCTAACGGCAGTTCATGACGTCATGACGCTTGTTTGCAGTACTTACTTATACGAATACTATAACTACAATGCGTATCACCTTCTCACATGCTTCAAAAAGCCAGACAAAAATTCATTTAATTCATCATGAAGTTTTTAACTTCCAATTTTCCTCTTTTCATATAATTTTATGCTTATTCAAACCACTTACAAAAATTATTATTTTCAAAGAACGTTTACACATTAAAACATGACTCATTGTGGAAAATACGAACCAGAAATGCTTGCAACTCATTTTTAAGCAAAAACAATGACCAATTAAAATCTGTCTTGGAAACTTTTAAAACAGTTATCTTTAAAGTTGTTTTTCCTTTGGTGAAACTTAAATTCTTCGGAAAACGCATTTAATACATAATATGAGAACAGCTTCTTTGTTTCGACAATTTTCGGGATTAATAACAGACTTCAGATATGTTACTGAATTAAAACAGTTTAAAATAATTCAATCAAATTTTAACCGCTTTAAATGTTTTTGTTTACAAGTAAAATGTTTTCTTATTTTGTAAAGAAGTAGAATTAACATTATGTTCTATTTGAATGCTTTGGATGTATCAATAATAAGAGTAATTGGCTTTTGTAACAAAATCATTCGTTTTGTTTTAAAACTTAAATGTGATTTCACAATCTACCCTTTTTCAGCTACATAAATACTATATTTGATGATTATTTGATTATCATATCTACAATAGGGTTGAAAATAAGTACATATTTGACATACGTGTCAACATGAGCACATGTGCAAATATCCCTTGAATTATTGTAGCGCGGATTCCCGTCTGGGACGTCATAAATTCAATGGCAAGGGAAGCAGAATGTTTTCTGAATATTTTTAGGAGAATGAAATGGAATAAAATCGGTAATGAAGAAATTATAAGTATTATAATTATTTTGCAAAACTCGTGTAAATATGTGCTCATGTTAATTACCAAACAAACTGTAATCCCATCAAAACAGCTGTGTTCTATTCAAGATCAAAATATATAATATATGATATATACAACATCGAAATAATTCAGAAGTGAGAGTGAGGTTACCTCAGTATTATCATCATTCTCTTATTTCTGCATACTCAATTTCCAAAATTAAAAAACCAACATTATTTTGAGATAATTTAAATTCTTGGGTTATATATTAAAATTTCAGAGTGATTACATTTGTCAGGCTAACAAGATTATATCGTTCAGTTTAAGCCTTAATTTTGATGATCTATCTTATCTTACCTAATTACTCTGACTGGATTTTGATGTTTATTTGTCTTATTTTATGTTTTTCAAGAATATACTTGTTTGGATTATTTGCGAAAGCTATTCAAGATATGGAGATAAACGAGTTGATAGTGATATTTAAAAAACCCAACGAAATCCCCCGTTCATGCTCAAGGCTCTTTCCTAACAGAATAATGGTTAGTTTGACCCATACCATAACACAAAGGAGAAGAAAATGACACTTAAGTGAAGCTAAAGGGGCAGTATAAGATGAGAAATAAGTAAGGAGTCCCTTGTTTAAACACTTCTTATGACGTTGAAAAACAGTCTCTATTATGTTGTACTATTTTATCATCGATCATTAATATGCTACACTATTTAACGGGCCGGCTCTATCAATAACAATGATCCGTCCTTCTCATTCAAAAACTGATTTTTTTTCTGCTGATGCTGTCAGATTGATGAGGTGATCATCAATTTCAGATAGCTTTTGTATGTTTTCCTCTGTAAGAGCTTCCTTGTTTCATGCTCATGAACCGGAAAAGTATGTAGTAGGTAGGATGAAACAAAAGATAAAACAGGTTAATGGGTATCGATTATCTCTCACAGACCTTTCCTTGTATATATACTAGTCTTGGAGGAATTATTGTTCATATTTGCAGTATACTTGGTCAAAACAGTAATGAGGTATATAGACAATAACCTACGAGTGACGGGGAATGGCAGATTATCTTTCCCGAGTTATGTTTATTTCGTAATTTTTGAGCCTTTGCGATAGAATTACGCAATTAATGTAACTCGGGAAAATTAATCTGTCATTCCCCGTCACGAATTGGTTATTGTTTATATTACCCATATAACAACTAATATTCTTTATAAAAGTTTTGTCTATAAACGATTTCACATGGAGTGGATCCCTAAATTTATACACGTTTGCCATCACTTTAGTCCTGATATGCCTACGCACGGCTAAATATGCCTTGCGAAGTGTTATACAAAATCAAACTTCAATGAAGTTGGTATTTAAAGTTTTTTTTTCTTTTTGATCTAGCAGTCATTTCAAGGTGCATTTGAATTGACTGGTAATGTCCTATGGTACCAAATACAAATCGGCCCAAACTGAAATTCCTATGACGTCACCGTTAGCACAGTGATCTCACCAAACTCGTTGCATTCTTCGCAACGGAAAGCTTCATGCGAGGACAAAGTTATTTGTTGATCAATCATTTATTTTCTTTCGGACAATTTTACCTATACTCAATAAACATCATTTGCATCGGCACATGTGAAAATTGGCAGATAGCAAAGCATGGAAGACATTGAACTTGTTTAGATTTAGAATCAAGGAAACTTGTTATACACTTATGAAAGATAAATGAAATAGTGACGGGAAAACGTTTTATTTGGTTCACATATTCCAATCAAAAGACAGGAAAAGGTGAGACTTACAGGAAAAATACTACCCTGTGTCCATCCTCTCATATGGGAATATTAATTTATAGACTAGTTCTTGGAACTCAAAATGTTTATAGATATTCTGTATTTAGAATTGTCCTTGAGGAATTCTTGTCCACATTTGCAGTTAAATTCGTCAAAATGTTTATAAGATATTAATGTATATAGAATAGCTTTGGTTAGAATTCTTGTCCATATTTGCAGTATAATCCGTCAAAATATCATAAGATATTCATGTATATAGAATAATTCTTGGAGGAATACCTGTTCATATTTAACAGAATAATTGGGCAAACATATTTATAATATATTCATGTATATAGAATAGTTCTTGTAGGAATTCTTGTCCATATTTGCAATATAATCCGTCACAATATTCATAAGATATCAATCTATTGCAGAGAATATATAATGTACACGTTTCTTTTCATTGAGTCATCTACTGTTCTTGTTCGTATTTTCAATTAAAAATGGTGACTAGACTTTGAAATAGTTAGCATATACAAACAGATTTTTATATTCAAAATCAAAATAATTTATATATTGTTAATTCTAAAGAAAACTTCGCAGGTGAGTATAAAGTATTCAATTCAAAATCAAATTAAAAACATTTTCGAAATGTTCCGATTGTAGCAAGGGTTAAGCTTGAACATGAAGGTCCCTTTAATCTCATGAAGGGGTTCAAAATAAGAATAAGATATATCTTAACTGTGAAACACACACAGAAACACCATGCTAAGTACATTACACTCGAGAAGAGCACGTAATGCAAGATGGGAAAGTAGTCAAAGCCCTGTTGTTGAAACATCACGACATTATACAAAACCTTCTCTTGAATACATAGTACCATCAATCAAATGGGTGGTAGACAGTAGTACAGTCTCACTTCATTCATAAACTGAGTGTACACCATAAGAAAGCAAAATATGATGAGACACTCGTCTATTTGCAGGTAGTTCTAATATGCTTTCCTCTATAAGGTTATCCTTTGACGTCCACATATACCAGAAAATGGTATAGAAAGTACTGTAAAGTAGGAACCAATGTAGGGTAATTGGTATTGACCGTATGTTTCTCTTGGATCTTTATACCATTGTTTGCAGGCTATCGACGTAAATGTGATATTGATGTAGTACAAATATATGAAACGACACATAAAAAAATCCACCACCTAATCTGCAAGATAGGTTAATCATTTAATCATCTCTGGAAGTGTGCATTATAACAATGACGCGTACAAAATCACATTTCCTTTACAACAACTGATTATTACTGTATATTTATATTTACCAATTTCAAAATATAATCCTTTACAAAAGGTCCTGCTAAAAATCATTTACAAATATATTTATTCGTTTAGCCAATACCATAATGAGTAAATTCGTGCATTCCTAATTACAGAATATCAGTTTAGAAAAAACATTCAAAATCAACTTCAGCTAACAGAATTGTTTTGTTTTTGGCTCAGAAGAAAAGTAAGTGACATTTCTTTTGACATCGCCTTTTGTCGTAGTTTGAGTGTATAGTGTATCCGTTTGAATCGATCAAAGCAATGCTTGACGTTTTAGTTATGCAATCAAACAAAATGTGACGATACTAAAATCAAATGTAAACTGAGGTACAAAAGAAAGTATACACCTTAGTTGGTGTTATTACATACATGATTTACAATTACAAATATACACAAAAACTGACAAGTGCATAAGATTACTCAGTTGCAAGAGAACACTTCCATGTGTTTTTTATTTTTTTCCTTTGAACAATCTTTTTTAAATTAAATCATTTTTCAAAACATAAGTTTGAGAAAACAAAACTGTTAAAAGGTATGTTTAGTTGTATCTTAATAAAAATAATAAAAATATGTTATAATCAATAAATGCGCCTCATTTTTCACACAACATTCACAAACATTTACAAAGATGCTTGAGGTCATTTTGATGTAAATTTTAAATTTCACCCCTGACTGCAAATATGGGCACTGTTGATCATGTGATAATCAATACATCCCATGCTGATTACATATCAAATACATCGACAACATCTGAGGTGTGTACTTTCTTTTGTACTTAAGTTTATATAAAATAAGAGTCACTGTCTATATCTATGAGGACATTTTAGTGATGATGTCACCAAAACACGAGATTAAAAGAAAACAAAAGAATGACTTTTTAAACAATTTGACACGCATGGCTGACACTAAAAACAAGGCAGTTGGGGGTAAGATGATGTTAAAAACGACCTGAGGTTTAATTGTCACAAAAGCTAAAAGCCCTCACATCTACATCTTGTTATCAATCATGTACTTGCTAGTGTTTATTTTTATTTTGTCGTCCTTCAACAAGCTTAAATGCTTTCTCTTTCGATTCATAGATAAACACTTCATAAAAAGAAACTTGACACTAACTCTTTAACCTCAAAATAAAAACTTCAGATGCAAACTGAAAATGGAAATTAAAACTAAAATACAGTTCGAAGATCTCTGTTCTGTAAATTTATTCAGGATAGACATGATAATGATATGCACCAGGCAGGAATGATTTAACATCAGTAGGGGTGTTCAAATGTCAGTAACGATTATGACCACCGTTTGCATTGATTACCGCTTGGCACCGACGACCCATGGATGCAATCAAATTGTCAATAACAGCTTGTGGAATGTTCTGCATTTCATGCTGAAGTGCTGCGAGAAGTTCCGAAAGTGTTTTGGGTGGTGAATTCCTCGTCAATCCAGTTCGTCTCAGAGATGTTCAATTTGTGTCAAATCTGGTGATCTGGCTGGCCATGACAATGTCTGGACGTTGTTACGCTGAAGGAAAACACGAGCAACATTTGGTCGAGCGTTGTCTTGCTGAAAAAGTCCACCATGGACGTTGGCGTGAGTAACAAAGTAAGGCTGTAAAACCAAGTCCCTATACCGTACTCCAGTGAGGGTACCCACAACATGCACAAGGGGTGTCCTACCACCGTGGTGAATTTCGGCCCACACCAAGACACTCCCACCTCCAAATTGGACAACCTTCTGAACACAGTTGTCAGCGTAACGTTCTCCACAACGTCTGTATACACGTGCTCGCCCATCACTACGTCTGAGCAGAAAACGCGACTCGTCAGTGAAAAGAACGTTTCTCCACCTTTCACGTGCCCACCTCAACCTCTGTTGACACCACTGTAGACGGTCCGCTAAATGGCGTTGTGTTAAAACAGGACATCCAACCAGTCGTTGTGGAAAATATCCCGCCTCTCTCAGCCTGTTGCACGCAGTTTGATCGGAAATTCGACGGAGGCCAGGTATCTGGGTTGTTGTTGACGTTGCTGTCCTAGTGTGCTCCCGAAAGTGAAGGAGTCTGATGTACCGGTCTTTTGCCCGAGTTTTCACCCTTGGTCTGCCTGACCTTGACCTGTCATCAACGCTGTTATTGATGTTGCAGCAAGACCAGAAGAGGAAGCAGGAAGAAATTGTCTGTCTGGACACGCCAAAGTGAGTTGCAACATCTTGCTGTGTCGGTCCTGCTTGCAGTCGGCCAATTGCGTTGTTTGTTGCGCTATGTACAGTCTTGGCATTGTTCACATCGCTGTATCGATGATGTATGATTTGTATGACAGGCCGCTGAAATGGCTTTTTATACCCCTATAGGAAACATGTCTGCACGCACCCCTGCGGTATTCCGAGGTGCATGTGTTTTGGCGAAAGATGCATTTTGACGATCTGTTCAATCTTTCCCCTAAACACAACGTCAATTCATTTGACTTGTTTGGAGGTAAATTTACTTGATGATCTTGATGACAATCCAGCATACCGCATTGAGATTTTAAATTCAGAATTAAAAATGTTAAAAATAGTGGCAACATACACATATAACAATAACTTATGTACAATAAACCAAATTTCGGTCTACTGGAACAGATATATCACTTCAATGTATAAACCTGCTAATTTTCACCGGCATCAGTCAAATGTGTGACGTAGATTCTTCCTCTCCCATCCCAGTGTATACCTGCAGGACCATAGATCCCCTTATTTAATGTCAGTAGATCTCTCACAAACTCTCCACTTTCTTTCAGCGGCACAATCTTGTCTCTATGACCATCCACTACAAGTATGTGTCCTGTAGCATTGCAGGTGATACCTAGAGGCCTAGTCAGTGCTCTGTTTCCTGTAGGAGAGTAGTTGAACAGGACCTCTCCCTGGGGAGTCACACACACCACAGAATTAGTCCCGTAGTCAGATGCCAGGATGTTTCCTTGTCTTGTTGTACAGAGGTAGGCTGGTGGCTGTGTGATCTTCTCTCCAATATGTATTCGACTGAAAGAGCGCATCACCTTTCCACTCCTATCTATGATATCTATAAAAGGAGGATAGTAAGAACCTGCTGCCAGTGTTGTTGATGTGAGGGTAGTTAGACAAACATACTTTTTCTGCGTTCTTATGGTGGAGTCGATGGTCAGGTCAGGGGTCACTGACACTACTACTATTTGTTGAGAGACAGGAAGGGTTACAGCTATCTTGTTGTCCTGCAACATAGCAATCATCCATGGGTCACTGTTCATTGTCAGTCGACTGTATTCTTGTTGATTGTTTATATTGAAGAAAGATTTAATACACTTGTTGTCGAAGTCAGTAACAATGATGATATCTAATCCATTCACTTCCAGCCTCACGATATCGTAAAGATGTGGGTCATCCTAATCCTCTTTGGTTCTGCAGTCAACAGTTGTGGAGAGTACAAGCGTAGACACTCGGTCAAGATCAGCTTCACTTAGGACTTGAATCTTCCCCAGTGACAGTTCGCTAAGTACTTCGTCCACTGATTCCACATCATGTGAGAAATCTATCGTAGTACTCCTTCCTCTCTTCTTCACGGCTCCTACAGACTCTGCAGCTTCGGACTCACTGGAGTGGTACAGATCATACACGTCAATCTCGCCCTCAGAGTTCATAGCCTGGTCTATCAACGCAGACTGTTGACTGTAGATGTCTCTAGCCATGTCTCCTGTCTTGATATCAGCTTTCAGTTGATCCATCTCTTTATCTGTGACATCGGTCAGTTTGTCCAGTAGTACCTTCTCATTCTTTTTCACAGCATCAATAACTCTTTGCGTTGTGTATTTTATCTGAGACTGGACAGCTGATGTGTTTTCCTCAACTTCCTTGCATCTGGATTTGAGTGATTCCAATTGTTCCTCCTCATTTTTTGTTTGGTTAATCAATGTTTCCTTCCTCGTCTCCAAAGAGCTTCTCAGCAGCATTGACTCAAGAGACACGACCAACTCACACTTCCGGTGGTAGAGGATACAACAAGACTGACACAAGGTCCTCCTGCAATCTCTGCAAAGGAACTTGACAAACTCTTCCTTGTGCTCTGCGCACATGATCTTGGTCCTCCTCCTGACCTTGACCTCATCAGTCACATCAGAGACGTCATGATGTTTTGTAGAAGGACTCCTTCTGTGTGCCTTTACACAATTGGAACATAGAGAGACATCACAAAATGGACACCAACTTACTGCTGGAGTTGTCTTCCCTTCGTCATGGCACCAATAACAGTTGGTAGTGTCTGTTTAACAAAATTTGTTCAGATATAATCGAAAGCTTTGAAAAAATATGTATAGTTAAATTGAAAAAGATAAAATAAATCAATTAGAAGAAATAAGAAGCTATTTTATTAATACATGAATCTCTGTACCCACCCTTAGTGCCAGGACCAATAGTGCCCAGGAGACCCTTCAGTAGGAGGGTTGGTGCCATCTGACCTGCCCACTCCTCCACGGGTCGGGAGGGATTAGGTACTCTCGTCAATCTTCGGCAGAACGGACAAGGGATTGACTTGGACCTGATGGCATCAGCTCTGGTTTTGGTGAAACCAACAATACAAGGGCCACAAAATGAGTGGCCACAAGCCAGAGTTGACGGGTTAGTGAAGATTTCATGACAGACGGTGCACGTCAAGGAATGGTCCGTTAGTTTCTGGGGAGTCGACATCTGGAAGAATTAACATGGAAATTGGGAAATTTATTTCATGGAAAATCTGAGATGCCTTGTTAGAAAACAACTTGAATCAACAAGCGCAATAACAAACAATGTACCCCGCCCAAACATTTAATCAAACAAGAGTCATAAAAAGATGACATATCCAGCTTAAAGTTATCTTTCCATGGAAACTGCCAAAATCAAGGTACATCTACTCATGTCGACTAATCGAAATTTCCTTTAGCAAAGTCTAACAATATTTGAGTTCTGCCCAGGAAAACAAATTATAAGTTATATTGCCATGGAAACCGTCACAAATTGAAATACAAAGACGTTAAAAGTACATATAGGCACAAGGAAACCAGCATATATAAAATTAAACAGAATAACCAAAATAGCAAGGGGCACCACTCCACTATTACGTCTTACTTAATTCCATGTTTCATAAAAAAATATTGAATAGTTTTTGAGATATGACCCTTCTCCAATACATGTACATGTATCTACTGAGTTCAAATTGTTTCTAAGGAAACCAGCAAAAGAAGAAAAAACATCAGAATAACAAAAATAGCAAAAGGTACAATCCCATAACCGCATACCAAGTTTTGTTATAAATTATTGTTCAGTTTTTAAGATATGTCCCAGAAACCAAAGCACTTCGGAACCTCGGAATAACTGATCATGAACCACAGAATTATGGAATAAGGACACCATAGACGGAACTGAAAACATTATGTCTCCCTTAAAGCTTTGCGGAAGACAAAATTATAAGTTTATCAAGCTGTATATCTGTTGACACTGCTAATTTAAGATATATTACCTCGCATGAGCGTAAAATCAACTTTATGAAATTGCTCTTGCCATATAAAAACTCTACAACTATACAGGTATAATTTTGAGACTTTGCCTTTCAATAATACATTAATAATGAATAAAGGATGCATAACAATATGTTTGAAAGTTTACTGCGAGTAATCCCACATTTCCATTACAAAACACTAACAATGACTCTTAATGACCCCTTCAACAATATGAGATATCAAAAAAAAAAGTAGCAGATAAAACAAAGGATCAGAATTTCAATGCATACATGTATACTACTTACCTGAATATATCAGCGTTCTTCCACAATATTGCCGTCTATTTTCCAACGTTTTCAGTAAATCTCTTCCTCAGTTTAGAGCTCACTCAGTTTCCGTGTTTTACATGACACAGCCTATAGCGTATAACAATATGGCTGACTGACTGACTTTTTACCTGCAAAGAACCTACGTAGCATGCTAATCCTATCCTGTTCTAACTGGTCTGTAAGTAGTTGTGCTAGAAAATGAACCCTGTACGATATTGAAACATGATGTTTGAACAGTAAGGTCAAATTGAAAAACAAATAACCTAGTTGTCGGATATTGAATTGTTTGGTACACAACAGAAGGTGATTCATAACATCTGCTGAAGTTGTATGCCACGTTTTGAAAATACCATAGCAGTTTTATAGCGAAAAGATATGAAATATGAGTTAATGTAATACCACTTCATTAAAATGCTATTCAAATATCAATCATTTCAACACACATTTTGTGTATACTTGATAAAACGCCTTGAAGAATCAATCTTTATTTATCTGTTAATCATGTCCTGGTATTTAATAAATGGTTTCCTCTTGCTAAGAAAACTGTCAAAATGCACATTTGAAATAATAAAATGCAACTTTTTAGCTAAAGTTTTAAGATAGTCTTTTGATACACATGACTGTAATAAACACATTTAGTGATACTATGTTTTAAATCCAATGTCGAGAGAAAGGGTTTTATTCTAATCAATTGAATTTTCAATTCTTTATTCAGGTGTATGTAGGCCATCGGCCCATAATACAATGTCATTATTATACAGCCACCAAGAGGCTTCTTTGTAGCATATTTGCATGGTAAATATACATAGCCAAATTTCGTAATACATGTATGTTGTCGACAAACATCAAAGTTTTAAATTTATACATTGAGGGATGAGTGTAATAATGACGAGGAATATATAATATACGCAGATGGTCATAGGCAGAACAAATAAGAGGGAAATGATATTCATCTTCAATAAAATCCTCCGTACAAATGTGACAAAATCTAAGATGCCTAGGTTTATTGATATATCTACCAGTTTCAATTTTTAATTGATGAGAACTGCAACGAAATTGTGCAAGAGCAATACGGAATTTCTTGATATCTCTACAGCTAAATCTAAGATAAATGTCAGCACAAAATTTATTTTTATAAAATGAATATGAACAAATTTTGGAGCTAGCCGTTAATGAATCATGCCAACCCTGTACATACATATCTTGTGCTCTTGTCATGAATTCAGAAAGAAAGGACTCGAAGTGAGAACTAAACTGCGAAACATTCAGCAACATTAAATTATAACACCTTTTAGGAAAACGAGATACTGGCATGTTCAACAACTTATACCAGTATTTTTTACAGCGTTTGTAGGCATATATAAACATGGGATATCTGCCACATTCCTCACGAACAACCTGATTGGATGTAGATGATTTAACACCAAGTAAATGTTTACATGCCAGAGTCTAAACTTTCTCCACACTTGAAGTAACATTACAATCAAACCCCCACACCTCCGCCCCATACAGGAGAATTGGTGTTACCTTAGAGTCAAAGATTCTAAAATATACTTGGTGATTCAAAGTATTTAACTTTGATAAAGACCTAATGATACTAGACAAAGCCTTTTTTGATTGCAACATGGAATTGTCGAAATGTTTATACCAGGCAAGCGTGTGAGAAAACTGCACACCCAGGTATTTATATGAAGAAACACATTCTATTTGAGAACCTTCTACAAACCATTGCTCTTCTTAGAAAGCTTTCCACCTTTTCTAAACACAACAATGAGATTTATCCAGATTAACTGTAAGATTATAATCAATACAATGCGCCATGATGTCATAGAAAAATATTGCTTTGAGGATTATTCAAATATTGTCAATTCAGAAAGTTTTTGCTGTAATTTGCTGTTGTGTTTAGGAACTTGGCTTTTCCATAGTTTATTTTACTAATAACATTAAATCTTCCAATCTGTTAGTATGGTGCATGAGTTAAAGAGAAGGTTTTTAGCAGGTGAAATGTTGTGTTGTTTATCACCTCACCAAAACATTTGATTCATTATCCTACTTATATGGTTTGACGTGGCTATGCGAAAGTTTATAAACACAAGAAATACAGTTTCTAGGGACAAGATAATTTGATTCTTCTCGAGTGTTTTTCAAGCAGATAAGCTGTTCATTAAATCTGAACATTGGATCCTGACAAACCAAATTCGACAGCTTTCATTTTACTTACACCTTTGTCTACGTTTATATTTTAATCCTTTAACAATACCTCCTCATTATTTTCGCACAAGGTAGGTGGACATTTTTAGATCAAAACCAAATTTTAATGAATAAAACGAAAGACATACCTTAACCAGATTAAAGATGGTCACATTTACTTTCTATAAATGTATAAATGCACATTCAGTTATACACAAAATATAATACAGCGGTCACTTAGAAAAGCTTGATTTGAACTTTTACAATGCTTGATAACTGAAGATTTTTGTTAAGTTTTAACTATCAAGGTGACACTTGTGCATTGGAATAAGGACTTTTATCAGTCCGTGTAAGATAGTCAAGTGTATTATTTGAATAGCAATATCAAATAAGTGTTTCACCACTGAAAAGAATGAATTGAAGTACCGCGACCCAAAAATTACTTGTTGACACTCTTGCGTCGATTTTGTGGATAAATTTGATAAAGAATGATAAACTTTCTTTTGAATATAGCAATTGAACCAAAATAGTGGAAATTGGATCACTTTTTTTTTCTATCGTTAAAATGGAAATCATATGCTGATTCATCAAACATTGTGTACATGGAAGTCATTTTTTTTTCCTTCGTTGCGTTTTGGATTCCCCTTGGTATAAAGGTATAAAAACAAGTGCAATAATACAAGAATATTCATGATTTCATATTTCATTGAGATGAGAGAGTAAATGATGATATTTTAAAAAACCAACAGAATCTCCCGTAAATGCTCAAGGCTCTTGCCGAATAATGGTTAGTTAGACATATACCATAACACAAAGGAGAGAAAATGACACTTGAGTGAAGCAAACGAGGCAGTTTTATATTAGAAAGAAGATTCTCTTGTATAAACACCTCTCAAGACGTTGAATAACACTCTCTATTATGTTGTGCTATTGTACTATCGATTATGGATATGCTAGACTATTTTAACGGGCTTGCTCAATCATTAACAATGATCTCTTCCGTTTCATTCATGAAACCGATTTTTTTTCTGCTGGTGCGGTTAACTTGATGAGGTGTTCATCTATTGAAGATAGCTTTTGTATGTTTTCCTCTGTAAGAGCTTCCTTGTTTCATGTTCACGAACCGGAAAAATATGTTGAAGGTAGGATGAAACAAAAGAAAAAACAGGTTAATGGGTATCGATTATCTCTCACATACCTTGCCTTGTAAATAGACTACTGACCCATGCCGCTTATATTTGGACAGCGACGTTTTTCAGCGACATGACATGTGTCTGTAGTTTTTGGAGGAATTGTCCACATTTACAGTAAAATTCGTCAAAATGTTTATAAGATTATCACATATATAGATGAGTTCTTGTAGAAAATCTTCTCCATATTTGCAGTTCAATCCGTTAAAATGTTAATTAGAAATTCATGTATATAGACTAGTTCTTGGGGGAAAATTTTCATGTTTGCAGTTTCATCCCGCAATATGTTTATAAGATTTTCATGTTTATAGAATCTTTCTTGTAGGAATTTTGGTCCATATTTGCAGGATAATCAGTCAAAATGACATGACTTTAGAAGAGAATTATGAAGATGGTTATAAATTATATCATGAAAATGAATATATTGTCCGTTCTGAAAGAAGTGAGTTTAATTATTCAATTCAAATTGAACTTAAAATATGTTTGAAATGGTCCGATTGTAGCAAGGGTTGAGCTTGAACATGATGAATCCTTTAAATCTAATGAAGGGGTTCTAGGTACAAATAATCTGTGAAACACAAAAACCACTATACTAAGTACATAACACTCGAGAAGAGTGCATAGTGCAAGATAAAGCAGTAGTCAAAGTCCTGTTGTGGAAACATCTCCACACAATACAAAACCCTCTCTCGCATACATAGTACCATCAATCAAACAGATGGTAGACATGCATGTGGTGTTCCTTCATGTACAGTCTGGCTTCATTTATAAACTGAGCGTACCATATAAGAAAACGAAATATGATGGGACTCTTGTCTATATTCAGGTAGTTCATATATGCTTTGCTCTATAAGGTTATCCTTTAACTTCCAGAAAGTGATGTAGAAAGTACTGCAAGAGAAAGGTTAATTGTTATTGACTGTATCTGTTTTTTTTTTATAGCATTGTTTGCAAACTATCGAATTGGATGTGATATATATGTAGTAGAAATACAGACAACGGCAAATTAAAGCTAATCACCTAAACTGCAATATAGTTTAATCATTCAATCATCTTTGTAAGTCACCTATCTTGATCTTTTTGGTGTGTTAAAGGGCGCGTATATCTATGATGCGTCAAGGAATCAACTTGAAAGAGGGGGCATTTCCTTCACAACAATTTGTTATTACTTTATATTAATAGCTTATCAATTTCAAAATATTATCCATTACCAACAATTCTGCTGAAAAAGCATTTTAAAAATATATTTCTGCACCCGTTGAGTATATGAACAAGTACAAAAATTTAATTGCCAATACCCTGATAAGTAAACTCTGCATTCCTATTTACAGAATATCGGTTTAGTAACAATATTCAAAATCAACTTAATTCAGCTGGCGAAAATGCTTTGTTTTGTGTTCAGAAGAAAAGTTATTGACATTTCTTTTAACGTTGAATGTTATTCATTCCCTACCCATAGAGGCAGTACAAGTCATTAAAAGTTGATCGAGCCTCTGTTCTTACTAGACCAAATCCGTCGGTTCAGGAACTTTCCCTTGGCTTCCCTATCACAATCCACATGAACTTTTTAGCGAATGACAACGCTTCTCGCATGGAAAGGGTGGGTCATATCCCATGATTCAGTAGCCAAAATGATGATTTTAGGATAGCGTCGCTGATTTCACAACTAACTTTGATAGCATCTCAATTTACCCCACAAACGCGGCTAATAACAGAAGCTTGATCAACATTTTATGACTTGATCTGCCTCTTTGGAGAGAGATTGATGTTATTGGGCCTTGTTTCGCAGTGTATAATGCATCCGTTTGAACCAATCAAAGCTTTGTCTGACGTTTAAGCAATACAATGAAACAAACCTGGTCGATACTAATATCAAATCTACATTAAGGAAGAGTCACCGTCTTTCTCTTTGAGGACATTTTAGTGATGTTACTACCAAAACACAATACTATAAAGAAAACTCATGTATGACGTTTTAATTAATTTGACACACATAGCAGACACTTCAATCAAGGAAGTTGGGTAAGATGAGGATGAGCCTGTAGCTCACACGTTCACATGGTTTTAACGTTTTAGTTACGTGCTGTTGTCAAATGTAAGTAAAAGAAGAGCCAATGCCTCTACCTATTAGAACACAAAATTATAAAGAAAACTTCTGAATGACGTTTTAAACAATTTGAAACACATACATTTGTAGCAGACACTTCAATCAAGGAAGTTGGGTAAGATGAGAGTGAGCCTGTAGCTCACACGTCACATGGTTTTAACAGGATAAACACTCATATCTTCATCTTGTTATTGATCAAGTACGTGCTAGTGTTTATTTTGCTTTTCCTGTCTTTCAACAAGCTTAAGTGTTTTCTCTATCGATTCATACAAATATAAGAAAAGATAAAAATAATGTATCTATACACTGAATATTGGTATTGATTTAAAGTATAGAAATGTTTATATAATAGGCATAGATCGTATACATTTCGAAGCTTAGTATCATCAAAAACGAACATATATCTTATGCTCTTTGTCTGAAAAAATTATCATAAAGTACATTAATAGTGCGCACAATCCATACATGTACATAAAAGACTGCTCAAGGCACTACAACAGAATGGGAAAGTATACACAAATTGAAAATTGTAAAGTCAGATTTAGTTTAGAAAACAGGTAAATTTTAAGACTGGATTTACGGGAAAAGAAAGATTTAAGACATTTAATTTAGTAACCCAAGGTATGCACAGTTTTGCAGAACTACTAATACTGTAATATCTGCAATTTCATTTTCTGAAATAGATTTGTTCTTTCGGAAAAAGTAATTTTTGAATAAAAACCTACTAATGCATATAAAGCTTGTTAATTCCAGAGAGTCTTAGGTGATCGTTCTGTAAACATATCTACCCCTTCAGTCTCAGGCAAGACAACATCAAAAAAGTTATTGATAGATTTTGCATATCATACAGCATCATTCATGTCTATTTATTTTTGCTGATACACAAATACAGGAGAGTTCAAATCAGCTTGTAATTGGTATTTTCGCTACCTATTACAATGTCCTTCTTATTATGACATAATCAAATCGCTTGAAAGAACATAAGACTCATTATTCGACTTTTCGTAAAGTAAAACGGTTAATTTCGCACACACGGAACATGTAACTGACACTTAAGCAAAGCAAATGAGGCAGGATGAAGTTCACCAAGTTCTGTTGTTTAAAATCTACTGAAGACCTTAGAGCAACATACTCTCGTACGCTGTTCTATCGATCAAAGCGATATTAGATCACTTCAAGGTGCTTCGAATTCCACTGTTAACAATCATGTACAGACCAAGTTCATTGATAAAAATGTAAACTGCCAGACAATAGAAAGTACACACAACAGTTTGTTTAAATTTACTAAAAATCTAAGAGTATATGACGTTTCAAATTATGTCCCATAATAATATAGTTTGGAACAATTTATTAAGATAAAATTCTATTTTTTGGAAGAAAAAAAAACCCCAAACATTTAAAGGTACTATATGAACGATTGATTTTACTCTTGTTGTTATTAGTTTGAGAATAAAACATCAAATACAATTTATGTCATTTAAAATATTACATATGATAAAATCAACTGAAGTGTGTAATGGGGATGTGATGTATCAAATTATGCCATGTCAACAAAAACACATATTTACAGTAGGATGAAAAGTAGTTGGTGTGTGGTTAATGTTTTGTTAAAATATCTTTGTTTAATGTAGACAGGGAAGAAATAAAATTCATTCTATCATGACCGCTACCATGTTTTACATGTTGTCAATATATGAAAAAATAGGCACGTTTATTGATTGTAACATAGAATATGTTTTCCTTGTTGTTGAATAGTTGCGTTATATCATAATTTTTTTTGATTTGATTCTTTATATGCTAAAAATTCTTTCCAAACTTGTTCTTATGATATATTGTATAAAATGAGGGGAAAGGATGCATTACAAATTTTATTTTACATTTTTTTATGGGTATTTGATGAAGATCCATATGTAAGTTCATGGCCACATGCCTAAACTACAACAAAATCCAATGAGGTGTATAATGCATTAACAGAGGTAACACAAACCTGTTTTTATTCATTTGTCCTTATGTAAGTAATAGTTATTAGCATAGTTATTAAATTGTATCTGTGGCCGAACGGCCGAGGATGGCCCCATAGACATACTGTCCGCGCATTTCCCGATACAAATTGAAAGTATTTGAAATTTAAAAGCCCAGATTTCAAGTGCACGTTCCGCAAAAGGATTTTGTTGATTAAAACAATAGTGTGCCAACAGTATCGATGAAATGAATTAATTCATAAATACATTGTAATGTTTGATAAATCATTTTTGGTTCATCATTATGATCATGAGCTCAGTAGAAAACACTGTCATTAACCTATTACGTTTCTTCGATTTATTTGATTTGGCGTCGTTGGAAAGACAATTTCATTGCATTCAACATCAGGACTGTTTTGATAAAAGATTCGATTACGATATTGAACAATAAACTTTTATGAATGGTTACAACAACCAATGAGACACAAGAGGTAAGTAGCAATGCATAACGCATGTCATTATATGATATTAATTTTGGTCTTGTTTTCATTTTTATTCGTAAAGTAAACAAAACTCTAGTATAACTGCAGAATCCTTTTTAAAAAGTTTACAATCCCTAAACCCTATTTTATTAACTCAAACGTTTCCCAACGATTTCATTAGGAAGAGAAAATGTTATGGTATTATTTGGAGGAGATTTATTTAAAATCATACCATTCGAGTATGGTCATATCGTTTAGATAAGAAACCAAACTTCAGAACACACACACATAACCATAACACAAAAACTGACACTTCAAACAAGGAAGTGATGCAGGATGAGGTTGAAAACATAAGGAAACATTCATCTACGTATCAAGTATATCATAGACTATGTATATTTGCTTTTTCCTTCCTCATTTATTATTTCATCTCTTTCAATTCACAAAGATATATATTATTACGTGTAAGACATCGACTAGAAAAATCCATTTTGCAAGTTTTGAATGTCTTCCTCTTTAAACGCTTCATTCAAACTCCTGAAATTATTATACCCCCGCTACGACGTAGTCGGGGGTATATAGCGCTCCGCGTGTCCGTCCGTCCGTCCGTCCGTCCGTCCGTGCGTCCGTCCGTCCGTCCGAAATCGTTTCCGGAGCATTACTCAAAAACTATACCACTTAGAAACTTAAAATTTGGTATGGAAGTAGTCTATATGGTGCTGTGGTGCCTTTTAGGGGTTTCAGCTCAATGATCCAAATAATTTTTGAAATTTTGACCAAAAACGGTCCGATTTTTGGACTTTGTCTCGTTTCCGGAGCATAACTGAAAAACTATACCACTTAGAAACTTCAAATTTGGTATGGAAGTAGCCTATATGGTGCTGTGGTGCCTTTTAGGGGTTTCAGCTCAATGGTCCAAATAATTTTTGAAATTTTGACCAAAAACGGTCCGATTTTTGGACTTTGTCTCGTTTCCTGAGCATAACTGAAAATCTATACCACTTAGAAACTTCAAATTTGGTATGGAAGTAGCCTATATGGTGCTGTGGTGCCTTTTAGGGGTTTCAGCTCAATGGTCCAAATAATTTTTGAAATTTTGACCAAAAACGGTCCGATTTTTGGACTTTGTCTCGTTTCCGGAGCATAACTGAAAAACTATACCACTTAGAAACTTCACATTTGGTATGGAAGTAGCCTATATGGTGCTGTTGTGCCTTTTAGGGGTTTCAACTCAATGGTCCAAATAATTTTTGAAATTTTGACCAAAAACGGTCAAAAATTTTACTTTGTCTTGTTTCTGGAGCATTTATAAATACCAAATGACTTGCACACTTCAACCCAGACTCTGTATATCCATAAATCTCACCCTACGGACAAAGATTTTTCAAACAATGTGTCTATATTTCTTAAGAAAAATGACCCAGTTAACCGGACGATTTGCTATCCGGACGATGTTCACCTGTAACCAAAACAAGGTTCGACTGTATAGCCCTGTTGTGCCCTTTAGGGGTAATTCCAGGGTTCCCAGAATTTTATTCAAAAACTACATGGCCGGGGATGTTTTGAAGTGAAATAGTTTTTAGGGTTGCAAGATCATTGTGTTCTAAGTCATAATCATAAATTTTCAAATTAATGTTACGTGAAGGCGGTCAAACTCAAGCGGGGGTATGTGAGCCGCGCTCACTTTTGCCTTGTTTATTAGGTAAAATGATTATTTATATTAAATTATAAGTGTCAGTTGTCTCTACCTGTTCATTTTCGAAGACTGTTTAAATATTATTTAATATTATTTCAGTATAATTGGATATTTCATTTCAGAATTCATTGCAGTAAAACGTGATAAGGCAGTGAATAACTACATTCCGCCAAGTGATTGGAAACATGTCATGCTACCATATTCTGCAGCTATATTTTCAAAATCGATTAATGATTCGAATATTTTAGATTGGATATATTTAGATCGAATTCATATTTATAAAGTATAGCTAAAACTCTTTGATATTGTTTCACCAAAAAAACTTAGAAGGAAGTCACGAAATGTTGTTAGTGCTACCTATATTGTTAAGGGGTAGATTTCCCAAACCAATGCCCCCCTCCCCCCACCCCAAAACAACCAAACAAAACAAAACAAAACACAACGCAAACGTTTTGAATCATTATCATTAGATTGAAACTTCTTAACCAAATCTTTTATCATTATCTAAACTAAGTAATAACACATGTTACTAGTTTCAATTTGAACTTTCTGTTAGTTTTCAATACATTATCAATCTTATAAATAGAAAACTTACTTCCTTGTTTTCAGTTGAATATTTTTTATTATCAAACACTGTTTCTGAGTTACATGATTTTTCATTCTGTGTAGAGATATATCCAAAAGACATACATGTTTTAATGCAACTTAAACTTAAAGAGGTGAGAGAGAGGCTTTGTCTGATCGAAATCTTATTCAAATGTATTAGATTATTGGCACTGTCTGTTGTTTTTGTTGTGAAAACTTTGAAGCAAAGATATTTATTCTATATTGCAGGTAGGTAATTGATAAGCATTTTATGATGTATAATACCAATTCGCAAACCTACTGATTAAAACCCCATACTATGTTCATTCTGTTGCCTACATTGTATGTATTAAGGTTAAAAAAAAATCTTGGTGGTTTTCATTACATAATGGCTTCATTCACAAAATAGATTGCAAAATGAATAACAAATTCATCCACAATGATAAATAAATATGACATATACATGACAATAGAACAACAGCATTATATCAAACATGATCGCCAAATTTTGTTTGACTAATTGGATGGTGTCACTATCAGGCCTTGGTCGTAATCTCTCAAACATTTATATCTACAATGTCATTTTACTTGAACATGAGAGGAAAAGTCGGGTCTCTCCGATAAAAGAACTGATTTTATGGATAAATAATGTACTATAACGGTTTCGTTAAAAGTTTCACTTAAGATGTGTCTTATTGAATAATGTGTTGGAATCCTGCCAGAAGCTTCTGCAATACAGAACTGTTCTATACGCTGTTAAGCTTGGGTACATCATTACAATGAATTTCAGCGCGATACAACGCATTGCTTCAGCCGATGCACGCAGTTTTCACCGCAATGCATAGCACCAATAAATTTGCGGCCTTTCTCAATGTAATAATACTAGTTGCCGTGATATAAGTGAAATACTACAAAACCCATGTCATCTCACACATCCAGTCATCGGTTAGCACTAACTTACAAATCTATTAAGCATCCATTGCAATAACTCTGTGAATAAAATTGAACTCATGGATTTGTAAATGTTCACTACACTTTATGTAAAAATACGTTTGATGATTTTAAAATTACCAAACATCGAAATCAGGAATACAACAACTAAGAATTGATTGCTTATAAAGTTACGCGTTTACATTATGCAATAAAAAAAGTTTTCTCAATTTGACACAAAACCTAGCGTTGAACAATAGCGTTGAAATCGTCTCCGTCGTTAAAACTGCTCATCACGTCGGAAATAATTCTTTGATGTACGCCTCGGAGCAAAGGCCATTGATATTCCAGTTTCATTTTTATCCCATGCCTTTCCATTACTCAAATGTAGCCTGGGGTATTTCATTCAAATTCGACCAAAAAATTCTCGACTTTGACCTAATGATGGTAATCAACTTGCAGGGTCAAAAAATCCACTTTGCACCTAGCATTGCTTTTGTGGAATGTTTGAAGAGCATGGGAATTTCTTTTGTAGAATTATGTTGTCATTTTTTAATATTTCAAATTGTGTTGGCCTTTGTCATAGAGCGATCGGAAATAACTTAATTAACCCTAGTGACGTAACTAAGTATCAATGTTAATGTGAGACTAGAAATGGGCTTCAAAATGCTTGCAAATCTACTTTTAGTTGCATTATAGAATATGAAGCAATATGAATACAAAATGCCCAGTATTTTATGGACATACAAATGTTTTATTCTGTGTAGATTGTAGAGTCTAAGCTTGGTTGACAATGACATAAAGATTTTTTCTCGAATCTAAGTATACAAGAACAATAAGTTGTTTATCCATGAAAATATTCTCCATTGTTTTCAGATTGAGCATTTATTTTAGGATTTTTACAGATTTTAAGAATCGATTACACATTAGAAAGCGATGTTTAATGAAGTTCAAAATCCCTTTTGAAACGATTTGAAATAATTTGAGTTGCAGAGCAAAAGTGGCATTAGAGAAGGAAAAACAATTCATCCACACTTGCACTGGTAGAGCCTATTAAAATTGCTCTTATCCACCATTTTGAATTGTCTGTTTTGGTAGTTTCGTCTCGCCTCTAACATTGCTGTTCACTTCTGTTTTGCCGTAACAAGATTTAAATTATAGCTCAGGCAAATATTTTGCAACAGTCCTCTCTCTGTATTTTAAATACAAAATCATTCAAAAATGAATCTTCATTTTAAGTTTTATGCACAGTCGAGTTTAATTGAGTGTGTGCTTGATTACTTCCGAGAGTGCTTCACCGGCAGTGTCATGAATAGAGATTATAACCTGAGGAAGTGCGTCATATGACTTTTACGAAACGAGTGTGAATTTTTGTTTTCCCGAGCAAAAGCATGCTTCTGAGGGTACTAATTTCATTATTACCGATTCTATTCGATTTAATTTTCTTAGAAATTTCGGATAAACGGGCCGCTTCCCTGGCTAAAGTAACGTCATGAACAATTGTTATGACATCACAAGCAAGAATATGCGGGGACTCGAGCTACAACAATCGTTGCTAGGCAAAAGTTATATGTGCGCTTGTGCTCATATTGTAATTTTGTCACTACTTATTTCAACCATTTGGGTAATAAAATCGAATACTTTCTTTTAAAACAAATTATTTGTCTTGAAATATCAAAAGCATTTAAACAAATTTAAGTTCTTGCTTACATGTAGAAATGAAAGAATATGAAAACAAAATTAATATGTTTCGAACGAAATTGGTCATGGTTGTATAGACATCAATAATATTCAAATGAGAGTTAGTTCTGGCATACATGTTAAATATGGAAAATATGAAACAAAAAACTTGTTATCAACTGAAATGATAACTTCAGTTCTTTATCAAAGTTTGTCATTGTCAGATTATAACTTCACAGAAAAAAAAGGATGCCCACTGATCGATAAAGGAGTGGGAAAATACCGTTGTGTCAACAGCCCATTCTCTTGTTGTGGATTGGAGAACTTTTTTACACCTAATTGCCTTGATGTGAAATTGCCTGAAACCAGTGTTATATTCTCAACCAATTGTCTAACAGTGAATCAATCATTATGGTACATACTCTTCCAGTTTGAAGTCTATTTGAACCAATTTAAAAATGATTCAATTGTCTAACCAATTGAGAAGTGATGCAATTGTCTAACAATGAAACAATATAATGTTATCTTCCAGTGTGATGTTAAAAGGACCACTTGTGAAGTGATGTAAATTTATGGTCAGTATTCAAATATCCAATCATATTTCAATGCTTCTTTTCGATTTTTGATAACAGTCATTTTTGTCAAAAATACAATATTTTCCAAAACGTATAGAATATTCTACAATGTTATTGTATTATTTCATTATGATATTATTTAATCATATAATATGAAAGTTTAATATTTTAAAAGCTCTGTTTAAATAAAAAATCAACAATAAGATTTAGTATTTATTAAGACCTTTTTTTATGATATTTGATGGATAAGAATGGCAGCAAAAATGATGGCAAGATCCTTTCCTGTCATAGAAATCTCTTTCCATTGTGTTCTTATATGTTATTTTTTATGAAAGCTGTCAATTTAAAGAAAAAACTTACTAATGTTGAAATTTAAAAGTAATTACCGATGTCAGTTTTAGATATAACACAAAGGAGAAGAAAGTGACACTAAAGTGAAGCAAACAAAGCAGTGTTAGATGGGAAACAATATTCTCTTGTTCAAACACCACTCAAGTCGTTGAATAATTAGAGAATAACCGACGAGGTACGAGTGATTACGGGATATCTGCCCGAGTCGAAATAATGTTCACAGTCGCAAACCTTGGCAAGTGACTGAACATTATTTTGACAAAGGCAGATATCCCGTAATCACTCGTACCGAGTTGGTTATTCTATATATTACCCATTTGTAATGAAATATAATTAAAAAACGACTGAAAAATGCGATTGAGAAATCGTAGTAATGCTGTAGTAAGTGATACCAATCAGCTAATCAGTATTCATACGCGTGTCAAACCGAACATCTCCAGAGTGAATTAGTCAACAACGCATCGGAATTTATTTCAGTTTCAAAACAATACGAAAATGACGAAAATATTGTCCCTGAATGATATAATACACTTTTCAACCTTGAACAAATTAACACACATAAAACTCTTAACAAACAACATTATTTGATAAAGATAATAAGTATTTGAATCAGCCGATCGTCACGCCATACTACCACTGTGATGTGTTGTTGACGACACAATGTTGTACTGTAGGCCTAACGAAAGTATCAAAAACCTGTCAATTTTTTAAAACTATAATTGATAAAAGTGGCAATATCTTTAAGAGAAACTTACCAAGAATGCATCAAAACAAGTCTGTATGTCAGGATAATCGACGTTACTTTCATTCACGTAGCAAGTGTCAAGAATAATAACTCTAATCGGCCTGTGATCACGGTAGGATTGTTCCAAAGGGCTGATCAACTATGAGTAGGCCTATGTTGATTTGTAAAAGTTATTGCGTTCATGAATGTATGTATTGAATTTGAGTCCCTATGGTTTTTATGTGTTCATACTTACTAATGGATCAGTGAAATTTTTGTGCTTGGATAGATTTCATGAATCTTCGATGGCAGCCATGTTTGTTTACAAACAGACAGCCCTAATTGTACCTTTGGAAAAAGCACAATCTTGAGATCACAATGAAATTTAACACGTAGATGAATAGTTTCAGATAATACTGCGTTTAAATATCAACCTGTACGTTATATGATGTACAGTAATATTCATCGCTCTACGATTTTATTTTTAACCTAATCGACATACGTTCGACACGTTCAATTTATCAATAAAACTTGAAAATAGTTCCGTCGACCAATCCTCTTTCATTCTCTTAGGAACCAACCAATCAACGTTGAGAATCACTAAAAAGCACATGTGCGGATATAAAAAAAATATCCACTCGTGTATCCTCGCCTGTATAGGTAATATCACTCTCTATTATGTTGTGCTATTGTACTATCGATTATGGATATGCTAGACTATTTTAACGGGCTTGCTCAATCATTAACAATGATCTCTTTCGTCTCATTCATAAAACTGATTTTTTTTTCTGCTGGTGTGGTTAACTTGATGAGGTGTTTATCTATTGAAGATAGCTTTTGTATGTTTTCCTCTGTAAGAGCTTCCTTGTTTCATGCTCACGAACCTGAAAAGTATGTAGTAGGCAGGATGAAACAATAGATAAAACAGGTTAATGGGTATCGATTATCTCTCACAGACCTTTCCTTTTATATTGACTATAGACCTGTGCCGCTTATATTCTGAAAGTGACGTTTTTTTTCATAGACATGCCACGGGTCTGTAGTTCTTGAAAGAATTGTTGTCCATATTTGCAGTATAATTCGTCAAAATGTTTATAAGTTAATCAGATATATAGACTAGTTCTTGTAAAATTATTTTACATATTTGCAATATAATCCATCAAAATGTTTATAAGACATTCATCCATATAGACTAGTTCTTGTAGGAATTTTGCTCCATACTTGCAGAATAATCAGTCAAAATGACATGACTTTAGAAGAGAATTATGAAGATTGTTATAAATAATATCATGAAAATGAATATATCCGTTCTGATAAAAAAACTTCGCAAATCCAATCCACTTACATTTTTGCAGCAAATGACAACGGTTCTCGCATTGAAAGGGTGGGTTAATTCCCATGATTCAGTAGCCAAAATGATGATTTTAGGACAGCGTCGCTGATTTCACAACTTACTTTTATTACCTTCAATCGGGCATCTCCAATGCTACCCCAAAAACGCGGCTAATAACAATAGAGCTCGATCAACATTGTATGACTTGATTTGCCTCTTTAGGGGGAGATTAATGTTATTTGCCTTTTTATAGTTTGAGTGTATAATGTATCCGTTGGAACCAATAAAAGCATTGTCTGACGTTTAAGTGATACAATGAAACAAACTTTGAAGATACTAATATCAAATGTACATTATAGAAGGGTCAATGTCTTTATCTATGAGGATACTTTAGTGATTTTGCTACCAAAACACAATATTATTAAGAAACTAAAATGGTACTAACAGGATAAACACTCATATCTTCATCTTGTAGTCGATCAAGTACGTGCTAGTGTTTATTTTGCTTTTTCCGTCCTTCAACAAGCTAAACTGTTTTCTCTGTCTATTCATATGAAAATAACAAAATAATGTATCTATACTATGAATATTTGTATTGATTTTAAGATATGAAATGTTTATATAATAAGCATAGATACATGTAGTATACATTTCGAAGCTTAGCACCATAAAAAATGAACGTATATCCTATGCTCTTTGTCTGAACCCAACAACAATAATAATAATTATTATTATACAGTACATTTATAATGCGCACAATCAATACCATCAATGTCCGAACTGTTAATGCCTTGCTGCATACCCTTTGCTTGTCTGTGCTGCTATAATGCCCCTATAAGAGAGGCAAGAGAGCAAGCACAAAAAAACAAGGGTCAGCAGCAAGGCATTAACCTGGTGTTTTAAGCTTTGTGTAGGAAGATGAATCCATAAATAAAAGGCTGCTCAAGGCGCCTCAACAGAATGGGAAAGTCTACACAAAGTGAAAATTGTAAAGTCAGATTTATTTAGAAAACAGGTAGTTTTATGACTGGATTTCAAGAACAAAAAAGAGTCATTCAATTTAGTAACACGGGTTATGTGGGAGAAACTAGGAACTACTTATATCTGTAATAACTGTATATATATTTGTTCTTTCAGAAAAAGTAATTTTTGAATAAAAAACTAACTATTTGATGAGAATAAAAATGTACTAATGCATAAAAAGCTTGTTGATTTCATCGAATAAACCAGAGTATCTTAGGTGATCATTTTGAAAAATATCTACTCCTTCAGTCAACAAGACAACATCAAGAAAGCTATTATAGGTTTTGCATATCATAAGGTATCATTGATGTCTATTTTCCATGTAAACAAAACTTTATTTGATTTTTGCTGGTACACGAGAGTTCAAATCAGCTTGCCACTAGTGTCTTCACTACTTTTTATCATGTCCTTATTATTAAGAAATATTAAAATCGCTTGATAGAACTTAGGCCTCAATATGCCACTTTTCGTAAAGTAAAACGGTTAATTGCACACATACGGGAACACGTAAATGACACTAAGTGAAGCAAATGAGGCAGGATGAAGTAGACCAAGTTCTGTTGTTTAAACCCAACTGAAGACGCTGTTCTATCGATAAAAGCGATATCAGAACACTTCAAGGTGCTTCGAATTCCACTGTTAACAATCCTATACAGACCAAGTTCATTGATACAATTTTAAACTGCCAGACACACCACAGTTTGTTTAAATTTACATAAAATGTACAGGGATGTGATGTATTCAATTATGTCACAAATTTGCAGTAGTTTGGATGAAATAATTGTGTCTGGTTAATGTTTTGTTAAAATATCTTTGTTTCATGTAGGCAGGTAGGCAAACCAATGGTAAAACTTCAGAATCCTTTTTAAAACGTTTAAATCAAGAATGTTACCAAAAATTCAATTCAATACAATTCCATAATACTGAACAAATAAGACGTTCCTGTCAATTAGATAGTTCACAAAGGTAGTTTTCCTTTACTGGTTTTAACCAACTCGTTTTCCTGACTATATTTATGCGATAAAATTTCTTTCTGTATAACACAGGATCTTTGAGATATATGTTGGACATACGTTATGACATGACAGCTTTTACAGGAACAGAAGCAAGTTTTTATGGGGAATATAAGGTGATGTCAGAATAATAAAAATGAATGGTTCCAATTGAAAGACAATGTACTTAAACTAAATGACGTGGGATAATTCAAATATAAAACGTAAAGTTAAGCCATGCGATTCCTTTTTCTTACACAAAATGAATGAAAACTTGTTTACACAAAATGCCCGCCAATGGCTTTTATATGAAACTTAATGCTTTTTCCTCTTTTTCAAAATCCTACCATTCGAATATGGTCGTATCGTTAAAAAATGAAACTATTTCAAGTTAATCGATAAAGACTTCAGAACACTATCACACACATAACCATAACACAAAAACTGACACTTCAAACAAGGAAGTGAGGCAGGATGAGGTTGAAAACATAGGGAAACATTCACAACAACATTCATCTACGTATCAAGTATATCACAGACTATTCATAACGACTATTTACAAAGACTGCAAAAGAAATAACAAATTCATCCAAAATGACAGATATATGACATATACACGAAAATAGAAAAACAGCTTTATTTCAAACATTATCAACTCGTAAATATCACTCTAACTGAGTTAACGTTTCAAAATTATGTTTGACTAATTGGTTCGCGTCACTATCGGGTAACCCTCAGGTAATACCAAAATTTACAGTCATTTCGTTAGAGTCATTTCACACACAATCTTTATGAAGCTTCATGCCGTTATACTTCATGTATTAACCAAAAAGAGTAATAACTTGTCAGGCTAACAAACTTAAATATTTGTGTGTAAGCCTTAAATATGATTTCATGATCCAAACCTTTTTCCGCCAGGTACTAATATGTTTAGACTGGTGTCTATATTTGATGTTTTTTTGTTTACTTTCATTATTTAAAGGTGCAGTAGCACGTTTTTTGATAATTTATATTTTCAAATTTCACTGATAATAGTAAATTTATGATAAATGAATTATTTTGATAGTGTCAAAAATTTCATCACGCCATCCAATCATCAATAGAGGACAAAGTATGAAGATTCACCTAAAATCCATATGCGGTCATTTTGTGTGAACACCTTTAATTCATTTTCTGTTTAAAAAAGGGCACGCATCGCTAAACTTTACGTTATTTACTTGCATTATTACTGCTCTATTTAATTTAAATACATGGTCTTTCAATTGGAACCTTTATTTTCATTTTCCTGACATCATCTTATATTACCCCTAATATGTGCTACTGCCCCTTTAAAGAATAAACTTGATTGGATTTTTTAAAGCTATTCAAGACATGAATATGAGAGAGTTAATGATGATATTTTAAAAAAACAGAATCTCCGTAAATGCTCAAGGCTCTATCCTAAAAGAATGGTTAGTTTGACACATACCATAACACAAAGGAGAAGAAAATGACACTGGAGTGGAAGCAAACGAGGCAGTGTTAGATGAGAAACAAGATTCTCTTGTTCAAACACCTCTCAAGTCGTTGAATAGCACTCTCTATTATGTTTTGCTATAGTTCTATCGATTATGGATATGCTAGACTATTTTAACGGGCTTGCTCAATCATAAACAATGATCTCTTACGTTTCATTCATGAAACCGAATTTTTTTCTGCTGGTGCGGTCAAATTGATGAGGTGTTCATCTATTGAAGATAGCTTTCTTATGTTTTCCTCTGTAAGAGCTTCCTTGTTTCATGCTCACGAACCGGAAAAGTATGTAGAAGGTAGGATGAAACAAAAGAAAAAACATGTTAATGGGTATTGATTATCTCTCACAGACCTTTCCTTGCCTATAGACTATAGACCCGTGTCGCTTATATTCGGACAGTGACGGGGTTTTTTCATAGACATGCCACTGGGCTGTAGTTCTTGAAAGAATTGCTGTCTTATTTGTAGTATAATTTGTCAAAATATATAATTTGTCAATTCATGTATATAGACTAGTTCTTGGAGAAATTCTTGTCCATCAGTAAATATCAGTAAATATGACATGACTTATGAAGGGATTATGAAGATTGTTATAAATAATATCATGAAAATTAATAAATTGTCCGTTCTTAAAAAAAAACTTCGCAAGTGAGTTTCAAGTTTGAATTAAATTTAATATATTTCCGACACGGTCCGATTGTAGCAAGGGTTGAGCTTGAACATGATGAATCCTATGAATTTAATGAAGGTAATCAAGGTACAAATAATATTTTTTAAACTGTGGAACACAAACACAAAACACCATTCTAAGTACATTACACTCGAGAAGAGCACGTAGTTTCAAGATAAAGCATGGGTCAAAGTCATGTTCTTGAAACATCTCCACACATTACAAAACCCTCTCTCGCATACATAGTACCATCAATCAAACACATGGTAGACATGCTTTTTTGGTGTTCCTTAATGTACAGTCTGGCTTCATTTATAAACTGAGCGTACAATATAAGAAGTCAAAATATGATGAGACACTCGTCTATGTTCAGCTAGTTCTTATATGCTTTCCTCTATAAGGTTATCCTTTAACTTCCAGAAAATGATGTAGAAAGTACTGCAAGAGATGACCCGTTAAAGGTTAATTGGTATTGACTGTATCTGTTTTTCTTTGTGTTATTTTATAGCATTGTTTGCAAACTATCGAATTGGATGTGATATATATGTAGTACAAATACAGACAACGGCAAATTAAAGCTAATCGCCTAAACTGCAATATAGTTTAATATTTGATCATCTTAGGAAGTTAACTATTTTAGTTATTAATTTGGGTTTTTTGGTGTGTTAACTCTCCCGATGCTACCTGGGGCCTCAGAGGCCCGCTAGTCACTTTAAAGTTCTGTATAAATCGTTGTATTGATTTAGAGTATCCAGATTACATGTATTCCTGTAAATCCTTTAACAAAACAATGTCTCAGAATAAGATGATTCACAATATGTTTTTGGAAATATAATATCAATTTACAAATCTACAGTTGGTTAGTGCTCCGCAGGGCCTTTGAGGCCCATGGTCAACAATTTTGTTTTACCAATACCATTACAATCGTCACGAATTCTTGAAATTAGCATTTCTACAGTAAGTGTTCTGTTGGACATTTGTATGAAAAATATCAATTATTTTAAACATTACTCGCAGGACCTAATCTCATTATAAAAGAGGTAATCATAAAATTAGTGCATGGAAACTAAATTTGTCAGAGGTTGTTGCCATATTGACTTCTTTGTATAAGACACCATAGTTGATAGTTTGCATACTCATAACGATTCCGACCCATCTTTGAAAGATAGTATCAGATATTAAACCATATTGCACTTAAACGAACAAAATTCGTTATTTGTTAACATTTGTCACTAAAATTGCAGACCTAGCACTTAACTGTCCACACATGCCTTTCATACTCATACAGGATATTGTTCATTATAAATTTTTTTCCACAATCACTCAGTCGGATCATGTATTTGGATGCATGAATATGTATATATAGTGAATGGTTTAACCAGGGAATGAAATTTTCACTTACAAAATCTTATCATTAACTAATTGACGAAACGAAAGGGTACGTGTTGCTCTTTTTTAGAAATGAAACATTGAATACAAACTTAGAATTATCTACTAAGGTAAACAGTCCTGAAATTTGGCTGCAATGCATGTATTCACCTTTTTATGTCTTGTTCCAGCATTTTTATACCTTCGCCATATATGGCAGGGGCATATAGGATTACCCTTCGTAACCACTCTATACATGGTATCGGTTATCCACTCCTCAAAAAACGTTCAACAGATTTAATTGAAATTGCACACATGGCTTGTAGGCATCCCTAGGGTGTGAATCTCATATTTTGTTTTTAAATTTTTTATTGATTTTTTAAAGCTCACTTTGGTATGATAAGGGATGTTGTTTGTCCATTTCTACTTTAAAAAAGTAATGGATAGACTGCGCTCATCTTCCAAACTTGCTTTATAGGTATCCTAAAGGTGTCCATCTTATATTCTGTTTTGGGTATTTAAAATTTTCTTTAGTTTAATAATGATTGATCTTAATTGAAGCTAAAGGTGTGCATATCTTATTTCATTTTTTTAATTCTATGATTGAAAACATTAAGGTCTTTTTTGTTAGCGGGGCATATGTGTCCAATGGACAAAAATATTCTAGTTTTATTATGTAAATATGAAGTAAAGAAGATGAAAAACGAATCTATTAATTCAATAAATGTGAAAATTAACAACTTAAAATAATAAATCATATCTCTATTCCTTTTAATTTTGAAGGGAATACAGGAATGTTTATGTTTGAACATTAGATGCATATGCTTTCACCTTCTGATCATCATTTTGGCTTGTTTAGCAATCTAAATGTAAAGTGGGCCTATGAGGCCCGGGGAAGCACCAGAGAGCAGCAACATATCGATGCATCGGGAGGGTTAAAGGGCGTCGTATATCTATAATGCGTCAAGGAATTCTTTACAACAACCTGCTATTACTTCATATTAATATCTTATCAATTTCAAAATAGTATCAATTACCAAACGTCCTCCTAAAAAAAGCATTTAAGAAATATATTTCTGTACCCCTTGTGTATATGAACAAGTATAACAATTTAATTGCGAAATTACCCTGATTGGTAAACTCGTCCATTCCTATTTACTGAATATCAGCTAAGTAACAACATACAAACTCACCTTAATTCAGCTGGCAGAAATGTTCTGTTTTGGGTTTAGAAGAAAAGTTATTGATATTTCTTTTGACGTCGAATGTTAGTCATTCTCTCCCCACAGAGGCAGATCAAGTCATAATAGACCGGTCGGTTCAGGCAGTTTCCCTTTTAGGAAAACATACATCACAATCAACTTGAAATTGATTTAGCAAATGAAAACGCTTCTCCCATGGAAAGATTGGGTCATGTCCCAACACCTTTGCCATGATTCAGTATGATGATTTTAGGACAACTTATTTTGATTGCCTTCAATCAGGCATCTCAACCCCACAAACTCGCCTTATAACAACAGAGGCTCGATCAACATTTTATGACTTGATCTGCCTCTTTTGGGAGAGAATTGATGTTATTGGAGCTTCTTTGTAGTTTGAATTTATAATGTATCCGTTTGAACCACTTATATAATTAAAGCATTGTCTGATGTCTAAGTGATGCAATGAAACAAACTGTGATGATACTAATATCAAATGTACATTACAGAAGAGCCACTGTCTTTATCTATGAGGACGTTTTAGTGATGTTGTTACCGAAACACAATACTATAAAGAAAACTCAAAAATTACGTTTTAAAATATTTGACACACAAGGAAGTGGGGGTAAGATGACGTTACAAACAGCCTGTAGCTCACACCTCACATGGTTCTAACGTTTTAGTTATGTGATCAAACAAATTGTTACGCGCTGTTGTCAAATGTACTTAGACGAAGAGTCAATGTCTCTACCTATAAGAACACAAGATTATAAAGAAAACTGAAAAAAGACGTTTTAAAATATTTGACACACATAGCAGACACTTCAATCAAAGAAGTTGGGTAAGATAAGGATGGGCCTGTAGCTCACACGTCACATGGTTCTAACAGGATAAACACTCATATCTTCATTTTGTTATTAATCAAGTACGTGCTAGTGTCTATTTTGCTTTTTCTGTCTTTCAACAAGTTTAAGTGTTTTCTCTATCGATTCAAACAAATATAAGAAAAGATAAAAATAATGTATCTATACACTGAATATTGGTATTGATTTAAAGTATAGACATGTTTATATAATAAGCATAAATCGTATACAATTCGAAGCTTAGTATCATCAAAAACGAACATATATCTTATGCTCTTTGTCTGAACCCAACAACAATGATAACAATAGTTATTATAAAGTAAATTAATAATGCGCATAATACATAAAATGCTGCTCAAGGCGCTACAACAGAAGAGGAAAGTCTACACAAAATGAAAATTGTAAAGTCAGATTTAATTTAAAAAAACAGGTACGTTTTAAGATTGGATTAACAGAGCAAGAACGAGTCATTAAATTTAGTAACACTAGGTATTCATAATTTTGCAGAACTATTAATATCTGTATATCTGTCAAAATTCATTTTCTGAAATAAAAGTACTTTTTGAATAAATAAAAAACGGACTTACTTGATGAGAATAAAAATGTACTCATACATGTTAAGCATGTTATTCAATCGAATAAATCAGAGAGCGTTAAATGATCATAAATTCAACATAAATACTGTACTCCTTCAGTCTTAATCAAGAAAGATCAAGAAAACTATTGATAGATTAGTATATTATCGTGTATCATTCATTTTCTGTTTATAAAAACTTTATTTGATTATGCAAGTACAAAAGTTTATGAGAGTTCAAATCAGCTTGCCATTAGTATTTTCGCTACCTAGTATAATGTCCTTGTATTATGAAATAATAAAATCACTTGATAGAACTTATTACGTCTCATTATGCGACTTTGCTAAGAGTAAAACGGTTAATTTCACACATAAGGAACACGTAAATGACACTTAAGCGAAGCAAATGAGGCAGGATGAAGTTCACCAAGTTCTGTTGTTAAAAATCTACTGAAGACCTGAGAGCAACATACTCTCGTACGCTGTTCTATCGATCAAAGCGATATTAGAACACTGCAAGGTGATTCGAATTGCACTGTAAACAACCATGTACAGACCAAATTCATTCATAAAATTGTAAACCGCAAAAATGACGTTTTAAAATATTTGACACACATAGCAGACACTTCAATCAAAGAAGTTGGGTAAGATAAGGATGGGCCTGTAGCTCACACGTCAGATGGTTTTAACAGGATAAACACTCATATCTTCATCTTGTTATTGATCAAGTATGTGCTAGTGTTTATTTTGCTTTTCCTGTCTTTCAACAAGCTTAAGTGTTTTCTCTATCGATTCATACAAATATAAGAAAAGATAAAAATAATGTATCTATACACTGAATATTGGTATTGATTTAAAGTATAGAAATGTTTATATAATAAGCATAGATCGTATACAATTCGAAGCTTAGTATCATCAAAAACGAACATATATCTTATGCTCTTTGTCTGAACCCAACAACAATGATAACAATAGTTATTATAAAGTAAATTAATAATGCGCATAATACATAAAATGCTGCTCAAGGCGCTACAACAGAAGAGGAAAGTCTACACAAAATTAAAATTGTAAAGTCAGATTTAATTTAAAAAACAGGTAAGTTTTAAGATTGGATTTACAGAACAAGAAAGAGTCATTTAATTTAGTAACACTAGGTATTCATAATTTTGCAGAACTATTAATATCTGTTTATCTGTCAAAATTCATTTCTGAAAGAAAAGTACTTTTTGAATAAATAAAAAACGGACTTACTTGACGAGAATAAAAATGTAAGCATGTTATTCAATCGAATAAATCAGAGAGCGTTAAATGATCATAAATTCAACATACATACTGTACTCCTTCAGTCTTAATCAAGAAAGATCAAGAAAACTATTGATAGATTAGTATATTATCGTGTATCATTCATTTTCTGTTTAAAAAACTTTATTTGATTATGCAAGTACCAACGTTTATGAGAGTTCAAATCAGCTTGCCATTAGTATTTTCGCTACCTAGTATAATGTCCTTGTATTATGAAATAATAAAATCACTTGATAGAACTTATTATGTCTCATTATGCGACTTTTATAAGAGTAAAATGGTTAATTTCACACATAAGGAACACGTAAATGACACTTAAGCGAAGCAAATGAGGCAGGATGAAGTTCACAAAGTTCTGTTGTTTAAAATCTACTGAAGACCTGAGACCAACATTCTCTCGTACGCTGTTCTATTGATCAAAGCGATATTAGAACACTGCAAGGTGATTCGAATTGCACTGTAAACAACCATGTACAGACCAAATTCATTCATAAAATTGTAAACCGCAATACAATAGAAAATGAACACCACAGTTTGTTAAATTGTACTTGAATTTGAGCGGATGTGATTAAAGGACGTTACATATTTGGAGTAGTTTGGATGAAATAATTGTGTCTGGTTAATATTGTGTTAAAATATCTTTGTTTAATGTAGGCAGGTACGCAAACCAATTGTAAAACTTCAGAATCCTTTTTAAAACGTTTAAAATCAAGAACGTTAACAAAAATGTGAAGTTTATTTCAATTCAATACAACTTTATAAAACTGAACTGATAAGACATTCCTGTCAATTAGATAGTTCACAAAGGTAATATTCCTTTACGGGTTTTAACCAAATCGTTTTCCTGACTATTTAAGGCGGTTAAATTTCTTTGTGTCATATATGTTGGTCATACGTTATGACATGAAGGCATTTAAAGGGACAGTAGCACGTTTTTAGGGGGAATATAAAGTGATGTCAGGAACATGAAAGTAAATGGTTAAAATTGAAAGACAATGTACTTAACTAAATGAAGCGTGATAAATCAAATATATAACGTAAAGTCAAGCCATACGATTCCTTTTTCTTACACAAAATGAATGAAAGGTGTTCACAAAAAATATACAAAAAAATACATTAAGCGTTAACTTACAATTATCAGTGAAATATTCAAAATAAAACATTACAAAAAAATGTGCTACTGGCCCTTTAACGGCAGAAATATAGGTTTTAAACCCTTTTTTATTAACACAAACGTTTCTTGATGATTTTATGACGAAGAAAAATGATATTTTCTTATGGAGACTGTAGTCAAAATCATAACATTCGAGTATGGTCATATCGTTTAGAAAAGACACCATTTCAAGATATTCGATAAAGACTTCAGAACACTATCACACACATAACCATAACACCAAAACTGACACTTCAAACAAGGAAGTGAGGCAGGATGAGGTTGAAAACATAAGGAAACATTCATCTACGTATCAAGTATATGATGCACTATATATATTTGCCTCTTCCTTCCTCAATTATTGTTTCATCTCTTTCAATTCACAAAGCTATATTGTTACGTATAAGGAATCGATTAGAAAAATCCATTTAGGAAGTTTTTAATGTCTTCCTCCTTACACATTTCCAGCACACTCCTGAAGTAACTTAGTAGGTAAAAATAATATATATATTAAATCATTAGTATCAGTTGTCTCTTTATGTATATTTTCATTTCCAAAGGCTGTTCAAATATTAAAAATTCATTGGAGTTAAGGCAGTAAATTACTGAATTGAATTGAATTGATTCTCATGTAACAATATTCTGCAGTTATATTTTCAAAATCAATTAACGAATCTAATATTTTAGATGGGATATACAGAGGTCAAGTTATATTTAAGAACTATATCAAGACGTCTTTGATTTTTTTGACGTCTTAAATCAAAATAGTATACTATTTATAGTTGGAAACTCTTTCACTAGAGCATTTTGTATAATTATCTCAACTTAGTAATTTTTACTTCACATTTCACTTGTTTGATTTGCAACTTTATATTAGTTCTCAATCATGATCATAATCACGTCCTTCTTTTCACTTGAATTCTTTGTCCAAGTCTTTTTCGCGGTCAAGATTATTCAGAATTCTTGATTAATATGATATTCATTATTATGTTTTCCGTCGAGTCCTACATGTATAATAAGCTACATAAATGTTGAATTCTATTCTCAAAACTATTTCTGAGTTACGTGATTTATACTACTGTTTGCAGATAAATTCAAAAGACATTTATGTATGTAATGCAACTTAAACTCTAAGAGGTAAGAGAGAGAGACTTTGTCTGTAAACACTTTGAAGCGAAGGTATATATTCTATATTACAGGTAAGTGATCAAGCATAAATACCAACCCTACTCATTATGAAACCATGCTTTCTTCATTCTGTTGCCTATGTTTTAAGTTTAAAAAACAAAACGGTGATTTTCATCACATAATGTTTTGTGTTGATCCTATATAGATGCCTTCATTTACGAAATAAACTGCAAAAGAAATAGCAAATGGCGAATAGAATGGCAAATAATAGATGCATATTGTAAGTGAAAATAAAATAACCCACTATTATATTAAACATGATCACCTCGTAAACGTCATTCTGACTGATTTAGTTAACGTTTCAAATTTATGTTTAATTGGGTCACTACCAGACCATGGTCATAATCACGACTTCAAACCTTTCTTTATTTTATATACATACTATAGCACTACATACTATATCTACATACATGTAACTTGAACATGACAAGAAAATCGGTTCTTCCCGATCAAAGAACGGTTTTTATTGATAAACTATAACTGTTTCGATAAAAGTTTCATCACGATCTGTCTTCATTATCATGTTTGAATCCCGCCAGGGACTCGGAAACTTGGTCTGCAGCAGAGAACTGTTCTACACGCAGTGCAATGCTACACTGAATTGTTCGCTAGTTCCAGCAGGTTTCACTGCAAAGCATAACCACAGCCATTATATAAGTGAAATACTAAAATCCCCATGTCACCTCACACATCCCGTCATCGATACAATTAAACCACAAAAAAAATCACCAAAAATAAACATTCTATGTAAAATACGTTTGATATCGTTTAATATTACCAAGTCAGGAAAACAATTACTTATGATCGCTTGCTTATAACGTTATAAATTTATATCATGCAACAGGCAAAATCTTCACAATTTGATACAAAACCTAAGGACAATAGCGTTGAAATCGTCTCCGTCGTTAAAACTGCTCATCACGTCGGAAATAATTCTCTGATGTACGCCTCGGAGCAAAGGCCATTGATATTCCAGTTTCATCTTTATCCAAGGCCTTTCCATTACTCAAATGTAGCCTGAGGTATTTCATTCAAATTTGACCAAAAAATTCTCGACTTTGACCTAATGATGGTAATCAACTTACAGGGTAAAAAAATCCACTTTGCACCTAGCCTTGCTTTTGTTGAATGTTTGAAGAGCATGGGAATTTCTTTTGTAGAATTATGTTGTCATTTTTAAATTTTTTAAATTATGTTGGCCTTTGTCATAAAGCGATCGGAAATCACTTTATTAACCTTAGTGACGTAACTAAGTATCGATGTTAATGTGAGACTAGAAATGGGCTTCAAGATGCTTGCAAAACTACTTTTAGTTGCATTATAGAAGCTGAAGCATTAGAAATCAGTATTTTATGGACATACAAATGCTTTCTTCTGTGTAGATTGGACAATTGTTGTCGTTCTATTTCGGAGCTAGCTTGTCAACGACATAAGGATCATTCTCGAATCCAAGTATACACGATAAAATAAATTTTATATCCATGAAAATATTCTCCATTGTTGTCAGCTTAACCGTATTCTCGGTATTATTTACAGATTTTAATAATAGATAACGCAATATCAAGGGATGTTCAATAAACTTCAAAATCCCTTTCGGGACGATTCAAAATAACTAACGTCGAAGAGAAAAAGTGACATTGGGATACAATTCATCCAGAGTTGCATGGGTAGAGTCTATTTCCATCTCTCTTGTCGACAATCTTGATTAGTCTGTTTTGGGAGTTTCGTCGCGCCTCTAACATTGTCGTTCGGGCTTCAGTATCACTTTTGTTTCGCCGTTGGTAACTAGATTAACATTATAGCGCAGGCAAACATCTCGCAACAGTCCTCTTTATGTATTTCTGTAAATACAAAATCATTCAAAACTGAATCTACAGTTTAAGTTTTATCGAGTTTTATAGAACAAAATAAACATAAATGTGATTACATGTTAAGGTATTTCTTATCAATGTCATATGGTAATCCTTTGATATACTTAAAACGTAAAGCATGATATATTTTACATTCAAATAAAAAATGAAATTCATTTTCTATAAAATTTTCATTACAAAAGTAACAAAGTCTTTGATATCTTGGAAGACCTGTGTTCTTGAATATTGGAAGTACACCTACATGTACGTATACATGTTGAATGCACAATCGACCTAGCGTGAGTGAGTGCTTTGTCTAGTAGTGAGAGTGTTCATGCTTCTCGTTCACAATACTGAATACCTACTTTCTTTTTAAATGAATAGGTTGTCTGGAAAAAAATAACATTTAAATAAATGTCAGTTCTGCCATACATGTTAAAATTGAAGCATATGAAACAAAAAAATCTTTATGAACTAAATTGTTAAATTCAGTCCTTTATCAAGGTCATTGTCAGATTTAAAACTACAGAGAAAAAAGGATGCCCACTGGTCGATAAAGCAGTGGGAAATACCGTAATGTCAACAGCCCATTGTCTCCTAATGGATTGGACAACTTTTTACGCCTAATTGTCTTGATGCAGAACACGTGGTCCATCAATGAAATCAGGGTTATATTCTCTTCCAGTTAACATTTTATTTGAACCAATTGAGAAGTGATATATTCTCTTCCAGTTAAAATTATATTTGAACCAATTGAGAAATGTTATATTATCCTCCAGTTTGAAGTCGTTTCAACCAACAGAGAAATGTTATATTCTCTTCCAGTTTGAAGTCGTTTCAACCAACAGAGAAATGTTATATTCTCTTCCAGTTTAAAGTCTTTTAAAACAGATTGAGTGATGTCTAACAGTGTTATATTCTCTTCCAGGGTGAAATTAAAAGGACCAATTATGAAGTGCTGCAATCGTATTACTATGTATCAAAAATATTTACATATCCGATAATATTTTAATAGTTTTATTCGGACTTTTGATGACAAGTAATTTTTTTCAAAAATAAAATGTTCCAAAAATGGAATGTTCGGCATATGTTATAATATTAATTTTGATTATTTTATAGGGTTTTTTTTCATTTAAATATATATTGTATTTGAACAGCTATGGTTAATTCAAAATCAACAATAAAATAAGGTTAAGTATTTATTAAGACCTGTTCTAAATAAAGGAGGTTTATGATTGAGTTAATACTAGAGTTAATTACAAAGTTTTAATTTATTTGCACCTGAATAATTTCATTTCTAAAATAATTATTGGGATCAAATATAATATTTGATGAATAAGAATGACAGCAGAAATGATGGCAGGGTTCTTTCCTGTCACGGAAATCTCTTCTTGTAACGTTCTATTTTATGAAAGCTGTCAATTTAAAGGAAAAAACTCACTAATGTTGAAATTTAAAAATAATAGCCGGTCAATGCCGTTATAATTACCGATGTCAGTTATAGTTATAGATTATCTATTTTTTTGTCTAATTGAATTCATAAAGTATCCTGTCGTGAATGCAAAAGGGCACTTAACAAAGGCATATAAAAACAGGCATGTTGTTTTTTTGTGATTTTAATGGAAAAGAGTATGTTGGATGTCATGTAGCTATAGTCTATAAGAGTGAATTTTGAAGATAATGTCGCATTTTAGATACCAATTTCAAAGTATTATACATGTTAGATCTTTAATTATCAGTTAAAATGAAAATTATTATGAAAAAGGATACGTGTTACAGATAATCGTTGCTTGACATTAATATGTTCCTATATTGAGTGATGTTCATGCGCATTGCTGAAATCATATCATATATATCTTAAGAGGTGTGGACTTTTCGGAACTAGTGTACATGTAACTAATTTTTGTCGAGAGAATCGTTTAATATATAATGCATCTGTTGATGCACTATCAATGAATATTTCAAAGCTGGTTTAAAAAAATGTCAACACTAAGACGAACTAACTTATATATGTACATGTACAGGCAAAAAATATCTTGATATTTGAATTGTGAGTCTGCGAGTTGATATGGTTTTAAAGGGACATTTCGGATGTTCGTGGAATCAAATGAGTTACAAATTGCCATTTTTTATCAATTTTGCTGAAAATGATGATTGAATAAAATATGTTCTAAACGTAGATGATAATGAAGACAGAACAGCGTGCATTGCTAGCCCGCAATATTCATCAAGCGTCATTTGAACACACATGTACATTGTATGATAAATATAAGAAGAAAGAAAACATCCAAGGCTTGTCTGAACATGCACATGTTACATTTATTGTGCTTATGTTTATGACCTTTCAAAATTAAGTATCAAACCAACGTTCATATCATTTAAGTTTACAATGTTAAATCTATCATCATTTGAATGTCATCTTCATGAGAAGCCATTTAAGATAAAAATACCTTTTTTTATCTACTAACGATCATATTCTAAAGTGTTTTGCCATGCGAATTTAACTTATATTTCCTGCTTTATGGTAAATCGATATCTCCCATTACAGTTGGCAGTCGATAATGCATTTCTTGTCGTCCCAAAAACTTTCTGAACTGAAAATCTCGCCGGTAGATAACAATGAAGGCCTACGGGTCAATAATGCTTTTCGCTGTCGATTATATGCATTAAAAAGCATAGAATGAAAGCGATTCTTTTCTTGTGGTCATAAATTAAGTAGTGATCGTTTTTAACACTGTCTTGTGTAGAGCAATGTTCAACGATATATAGTTTTACATGGATAGATTATGAAAAACTTATGTTGATGATAATGTAATTTCACCATATACCAAATTTATCAACATTCGTTGATAACAGTACAAATATCCTAGGAAAGTTTAGGATATATGTAGTTCTGTCGATATGTTTTATATCATACAGGTGAAAATATCTATTTACATGTTCCTACATGTAGCTCGATCAGCATCAACTCACAGAAAGTAATTCTGAGGAATATATAACAAAAAATAATCGCATGTTGCACACTGTATTCACAAACCTTCAAAAATGAAATAGTTTCAAGAAACATGTTTCAATAAAGGCGAACCTAAAACACTAACTTTCATTTGAAGTAGAACGGCACTTACATGTACGTTGACATGAAAACGCTGCTACAATACATTTATGTAAATCAAATATTAAATCCAATTTTATTCTTTGACATCAGCTACGTTCAAAGTTCTTATATAAAGTACAATCATTGAGCATAAATCGATTTCAAAACAATGATAGTTTTTCAAATGACTTGTAAATATGAAACAATTCAATAATTAACTTACCTCGGATACTGAATTTAATTCCTTTAAAATTGAAATAATGAAGATATCAATCATATTTTAATTAAAAGTTACATTCATTGTTAAGTCCAGTTTCTTAAACCGAGGAGGACGTCATCACTAAGCCCTGGCTACACACGTTATTATTGCAGAATATCAAATTAATACCACAGACAATTCTACCTTTTAAAATAGTCTTCGTGTGATAGTAAATCTTATGTCAAAGGCCTGGAGCTTCCGAAATACTATAGCAACCATTTATTACAGATTTTGGTGACAGTCTGATTGCACAACAAAACCACCAAGTCCAGTATGATAGAGTATAAATCCTCTGGAGTCCTTCCGACATTCCTTTCATAACCGGAGGGCTGATAGGCCGCCGAATACCCTCTCACTGGGGATTTGTCCAGCTACGGAAATACCTTCTCATATTTATAATAGGAGAAGGAAATTATTTGAATTGCTTCGTCCACGATTGTCCTGGATCTATTGGATGACCAGTGGCCGAATACGGGAAATAATTAATATCATGGTTCTGCTGTCCTCAATCCGATCTCCTGAACAGTTTCAATTACAGTGTTACGACATCAGAGACAGAAGAGGTAGACTCTGGGTGTTGGTTTCTACTTTTGTACTTTTAGTGTAGGAAACTGTAAGCGTTTATGAAGTTACTTTTGGTTATCGTTTCGATAAATTTAATTTTATTGAAGCCTTATTATTTCGCTGATTTATAAGGGATATTATACCGATATATTAAGAAAATATTTGAGACAAGGTACTTGATTTCATGGATGTTTTTCTTTGACTGATGTATTATAATAAGGCATATTAAATCAAGATATTAAGAAACTTTATTTTGATCAATTTACGTACATGCACATGCGTGTCTGATGATATACATACATTTTGATTATTTAATAAATCATGACACCATAAGAAGTAAATGTATTATCAACCATGAGTGTTATGATATTTTTTTCGAAATTTGTGTTGTAAATGAATAAATTGAATTTCAATTTATAATGTATATAATGCATTAACACATAAAATATTTTATACTATTAGTAAAATGAAATCACATATATACTGAATGTTCGTCATATATAGATATACGATTTAGATATTACGATTGAATCTGTACATGTATGTTCATTGGTCTGTTATGAAGACCCTAAAACAAACAAATTTCAGGAAGTTTTCTCTGGTCCAGAAAATGTTAAAAAAAGAAAAAGTTAATTATTTTTCAGAATCCTTTTTTCTTATTTTATTTCAAAAATAAGATTACTAAAAATTAGTAGTGAACTCATTTTTGGGCCACTATGTTAGTCATCATTTCAATGAAAACAAATAACTTTCATTTCACAAACACATTCTAAAATGTATTTTGTATAAAGTATAATGTAAAAACCCCTGTCACTTCTTACATCCAAAATCACCAAATCAGTTAACCGATATGTTTTTACAAATCACAATAAAATAAATTGTTTATTCACAGTACATAAGTTTCAAAAGAACGAAAATGTGTTATTGTTTGGTAATCTGTTAAAAATGTTAAAAACAATTTTCAGCAATTTATCATATAAGAATTTGCCAAAACATGATGATGAAACGGACAGGTGGGCGTGAAACATTTGAATTTGAAAAATTATTCAGTATACGAATAACAATTTATTATTTGACTTTTTGTATTACAATAATATAAGAGGAAAGACATATTTATTTAATGGATTTTTAGAACGGTAATATTTATCCATCTTGTTCTCTAACGTTTTTATTAATCAATCATGTAATGAAAAGATAAACACGTCATTTGTTACATGTGCAATTTATCTACAATGAACTTCTGCACTGAATATTTGCAAGCGAACACTGAACACCCTTTACGGTTATATGTTATTTCCAAATGACACTCCTCTCTCCCTAGGAGTAATGTAAAAATATAATCCAATCAGGAGATAAATTTAATGTGACGTCACTGCACGCGCGAGGTTATCTGAGGTCAGCCTCAAGAGAGCAACACAATGACGTTTGTGATCATATCTACCGGTTTATCTATCCAAGTCTCGTTGAGACAAAATAATCATGCCCAGGTGTTTTTTTATTTATGCACCAGAGGCGCGTTATTGTTTATTGAATCTAACCAACAAACACACAGCCATGATTAGCTTGGCTGAAGCGCTTGTGAACGACTCAATACCACAATAATGCGGATGGGCCGGGAACAATGTTAATATTGGGTAAGGGAATAACTTAATTTCTGCGTTTTGGCGAATCACACTTTGACAGAACATCTACATACAGCCCGTAGTCAGTTACTTTATATGCTGCCCTGCATTTAAGCTTATGCAAAACTTTGATATATATAAATAACAATTTAGAAAACAATAGACCTATCAATAATGTTAATGCTTATCTCATACAATTGTTTCTTCTTTGAGAGGCATTTCGAATCTGGTTAGATGAACAAGAACAAGTTGTTATGGGCAATCAACTTCTTTATTTCGGTGTAGATACTAACACCGTTATCAATCACGAAACGTCGCATTTCATGCAATGAAGGAGTTGAATATCAATAAAAACGTGTTCTTCTTCATACATTTTTGTCTGTAAAGATGTTGTGCAAATTATAATGATTGTACATATAACTGAACATTGGACATATTCGTAAAGGCCAGACTAGTCTTGCAAATTGATTGTCACTTGTCCAACACCTTGAACACATAAAACAAACACTTCATAAACATTGTCTTAATCGATTAGCTTCTGCCAAAGTAAGCTACCATAGTAGGAATATAACTATTATGCAGCCTAGTCTACGAAAATTGTGCATGCCTATGCGAATCGTTATGTAATTGATATACCCAACCTTCCCGAGGTGTATCGCTCAATATACCTCCTGTTTGAATCGTGAGTCTCAGAGGCGTAGCGTAGCGGAGCCGAGGATCACGATTCAAACAGGAGGTATATTAAGTGATGCACCGAGGGAAGGGTGGGTATATCGACTTATACCCCACTACGGTCGAGTTATATTTGATGAAAAAGACCTATCCACCCTTTTCTATGTATATATGTCTTCACCTAACTAGATCAAATATATATAAATATAAACAATACTCTTCTTATTACGTTTTTAAAAACATAAACTGACTTCACTACATTAACATTTGGTACAAACTTGTACCTATACATAGGCTTATATAGGAAAATACAACAACCTAGAGATGACAAAACAAAAAGTACCACTACCTGTATCAAGCCTCAGTAGCTCAGTCGATAGAGGCATTGCGTCGCAACATTAAGGCCCCTGGTTCGATTACCACTTTGTCGTTAACATTTCTCAAAAATTCTAAAATTTACAACTGCGTTTATTTGCCAAAGTTGAAATTCTCTACACCTGACTTGATGGGGGTGTGCAAAAAAGAATAGGTGTATTAGAAAACTTGTGGTGTATCGATCAATATATCTACAGTTATAACAAAGGAAACCATAGCAACGAGACCGGAAGTGGGGTGTAAAGTATGTTGCATGACTAATTAGCTTACAGCTTACTTGTTAGTTGACTACCCTTAGCATTTTGAAGCGAATCAAAGAAGATGTCCTCGGTACAATCTACACTTTAATTATCGATGTTCCTATTTGATGTCATGAACAAGATTAAGGTGATCTCAATGAAAGTCTTAATGTCATTTGAGAAGGTTAAATATTCATTTAAAGTGCTACCTTAAAGACCCATTTTCAGATTTAATATTTTTTAAATTAATTGTCCTGTTTTCTTGTATTTCTTTACAGAAATTTGCGACCAAATTAAGGAAAATCGGACCAAAATTCATTTAATAGGAGATAATTTAACAAAATGACCGAAAGGGAAGCCGGCATGTAGGCGAATCATGTGTGGCCGTCTCACAACTTTCGGTTTCTAAATATACGCTTAAAACCGTCTAGGGAAATAAACCAACGATCAAAAGTATGTATTAAAGGTATATATTACAAAAGGGGGAAGGAGTGTAGAAGCTCACTGATCCTTTGGGTTAAATTGAAATATCCTATATCTTAATTCCATATGAATATATCACAGAGGTGACCCGTGACTTCAAAAATAGGGGGTTTCAAGATGACGATTTACAGTCCATGAATATTGCATTGTGAAATAACATGCAGTTGTGGCTTAACTTCAAACGGGACAACATTTTCAAGTATTCCGACAGAATAATTTCTTGGATGTTAGTTCTTACGCATTACAGTCGTTATATTCTATATTTATTCAAGCACTTTCAAATTGGAAGTAGTTTCTTTAAATAAAAGTATACAACATCGAATGTCAAGACAGTCCTCTTAGCATAAAAGGCATGACAAATATCATTTAAGGGCTGGGTAATGATTGTAAATGTCATTCAAATGTAACATATATTAAAAAGAAAATCATTACAACAATTTTCAACCAGTTTTCTTAACAAAACTTTAAACTCTTAATTCTAAAACCCTTCTGTTATTATATAAAAATCATGACGCATGCCTGCAGATTTTTGCAAAATCATGTTCACGGCTAGAAAATAACGCCGAAACGCATGATAGTTGAATAGCGTGGATGCAAAAGCTTTCCGATTAACTTAATAGAACCAAGTTACCGGCCCATTGGGTATACGTTGGTACTTGTTCCGCGTAAACTATGGCGTGCCTTTCCAAGTCTTGATTGCGCCTTCCCACTATTAACCACACGGGAATGTGAGTTGGTAGTTTGCATATAGTAACGGACGATCCTTATTAATTGAATTCGCATGACGGTAGTCCTACTTATTTTTAGAACTAGTACAATACACACGTCAGATTTGTTTACAAAGCAACATGAGTTTGTAGGAATTGGAGCCAGTGGTTTTTATGAAGAAGTCGAAAATGCAAAAAGCCCTTATTTTATCTGGAACTGGAGCCAGTGTTATTTTTTAAAGAAGTCGAAAATGCGAAAAATCCTTATTTAAGCTGGAATTGGAGTGGATTTTGGAAAGAAGTCGAAAATGCGAAAAGTCCTTCAATCATCTATGTCTCATCAGTGTGAATTAAAAGTAGAAAGGTGGACAATATTAGATCACTTAATTTATGAGTAACGAAGGTTCATGACATGTCATTATAAATTCCATACAGATTCCTCAATATTGTAGCAAGAACCTTCTGGTAAGGAAGTTAGGATTCCAACCTGTATTTGGTTTTGAGCAATGCCCTATTGTAAATGTCATTACCGGTTCGAAAGGCTTTGATTCTCACAGCAATAAGATAACACTCCCCTTATATAAACAAACGATATTTTCAATAATGTGAATCCTTCTCCAATTATGTTCTAATGATTAAAAAGTATGTAAATCGTGTGAGCCTTTTAAATTATGTTATTTTGCTTGAATTGAACATACTTACTCCATTGAATAGCTAATCAATGTGTACGTAATGAGGTTTACTAATTGCAGCGCTTTCAAAATGAAAGAATAATGAATTATTTATCGATATCTGTTGAAGAAACAAAGTTTCGCCACTAACTATCAACTAAATGACTCTAATTTGACGCCAGGAACACCTGCTGTGTCAATTATTGAAAGAAATTTCAATTGGTAGGATCGATAAACGTTAAAACAGTTGTCCCCGTCATCGCAGGAGTCACCCACGCTGTAATGTATTGAGTCACAATGATTAACGGGATGCGTGCTGCGTGCAGGGTGCGACGTCTATTCATACCTTTCTTTTTACTGGGATGAATACGTTTTCGTTTTTTAACTGTATTCAAAAATCTTGCAATCCTTCAGTTAAAACTAGTTGTATCTTTATGCGTCTTGCAGGTTATCATAACAGCTAGGTCATAGGTGGGTTAAATTTATATTTTATTTTTTTATTTTTCGTAAGCTTATTAATTATGTATTATATGTTTTTGATTGATCAGATCAAACATACTGCAAAGTGCTTATGGCAAAAGAAATAAAATTGTTTTTGCTATCGACTTTTGTTTTATCCAACTGATATTCGCAATTCTTACATATGTTTGAGTAACGTTGAAAAGTGTTTCCGAACTAAGCCTCTTGAATACATTGCAAAAATAGCTTTTTTACAGGTAAATAATCCCAAATTTGCACATTTGCATCACATTTGAAAGCATGCTATGTTTCTGTCACTTTCATCTATACGTGTGGCAATTAACGCTCATTTCAATGGAATTTGCAGTTGCACGGGCGTTACCAGAGCAACCGTGAAATTGACAGCAAATGTCATGAATGAAAAAGTAGTTTGTAACACACGTCTCAGTCTGTAAACATAATGGATACAAGATACTTTACTTCAATTTCTTTTTTTATGAATTTTGATATCAGATATGGTATAAATAGTATAAAATAATGGTTTATAAAATAAATATAACAATAAACAAATCATTTTACAGGACCGTACTGAGATTACAGCTCATTTACATATTATAGCTTGTATCAGAAATGGTAGACTTTGAAATGACACATTTTTTCCTATTGAAAGCTCATATATTACGGGGGATAATAAAATCTGTCTGATACAAAAGTTTTGACAAACCAATGTGAGTGAATATTTGGAACTATTTCGAATTCGCGAGTAATACAGTTCATTAGATTGAGCCTAACCTCACCTAAGCCAATATTACGATAGCGTCTCGAAAGGCATGTGTCGATTTGGGATGAATATATTTTTTCCAAAGACTCTTACCGAAATGTTGTAAAATCTTCAATTCCTAGAAATCCTTAGAGAAGTTTGATATAAGTCAGCAAATTCTTTAGGGGTATGAATTGTAGGATTTGCATGTTCTTTACACTTCATTATGAAATTTGAATTTTTTATCATGAAAAAGGTTCATATGAGATATTTCTTTTGAATAAAATATAAATTGATTTAAATGGCATTAACCAGCACAAGCGTAACAATGTAGGCTTGAGTTAACTAAAGCACCATACTGTTAACGGACCATAACGTATCTAAGTTTATTTCGATACGAAAATTCCTTCAAGACTAAAATTGCTTTATCAACATATATACTGAAGAAAATTCGTTTCCATAAAAAGTGCATACAAATAAATTATGTTTTTCTTAATGAGATCATTTGAGTACCACAAGTTGAAAAATATTTATTCGACTTCGCAGAATGCATATAACGCCGAGGCTTCAAACGAATTCAGTCTGACATCATGCTACTTATAAGTACATCCGTTCTGCACTCAGGAATTAATTTCTATTTTACAAAAATATATATCTGATATATATTTTTATGGTTTTATATGTGTATCCACTACTTCATGCAGTGTAAGCTTCACTGAGATGTGGCAAATACAGATTTGGTTGATTATTTTTATCGAGTATAAAAGAATTAGATTGAATTATCAAAAAGCATTGTTCTTTAAACTTTTCATTTCAAATTGTACAAAATATATAAATGGCGGTACCTCCTTTTGCACAGTAGTTTTCCTTTTAAAACGCTTTTGATCTAAACTTCGTACGTCACTTAAGTTTATGAATATTCAGTCAACTTTTCCCTAGGGAATCTATTGAATTTTCATGAATTAGATCAAAAGACCATTAAGTTTTCAATTCCATTGTTGTAACGTCGCAAACAAATTTTATCAATTATGTTTCGACAAATTCTATCAGGCAATTACTTGAAATAAGTTTATTCAGCTATGGCAAAGGTCTCACACCTTGTCTGTGAATTATAGATTAGCAATTCGCTAAAGCGTTTGATGTACCTACTTCCAACTAAGTTGAAAAGACTCATCAACGAAATATGATTAGTCAGGATTAACTCATCAAACTAAATATATATGACGCTTTGGGATGGTTTGCAATAAAGGGATGTTGTTTAGGACACTTTGGAATGTGAGAAGTTCTATTATCAGACACTTGACAATAAAATGTACGAAGTAACCTTTGAACAATGAAGTTTTCGAAGTGAAAGATAGAGAAAAATATTAACATGAATAAATTTTTGAAGACAATGCAAACATTGCTATATTCAGAAAGAAATACATTTACAAAGGAAGAAATATTGAATGCTACCTTCGTTATACCCGAACAAAGAAACACCGGAAATCATATTAACTATTCAAATAACTACATGATCGATTAGTTTCAGACACACTTGAGGATTCGAGTGACAGTTGTTTATGCTTTTCCATTCACAGAGAGAATGAATTTGAAATGTATGGAATCATGTGCATGCATGTTTTCTAGGACCCGACTAAAATTTGCCAAGCTTCCGAGTTAGACAATGTACAGTGGAAGTCCAAAGACATTAATTACTTTTGAAATAAGAAAGGTTTGAGAAATTGAGAAATAATAATAATAATAACGATGATGGTGATTAATAACGCATGAGAGGATAGCCAGCCTTTGTTTTAAATTACATTTCGCGTATTTAGCTCACTCTCGCGAGAATACAAAAAGATTCACATATCAATCTATGTAAACAATTTTCTTGAATAGACACAACATTTGCTTTCTCTTTTACATCATCAATAACTAGCCATGTGTGGATCAAACAAGGCATTGTTACAAGGGCAATCATTTATCTTGATTTAGCATCATTTTCTTATTCTGTCATATTAGGTTGCTAAAGAACTCCTAGTTCACAGATTATAGATCTATTCATACTATATCCTTGTCATACGTTGTCAACGTTAACAAAATATTATTGATTAGGTAAGCAAATGCGATTCGATATGTCATAATAAAAGAGATTACATAGTTGATCAAAGCAGATATCTCCTAGGCAAGTGACATTTGTTTTGATTCTTCAAGAAAAGCTTAAAAGGTTTAGCACAAAGGTATTCACAACTGCTGTGTTAGTTAGAATCTGCTGATATTCTTTTCTTCAAACGTGTAAATGACGTTGCTAAAATGTTTACATATCTTTCTGAGTATATCAAGATGTTTACTTCTTTTTCAGAGACTTATAGCGTGAAAAGGTAAATGTAAATATTGCTTTATTTGGTAATTATACAACGATTTACGTCACCCGAGCTATAAAAGCATCGGTTTATTGATGTTTAAGCATGTTTCAGGCTTTGAATACCCTTTTGATAACTGTATACATACACTCGTAGAACTTGTGAATGAACACTTTGCTGGGCTTTTCGAGTCGGGAGCAGAACATCTGAAAAACAGAGATCGTTATATTTCTTTTAATTGAATGTTGGCAGTAACGCGAACATGATAAAAAGGAAATATTTTTGATAAAGCATGGTGAAAGGTATAGAGAGTAGATGATACATATTGGGGTTAGAAGGGTGGGTACAAGGGGATTTTTAAGAGGAGAAGGGTTTTAGCAATAATACTAAAGGTATTTGCATGACAACACTACTGATAGTCTTTGGCGAATTATTATGTTTTTGTGAATAGCCCCGAGAGCGTACGCAAAACAAGTAATTATACAATGGGAAGGAAACGCTGCCAATGTATATTTGCCACAAGCTTAAGGCAGTTGATTGAAGATTCATGGAACTTCTCCTTTAAACTTGTTTGTTGAGCTGACTGCAATATAATGCAGCCTCTGGTACACCTGCAAACAAGTTTAACTAGACCGTTGCTAGAATGATCATGGACCTGCCCCTCCACTCCAGTTCAGGCTACTTAGGAATCATTTACGTCTAGTTGCTATGAGAGCTTAAGGAGATTATAGCAGTAAGGCTGACATATACTGACTATCCCTTTGACGTATCCAGACACACATCTGGGTAAAAAAATTAACGTAGGTGGATTTAAGTCTTGTAAGTTTGTCAGTAACTTTATGTTCAGGTTTTTCTATACATGTTGCAAACAGTTAAGTAGACCGGGAAATCGAAAGGTTGAATGGACTGGAAACCAACTAGACCTGTGTTACTTTCTAAATCAATTATAAATTATACTTTTATTATATAGAAAAGAGAAATAAGAAACATTTCACTTAACAGTCATGCACTATTTGCTAGAACAGATTGACCATAGCAGATGATTTCTTTTTTATACATTGCTACGTCATTCGGTGGCATGACGTCAAGGCGATGTACATGTAAACAGTGTATGTGGAACAGCTCCAAGTACACGTGAAAGTGGAAAACAAACTCGTGAATGACTGGATTCTAAATGTTTACTATATTTTATAGTATATAAAAATCTTTAACCATTTCCAAGACTACTTGTTTAGAAGGGTAAGGAAAACTTGTTTCATTCAACAATTTCAATATTTTTTCAGAATTAAAATTTTTCAAAAAATACTTTTCATGATTTTTAGTATGTTTCCAATTTTTTTTAAATTTTTACGAGTGTAGGCTCGTTTGTCAGATTAAAAATCATGAGAGAAAATACACTTGCTTAACAAAGGTTTCTCACATTTTTGCATATATGTAAAATTCATGTAATAAGGTATTCACTGAAGATTATCAATAAATCTTTCTGCAAAAGCCCTAATGTACCAAGAACAAACATATATATGATTTTTGGCATGGCTTGGAGGAAATTGGGTTCAAAAACAAAAACACTCAAATTATAATTTTTCTTTTTTTGTCCAAATGTGTTTAGATTAACTTGAAATATGTCATGATGTATATGAATATCAATATTGTTGTGCGAAATTGTGCTGAAAATGTGGTATATCATATTCTATTGCAGAAATATGAAATTCTAAAATTTGTCATTTTGACCGTATAGTCTTTCATAGTGTGCCAGAATCCTCTTTGGCATCGGCATTGAGATCGACATTATAATAACATTAACCTTGTATATGTAAATATTAATCTTTGACATATTCACTTAAAAGTATGAGGTATGAGTGTGAGGTATCAATATTATGTGAAGAAATTGTCGCAATATCAAAATTCTTAAAAGAGGATGATTTTACATATCTTTGTTCCCCCTCTTTTGTAAGGACACCATGCTAGCTCGTACATTTGCGATGACATTAAAAAAGACAAACTCAGATAACTGAAAGTTCAAGTAAGCAATCTTTGCCGTATGCGCATTGAGTCAATCGAGTTGAAAAAGATCATCTAAGATACTTTAATGTAGAAACGAATGCCAAACTCAACACATCAACATATATTTTTGGATGCATCATTACACAAGCAAACAAGAACATTTTACTCGCACATCTTACGTAGTTACGGATATCAGAATCTGAAAGATAATGCATTATACACACCTTTCGAGCCAACATCGTCTATGCAGAGATGCAAAAGGTTTATCTTAGCAGTTTTAATAATTTAAACGTTTTGTTTTGTTCATCATGCTCGCCTGATAGGTCACCAATTGAATGTGGATTGGACCAATGGCATCGTCAATGCCTCTGGTCTCCAACCCTGCAAGAGGAGCTTGGACCTTTTCCACAAGATAACATCTGATGGATGACCTTTGATGTTAAGCAGCTTTTATGCATGGTTAGTATGGCAAGAGGACCATCCATAAAATTAATGTCACTTGTTTTCTACACACTGAAGATCATTTTCCCTATGCTGTCATGCTGTGTATCTGCTATTTAAGTGAAAACCGTGAACTTGACAACAAGTCCATTACATTACATGGAGTCTTGAAGCCTGAAGATTTGATATGGCAACATGAATATCGTTGATATACATTTTGTTTCTTTGATTTGATTTTTTGATTTTCATCAATATCATTTTCCATGGTAGTGTTTCTTTCGCTCGAAATTATTTTTTAGATATCTGTTACCTAGCAGTTATAATGGTTGATATTTTCATCAGAAGACCTGACAAAATTAATGCGACTTGTTTTCTACACACTGAAGATCAATTCCCCTGTGCTGTGTATTTGCTCATCGAGTGAAAACCGTTAATTTGACAAAATGTCCATAACATTTGATTGAATCTAGGCATGTGAAAAGATATCGTTGTATTGTAAATGAATTTGATATTGCAACATGAATATTATTGAACGTGCATTTTGTTTATTTGATTTGATTTGTAGGTTTTCAACACTAACATTGTCCATGGTACAGGTACTGTTTCTTTCGCCCGTCAGTTATGGTATCCTTCTCTCTCTCTGCCTCCTTATCTTGTATATTATAGAATATAATATAATATTTTGCAAAACAGCAGATCAGTAATAAGATGTAGATGATTTCATGAGAAGCCCTCACGAAAACATAAATACTTTATTAAAGTACAATTATCATGCTAACTGAATGACTTATTGAAATGGACATCTCTTGCTTTTGCTTATAAAATCGTTACCAAGACCTTAAAATTTTGGATAATTTTCTTATTCTGTCATCGTACGTTTCTTCTACTAGTTCAGCTTTAATAAATCTAGGCATACACTGTTGTTATCATTGTCATTCTTATTCAAGTTTAACAAACTTCTTATTGATTAGGTAAGCAAATGCGATTCTTGTCATGATAAAAGGGAAAAAGATTTATCAAAGCAGATGTCTCCAAGTGACACTTTCGGTTTGATTCTGCATGTATAGCTTAACAGTTTAGCACAAATATAGTCAATGGTTAAACTTGTGAGATGTTTGTCTTCACATCTATTTAACTATTGAGAACAAATCCACAGATATCTCTACTTCAAAGATGTAAATGACGTGGCTAAAATGTTTACATATCTTTCTAAGCATATCAAGATGTTTTCTTTCTTCAAAGAAAGCAAACATAACAGCGATTCAATTGGTAATTTAACTATGAAAAACGTTATAAAAAATCATTTTATTGAGCTCTTAAGCATGTCTCAAGCTTTTTCAATCCTTTTGATGACTGTATTCTCAGTATTCATGAAAACGTACATTAGAGAACATGTGACTGAACACCCTGCTTCCTTGGCCTTTTGAGCCGAGGGCGACGACTAGAAAAACCAAGATCGTTACAAGCACATTTAGAACTCTTTGAATTGTGAATGGGCAGCGAGGCGAGCAGGGTTGGAAGAAGGAAATGGTGGGAGTGCAGAGCAAAAGATAAGTTAATCAAAGTGAAGGACATTTGGGGAGGGCAATAAGCGTCCAGAACACGGGGAGGATATTTAAACGAAATATGTTAAGGTTACATTATATCACCAGTGTCTATCCAAATAATTGCGATAACCACAATAGCTTTAGCTTAACTATCTGTGCTTTCATAGAGAGAAGACGCCACCAATGTTTATTTTCAATGCAGGTGATGATTATAAATTTATTGCCATTTCTTCTGACCATTCTACAGAGACAAATGACAAGTTAAACTAGACCATTGCTTGAATGAATGTGGACCTGCCCCTCCGCTCATGTTCAGGCTACTTAGGAATCATTTACGTCTAGGTTTTACAAAGCGTAAGGCGATTATGGCAATAAGACTGACATTTACTGGTTATCACTTCTACATAATCCAGATAAGTATGCACTATCTTGGTCAAACTTTATGGAACGTAGGCGGATTTTATTCAGATTTCTGCCTTGTAAGTCATGTTATGTAAAATGTTTATCTTAGAAAAAATATATACTATGGAACGTAGGCGGATTTTATTCAGATTTCTGCCTTGTAAGTTATGTTATGTCAAATGTTTATCTTAGGAAAAATATATACTAAATGTACATAATTTCTTCTGCAAATAAGTCTACTTATCAAATGATGTTCCTGATTGTTTTAATATTTGGCCATGGTAATCTACACTCACTGATTCGTCACCAATTGAATGTCTTTTGGGACGGTTGGATCATCGTTGTCAACGACTTAGGTCTCCAAACAACTTTGCAAGAGGAAATGACATCTTTTCCAAAAGTAGACATATGATGGATGAGCTTTGATGATTAGGAGCTTGTATGCATGAAATTGTGCATGGGGACCATGCGCATAATGTGACTTATTTTCTACTATCTGGAGTTCAATTTACCTGTAGTTTTATATACTCATTATGTGATAACCGGAAATCTGACAAGTCGATTACATTTCATGGAGTCTTAGCACCTAGAGATATATAGTTATATTGTTAATGAATTTGATTTTGCAACATGGATATTGTTGAATAAACATTTTGGTTCCTTAATTTGATTTGCCAATATCCTACAATATCATTTTCCATGGTAGTATTTCTTTCGCTGGCCAGTTTATGTAGTAATTTACAACCTAGCAGTTCAGTCATAAGGTGGTGATAGAAGCCCTCATGAAACTATAAATACATTAGTAAATTAATGTGCCACCTGAATGAATTTATAAAATTGACTTATCACTTGCTTCTGCTAATAAAATCAGTATCAAGACATTTCGAAAAACGGTAAAATGTTATGAGGACATCGACTTCTTAGATTAGTTCAGATATGATAGATCTAGTCATACATTTTCATTTTTATTCTTATTAAATGTTAACAAGTATATTATTGATTAGGTAAGCAAATGTAATTCGTGTCACGATAAAAGAGAGAATAATTTATCAGAGCAGATATCTCGAAGTGGCATTTTCGTTTGATTCTGCAAGAAAAGCTTAACAGTTTTAGCACAAATAAAGTGAATGGTAAACTTGTCAGATGTTTGTCCTAAATCTTCACATCTATTTAATTATTGATAACAAATCCACAAATACCTCTACTTTAAAGATGTAAATGACGTGGCTAAATGTTTACCTATCTTTCCTAGCATTTCAAGATGTTTTCTTTTTTCAAGGCAAGCAAACAAAACAGTGATTCAATTGGTAATTTTACTATGCATAACGACTTCAGAGCTATAAAAACATCAGTTTATTGAGCTCTTAAGCATGTCTCAAGCTTATTCAATCTTTTGATGACTGTATTCTCAGTATTCATGAAAACGTACATTAGAGAACATGTGAATGAACACCCTGCTTCCTTGGCCTTTTGAGCCGAGGGCGAAGACGAGAAAAACCAAGATCGTTACAAGCACATTTAGAACTCTTTGAATGGTGTATGGGCAGCGAGGCGAGCAGGGTTGGAAGACGTAAATGGTGGGAGGACATAAAGAAAGATAAGAATAATCAAAGTGAAGGAAATTTGGAGGGAAAGGATGGCAAGGGCAAGAAACTTCAAGAACACGGGGAGGATATTTAAACGAAATATATAAAGGTTGCATTATGTCACAAGGTACTGTCATTAGAATAATTGCGTTAGCCCCAACAGTGTACGCTTAAATGTTGGTGCTATCATCCGGAGGACACGCCACCAATGTTTATTTTCAATGCAGGTGATGATTATAAATTTATTGCCATTTCTTCTGACCATTCTGCAATGAAATGCAGCCTATGTTACAGAGACAAATGACAAGTTAAACTAGACCATTGCTTGAATGAATGTGGACCTGCCCCTCCGCTCATGTTCAGGCTACTTAGGAATCATTTACGTCTAGGTTTTACAAAGCGTAAGGCGATTATGGCAATAAGACTGACATTTACTGGCTATCACTTCTACATAATCCAGATAAGTATGCACTATCTTGGTCAAACTTTATAGAACGTAGGCGGATTTTATTCAGATTTCTGCCGAGGAAGCTTTCAAGTTATCTTATGTCACATGTGTATTTTAGAACAAAAATATACTAAATGTACACACTTTATTTTGCAAAAAGGTTTACATTTCAAATCTGATGTTCTAGTTTTTATGACATTAGGTATTTTACACACACACATTGGTTTAAACAAATAAACGTGTAGTTTCACTGACCTTTCATTAACAATTTATGAACGTGATGGGCATCAAATATGAAATGAATAGTATTACGTAATTCTCATCATCTTAATGTACAGATTATACAGCATGTAAAACTAGTTTCTTGTTTGCTTACAAAAAAATATCTAGAAGGTCAATTAAATGTTAAAATGTTAAATGAACATTCATAAATACAGAGACATTTTTTTAAAGATTTAAATATCTGAACTGATTACATATTCGCTATCAATTCTCTTTTCAGAGCAGGATATACCAAGTGCAGCCTATATCTTTTATTACATGAGACGCTACAGTCGGATAATTTGAAGTTAATTCTGAATAAGATAGAAAGGTTACTAAATTCTTGGAGTTTTCATCATACATTTTGATGAACAACCATGACGTTGATGAGAGTTGACCACTCCAAACTTCCTACTTATTTTTTTCAAATCCCCTTTTGTTCCGGAACTCAATATATAAAATACATTCATTTATTCATAATTTATCTATTTGGCATGACACAACCAAAAAGTATACTTTATATTTTTCACACACAGAATATCTTTTTTTGATAAAACTTCAATGTAGAAATATATTTCCAAACATTAAATGATTAGATTAGATGATATTTTTGGTATATGTAAAATTCGAAGTAAGACTAAAACAGCTTTGATGCTCATATGCTTCTGTTTTTAAGTGAAATAAAGTGATTTAAAAGGCAGGCAAATTTAATTTACAAGAAAGTGAAAACTAAAAAATAATATTAATATGATAAAATTGGAGGTATTGTCTGAAAACTACGTCTCTTTAAGAGACTATTTATCGGATCTTCTACGCATTCTGTCTAAAGGAAATGCCTTTTTTCTGCTTTGAGTGCCATAAAAAGCCAAACTGAAACGTCCAAAACAGAGAGATAATGAATATTTGATTCGGCAATTTTCTTGAACTTTGCAGACATCGCAATTGATAATTACGAATACGTGAAGATATATGTTATCAACGAAATAGCAACTTTTGTTTTCCTTAACGGGTCAATCATAATTTGTGAAGAAAATCATCCTTACCAAAAATCTTCCTTGCTATGGCAAACGTACGACTCTTTGAGTAAATGTATGACATAAAAATGTAGATTTTGTAAATAATGTTATCACAGAAATATCGTGCACGTTGACAATTTATGAAACTATGATTAAATGGTACTGATATTTCACTCAAAATATGTATGGCTGTAGTGCCAAAATTAGATGATATCAAAAATATGGAACCGTGGAACCGCAATAGACTTTCACACGTCAAATCATCTTTTATCATGCAAAATAAGGAAGTCACTGGTCATTGAAATGGCATCTCTCATTTAACACTTATTGTCAATTTATTGACGTTAAAGCTTGAATCATACGATTTTGGAATAATCCTTGGATTCTTTTCAATCAGTTGATTTAACACTTCTCATTGATTTAAACGGGTCATTACAGTTGGCACTGACAACAATTTGTTATTTAACAATTTTCCTTCATTATTTTAAGAATTTGCCATTTTGAAGGTTGCTGGAGGTCTAACTGTTGACTTTGACAAGAGGGCTTAAAAGAATGGTATAACCCACATCACAACTACCAATAACAACTTTCATACCTCAGAATAATGTAACGGTTATTTATATAAAAAATCAACAATGTAATGAACGCGAATATCCAAAAGATGCGAATCGTTATCAGAATGAAATTTTCTTCCCTTAACTTCTCTATGTCTATCATTTCATACGATTATTTCCACAACCACATCGTCGTCATTCTTATCATGCAAGTGCAAGTGCAGCTGAAAACAAACGTTGGTGCTAAACTTGTTTTCCGTACGTATACATAATGAAAGACTTTCTATTTTAAAGGAAGTTTTCTGAGAATTGAATACAACGTTATACATTTTTACTAAAAGTAGTGTCAGTCAAAATATTAACTCTAATATTTAAATTTCGTTAAAATCATTATCATATCATTAATATTGTTATAAATAACTTATCAAGGTTCTATATAGATTGTCGCCCAGACAATCATAATATAATACGAGATTTTGTATCAGATCTAAAGGATTTGCTGTCCTGTTAAACCTCAAACCATTCAGTTGAAGTCTTATTGTCAAATAAACACCTTCTCATCCATCCATTAACCTGTTTAACAAATGCTTTTAGCATGACTTTTGCACTTAGTACAAATATCATGCAAAGTTCGACTCATTCAACCACCACTGTACCAAAACGAAAATCATTTTATCGTCACATACTTATGTAAAAATGACACTCATTATCCATGAACATTTTATTATGCATTAAACTTGATTATTGATTAAAATTTTAATTTTCAAAAACATGTTATAAGACACTATGAGATATTACTATTAAGTATTTGTGTCCTACATATGTGGGAACACTAAGAACCATCTATAAATGTAGCCAAAACTTTATTTTGTAAGGATTTCTTCACATTGAACAAATTCAAATGTTCCAAGAATGATGATTTAATATGCATAGGCACTTTTACCCAGTGAAACACATTTTTCAATGAATAATCTTTAAAAAAGTTTTACGAAATCAACATTTTCGTACTTCTACACAAAATTATGTAGAATCATTCTATACATATCCTTCACAGCTTTCATGCTTGTCTCAATAATTAGATGTATTTGGATTAAGATTTTTCATATTTTCTTTCTACATTACAATGGGATATAAAGAAAAGCTAGTATGCATTATTTACATTGATATTATCATCTTTTTCGTCATTATCATCATTGCTTTTGTTATCACAGTGATGTTGATGTTGTCGTGGTGAGGAAAACGTTGATAACAACCAACCTCGTAATGATTTATTGATGTTTTATCATAAAGAGAACTGTCAAAACTGTAAATATCATGTTATGAAATGTACGTATGGGCCAGATAATATATACTCTCAAATGCAATCTCTGTGTAATTTTACAGTGATTAAAACAGGGGATATAAACAACTTTAACAAATTAAACAAAAATTGTAATGGATATACGAAAATGTTGAAATCATGAAAAGTGATTTTTTACGTAATTGCCAACCTAAAATAAATTACAATATCCCCAAAGTATTTCGTCCAGTAACTATGTTTTGACTTAATAATCATCATCATTGATGATAACGTCACTTACAAAGCAAGCTGGCGGTATTGACATCCTTATTGACGTCACCTTAACGACGTGTCGAGGAATATAAGTGTTACGGAGCATTATGATTGGAGACAGACACTGCGTACTGACAGCGTCAGTTAGAAATAGCCCGTCTCGAGCACTGCTCACCAACCTTGGCCAATCATTCATATAGGCGTTGATATGATTCAAATATATTACCATCAAGCTGTCATCCTATGTCACTGTTACAATGTATTTAACATTTATACCATGAACGATTGAAAGAAACACGTCTGTTGTAATGGAATTCAGAACTGTATGATCACGTTGTAGGGTTGGCTGCAGGCTTCGTAAAGTCCTGAATGTATCAAAGTGACAGACATGTCATAAGCATGATATTGATAGAGACACAGAGAAAACAAATGTCATCCATATAAATAAACATAATGATGACACAAACGTGACATAATACTAACGTAATTTGAATTGTCCTACATGTGTACATGTATTTTGCTAACTTGCTAACGTGTCAATGAGCACTAACGATATATCATTGATATATGAACATTATGTATACATTTTCGTGTTAATGTATATAAGCATTCATAACATGACTTTTTATACATTGAAAAGTGTTTTCCTTTCCTTTCTGCGATGAATTAGCTTACATATCCATTTTCTCATATCAGTATATGCGAACAAATATAACTTTACAACAGTCTCCTTCGTAGAAAATGTTAACGAAATATTAAAAAATACACCGTTATATACCACGAGACCGGTTATGACTCGCGACTGCTGATAAGCTCGATTTACTTTGTTAAATAATTAAGAAAGTAAGCTATGATGAATTAGTTCAAGTGTTTTGCATGTCCTCATATTCTTATAACATAATGCCCGCTTAGTAATATTCTTTGGTCATGAAGAAATGACGATAAAACGATAACTATGAAACAAAACTTAAATAGGATAAATATGTACGTCAACAAAATCAAACGATCATCGTCTTTATAGTTGATATTTTTCATATTCCGCGGGTAAACTGGTGACTAATGCTTATAGAATCCGTGATGAGTATGATCTTCCCCTGAAGTAGTTAATATTTGATTACTTTACTGGACACTCAGTAGCAGTCATGTTGATGACGAATCTATTCAGTTCAAAAGGATAAATGATGATTCAACTGAAGAGATTCCAATGCTTTATTGTAACAAATCAAGAGACGGCCTTTGCAAACTTCATATTGAATATGCGAGTTAAGTTTTCGCCGGTGTAAGCTTTATAAGCTCCGAGTTGCCATCGATCGTTTTCATTGTTAAGCGAGGATCGCGCGACGATCCCGCAGCCGCAGGTTACTCCAGTAAGGCTCTCACCCACAACACAGCCCTCCCACTGCCTGGCTTGCTTTAAGACTCTTCTGTGGACATAGGAGTCCCCAAAGGTTCCTCCGAACTCATTAATTAATAACCTGAAACAAGTAAGTGCGGCCTCCCACTGAATCGGGAGATACCCAGATGAGCTAATCAACTTGATACCGTATCAATTATCACAACTATCAATGGCGTATAATTAATTGGTTCGGATACTTGTTTGAATATAGTGCCACGTCGAAGGGCGGTCGCTCTTGGCTATATATTGCGACTCTTACACCAATCGTCTTGATATTTTCTTTCTAGCGAGACGGCCCGCGCGACAGGCTGGCAAGCTAATCGGCTGTAGGAACAAGGACTCAGCGCTGTCCACACGAGGGGAAACGTGACGTATACTCAACTGGACACGGCCTTTCGAAACTTTCTGTCGTCGGGGGAAGACCTGAAAAGTTTAACCTTAAGTTTATTAACATCTGGCTCCAAGAAGATTGATTGATAAAGGGTCCGGGATTTTTGTTTTGAACCTTGGGCTCGGATATCGCTCATTGACATTAGACAGATGGCGCCCATACCCCTTTCCTGTACCCTTGCAGTTGTGTTTCTGATATCAGTGTTCTTTAGTTGTGATGGATTCAGTTTGAAAGGATTTTGTGCAGTTAACTGCCCTCTTGGTCGAGGTGGGAACGTTTGCAAATGTAACGGTTTTCATTTTGCTGGTAAGAGGGGACCAAACGTTGACTCGAATGTGTATTCTAACACTGCTCGCACCTCAAAGGGAGGAAACTTCCTCAATTTAGATTCCAATGGCTTTGGTATGTTCGGATATCCCAAGGAAGAAGGGCAAAGACGGAACACAGGGAATACAAACTCGGCGGGACAGTTCCAAAAACTCCTCGCCAAGTATCTCTCAGAGAGGTATGTATATGTCATCAACTTTGGTAATACTCTGTCGTTGCAAGGATACATTTAGATATTAAAATGTAGACAATTTTAACAAGATTCAAAATTCATTCAAAGGTTTTAGTTTTATCCATAATGGTAATGATAGAGTTTTTAGAAAATAAGATGATAACGTAAAACGCGTTAAAAAACATTAGTTTTAGATCGTTTCTTTTCAGTTATCATTACATCATTTCTTTATGATGATATAATAACTAATTTCACTTTATTTGATAATAAAGTTGACAGACTTCATAAAATATGTTTTAAACATTTTAAGACATATATGTATTTTTGACGTTGCTTCCGTCGATAATAATCTGTCCTAAAAGGATGGAAACGTTCCTAAAGCACCTCCCGATTTTCTTATTTTCTCTCATCGAGGTTGATCTGCCTCTTTGGGGGAGGGAATGGAATTTCTTTAAATAACTAAGAGTGACAATTGAATACCATTGCAATTCCCAAATGTACTAACCAAACTAATATCCAGAATATTCAACTGTTCAATCGTATAGCTTATTTGAAGTGTAGATAGATATTAAATATCGTGTAAGGCACAAGAATTGCCATCAATATCGAATGATTGTAAAAGCTTATCATAAACGAAAAACGGCAGTGTATTTTCACAGCAAAGGCAGGCGTCACTGTTATCATGCTGTCTTGTCGGTGTAAACTGTAAGATGCATTAAAGTTGATTAATAAGCAAGTGAATTTCTCCCGACGCGTTGTAGTGTTTTGCCCTTGTTCTTTCTCTAGGGACTCGATAGTAAGAATTGCGTATCTTCAAAATTTGATAAAGAATAAATCTATACTCCAAGCGTGTAGCCTAGTGGAAAATATGGTTTGCCCTACAATGACGAAGTGTTAGGAAAAAAGTTGACTTGATTTTATATAGTGTCAAAATAAAATATAAAAACATGATTTACATGAAAATTGTCTGGAGCATGTTCTATCTATAAATGTACTCTTGAGCATTCCTTCGTTGTTGTTGTGAATTCCAAAAACTTTTATTTGTTTTGGCGTGTAAATTATTCCAAGATTTAAAGAAATAAAATTAAGAGGAAAAGTAAATTAGTGAAACGTAAGAGATAAGGATAATTGATTTGAATACAAAACAACATTATTGCAAAATATAATAAATAATTTATTTGCAGTCACAAATGAATTCGTAAGATCGATTTCATCGCCGAAAGGCTTTTTAAATATGGATGAGGAAAAAACTGAACAATTGCAAACAATACAAGAAACAATACAGAACTATCTTTCTCTGTATCATTCGATCGAGACAGGAGTCAATGAGTCTTTGGAATTTCTGAAAAGAACAGAAACCATCTTATAAAAGGTTTTGTTACGAACATTATATAAAAATAATTGCTGTTGTTTTAGAAAATGAATCTTGACATGATAAAACAAATAAGCAAAATTTTTGTATATATAAATAAACAAAAAAACTCGATGAAAAGAATTTACAAGGTACATGTAGATAATGTGTAAGAATAGCTGTTAAATCGTAATATCGTTTTTAGGGGGAATATAAGGTGATGTCACAAAAATGAAAATTAAGATGAAAGACAATGTATTCAAACTGTATGAATCAGTAATAAATCAAATATATTATGTAAAGTTCAGCAATGCGATTACTGTTTCCTACACAAAAGGAATTAAAGGTGTTCACACCAAAATGGCCGCCAATGGATTTATGTGAATTTTTATGATTTGTTCTCTGATTATGGATTATTGGTTTGTGTAATGAGATTTTTGACACTTTCAAAATAATCATAACAGTAATCATTTACATGCAATTATCAGTGAAAATTTGAAAATATAAAATTTTCCAACAACGTGCTACTTCCCCTTTAAGGGAAAGTACAACCAGGGTATTTGAACTGCTATTGAGTAACATTGGCATCCCCTCTTTTATTTGATATGGTTTTATATAATACGTTTTTGAGGATATCTGTTTAAAGTTTAAAACCTTAAGATAAGACGATCTCACGAAAACCAGAAATTTAACCAATTGAAAGACACTGTTGTTTAATCAAAGAATGCAGTTTAAATGTCCATTTTAACCAACTGGAATCCATTTCCATACCTCAGATGAATGAAAGGTGTTCACACTTAAATGTCCACCAATGGTGTGTGCTTGATATTTGATAATTTCTTCAGCTACAAATGATAATCTTGATTTGTACTGAAACTTTTGACCCTCTGAAGATTAAACATACCGTATAACTAAGACTTTTGTGAAACATTTAAAAGATAAAAACCATAATGCCCCTTTAAAAGTTCTTTTCGGGATAAAATGAAAAAGAAATAAAATCTTTAGTTAAGTAATTGTACAAATAATTACTTGACGTGACTAATTTGCGAAACAGAGTATCGAAAAATATTTCAAATACATGGAATGGTTCTTCAATTTACTTAACATAAAACATGCAAAATTAAGATGGCAAGTAGAGAAACAATTTGACAGTAATTACCTTAAATAAATCCAAAAATGATAAATCTATGACACAATCATTGTTTATTTGAAATATCCCATGAAACAACAAATAAACTTGGAGATTTTTCATGGTTCTCTCTAGAGTAAAACGTGATTAAAGATAAACACGTCTCAATGAAAGCTATAAACGTCAAGCAAGAGAGACTCGAGAAACCATTGACACTATAAGAGCTTGTAAATGCTTGCAAATTTCATCAGACACACGTCTTAGAAGGAAATACATAGAGAACAAGGTACAAACATTATTTATATTGCAATTAAACGGTTAACTTCCAGAAGGGCACATGTGTTACGTTATTTACCTTGAAGATGTGCCTTTCCTGACTGACCTTCATGGTCATGTCTATAAGACAGTTATTTTGTCTAAAGGTCCCAGTCCAATGTGGGTCATTGCCTCGATAATTAATTCAAAAACTTAAACGTATATATTTTATTTTATGAAATGTTATCACACAATTGGTATAAAGAGGATTACTCCTGTTTTGCGGTTCTGTTTGATATGTACGTTGTTAATGCAGTATATTGCTACAATTCTAAACGTTGTTCATTTGACAGTTCAAGTAGCGGCTAAGGTATGAAGTTATGCAATATCTCCTCCACTAAGCACTGACTTACAATAGTCCTTTAATCCCTTAGATGATCGGTCTTATGAAAGTTAGGTAACAACCATGTAATAAGGTCGCCGTTCAACATGGCAATAACTAGATACTGATCTTGTGGTATAAAGTATTGTCACCATTCAACATAGCAATAAATAGATGCTGAGGTATAAAGTAATATCCCCGTTCAACATGGCAATAACTAGATGCTGAAGTATAAAGGATCACCGTTCAACATGACAATAACTTGAAGCTGAGGTATATAGTATTGTCACCGTTCAACATAGCAATACCTAGATGCTGAAGTATAAAGGATCACCGTTCAACATGACAATAACTAGATGCTGAGGTATAAAGCATTGTGACCATTCAACATAGCAATAACTAGATACTGATCTTGAGGTATAAAGAAAATTTCACCGTTCAACATGGCAATTTCTAGATGCTGAAGTATAAAGGATCACCGTTTAACATGGCAATACCTAGATGCTGAGGTATAAAGTAATGTAACCGTTCAACATGGCAATAACTAGATGCTGAGGTATAAAGTAATATCCCCGTTCAACATGACAATAACTAGATGCTGAGGTATAAAGTAATATCACCGTTCAACATGGCAATAACTACATGTAGATGCTGAGGCATAAAGCATTGTGACCATTCAACATAGCAATAACTAGATACTGATCTTTAGGTATAAAGAAAATTTCACCGTTTAACATGGCAATACCTAGATGCTGAGGTATAAAGTAATGTAACCGTTCAACATGGCAATAACTAGATGTTGAGGTATAAAGTAATATCACCATTCAACATGGCAATACCTAGATGCTGAGGTATAAAGTAATATCACCGTTCAACATGGCAATACCTAGATGCTGAGGTATAAAGTTATATCCCCGTTCAACATGGCAATACCTAGATGCTGAGGTATAAAGTAATATCACCGTTCAACATGGCAATACCTAGATGCTGAAATAAAGTATCACCGTTCAACATGGCAATACCTAGATGCTGAGGTATAAAGTAATATCACCGTTCAACATGGCAATACCTAGATGCTGAAATAAAGTATCACCGTTCAACATGGCAATACCTAGATGCTGAGGTATAAAGTATTGGTATAATTTATATCTTTAACGACGACTATTGGTTTGGAAAGGGGTATGCAGTTTGGCGATCGGCAATCTAGTCTTAGGACAGTTAAGGTTTGTGTGAAGAGACAGAGAACATGCTTCAGTTTCAAGTTTCATCTGAATCTTTCGACAAACCCACACTTAGACTTTCCTCATGCAATCAAACTCCTCGTCCTTGAAAGGAATGCATCTTGATACGGCGAAAGCAAAGTCCCTTACCCGTATTGAGGGTTACATCCCCTTAAGCGAAGAAGTAAAAAATGAAAAAACACAGTCCCAATGTAATAACCTAGATATAGAATAAAGCCTTAAAATAGGTTTTAGATTACGACTTGAGTGAATATGAAGTGGAATAAAGCCATTTTTATTTGAAGTCAAGGAATTCCACTTTATGTATGAGATGGTGTATTCTCCTTTTCCGTATATTCTGTATGGCGCCATTGAACTGATCTTTGATCTTGCATTGAATCTAAGCTGGGATTTTGCGAATTTTTAAATGTGAAAATTTCTAAAATAGTATATTTTTTAAGATTAGTTTGTTAACACGATTTATAATTAGAGAATAGCACTGAATGAATATTGTTTATAGATCATTGACGAAGAGGAGAGATTTAGAAGCAGACATGTAATACAAAGAATATGCTACGTCAATAGATAAGAAAAGCTTTCTTGTAAATAATGTACGCAGACAAATGTTAATGAGTTTATTTTAGATTCGGAGATATCAATAACCATATTTAATTCATCTCAAGTGGCTTTGCATTTTCGTGTAAAAGGGATAATTGACAGTTTAAAGCGAAAATATTTTGAAATGAATTGGGAGCCCATAAAACGGAAAAGGCGACGTCAAATTTAACACATGACGTCAAATGGTTTCTTTTCGTCATTCCTCATCTTTCAAACATCATCGTTATTTTCCTGACAAATCATTATCCATACGTATGTCTTTTTCATCTAAAAGTATCACATTTATAAAAATCTTGCTCGTCGCGCTTGTTATTAAATGGCACTTGTCACATGTTAACAGGATACCAGTAACATATCTTAATTTTCTTATAAGAACATCACTGCTTTGTGTTGTTTTACCTTGTGGATTAGATAAAGTCGTATCCCATAAATATCCAGATGTACCTGAAGTTGGAAGTGTGATTGTTTTACATTGATTCTAAAAGAACTTTATCAAATTTGAACAAGTCGTTAAACCCCTTTAAGGAAGGTATGCCATTTTTTCCTTGACAGCAATAATGAACTTTCAAACTTAGCTGTTAGACTGAAGAATCGGTCGCAAGAAGTGGATAACAAGACATTGTACCTCAATAATACTTAGATTTTGATTAGTGTGTTGTGTTGTACCAATTGTGTCAATTGGGTCATGTATCGTTCATTTAACATTAAGGTCAATCAAATATTAAGATTGATACCGTAGGTGTGACCTTTACCCAAAATCAAAATTATTTTTAAAATGCAGGGGTCTTAAATTGCACCTTATTAGTAGTATATTGAGGTTAACCCATGAAAATTTTATCACGGAATATCACCCCGGCCGTTTTAAGATAATTGATGGTCGTTCTAAACCTAAGTGATGTGAAAGCTACAATTTTGAAGTTGCACAATTTCAGAGTTGTTGCTCATTTGTAAAAGAAAATTGGTTGATTGACATCCCTTAATGGGATAAGGTTATTAAATTGTTTTCTTTTACAGATTCCGCAAAGCAAATGCTTTTAGAAAAAATTGAGAAACAGAGTCAAAGAATGGAGTGTTGAACGTTGCACAAGAACGTAATCGGTAATAATGGGAACGACTGATAATAAGCACATTTCATTTCTAAATAAGAGACATTGGAAAAGAACAATCACGCCAAAACCCTCTTACCAAGCATTATAAAGATCTATACGCGGAATAGGATGGATATGTGTATAACGCGATTAAATTCATGGGATAACTTTTGTTTTGTTCTAACTTCTTGCATTTGTTTAGATTATCATCAGGTCACTCATTAAGTACTAAAAGTTTACCTGAGAGACAGAGAGAGATAGGCACAGAGAGAGAGACAGAGAGGGAAACTTAGAGACAGACAGACATAGAGATAAAGACAGACACAGACACAGAGAGACAAAGAAACACACAGAGACAGAGAGACATAGAGAGTTATATCAATGCTTTATGATTATTAACTGGCCTTGTTTAATTTCTTGAGCTGATTGTGACAGTGTACGGCTAGCTTTGAAATGTCGAAGTGAGTGTTAGGCCTGCCTTTAATCTTAAGACCAGGCTTATCGGCCCGCCTATAGAGTACTTTCAGAACATCAAATTTGTCAAGTCCGTGTTATTGCGCCTATTATCATTTATGAAGTATTTGTTGATAAAGAAAGAATGTGGAATCGACAAAACATGAGTGGAATTGAAGTTTTTATAAAATTATAATCTCGAATTACACTAAAACCTGCAATAAAACGTCATTCTCAAACTGAAATGAACGTTATCTCGTAAAGCAGCCCGCTAATCTCCGCCTGGCTCATCAGTGTTTTCCAAACTGTCACGCCAAACGACTGTGTATCTTTCAAAATGCTAAATTATTCCTTTTGCCATTTCCATAAAAGGTAGCACTGCCACAGGAAGGAAAATGAACATCAACAGAACCAATGTTCAGACTTCTATGAAATGTTTAAATTGAATTTTGGATCCTTTTTTTTCACGTGTTAATACTTGTCTAAAATATTTATATTGACGTCATATACAATGCATGTACGTCAGCCAACCTTCAAAAAGATACTTTCATCAATGTCATCAATGTCATCAATGGGGTCGAAACTATTCCCTTGGAACGTTCAATAATTGATTGAGTTGATAGATTTGTACATTTCACATGTGGTTGATTTATTTCAAATTCAATGAACAACGCGTCTCTGTAGTTTTAACACGAATTTTTTAATGTTTCAATTCCGCTAAAATAAAACGCAAAATAGTCTCCTAAACTAATTTAAATCGCTTCCAAACGTCCTTCACTCCCTTATGTCTTACAGGTAAACATTAATTTTCCTATACTATAAAGAAAATATCGCATTGTTTTATCAATTTGTTCATCTTAAAGGAATGATGGTTTGTCAGAAACATCCATTTTCTAGCTTATACATGCTTGACATCAAATAAGTCTAAATGGAACACAGTCACTCATTTAAAAAAAAACAAATATTGTTATTTCCTTGCTTTTAATGGTGTATGAATTGATGTTAATTGTTTTCAATAGATGCATTTATGGAAATGAAAGAGAGAGACATTGCATGGTATTGCATACCAATGGCAGATATCTCATGGTATTGTTTTTAATTGGAGGACATGTCATGGTCATGTAATTCAACCAAAGATCATACAATGTAATTTTTGCAAAAACAAATACACTACAATGTACATGTATCTATCAGGGACAATTCATGGTAAAGCATTTCAGTAGTGGTAATTGAATGGTAAAGCATTTCAGTAGAGGGCAATTTATGGTAAAGCGTTCCAGTAGGGGACATTTCATGTTAAAGCATTTCAGTAGAGGGCATTTCATGGTAAAGCATTTCAGTAGAGGGCATTTCATGGTAAAGCATTTCAGTAGAGGGCAATTCACGGTAAAGCATTTCAGAAGGGGGAATTGAATGGTAAAGCATTTCAGTAGAGGGCATTTCATGGCATAGCATTTCAGTAGAGCGCATTTCATGGTAAAGCATTTCAGTAGGGCGCATTTCATGGCATAGCATTTCAGTAGAGGGCAATTTATGGTAAAGCGTTTCAGTAGGGGACATTTCATGTTAAAGCATTTCAGTAGAGGGCATTTCATGGTATAGCATTTCAGTAGAGCGCATTTCATGGTAAAGCATTTCAGAAGGGGGAATTGAACGGTAAAACATTTCAGTAGAGGGCATTTCATGGTAAAGCATTTCAGAAGGTGTTATTTAATGGTAAAGCGTTTCAGTAGGGGACATTTCATGTTAAAGCATTTCAGTAGAGGGCATTTCATGGTATAGCATTTCAGTAGTGGGCATTTCATGGCATAGCATTTCAGTAGAGCGCATTTCATGGTAAAGCATTTCAGTAGAGGGCATTTCATGGTAAAGCATTTCAGTAGAGGGCAATTCACGGTAAAGCATTTCAGAAGGGGGAATTGAATGGTAAAGCATTTCAGTAGAGGGCATTTCATGGCATAGCATTTCAGTAGAGCGCATTTCATGGTAAAGCATTTCAGGGAATATCATAGTAAATGCATTTCAAAAGAGGACACCTTATTGTGACGTATCATGATAAAGTATTTCAATAGTGGATATTTGTGGTCCGTATTATGAAGAGGTCATACCAGGTAATATTCTAATAGAAAACATTGAGCAGCTTCTTTTTAGTAATCTATTTTCATAACAATGGCTGTTTAGTTTCTTTTGTGTTAACACAACCATTGTTGAAGTGGAACGATGAAATGGATCATGACTTTTCAATTAAGCTAAATCTAGAAAATAAATAAACATAATGTTGTGGTACGCACGGAGAAGAAATAAGTACAAGAGAGAATATGAAAAGAAATTGATTTCTTATCTCGTCTTTGTGTTCCGACTAATGTCGACCCGGATGTTTATTGGAATGCATAGTAAAGATAGAACAATGTTTTCTTATAAAATTTGCTTTGACATTTATGTGAAGTTGAAATCTATGCAAGATCAGATAAGATCAGTTGGCAATGACAGTTGCATCAGATGCTCAGATGCTACATTGATTGATAACAAGTTGCTTATCCCACACGACTGTACAAAATTAAGGACACCGTTTTCGCGAATTGTTCGCGAGCAAGATGTACATAATTTCACACAAAAGTGTACCCTATTATTTTTCGTTGTTTGCGTTGTCCTAGAGTTTTGCCACACACCAGAAGTTAGTTTTGAAAATAAAAGGTCTCTTGACGAATAAATCGCTTTCACTCCATGTGACGTGCGATATCTATCAGTATTAATACTAAATTGATTCATACTAGGGCCCTTTCAGAGAAAGACATGTTGTCACAACCACATACAGCCATAGAATATCCCATTGCTCGTTTCTCATGTAGTACTTCAATTATTTGTTTATGCCGTTATTGTTGAACACTGGTGTATTGTTCTATGTTGTGAGTTAAACTTGACGCAAGTAAATTATTTTGCTGACTCGTATTTAACAAATTGTCTTTGAATGGTTTAACATGTTGAAGGTGTGTGAGCTCAACGTCATTCGTAAATGTATCTTCGAAACGTTTTCAGGTTTTACATATTTTAGAAGAAATCGATGAAGATTGTTTTGTTGTGCCATAAAAGAACAAACACTCAAACTGAGAATGGCTCTATATATTGATATTTTGAGAAAAAAAACACATCTACGTAATCTTTTTATTAAAAATGGTTTCAATTAAGCCGTTACTAATTTCATTTCCTTCTTCAATCACATTACTATAAATATTTTACCATTGACGACTTAGTCCAACACAAGGAACAAACAGTTAAATAAAGACAAATTGATTGTTCATGAGAGTTGAAAAGCACAACTACATAAGTAAACACAAAGCGCCATGTGAGTCTTGAATGATAAACCAAATGGTAAATATTTCTCATGAATAATTCACCATCACTTATTTCAAGATCTTTCGCTAATTACATAGGCATTGATCTCATACTGTCGGCATTTTTTGAAAACATGAGTTTGAGAAAAAACACCATAAAGGAATTGAGACAGAACTGAACTAGAGCTGTGCTGTTGATTCTTCAAACTAATAATACGTCTTGAACTTGAGATGTCTTGTGTCATTTTCAACATTGTCTCTGATAAAAAGCCCCCTTGAGAGTTTAATTGAAAATACTTTCTGTTGAGAGCACGGATGCATTTCCCTCGGGGCAGGATGAGATGTAATAGGGCTGTACAAGCATTGCTTGCTACAGATTAAGGCGTCTTTGTTCGTAGGCACTTCTTTCTACGTAATCACGTTGAGTCTTAACTTTTGAAACGTCTTCAGTATTTTACAAGATTATCGACATATGATCACCTGGTTAAATAAGAGCAAGCAAAGAGGTTGAGGTACCCTATAATGGAAGTCTCACGACTCCCTTGGTACAGCTTCGCCTTCTTCAATTGGCAAGATGTAAATTTTTTTCTCGTGATTCGATACAGGGAGTCTATTTGTAGACCTTGCTCTTCTGTCTGTAATAGTATTAAAGGATTTGGGAGCAAATAATCATGGTAAATAACAGTAAAACTTTGCAATCTTAAACTTTATTCAACCTTTCACCAAATCGTAACGTCAGCATAGCCGCTTCGCGGATTATTTAAATCTTTATTGCATCCTTCTTAGAAGGCCTCTTGATGCAACGTTGCAATATTAAATTCTGTTTTGAAACAATCCTTAAATAAGACGTTGTTTGTAGAATAAAACCATTTTGGTTCAAACTGTTTACCCTTAGCTTACGCCTTCAATAGTATATATTCGGTTCTGCCCACAAAACAGTAATTAGGTACCTACTATGATAACATGATACGCAGAGTCGAACATACGATGCCAAACAGGTGGTATATTCCTCAGGGAGTTGTCTGTACTCAATGATGCGTCTTATATGACGATCAGCGTTTAGAGCCTGGGGATGTGCATGCATGAACACACCAGATAAAGTAAATATTCGTTGACCTAATGTAATCATGATTTTGAGCTTTAAGAGCGTGGGATGTAGATGTATGAATCACCAGATAAAATACATATTCTATATTAACCAATATAAATCTTGGTTAAGAGCGTCTATAGCGTAGGGATCTGCATGTATGAACGCATAAGATAAAACACATATTCAATATTAACCAGTATCAATTTTGGTTAAGAGCGTCTATAGCGTAGGGATCTGCATGTCTGAACGCACCAGGTAAAATACATATTCTATATTAACCAATATAGTTCTTGATGAAGAACGTTAGAGCGTGGTATGTACATGTGTCAAAGCACCAGATGAGATATTCAATTTCAAGCAATATAAATGTAGATTTGCATTTACAAAATCAATTTTCTGGTGTATATGGATCAGTGGGTACCATCAGGGCGTTAACTAACTCTAAGACTGCACCCAGTAACCATTGAGTAAGGTGTGCATGCTTCTGAACAGTGGCATGAATCATTAAGAGAAGTTGCTCATTATAGCAACACGATCGATTGTATCATTTGGTACAGGTAACACAAGGAACAATCCCATGGCAGCAGAAAATCACCTGTATTTTTTAATTACACGTATCATCCTTCATGTATCCAATCACCTGACAATGTATTTGCAGTGTTACATTGAGTCTTGCTGATCAATAACAGGTAATTGACACTTGTATGGACTTTCCTTTTTGTCAGGTTTATGGACACGCCGGATCGTAATCAGCACGTCAGCTGTTTTTTTGTATTTGACTACGCAATGCCATTGAGTGAGATAAGATATGTGGCCCTGTATTCTGAGTTCATGTATTTTTGCGAAGTTCTGTGCTGTTCTGTTCTGTCAAATTTCCGAAGTGTGTTTACTTTGAGGGAGTATATCTGTAGTCTGGTTTAAAATTCTCTGTTAATGGTAAAATGTCTTGACGTCAACAACGACAAAGTTTAGTTTCCTGGTATAGTAGGCGTGTGGACAAATTACGTTTCGACTTATCATAAGGTTTTATGTTCATATTGGTTGACGTAGTAATTTTGGGTACAGCAAAACAATAACGTCATATGATTTACAATGGTTTTTTTAAAACCAATTCACTGTTGTTATCTGCAGTCTTTCTATCTGATGTCCTGGATCTATGTGCTTGGTTGCTTGACGGCAAAAATGGTTTTCGCGGTGTTTTGATATCACGGTTTATTAACCTCTGAGATCCAAATGTCATATACCTCAGGATGAAATAGGCAGAAGGTTAAGTCTTTGGAATCTGAAATATTGAACATTTGGCTAGCGAAGAGTTTAATAATTGCCTATCGCAATTAAACGAATGGTTAAAAGTTACATATTCAATTCAGCGAAGGGTTAGATAGTTGCATCTTCAATTATTTAGCGAAGGGTTATAGTTGCATGTTCAATTATATAGCGACATTTTCAATTATAAAGCGAAGGGTTAGGTAGTTGCATTTTCCTATTCAGCGAAGGGTTGAATTGTTACTTCTTCAACTACAGCGACGGGTTAGAAACTGCATCTTCAATTACAAATATTTCCATCTTTCAATTCAGCGATTTATTAAATAGTTTCATCTGCCAATTTGTGGCGAATCATTAAATAGTTCCATCTTCAATTCAGCGAAGGGTTGAAAAGTTGCATCATCAAATTCAACAAAGGTTTATATAGTTGCATCTTGAAATTCAACAAAGGGTTAAATAGTTGCATTTTCAAATTCCAGAAAGGGTTGAAAACTTGCATTTTCCATTGTGAATAGGAAAAGAAGACAAACCAAGACAATAGAGTTTTAAATCAGTAAGTAGTGTTGACAAGGTGCTATCAAGTGATGTGTTATTTAAGATTAAAATAAGGAATATTTTTTTCTCATAACATGAAGATCATATTCCAATGCAATTCCTAAGTTCTATTGAACATATAACATCAAACAATGATAACGTAATATCAGTAGAGTATTAATCTTTCCCAAAAGTGCAACTGATCTTGTAACCAAAAGCTTTAAACAACCATCGTTGCATTTATTCATAATCAAACTATTGTATTGGCGTCAAAACTGTTGTTTCTAATATCAAGTCTAGGGACGCTAACTGACTCCCAAATGCCTAACCTAATCTTTTCAAATAAAGATGAGTCAATAAAACATAATATTTCAACCTCCTAACTCAATCAGTTGAACATTTCCTCATGGAGAATACACAATTAGCGAGGCGAGTGTTTTAAGCTTGAAACGTCAGGAGAGACCTCAATCAATGCTAAATGAACAATCGAATTATGTCTAAATGGACATCAAAAACGTAATTTTATTGAATGGGGCTGCTATAACAAAAAAAGTATCTACATTTAGATTCTCTTATCAATAAGGATGCAATTAACTTTAACAAGGGTTAAAACAGGTCTCTGTTCCTGGCAGAAATAGTCAGCATGTTACTTTATATTGTGAACTATCGTGATAACATTAATGTTTTTTATCATATTTATTCAACATCCAATAATGTACATTGCGGGGGTTTATAGTTATTCTCTCCCCTCAAAGCAACTCAGTCATACCAGAAGAAGCCTTTATTCTAATAGGCAAAATACATAGCGTAGAAAGGTAGAAATCTGATTTGAGGCAATCCAAGTTAGTTGTGCTATCAGCGACGCCGTTTCAAAGGTGGTCATTCACAAAGCCTCGGTCATTTCCGTATGCTGCGACAACCTATCAATGAAATTTAACATCCAGGGGAGATAACTCTTCTTTTTCAAAAGTTCGCTTATTACCTTCTCGTTGGTGTCTTTTGGTTAGTAAGTCAAATAAAACAAATAGTTATTTAAACAATTATAAATCAGTAACTATCTTATAAAAAAAGCAATTCATATCTGATTTTTTAAATATTTTCATCTCACGCTGTTAATTCAAAATAAACATAAAGGCATGATATTTTCCATGTCACTATACGACCGTTAAGGATGATCCCAGTTAAAGGTATCGAGGGGTGTTTTCATTGGGTCAAATAAGGGGGTTGCAAATATCTTGAGTTGCAACGTTTTTCCGCTTAGGGAATCTGCCGGCACCCCGGGATCTTGTCTTCTCACAACAGAGGCTTGCTGGCACTGAGCTGCCTCTATGGGAAGAGAACGTAGTTGTTTGGCAAGATGAAAAAGGTACCAAGGTACTTTTCTATCGCTTCGGCATTGAAGTCAAAGCGTCAGTGTTTCAAAGCAATTTTGAATCTTTATAAGTGATTGAATATAGACTAAATTAGTTAATGACTTTGGGAAAAAATATGAAATATGTTTTTTTCAACGGTGCATCCTAAGGTGTAAATTTCGCCATTGACAAGATTGCAAGGTGTAAGATATAGTCCGCTCACACACAAACGTTCATTAAATATGACTTACGGGTTATAATAAAACCAGCCAATGTTCACACAGTACTTAAACATAAGTTGCATTCAATCGTCAACGTTGCATGTCTCCTCAGCTGTAACTATGCATAACGTCAGGAATAATCTACATGACTTTTCGAAAATGTCGTAGTAAGCCTTGTCATTAGACAACGGCAAGGGGTAGTACGATTTGAAATTTAATTTTCAGGATAGAAAGCACACCAAAATTGTTGGAAGAAAGATTTATTAAAACGATTTATTTGCCCGAGATGCATTAATATTTGCCTTGCAAAACTGAATTTATTAAATCTACTTCATTTTTGGAGGGTTTCAGCATAAATGTTTAGGAACGTTGTATGTACTTTTGATATTTGACAACAATATCATTGCTATACAAGTCCTAATGATATTATCCTTGAAAAGCCAGATCTTAAGATGAAGATATGACGTGCTTTGTAAGGTCTAAATGTCACGATAAAATATTCATAATTGGTGGTATGTTATGTCGAACACTATTGATAAAACGTCAAATACTTTCAAATATTAATATCAATTTTCACCCAGCATGCAAAGCTTTTTGCGATGTTTTTCCTTAGTTACTATCAGGTATCACTTATAAACTTGATTGTTATGATAATTGCCAATGATAACAACTAAAATTGGATTCATATTATTATCTATAACAAAATCTAAAGGGAAAACAATACACGACAAATAAAACCCCACCCCCATAAAACTTGAAACGGAAAACATACCCGTGACGTCAAGACGTAAAGAAGCAGCAGATTGTTTTTTAATGTATGCCGCTTACATTTAAAAAACATGTAGGATCACTCTGTCTGCGTAATGGTATGACATAATGTCTGTGTAATATATATTTAGTTCATAGCGCTAAAGATTACATCTAAGGAGCTCAGAGTTTTGTGTGCTGGCTTCCCACACAAAAGGCCACGGTTCGAATCCCGGTGGAGACACAAACACTTTGCGACCTGGTTCTTGGAAAGGCACGTTATCCACATTGCACTCAGTCCAACCTGCAGCATAGAAAGGTGCCTGAAATGACGGGTGTACATGGATTTGTATCCGTTTCGTCATCACTGACAGTCTAATATCGTCAGGGTAATAATATGTAGCGCTTTTAGCAACTGTTAATTTGATGGGATTATAAGAGGGCTAGTATTATTATCATCAATATTAAGTTTACTGTACTTTAGTCAGTTTTTTCTTTATGTGATCATATATTTCTTTATTACAAAAAGTGGGGACCATGAAAAGTTACACACTTCAACATCAGCACATATCTAAGCACGTAATAATTATTTTCAGCGCGATATACCGAAGCAGAAGCATTTATATAGGCTACTTTAGCCTGTTTGCTGATCCTTTTTCCTTTCAATTTGTATATGTCACATTTCATTTTTGTAAATAACTGTCTTGTTGTGGAAATAAAATACTGTTTAAATCATAAACCGAATCGTCGTTTGTGACGTCATACAACAATTCGTGAAGAAATTGCTGTGCCTGTGGCAAGGCAAGCAAACTGTTTTCGGAATGATTCCATTGAATTCAATGGGAATAAATTCGGCAATTGAGAAACTATCACACTTGGAAGTGTGTCAACGACATGTATTGCGAAACACTTTCAGATGACACAAAAAATCGCGCTTAATTCTCACAAAGCACTTTCTAGTGTTAAAACAATTTTTAATAATGTGAGCGTAATTTTCCGGCAATCCGTTTGGTCGAGAACCGGTCACGTGACAGACGACAGAAAGTGATATTGACTTGACCCCCGTGACCCCGAGTCCGACCAAAACTGATATTAACTTGAATTACTAAAAATAGAGCCGATGACGTCAAACCGTTGTTTCATGACGTCATGCTATTGTTATCATGACGTCATTGACCCGTCCTCGCCAACAATCGAGCCCAAATGCAGCTCATTGTTGTAGTTTTCTATTCTCTTTTGTTTTTGGACAGCGACATAATAAAACAATTATTGACTTCGTCCTCGGTCAATATCGTATTTATCGGGTCTATAAAAACAGGTATTGACCTCATCACCAGTCTATAATTGTATAGTATTGTATAATATTCAATGTCGCTATGTGTCTCACTCCTATCAAGCCTATTTTATATACTCAGCCAAACAACTCATTCTAATTTACATGTATACTCTTAGCTTTCGCTATGACAATAGGAAATGTCGAAACCGAAAATAAAATAAAAACAAATGTAACAATCTCTATTTCTCAACTGTATTTTTGAACATTACAAAACGTAGGAGTGTAATGTTAGTGTTTTATACTTTTTAAGTTATGTTTATAATTAAAGATGCTGTTTCATATTTGCATGTGGTTCAGGCTAAAATTTTGCTATTGAGAAAAGAAATACATCACTTTGTAGAAAAATCTTTCGTCGAAATTTTGATATCATATTTAGTGTAGGATTTACACCGTGTCACAACTAGCGTATTTGCGTTCGATGGGTATCAACTTTGGCAGCAACGAATACCTTATTCAGAAAAAAAAAAATCTAGTCGTGCGCGACAAAGACGGTTTTCAAGCGTATATTTAGAGACCGGAAGTTGTGAGATGGCCAAACTTGATTCGCCTTTATGTTGGCGGCCGTTTCGGTAATTTTGGTAAATTATCTCATATTTAATGAATTTTGGTCCTATTTTCCCTAGGTTGGTATCTAAATTTTTCATAAAATACAACGAATACATTAAAATACTTTAAAAATATTGCAAGTATGATACATCATCTTTAATGAAGTGGGAAGTCTTCATACTAAATGAACATATCAATACAAAATTTGGAAAATTATACATGGTTAACATGAGATGAATCAAAATTTAAATGATGTTCTGTACTTTAAAGCAAGACAAATAAATTTGGATAGATGGCATGGTGTGGACTTACTTAGTGTTTTATACAATATTAATATTGACTATTCATAACTTTATATATGGCAAATATGAATATTATTAGGAATTTGTATGGAATCCGAGTCATAAGTATTTGGTTGACATCTGCAGCTGGTACAAACTTATTTCTGAAAACAATTATGAATCAATTTCTTTTTTGTTATTATTTCTTCCTATCAACAGTGTTCCCAGTGTTCATTTTAAAAGGTAAACTTTGTACCACATGAATTGTTTCATTTGAGATCAAAATAATAAATTTTAAAACAATTTTTAATAATGTTTTAGTGGCAAGAGCCTTGGAGCCACTAATTTGAAATAAAATGAAGATATCAGCTTTTTTCTTCCTGTTTAAATCTAAACTTCAAATTTATCTAATTTGAATTTTTTTAAATAATAATTAAGAAAGAAAGGCGATGAGATCTCAAGTTAATGTAGTCATTTCTTTCCACCCTGAGCTATAAACATTTTACCAATTATGTAGTAAAAATAGCTTGAGCACATAATATTAAACACTTTTGTATATTTGGCTGTTCCAAAAACGTACAGGATACAAATAAGAGAAAAAGTTAATTAAATAAAGTAAACAGGACTTTTAACGGAAATGATATTTGTGAATATTTGGGAATGATAATTTGTAGTACTTGTGACAGAAACGCAACTAATTACCATCAGTTATTGCACATTATCCAATTTGGTAAAGTTTTAATTTTTCAAAAATAATGTGCACATTAAATGATATTTGGTCGGAAAAACAAAGAATTGATAAACGTGCACCTTCCGCTTTAAGATAATCAATATGGAAAACAAAGCATTAAAAGTTATGTATGTGTTATTTAGATTGCTTTCAGAAAATTATATTTCGGACATCATTGTACAATGTCGTTGACAGGAAGCATCAGTGCTGCTAATTGAATGACAAATCGATACAATCAAAAGGGCGCTTCCTCTTTTGCAGTAAGATACACCTTTACGCAAATGATTGGGATACTTATAACCATGAACTTATGATAACCTCAATTTGCCCACTGAAATGTAATATTTGAGTCATGTTTCGATTAAGTGCAAAAATCTATGTTTCTTAAAGGGACAGTAGCAAGTTTTAAGGGGGAATATAAGGAGTCAGGAAAATGAAAATAAATGTATTTAAACTAACTGGAGCAGTAATAATTCAAATATATAATGTAAAGTTTAGCCATGCGATTCCTTTTTCTTACACAAAATTATTGAAGGTGTTCACACAGAATGGCCGCCAATGGATTTTATGTGCATCATCATACTTTGTCCTCTGAATATGGATGATTGGTTAGTGTAATGAGATTTTTGACACTGTCAAAATAATACATTTAGCGTTAACTTACAATTATCAATGAAAATTTTAAGATATAAGATTATCAAAAAAACGTGCTACTGCCCCTTTAAAGGGGATGTGCAATATACTTATATACTATCCTTACGTTGTTTGTTGCTTAAAGTGTACATTGAAAACTCTACCAAAATGATTTAAGGTTATTGTCTTCAGTTATATTTGATACATTACTTGGGTTACATGTATTGCTTCAATAATGATGGTTACGAAATTTAAACGTGTGAACATACTTTTTTAAACGAACAAAATGCAGAAATTTGGTCTATGTTTTCAAAGTGTAATAGGTGTGTCATGTTACAAAAGTCTCATCAGGGATTACATTTATAACGAAAAGGAATGAAAAACGTCTATATTACTATTAGTTTTATATTTATATATGTGTAACTGTATCGGAGCGGCCTTGATATAAGCCTTTCGGAGCTTGTTGGCCAATCCATTCATGTATATATTCATATCATGAATAAAATATGTTTAAATCCAAAACGTCTATATAAAATGACCAATGTCATTTTTAATATAGCAGCTACTGTTAATTCTGAAAAAAATCATGATATAAATGAATGCGAAAAGAAGCTTCGTATTATCAGAAAATGTGAACAATTCTACTTTTCTCGACCTGCTGTTTAAATAAAAAAGGACAGAAAACAAAAATCTCTTTTTTATCGCCAGGTTGCTATCATTATGTTTACAACAGTAGTCAAAACATCTCTGACTCACAAAGAGCCACGAATTAAAATGACCTCAATTGTCCTCCTTAAAGGATAAATTATTCAACTTTAGCCAACCTCTTAAATTTACATTAGCTGGTCACACTGGCTTTATGAACTGACATCAGTAATGGTCGTATAGCAATTTGTGGAAACAATAAATATTGCAACTTTGAGAGGGGATGGATAGGCTGTTATCCAGACCCTAAAGCAAAAAAGACAACCTTCTTAAGTTCAGAAACCGTTAGCAAGTCTAGATGTCTCAACTTTAGGGCTGCTGTTTTATTTTTAATAAAAAAGTAAATGATAAAATTAGTCATGAACTCTTTTTTCGAGGACTGTATGTTAGTCTCAGGGGTCGGATAAACCGCCACCTTGTATTTTATCACCCATTAGGACAGTCCTTGATGTGTGAGAAATAACGCGCATTGAGAACTTACTATACAAACTCTTTGCACTTATGAGTGTTAATCGTTTTGCAATTTATTATTTACTTAACAAATCTTAATCTAATACACAGCTTTCTCCCAATTACGTTTTCAGTAGCTTAAATGTTGCAATGACGTCATTGCTTGTTCACTTTTACTGCTAACCATTGCACTGCCATGCGAAGAAACATCGCCTCCGTACATTTTGATTGGCTAGTATATTGGCACTGTTATCACATTCACCGCTCTCTCCTGCTTCTATATGATTTCGATTCGGCGTTTCTGATTGGTCTGATTAAACACTGTCCTTCTTATCAGCGTAATCTGATTGGTCAGATCGCGTTCTGTCCACCAATGACCGATTGGTCAGATGGCGCAAAGACAAAACGACAGGTGTCAGAAGATTCTCAGAAGATAGCAAATTAAAAAGCATCATGTCCGTAAATTTAATCAAGAATTGCAATATTTAGCACCTCTATCTGTGATTCGTTAATCACATACATTGTTAATTACTTTCCCCCTCTGTCGTCGAGATGTACTAATCAATAACCAGCAAACAGCGCCTTGGGACTATTTTATCTTACGAAAATAGTCCATTTCATCTTGACATATGAAAACCACCTTGTTTTTTCCACTAACATCTTATGATATATGATTTCACTTGAGCAGATTCTAGAGTTTTAATTTATGAGTCAAGCCCGTCTTCTCTTTTTTGTGTGTTATGACCCATGTTGTTCGTTTCGAAGGACCTTGCCATACTCTGAAGTAAATATTTACCATCTTTAATCATCAGATCATTTGGTTGGATCTCTCGATATTTTGTTCAAGAACCCGAGAAAATACAACTCTTGAAAATATTTAGTCTTAAACAATATTTATTGTAAACAAAACCACAACTGTTTGCTTGTTAGTCGAAATATCTCCATGAAGAGAAGGGGAAAATGTTTGCGCCCAACGCTGGAAGTGTAAGATATTGAACATCGAAGCTTTAAAGTTCTCATTTTCTAATACCTCCCCCTCTAGATGTTGGACATAAAAATGCCAGAGGGCCATTTTAAGCGATAGATCAAAGACTTCTACTTAACTAAATTATCTTTCTTTTCCCCTTGAATTGAGAATTTTCAATAATGAGAAACACTTTCAGCAGTTCCTAAGGTTACGAAAAAAGATAAAATGGAATTAAGTATTTATTTAAATTAAACGAACGTTATCGTGAAATCGAATAGCCATTTTCAGAGACTTATGTATCTGAGATGACTGGAAATAGCAATCAACACGACAGGCAGCATAAGTATCAAAATAAAACCATTATAACAAATTATGATTGTTTTGTTATAAGGTTACGTCTGAAATATTGCTATACTGAAATATTTATCTACCTGCCAGGATATTTTAAAATCTTTGTTAATTAATGTATTATGTTCTGATCTTTTTGGCCATTGAAGGTCATCTATGTTGTGAGCATGGAAGATGGATTCCTTTAATTGACAAGAACCGTTCGTAATGACCATTTATTGTCCATCAAATGTCACCTATGCTGGGACGACAAATGTGCCTCGTTCTTAGTATGGGGGTTGGATTCCTTAAATTGACCAGGACGTTCGTAAATGAGCATTTATTAGTCATCGATAGTCATCTATGCTAGAAAACAAATGTACCTCGTTCTTAGCATGGGGGTTGGATTTCCTAACTTGACCACGACTGTTTGAAATGACCATTTATTGGCCATCAGAGGTCACATATTCTGTGACGACAAATGTGCCTCGTTCTTCGTATGGACGTTTGATTCCTTTAATTGACTAGGACGTCCGTAAATGACCATTTATTCCATCGATAGTCATCGATAGGCCATCGATAGTCATCTATGCTAGAAAACAAATGTACCTCGTTCTTAGCATGGGGGTTGGATTTCCTAACTTGACTACGACTGTTTGAAATGACCATTTATTGGCCATCAGAGGTCACATATTCTGTGACGACAAATGTGCCTCGTTCTTCGTATGGACGTTTGATTCCTTTAATTGACTAGGACGTCCGTAAATGACCATTTATTCCATCGATAGTCATCGATAGGCCATCGATAGTCATCTATGCTAGAAAACAAATGTACCTCGTTCTTAGCATGGGGGTTGGATTTCCTAACTTGACTACGACTGTTTGAAATGACCATTTATTGGCCATCAGAGGTCACATATTCTGTGACGACAAATGTGCCTCGTTCTTCGTATGGACGTTTGATTCCTTTAATTGACTAGGACGTCCGTAAATGACCATTTATTCCATCGATAGTCATCGATAGGCCATCGATAGTCATCTATGCTAGAAAACAAATGTACCTCGTTCTTAGCATGGGGGTTGGATTTCCTAACTTGACCACGACTGTTTGAAATGACCATTTATTGGCCATCAGAGGTCACATATTCTGTGACGACAAATGTGCCTCGTTCTTCGTATGGACGTTTGATTCCTTTAATTGACTAGGACGTCCGTAAATGACCATTTATTCCATCGATAGTCATCGATAGGCCATCGATAGTCATCTATGCTAGAAAACAAATGTACCTCGTTCTTAGCATGGGGGTTGGATTTCCTAACTTGACTACGACTGTTTGAAATGACCATTTATTGGCCATCAGAGGTCACATATTCTGTGACGACAAATGTGCCTCGTTCTTCGTATGGACGTTTGATTCCTTTAATTGACTAGGACGTCCGTAAATGACCATTTATTCCATCGATAGTCATCGATAGGCCATCGATAGTCATCTATGCTAGAAAACAAATGTACCTCGTTCTTAGCATGGGGGTTGGATTTCCTAACTTGACTACGACTGTTTGAAATGACCATTTATTGGCCATCAGAGGTCACATATTCTGTGACGACAAATGTGCCTCGTTCTTCGTATGGACGTTTGATTCCTTTAATTGACTAGGACGTCCGTAAATGACCATTTATTCCATCGATAGTCATCGATAGGCCATCGATAGTCATCTATGCTAGAAAACAAATGTACCTCGTTCTTAGCATGGGGGTTGGATTTCCTAACTTGACTACGACTGTTTGAAATGACCATTTATTGGCCATCAGAGGTCACATATTCTGTGACGACAAATGTGCCTCGTTCTTCGTATGGACGTTTGATTCCTTTAATTGACTAGGACGTCCGTAAATGACCATTTATTCCATCGATAGTCATCGATAGGCCATCGATAGTCATCTATGCTAGAAAACAAATGTACCTCGTTCTTAGCATGGGGGTTGGATTTCCTAACTTGACTACGACTGTTTGAAATGACCATTTATTGGCCATCAGAGGTCACATATTCTGTGACGACAAATGTGCCTCGTTCTTCGTATGGACGTTTGATTCCTTTAATTGACTAGGACGTTCGTAAATGACCATTTATTCCATCGATAGTCATCGATAGGCCATCGATTGTCATCTATGCTAGAAAACAAATGTACCTCGTTCTTAGCATGGGGGTTGGATTTCTTAACTTGACTACGACTGTTTGAAATGACCATTTATTGGCCATCAGAGGTCACATATTCTGTGACGACAAATGTGCCTCGTTCTTCGTATGGACGTTTGATTCCTTTAATTGACTAGGACCGTTCTTAAATGAGCATTTATTGGCCACCGCAAGTCATCTATGCTGTGACGACACATATGTCTCGTTCTTAGCAAAGGGTTGGATTCCTTAAACTGACTAGGACCGTTCGTAAATGACCATATATTGACCACACGTATATGTGCAAAAAGCGTGTTGCGAGTTCAGTCTTGTGCAGTCGACTTGACAAAATACTGTGCCTATATGTCCCAGTCCACCCAGGTGTTAATGGGTACCACGAGATCATTGAAAATGACATGGCTGCAGGTGTTGTATAATCCCCAGGTAGTTGAGACGGTATAAAAGATGAGTCATGAAGGCTGGCATCCAATGATCAAGGGAAATACAATGTTCCTTGATCAACACTCCCTTAGCTGGAAATGTGTGCTTAAGAAAGAATAGTATGAATGAATGAATGAATGAATGGAATACGTAAAATGCTTTGTTGTTTTAGGCATCTTCAGCAATGACGTGGTAATGTTGTTCTAAGTGTTTATCATTTGATTTTTTATATTTACCGCTGTTCTTGCATTAACAAAAATTGGATTCGAGGAAATGCTGTGGGTAGAAGTACGTTTGTAAGTCATTAAGTCCTTTTTCTGTATAAGATAGGTGGATGATTAAATGGTCCTGTATGCCACACAAAGACGAACCCTTTAATTTATGTTTTGATATAATTATTTCCCCTTTCGTAAAAATAACATATTCAAATTTTGCTAACCGATATCATCAGGTATTTCTTCACATGTTTGCAGTCACATTGAGTTTTACCTTAATCTTTAAATTTCCCTTGAATAGAAAGATAGCAATTGCCATAGAGACAAGTGCTTACGGTCGATCAAGACAGTTCTTGCGTTGGAGGAACAATTTGTTTCATCGATGTTATATAAAATCCAACCATAACGTCTAAAATATTTGGATTCCTGACTACAAAAACAAAGTAACTTGATTTAGAATGGTTATCAATTCAACAGTATATGATTATCAAATATACATTTAACTTGTTTCCTTTTGTGTATTTTCGTCTAAATCATCTTTTTAAAATTGCATTTTATTTGGTACTATTTACAGATAAACATTGATTTTAACGCACCAAAACATCATAATCAACTCCATTTAGTTCAAGAGCAAAAGGGTCATATCAAAATGATTTGTCCTTGGTTCATACACAAGGACACTGCTGTGATTAATGACTCAGTTTTTATTTCTAATTTTCTATATTGACACTTCTTTTCATTTCATTGTTTGAATTAATGATTTAATGTTAATGTTTAAAATATCAGGAAAGCGTTATCAACAAATCCAATCACAAAAATATTCGATATATTTGCAGTCACAAAAAGGGTCAATTAAATGCTACCATGCCAAAACTAAAGTATAATACAACACTAAAGCAGAAACTACGACTCAACAGCCGAACTAAGAGAAAGATGATTGGGTGACATGACGTACGCGACTCAAATCAAATCAAATCACTTTATTCAGAATTGAAGGCCATATGGCCAAGAATACAACAGATGTCATATACATAAATGATATGGTGTGTAGAGTATATGAAATAGTAATTATGTTAACATAACATGAACAGTTGTATTTTGTACCCTCATAAGAGCTTGGAATTTAACAGTAGAAGGAGGGCTGTAATAAAAGGCTGGAATATATTTAGATCTGTATTGTTTATAGAATGGACATATAAGTAAAAGATGATATTCATCATCACACAGTCCCAAAGCACATTTTTGACAAACCAGTTCATTATATGGAACAATTGCTTTTGAAAAACGCTGTTTTTGTATATTCAAGTTATGTGATTGACATCGAAATTTAAGTCTTTACTTAAGGTACCACTATAAATATATTTTTCCGGCTCTAGAAGTGACTTGATGGTACTATAATTTACAAGAAATGATGAATTACTGATTTCACTATTCCAGTGTTGTATATCGATATCTATACAACGTTGTTTGAAAGCTAACATAAAATGATTTATATCGCCACAGTCTTGGGCTATCCATACATAAGAAAAACCTGTAGTAAACAAAAGCATTCTAACGTGCGAAACCCAGTTATTTCCACCATTTTCATCATAAATTTTTAACATCTTATAGCTTGCATTTGGGTATCTATTTCGGTCCATGCGGACAATTCGACAGCAATATTTAATACACTTTGAATAATAATGCACACACAAATTACATCTACCAATTTCTCCAAGTACAGCACATGATGCTGTTTTTTAACTAATACATAGGAACCTTTTAAAATATTCACTCTGAACCTTTTCAATACATGTTCTAAAAGTGTAGCCCCAAATTTCGCTACCGTACGTTACAATTGGCAGTATTTTACTGACAAATATACTTGGAGCAATAGACAAAGATAAATCCTGGTATCTTGCGAAAAGTTGAAACACTGGAAAGCATGCCCTTTTAGCTTGTAAAGACAGAGTTTCACAGGCTTTAGACCATATTAAGCGAGATGAAAATACAATTCCTAAATATTTATAGTAAGGTGTTACTTTTACAGGTATTTTTCTATAAAACCACTTTTCACACTTCTTAACACATCCACCATTTACGCGACGTACGCGACTCATTGTATAGTAACAGACATTCTCCCCACAGAGGTAGCTCAGTCGTTTCTGAGCAAGCCTCTGTTCTTATTAGCTAAAATCCCGGGGTTCCGGCAGATTGCCCTAGGGGCAATAAGTTGCAACATAATATATCTCCCTTATTTGAAGCCACTGGATACCTTTGTTTGTGGGAAATCTTAAAGGCCGTATGGTGACATTGAAAATATCATGCCTTTATGTTTATTTTTCATTAACAGTATGTGGGAAAATATTTGAAATATAAAATATGGATTGTTTTTATTGGGAAAGTACTGTTTCGTAACTGTGTAAATTATTATTTGTTTTATGATAAATTTTATTTCACTTATCAATCTCAAGAACAAATAAGGAGGTAAAAAGCGATGTAGAAAGAAACTTTATCTCTCACTGTTGTTAAATTCGTTTTGCCGAAGCCTACGGAACTGACCGAGGCTTTACGAATGATCACTTTTAAAACGGGGTCACTTATTGCACAACTAACCTGAATTGCCTCCAATCAGACTTCCACCTTACTACCCAATGTATTAGGCCAATAAGAACAGAGGCTTGGTCGGGTATAAATGAGCGGCCTCTCTGTGGGGAGAGAATTAGTCTTTATAAAAAAAATCAAGCTGTTTACATTCAAGTAGTCACTGTATTTTTGCTGTATCTATCATAAAGTAACAATAGTTATAAACATCTTTTATTTCTGGAAGTAAAACTTTTGTCGAAATCAATTACAGTCAACATCCACTTTTCAATGACGTTAGTTTTACGAGGTGAAGCATTAAAAGTATACAGATACGATTAACATTAACAACACAAATGTGGCTGTGCATTGCGATGAAACCTGCGAGCATCGGCTGGAACTATCGAACAATTGTAAAGAAATCGTCATGACTCAAACAAGGGAACATACACCCGATAGATACAAAACTGTCTGGAGCATTAGAACTACAACGACTCGACTTTTGTTTATCGCATTTAGTTATAACAACTGGTCCAAACATTTCAGATGCCTTTACAATACATTGACAATCTTTCTGGTACCACTAGAGAGAAGTCACCATTAACCTCAATATTAATTTCATGTCTATTATCTTCATCGAAGCAGAAAACAGAAGCTTTATAACGTCTACATTGTGAGTCATTTCTTGGTCTATATGTGGCAAACCATCCCATGTTCCTTAAATGACATATTCTGACATTCGTTAACGTAAAAACATAACCATATTTATGAAAAACTCTTATACCATTGAATGTGTCTAGTAGGAGGAGCTAGCCCAAAAAATATGATTTCTCTTTGTTCAAATAAATTCAATGTTCGCCTGCCATTTTGGGGTCGGCCAAAGGTTTCTGGAAAAAAAACACGGTTCGTTAGTATAGTGTAATAATTTTTAAAGACACTAAATATAAAAATCAGTGTTTTCAGTATAGAGCTATCATCGGGATCATATCTAGTATATTCACGATATTGAATGAGTGTCAATGACATGCTATATCATAACGCGAGTGTCAAAACATTTGTATTTCCTGAGCGAGAGCTAGGGATATACTGATTCAGTACAATGTCATAATTATAATATTTCAGGGCACTATATAGATGACATTCAAAGTGTTTAAACTTTTGTTGTTGTTTCAAAGCTATCAATTAAGATGATTACACCAAAGTATTTCGTGCTCGCTGATATCAAGATTTTTATTAACCATTAACTGCGGAATTCCAACCATATTACCATTAAAGAAATTTAAAGACCTGTGACATATTATGATATGGTTGAACTGCTCTTGAGTTCTCCTGCTAAATAGAATTAAGATAAACCATCAAAAGTGTTACATTCATAACGAGTTGTATGTAATGTCTTTCATCTTTCATGTGATAATCATCAAAGGCGCCGCTTACATTTCGGAAAATTAATTTGTATATCTTAATAAGATTTCCCTTCTTAGTTTCTATTTGATGAATTGAAGTTGTGATATTGTTTTATGTCGGTATAATAAGTAAACCAAAGAGAAAACAATGTCATAATGATTTGACAGCCAAGACAGTAATCTCAAAGATACCCATGCACTTCTCAGGGACCTTTGATATGTATATGAAAAATATGAGAACATATAAATAATATAAATATAATAAAAAAACTACTGAAAACTGATCACCTAGAAACGTCTGCAGATTTGATCTTAGACTTGATTTTTTTGTCTACAACTATCTTTCAATTAATATATTAGAAAATGTACAAATGTAACAAATGGTCCGACCTAGGAAACGTACTAGAATTTGTACTATTACAGTTATGTGAAATATGAAGATGTTGCAGCTAAATAATCACTTTGGAGATAGGGTTGAAATCGAGCTTTAAAACCAATGATGAAACATTTTACTAATCTGGGTATTTTTTCGCAAATGAATATATCCACTTTAAAAACGTGATGTTGGTGCAGTTCGTGATGATATCATTATCCTTTAACTTTAACGAACTTATTTTTCTAAGATCAAGATTTGAGCCATAGATTAATCTGCATTAACACTGGCATATGACTAACGTAGCTTTCATAATACGGAGTCTGGTTTTGATTCCGGTCGTCTCAAGTAAACCTTTATGTTGGGAACATTAGTAAACCGAGATCATTATCAACTCCCAGGATGACTCTGAAACTAGAGTTGAGCCTACAAAGTCATCGGGGATCATCATTATGGTCGTGGATATAAAGAATTATTACAGACTAAGGGTCTAAGCCATTGATGTATTGCTTTAATAAAGTTAGTTCCTATGGATTTTTGTTCTGCTGGCCGATGTTAAATGATTCCTTGATCACGAGAGAGCTCATGTAAAGATTATCATAGATGAGTAAGTAAAGCTAACGATTATGATATACATGGTCTACTGGCCCTGCTTGCGGATGTAATGAAGGATCAGTAATTGGCCAGTACTGTCTGACTGCACGACGAAGCAAACTTTAAAGTCGATTATCAAATTAGCTGAGCAATTGTTTTCTGATAAGGCAATCTCACGAAGTTACAGTTCAAGATATGAGTCTTTGACATGAAATGGCATCCTAAATGGTTTCAGACCGGTTAGACCCCCGTCAAGAGGTTTGTGGGTGGTTGCAATCTATATAAGTGTGGGCGGATTGATGTCAGACAAATCGAATAATCATCTCAATAAAATAACAAAAAACAGCAATTTTGTTCCATAGATAATGAACAAGATTTGAAAGATATTTTTATTGTCGGCGTTTAAAGACGATTTTTGCATAACTTTCACAAACGTTGGCATCATTTTCTACATACGGGTACTTCATTTTCCTAATCTAAATATCATAGGGGTTTATCAAGGAGTTGTACTTCTACAAGCGTCATTACTTATCTAGACTTGTCTGCGAAACATTGAACTTGAAGCACAGTTTTACCATAAAGCTGTTTTCTTTAGCGGCTGTATGACGTATTTTATTCACAAGCAGGTAAGGGGAGTTTATGTTGGACGGGCCTTTGAAAGGATGATGAATTGTTCTTGTCGATTTACACTTAACAAATATTGTGCATAAACGTAACTTTCTTAGCAGTGAATATACCTTTTGTTCTAAAACATATTGAACACACAAAGACAATGCGTGTCGAACTTTGATAATTGTACAAAATTGATATTTTTGAGAAAATGTTTTACGTAGACATATACATATACGTGATGACGCGCCTATCGTGCTAAATGCCGATTTCAGCGCATCACACTGCCTGTTCTTCTTAAGTAGGTAAACCATCATGTTTTCTGTGGACTATAAGTGAGGAAGATCGATATATGATATACAATTGCAGAAGAAAGCTATACTAATCAAATTCTACTCATGTCGAACGCCCACTGACTTCCGTTATATTGTTGTATGTAAAACAATCAAGTAAGCTTCCATACACACACCTATAAAACAGTGATATGATAAACATAGTTTTATTGCGAATGGGCCTAGGAGTTCGAACAATTAAATTTCACGTATTCTTGTTTTAGCATTGATATATTTATATTTTTAGAAATCAATTGAGTTCAAATTTGAGAAATGTTTTTTTATTCAAAATTCGGCAATTTTTTTATTTACACTAATATATCATTTTCCAACCAAAATGAAATAAAATTGAGAAAGTTTAGTTTTGTATCGAAATCATTGTCCTTATTCACATCGCCATTGCTTTATCAAATTGCTTTTAACCGTAACAAAATGTTAACCAACATTTTTCATTAGATTGGAATGACAAGTTGTAAAGTTTGCATGTGATTTGGATATAGGTATAAAGATTATACCTTTGCATAGAATTCATAAAATGTAAAGAAGATATAAATAAAAGTAGCCTACCTCTGCCTTGCATGCACTTTTCATATCGTTTTGTTATCATCAGCCTAACTCCTTCTCAAAATATAGATTATGATAGGCTTGTTTTACCGAAGAATATATCGATTAACCACGAAACTATTAATATATTATGCCGATATTGTTTTTCCAGTTTCAAAGGTTGTATCAAAGAAAGCTCTCTCAGGAAATCACTCAATGCCAAATTTTCATTTCACAAGAACGATATCAAGTAATCTTTGACCACGATTACTTTACGTAACTACTAAATATACCAAATGTCAATCACTTTCTACATGCCACTGCTAATTCTCGATTAGATATTCTTGTAAGGATGGTCTTTTTAACGAGATAAGGGCTATAAACGTGTAAACCATGAACCACAATATACTGTGATAACGTCAGATTAAAGCAGCTCCTGTAAGCATCCAATATTTAGTTCATCTTTACTGGCGCTTTCTTCTTTCCTACGATAGTGTTTAGTACTTTTCTTACGTCCCTTTTTAATGTTATCTGGTCGATGACTAGCCAACGGCTTGATAACAGTGAACGTTGGCGTGCTATTAATCGTTAAAACCGGAAACCTCACTAAAATGGTTGCAAGATCAATGGAGTGTTCTTTACATAATTAATCAACGTAGATAAACGCAGATCCAAGTATATTCTTTCCGGATAGTTAAAAGACTAGTTTGAACAAGTACATTGGATTTAATGAGGTGACGTAAAGGGAATTTTCAGTGTAATAAGAAAGCAATAGTGTTGATTTTTAAACTTTTAGTAAAAGCATACAAAACGACCAAAATAGGTTTATATTTTTTTTATTTTACCAAGAAACCTCATCTTTTCTTTAAATAAAACATTTCATCGTTCTGCAAATCGATCACTTTACGAAAAATATTCAATATTTGTTAATATAGCTATTTGAATTCGTCAATAAAGTTTTATGTTTAGACATTTACCAAAAAGGCACAACATATATGTATTTGTTTCTCATAGTAAGACTATAGATGGTTTATTCGTCACAAGTACATTCAACCATATATATGTTATTTCATCAGATATATAACATTCAACATTCAAAGACTTTGTAGGACTGCTGGGAAAATGTTTTCGTAAGTGATACTTTACCTCAACTTAACAAGCTGTTTTTTGGCATATTCATATTTTCCTGCATATTATTGTCAACTATATTCTGTCGTCACCTTATAACATTTCCGTTAATGTAAACTAATTCAAATTCCTTGAAATTTATGAAAATTTATATTAATTAAAAAAATAAAATTTACTTGAAATAAAAATGAAATACTGATGAATAATGATATTGATACTAACACGAACCCTCTTTCCATTTAGAAGTTTTTAGAAAATCTATTTCTTTGCATTATTGAATGCAATTCAACAGTAAAGGGCAAATAAATTGTTCGCAAATATATAAATAAGAAGTCAGGATATCATAGGTCATTTTAGTGACTATATTTTCTTATCTGTAACGCCGTTACGTTATATTCTTATATTGTTTAAAATATTACAATTCAATAAATGACTTATACATTGCATACATATTTTAACAATAGGACTATGATTATTATATAAATATAACTATAACAACAACAGTAACAGCAGTAGTAATAATGAAAGCATCGGAAACCCACGTAAACCATAATGTTTACCTAAACCACAATACTGCTTTTCCTTATATCAACGTCACTGAAACAGTTAAATGCCAGCTCGTTGATAATATTTAATGACTAATGAGAATTATAGGAATGTAGTATTACTTAAATGGTCATGGATCTTTATATAATAAAACTATACATTTTCTGCGAAACTATCATGATATGTAACGTTATCCCCGTGATGCTTTTTAACTCCGATATATGATGACTCCATCCTGAACATTTCACACAGCAGTGACTCGAAGCTATTCCGTTTGCTTCCGCTGCACACATCAACAATTTGAATTAATCATTAACCTGGAAATGTCAAGAACATTATTCTTCTTGTTCTAATTGAACAAATAGGTATGACAAGAACAAACTTAAAGGATTCCTATGAATTATGTAAAACATTGAACATGTATATAATCTCTTTCAAACTAAATGGCTGTTTAGAATGTCAGAGTTTGTTCAAAATGGCTCGATATGCCTCAGTGTGAATCAATTCACCCGATAATTTCAAAGACTGTCCATCTTTCTTTATTAGAACGTCCGGGCTACTACAGTGCTCAATAGGGTTCAGAATACTCTATTTTGGTGTTGCACAAAAGGATGACCCGAGGCCAGAGCATTAGTAAAATCGAATGAATATTTCCAGACGCAAAGGGAGATAACCCCGAGTCATGCTTCCGTCCATATTCGAAGGATGCTTATTGTCAAGGAGGTGCTTTTGGAGAAAATGTTTTTTTGAATTGAAATGAAAACACAATTTCATATCAAGATTGTCTTAGAGTTGTAAATATGCATACCATAAGTTCACCTACCAATATATTCTAGTGCAATTATCATTTAAGTTTTGTTGTGTTTGAGGATCTGAGCAATGCGGGGAAAACAGATAAGATTAAACGTTTACATAGAGGTGAAGATCTATTGCACCATTGAATATCTAATCACAGTTAATTACAGAACTTCACAGTTAAAGTTAACAGTCAAATAGTTTGTAAATTGTTTTTAAATGCTATTTCATCATCACCATGCATCATCATCATTATTATTATTATTTCAGGATTCATGTCAATAATCTAAATAATTACATCCACGTCTTAGTTGAGTCACAAAGAAAACAACTTTAGCTAATTTTTTGGTAATTTCAAACAACCATTTTGCTTGAGACATTTCCACAGTCGTTTCCAGTAACTAACATTCAGTAAGACACTAGAGAGGATGAATAGAGCCAATAGAGACACTAGAGATGTGTTGAAGTAAAGTAGACAGAATGACGTACATGTTATGCAAATACTTCTCTGATAACGAAACAATTTCAAATATTTACAATTTTTAGAAGTACAAGAGATACGAAACCAGCGCGTCTATGTGTGTATACGTCAGAAAACAGATGTCGTGATTTGGGACAATTGATACTATTTAAAGCAACGTTGTTAACAGTGTCATCAAACGACTAGAAATAGATATATAGAAGACGGAGCAGATGAACATAGTTCCTTGAAGTATATTTAAAAAACAGGGATGTTAAACAATCTAATACAATCAATGTTGCACAACAGTTAAGTAGAAATCTTATGACCTATAACTCTAAATGTAATATTTATTTCAATAAAATCTATGTACGAAACGCAAAAGGAAACGTTTTTATCCCATTTTGTTAAATCCATTTGCACGGAGATTGCTCAGTTTAAAACGTTTTGTACCCTTTGCATGGTGCTTGATTGAAGTTTATATAAGAGAAGCACGTGGCAACATTTTCGATCCATTTAAAACAATCGTTATGCAGGGAGATGTTAGCACGGAATGAAAGCGTTTAATAACCCCTATAACCTCTTTCAGCGTACCGTTTATGTCGCTAAACCTCCCATGGGAAGAGATTCATTAACGAGTTATCTCGCAACCACGATCATCGTCGCATCACGCCACGTCCCTGATAGCGATTCGGCTTCAACTGACAGCTTCTGGAGGTGATCGTTGATACGCTGATTGTGCTATCGACGTTTCGCTGATGTTGTCGTCATTTCTAGCAGCGTGAGCGACGGCTGCCGACGTTTTCGTTCCAATCTGTTGGTTTCCCTTCCAGTTCCATCTTACCGTGAGAATATTACACGTGCTCTTTCACCCTCTCTTTGTTCTTGCAATCTTGAACATTGGTTCCAGATGCATGGCCATGCCATTATTGATTCGCATGTTTAAATTTACACATGAATATTGACTTTTTGTAAATCTTATATATATACATATTTATGCGATTACTAATTAACCTGTCAAATCTTAACATCATGTTCGTGTGTGTTGTAAATTGAAAATTTAATAGTAAATAAGTTGAATAGTTAAATTAAATAGTCAGTAACACATTGATATTTACAACGTGAAAATATAACAATGTTTTCATTTATAAATTTAGGATATATCTTTTTATAAAATCATGAGAACATGTAAGGAATACGATCATTATAATATTTTATTTGAAATAGCCCTAAAAGGATCAATTATTCACCCTTTATAACCATTATAAAAGGTAAAATCATTATTCACGCTAACATCAGGTTGCATCCGATATACTGCAAACTACAACAATATTTTATATATATCATAGATATATGCATTTAAGTGCTGTTAATACCAACATGTATATCTGAATGTATGGATAACTCATTTAAACATTTACTTAATGAGATCTTAATAGATCATAATCTCTATGACCTTAAAAAATACCAAAACCAACATCAATTTAAGAAATATTCTATATAGATCTTTTTAATATGCTTTACTTTTTCTTTTCCAGAAATAAAATCTAGATTACTTTAAAGCTTAATTATTTATATTGTGATAGAATATACCCTGATATATATCAACCTGCAGGTAGATTAGTGTATTATCTATGATATTGTACCGGAGAAATGATTGATTATGATGTACATTATTAATTGGCATGCAGATGAGCTCATCATACCTGAACTATAGAAGCCTCTCTCCTTGATTTGATTTCAGAAGATTAATTAGAACTTGGGGTAAGAGCAGGCAGATATCAGTAGAAAATCTGATACAAGTCTTCCGATATGACGGGCAGAGTTGAAATCAACCATCACATCGCTTTAGTATATTTTATTTACTCAATATGATAAAATGTCTTTGAGGGGAAATGATGAGTAAAGAGAGGATAAAGAGATTAAGATTGAGAGTTAGAAAATCTGATACAAGTCTTCCGACATGACGGGCAGAGTTGAAATCAACCATCACATCGCTTTAGTATATTTTATTTACTCAATATGATAAAATGTCTTTGACGGGAAATGATGAATAAAGAGAGGATAAAGAGATGAAGATTGAGAGTTAGAAAATCTGATACAAGTCTTCCAGTATGAACGGGAGAGTCGAAATAAAGCACCACATCGCTTCAGTATATTTTGTTTACTCAATATGATAACATTTCTTTGACGAGGAAATGCTTATTGAAGAGGGGATAAAGAGATAAAGAAAAAAGGAGAGAAGGATAGAGAGATAGGTAGGAGAAAGAAACGAAAAACAAATTATTAGTCAATGCAGATGAGAGAAAATAAGAGGAAAATGTAGAGGAAGTGTAAATAGAAAGTAAGGAGACATAGTGAAATTTAGACAGACAGATCGAAGGAGAGGGAGATGATAGAGAAAGGGAGAGGGAGAGAGAAAGATGTCAAACAAAATGAAATAGATAACTGAAGAACTGAGGGATAGACTCAGAAAGAGATGGATGAAGAGAGAGGGGGAGAGGGGGAAAACAAACTGAAACATAACTGAGAACTGAGGGATAAACACAGAGAGCTATATATTAAGAGAGAGAGGGGGGACATGGGGAGGAACAAGACAGACAGACTGGGATTAATTGGAGGACAGAGGTGACGAAAGCGCAAGATACAAATCTGATAGGGAAATAGAGAATGAGAGGAAGAATAGAAACATAAGAAAGAAGAAAGAAAGGGCATGAGGCAATGAGTGAGAGGAAGTTTTTTTAGAAGGGGACAATGGGTTAGAAACAGGAAAGGTCGATATAGGGGGAAAGTAAGAGATGATTTGGTTTTAAAAATGGAGTGTTTTTTATCATCAGTAAGTATGGAACATCTTACTGTGAAAAGGTACAGTAATGGAAAGACAGTTGACGGAAAGAAAAAAGTTATTTTTCATGAAGCAAAAATCCGTGCAACACACTGAACGGATTGTTTTCAGCATAGAAGGTTCGTAAAGTGGATCATTAAGAGAGATAATCAATATATAATGCCGGATTCGCTGCACAGCTTTGCGTCCCGTTTTTTGCTCGTCTTATTTACAAGAGCATTTGATCTACTGTCAACGATCTATAGCCTTTGCTTCGACAGCTCGTTTGAACTAACCTGATTACGACCTGTGAAAAGAAAGCCTAAAACGCCCTGAGTCAGATGTTCACTCCTTGAGCTTGACTTTAACTCCATGATTAGCCAAACAGTTTTTGAGAAAATTATAGATATTCAAGCGCACTTCCGTCCTCTCATGTCTTTGAACTTTGGTATAAGAACCTGTGAATCTAGTATTTAAAGAACAGGTAAGATATATTTTACATAGCCTGTAATATCCTCTGTCGTCAGAAACCCTTTTATAGATTTTCCATTAAAAACGCTTTCAACGGATCTGTATCAAACACTATTTCAGTCCATTAATTTCATGTCCTAAATGGAGATAAAAATATGTTAAAAGATACAAGTTCAATAAATATCTAAGTTATAAACGCCGCACCTGAAAGAGAAATTATTATATTTACGTTTCTAACTTTATTTTGCAATAAGCCGTTTATAAATGTATATACTGTATGTATGTATTAATTATGGTGGTCAACCCGTCTAGTTTTGTTAACATTAAAATCACGCTGCAAATGGATGTAGTGTTGCCCAAACGGCCTCAAACCATCTTCCTACGCATAGCCTAAAACGCCAGTTTCCGAACTGTCAGTTTTATGCCTTGCTGCAGACCCTTTACTTTTCTGTGCTGCTATTGTGTCCCTACAGTCTAGAGAACAAGCAGGCTTTGCGTAGGAAGATGGCCGTAATCAAGACCTCACTCAAATAAAAAGCCCCGAATATCCTGTTAATACTAAATGTGAATGTGCATTATATGGTTACTAGGGCTACATGGTATTTTTTAGACACGAAATTCCTGCAAATATATTCTGCAACACAATATTTTATTGATATATGACCATTTCACATCCATTAAAGCATGATATTGACAATCACGATCTGACAAAAATGCGTCCATTTATCAAGACAAATTATCAGTATGATATAACAGCAATAATCAAAATAGTTGAAAGCATGACTACGGCTCAGACAAAGCTCCCCCCAGCTGATCCCATCTGATCTTTTATTTTTTTAAAGTTTGTTCATTGTCTATCAATCGTTTAGTCATATTATTAGTTTAAGTACAGCATGTTTACTGTTATGTCAAAAAAGCAAGATGACCGAACGTAGCTCGACAGGACCTTCCCTAAATTCTCTCACGGTTTCCTCTTTTAGGTTTTAAGCACAGGAGTTTGAAGATAATCAGTTTAATCGTGTAATGATTAAATCAATATCGAAACTTATAAAGATAACAATACCCCTCCCTCTACAATAGCCTTACAGAGAAGCTCCACATTGTCAAAACTTCCGCCGGACAGAAACCCTAGACGGAAGTGGCAAATTTAAAACAGCGAGTTCGAAACCATGACGGAATGTCTATTTAAACAAATGACTTGGATAAAGAGACAAAATATCAACCTTCTGAGTCACGTTGTAGGGAATCTGTCTAGGGATGATACTTTTCATTTTCTCATGTTGAATCGACTGTGTTGAATTTTAGATATCAGCCCCGAACGGACCGAGGATTTAGCGTCGCTGAACAACATGGCGTCTGTCCGTCCTTTATAGTCTCATATATAGGGCGATATTGTTATGAATGTTACTTATCATCATACATATTCATTATTATCAATTTCCTGTGGTCTGAAGTAAAGGAGAGATATACCATTCATCGGCCATCAATCTTTCCCGCTATTCTAGATGCTTGACAGTGTGCTTAATGTTGTAGGTACGGTCAGGAGGACCAGCTAGACTCGAACCCCGACCCACAGCCTTGGCAGGACTGAGTCCGAATTCAGGGGAGGAAACCGCCGGGTAACGTCAACACATCCTTGACCTTCAGTTCATCCACGTGACTACAGACGAGACTACAGACGAGACCACAACGTGAAGATGCCCACATCGAGGCTGTCCAAACACTGATATCATCCGTTAAATGTTTTAGATGTTAAACTTGAAATTGAAACATAGGGTACCCGCTGTAATGACTAAAAGTATTGTCAGATCTTTAAATGTACCATTTTGATTTAGGTATACACCCCTTTTGCTTTCCTGACCCCAAACTGCCCGTTGTTGAAAGAGTCACACGCCATGTCAAATACAAATGGAACGCTATGATACCAACAGCTTACGAAACTTAAGTTATCCTTAATATTTGGACAATTTTAATGATACATATTTTGTAAGTTGCGATTGATGAACAAAGACAAACAACTTATTTGGTATAATTGCAGAAACAAAACATTGTTAACCATACTTGAGACGGCTGTTGGTATTGTAGCTTACGTGTTTATGGGCAAAATGAGTGGGCGTATACTTATAATCAGAAACTAACTGTAAAGAAACCAATTATATATTTTCAAACTAATAGAGAGAATTTGTACCATTTCTGACAGTGACTTAATCAATAAAAGTGTCATTTGGACAGAATCTTTGTCGGTTTGATTTTATGAAAATACGATTTATTTGCCGATCATATCTATATATCTACATCTCAAGTGTGTCATTCACACAAAACATATATGTGCAAGAAGTCATGAGAAAACGTTTTGTTCTTAAAGTGGTCGATGGAGTGGTGAATAAAAACTATCGCTGTGGTAAAGGTGTAAGTTTAGAAAATTATCAAACGATGCATGACGCATAATTCTTTTTTTTTTTAAATACTCCAACTGAAGTTAGTGCGGAAATGTTTACAGTGCTTAATTCATATTAGAAATTCAAGGAAAACTAAAAAGAAACCAGTTCGAAATTGAACTTACAATGTGCAACACTAATACGGCGTCCCCGCCCTTCATCATTGAAATTGAAATGGACAACGTGTGAAATATACGTTTGTCTTGATGCAGCCGCACGCACAGGCCCCCGGGTCATTGAGCAATCATCCTTTAAAAAAAAAAAATTAATATTATGTATCTACGAAGGCTGTCAAATCTGGGGGTCATCTCATTTTTTTTTTTTTTTTTTTTTTTAAAGGGATGATTGCTCAATGACCCGGGGGCCTGTGGCCGCACGTTCACGGACTGCACGAAGTTTACGAGCCTACAGTAACATCCTTGGTGCGCGCATGACACGCAAGCAGCACGTGCACTTCAGACCTTTTAGTAATACACACCTCATTCAAATTACAGAATAAAGTGAGATGAAGTTCCTTTACTAGCAAAGTTTACATTCAAAATTCACTTTTCTAGCATTTTTGATATTTTTTAAATTTTGAATGTCCCGGATATATATATAGAGGTACACACAACTTTTCTCGGGGTGCGGAATATGGTGCCTTTCAAATTTGTAGGGCTATGGTCGAGTGAAGCTTTTCCTATTTAATATTGTAAGTAGTTCGGATTACTAATGCGCATCTCCCATTGTCATATGAAATTTGATCCTGATGACATCATCTAATGATATGCAATACTCTCCTACACGTGCATATGTGCTTCGCCGTGCGCTGGCTGAATATTCTTTGTGTGCATTGGTCATTAATGTTTTGAAACATCAAAATGATTATGAAAACTCTTGTACCAAAAGGCGATTGAGTCTGTTGTTTGTTAACAAAGCGATCAAGCCATATTACATGACACATTGGATAGAGAGTACGGCAAACTATTGTGTTATCTATTTCATAAAATGAAGTATTTGACTTTTATGTTATAAAAATAATGAGCAGCATCGAAACCTAGCAACAACGTTGATATTTGTTCTAATCTTTTGTGGAGGAATATTATGGGATAGGGACCATTCATTTTAGCAATGTGAAACAATGGCATTATTCTAATTTATTATATTTAGTTATCCTCTTCGAAATTGTGAAAAAAAATTTCACCACAACTATGTTGAAACCAAGAACATATTGAAGGTGAAATAAAAAAATTCTAAAAAAATATTGAAGATGATATTTCTCACATTGTCAAAAATGTTATGCAAATTAGAAAGTTCTTCTTTTCGTTAAAGGGCGAGATATTATTACTGAATTCAACATTTTTAACTGTTGGAATTGACATATGCAAATTACTCAAACTTGTTCTTTGAATTATCGAAACATTATAAGAATTTTCTATAAATATTGTCAGAAAATAAGAAATACGTTTCTCCGGCCCCAGGAAAATGGACATTGCTTATATCTATGACTGGTCTAAATAATCAGATAGAAGGTATCCAAACGTATATCCCTTTGGGATCTGTAACGAAGTGTAGCAGAATTAATAATCTTATGCAAACTAGATTCGTTTTGAATGCTCAATATTCATTGTCAACTATATTTTAACATTTTTTGCTTGAGGCATTTGGTATCCACGATCCAATGTAATGTATGCCATTAGTAAATTCTAATTTACCTACATTTACTTCATACCATTGAACTACAGAGGACATTTATGACGCATTTTAGTGTTACAATGTGGGAATCACAGTTATTACTTATCTTCTGATCTTTATGATTAAAAGGATTTGTGATTAAATATTATAAAGACTATTTTCCCTTTGAAATGACTGGCCCCTTCATCCATCCGGGTATGTTACACATTTCTCATCTGACACACATATTTGAATATGCAGATAAAGGTCAACCAGTGTTGGGGCGGGGCGTATCTGCTGTCGAAAGACCGTAAACAACAACCGTTACACATGTTTTTGGTCAATTAAGTCCATTTCCCCTTTGAATTTCGGTAAAAAAAATTGGCTGTGCTCTGATGAGCTGTTCTTTGGTCAGGAAAACGTATAAAAACTATGTTTCATTCATTTTGAGTTTTCTATCCGAACTACCTAAAATAATATTGCATACGATCAAATGTAGCCTTATAGTTTATACGTTTTGTTTTGTCCAAATACACAAAATAAAGAGAGGTGGGTGATTAAGGGTTTAACGCCGCTTTCAGGAGTATTTCATATATAGTATGATAGTATTATTGCAGTGAGAAAACCCGCAAGACTACGAATTGTGGATATGCATTGCGGTGAAACCTTCGAGCTTTGCCTGGAACTAGCCAACTATGATAGACAATCAGTGTAGCATTGCACCAAAAATAGTTGTAGAGCCCCTTGCGGGATTCGAACCACGGACTTCATGATCCGAAGTTAAATGCGCTAACATCGCACTATCCCGACTCCAAAAAAGGCGTTAAAATACATGTAGCTATTTAAACATATTTTTAACAGAGTGTTTTGCGTTTCAGTTTTAAAATATGAATTATAGATAGTAAGTCATTCACAGACGTGATGACATAAATTAACACCCTAGTATTTATTTTAACGCTTAATTGATATAAGATGTCGAAGTGTCTTTAGTCTTTCATGCCGTCTGGTTAAGGAGACCATAAAACGTGTGGTATTTTAGAAATAAGAACATATAGTGATTTAAAATTTATAAGTTTCTTTAATAGGCTTCTGAATACATCATGTATGTTTAAGTCGTGGACTTATCATTTCGCATGTCACATGTAACGATTCTTTTGCACATTGCAACTATGGAGCAGCAAAACTCATAACGTCACAACGTCAAGAACATGTAACGCTTTCATAGCAAAGTATATTCAGATAAAAGCCTTTCTGAGGGAAAAGCAAGACCATTAACATAACCTTTTGAATTCTCTATTTTAATTATTTCTATCGTTCTACAATTGATCTTGAAAAAGTTAAAGTAGAGTTGGAATTGTAGAACAAAATCGAAATAATAGGGAATAACTCGATCCACGTTCAATGAGATTTGAGAAAGCATTAACTCCAAGGTTACATAAACGATATTGGGTTCTACTAGTTGCCTCTGACGAATGAAATCACTGTTTCATAAGACTAAATCAAACAGCAAATATATGTCTTCGAAGTTTAAAAAACCATACGTGATTAACAAATACGGCATAATTCAAACCCAGATGTTAACGAACATTCTTTTTTTTGCGATTAAAACTTGACAACATGTATGTAAATAGAACCCTAATTAAAAAATGTAAAACGTAGTACTTCTAATATATTGAATATCATATCAAATCTCAAAGTACAGCGGTATTAGAATCTTAATATTTTATGCATGGGTCTCACTCAGATCCCAGGTAGCACAACTACATCGGGCCGACGTCAGCAAAAGAGCGGCACCGTCGGCACTGTTTTTACATCGGCAAACTACGTCGGGCCAGCATCTTTTATTATCTTTTATTTTAACTTTTGAATATTATATTCATTTTTATTGTATATTTCATTGAAACAAATATTTAAAAACCGTATCAGAGAGAATTGATAATGAATAAAAAAAATTGGCATCAGCAAAGGCAAAATAGGTTATTTTTAGCCTATTTGCCTTGATTCATTTCATCCCAAGGAAGATAAAACAAATACTTTTTGATCGCCTTGATACTGCAAAAATCCTGTGCCCCTACATCTTATTTGGAACATTTCTGTACGTTTTCTACTAAATCCTCTTCCGCATCCCAATCCCACTTTTACATCCACATTTCGTTTTAACTTTACTATGCACGTTTTGCTGGTAACCCATGTGTCGTCTGCTGCATGAAATAGACTGGACAGGTTTGGACTACAAGATTCAATGTAAGTATCTTATCCAAATCAATGTTTATTTCATGACTAATAAAGCAAATATAGGTGTATGATGATTCTTTATTCTTGCTAATGTTTTCTTTTGTTAATAATGTATGCTTAGTTTGAACAAATTTTTTTTTTGTCAACGTCACAGCCAGGCCTGTCATTGTGATTGTTCCTGTCAGATCTAATCAACTACATCTGCATATGAACTAGTCAACTGGCATTTATGTTGAATGTAGGTAATAGATTGAATTTACGTAATAAATATTGGCTGGGAATTTTTTGGAATTATACAAAAAAACGTTTTGAACATGCCGGGAAATGTCAATGAGTATGAACTGTAATGAAGCCCTCAGTCATCCAGTCTAAGTGTCTCTTATTTTCTTGTTACAGTCAAATCTTTTTGTGCCAAGTCAAATAACTTTGCCAATTATTATATGTGTATTTATCTGTATTTGTAGGTCTACATTAATTGTTGTGTTTCCTGTTAAGCTGACATATTTTGCAACACTTTTAGGATGCTTGCAAGATACTTCATGAAATGAGTGAAAAAGCAATGACATTCGGTAAGTAGATAATACTAAGCATATTTCATGTTTATTTTTATTAATATTTATAACACAAGATAATATTAGGTTATTGTAAGGTTTCAGATTTTGTTTACATAATGTTCAAGCAAGATTCACCTGAGTCAAAAGTATAATTGTAATTATATGAATGATAATTCTTTTTTTTTTTCAATATCTTCAATTATTTCTTTTTTCATTTATAGTTGCATCTTTTACAGAGAGGACAGAATTACAGAAGCAAATATTAGTGAAACCCATTTTTGGTTGACAGGAATGCCAAAACCTAAGTGAGTATGCAAGCATGGCTTTAGTTTCTTGATAAAAGTAAGTCAAACCCCTTTAAGTTTGAAAAATTATTGATATATAACATAATTCAAATGTTTTTTTGTATTTTTCTTTTGTTTTCTATATTAATAAGGTTACAAATATTCAGAGATAATTTCCTTCTTGAAATATTCATTAAATGTATTTTATTTGCAGGACAAACCTATTTCTGCCGGTCGGATTCTACTTTTCAAGAAAATCACAAGTTTCACTATCATAATGTATCACGATGACATCGTTTTTTAATAATTAAAATGTTGTATATGTAAGAAGTGTTGTTTTCATTAAATTATTAGCATGATATGGTAATATGGTTAACTTTGAATGGATTTCCTCGAATTGAGCCCGGGTCTCAAATAAAAACCCGACTTGAACTTGATGCCGGGGTCACATCTGTTTAAAAGAAATAGTTTCACACACTCACGTACATATTTTTCATTCCTTGACAGTTTGTCCTTTTTATGATTTTTGTCTTTTATGATTTACCACTGAAATGTGCAACATAACCATTTTCACCTAATCTCAATTTTGACATTAAACATTGCCACCGGATGCCTTGAACTCAGGCTGCCGCTGACACAGACAGACATAATATTTTATTGTTGTCTCACGTGTCTGACTGTTAACTAAATATAGCTAGCTTGGTATTTTGTACCCTTTAATTTTTAATAGAGCTTTAATGCTATTTACAATAAAGCAATGAAATAAAACATCCAATATCGGCCGATGCTAAAGAATGCTGGTCAGAATTTATTTTGCCCGATGTAGTTAGCCGCCGTCGGGCCGATAATGTTGACAGCGTCAGGCTGACGTCGGGCCGATGCTAGAGTGCTACATGGGATCTCATTCATTAGTAAATAATTTCTAGACACTTAAAATAAAGAGATTAAACATTTCAACACTTGCACGTCTAGTTTCGTTGAGTTCAGATCGAAACCACCAGTCGCACCTACCGACGTTTCTTTTCTGAGTACTGAGACATATATGCCCTATCAGGTCATCTCTGTACACTAACACTTCAGCCGCCAAGATAGAGATTTGATAGTGTGTTGTTTGAATCTATGAAAAGGGAAAGGTACAGGCAGGATTCAGATCAGAAACACATAGAGGTACGAGTGACAGATTGATTTTAATTAGATTTATATTTTACCTAATTTTAATGAGATTTATGTTCTTTATAGTTCAGAGATAGGATGTACGTACTGCTATTGCTCGTCATGACGCGCATGCGCTCAGAACTGATTACAAATATATTTAAGGAATTCTATGATGCATAAAGTTAATCAAGAGGGTATTCTCATCAATTCATATTTTGGTGTTTACTTTTTTCCAAGGTTTATATTCGTCCATATCCAAGATTGTACTGTCTTTGATTTCCAACATTTCGTATAAGTTCCGTTAAAAACGTATTTAGTTACCTCTTATCTTTCTGAAGATAACTTTTATCTTTCAGAAAACGATGATGATGTTGACGTCATAAAATACTATCTATATAGTTTTAAACCACCTTACTTAAATACAAGTCGATAATAGGGAGAGGTTAGATTATTAAAAACTCAACAGGATTTTTAAATGAATGGATATCCTTAACCATGGAAGCTACAGTAAAGGAAAGCATATATTTGTTCGACTCAATGACGCGCGTCAACCGACGAATATTTCCGTTCGTTAAATTCATCTATGATACTTATAATTAGCAAAATGTAATACTTGATAAAGTCTACGTTTTACAAGGCCATTTCTTAAACAAGCCAGGAATATAGTTCATCATTCAAATCAATCTTTCCCTTGACGTAAGCAACGATTTCCAGAGTAGGCACCCTAGCAAAAATTTTAAAAATACCTTAACCTCTCCAATTGTCTTAAGACAAACCAAATCACTTTGCAACAGTGACATTGTTCATATACAACTTCGGGAAAAAAAGATACAATGAAAATATCTTATTCAAATCAGATTTAGTAGGGTTGTAGTCACAAAATGAAAAGCATATCTGATTATTATCGGCAAAGCTATAAGACTCTCAATACTTCGCAATCGATATGTGTATCTATTGGTTTTGCTTTACGACTTAACATAAATTGTTGAAGTGAAAAGAACAAAGTAAAAGAAAACAATTTAGTCAGGAAAAGATTGATACTAATGATGAATTCAAGGCCGAGTGTATAATATTCCACTTGCCAAACTGAGACTATAAATCGAAAACACCACATTTGGCAAACTTTGATGTAGGTCTATTTGAGAAGACTATATATATGTCCTTTCATACTATGTGAATAACACTTTCTCCTGACACAGGCAACTATCCCCCCCCCCCCCCCCCCCCCCCAAGTTACGGGGACAATTATTGTTTCTTTAAACCCAAATATTGTTTATGTCCTCCACTGATATGGATACACCGCACATTTGATGACACCTCAGTCCTCTCGACAAAGAGAAGGAAAGTTCAGCTTGGATTTACCTCGCGGATACTCAAATGCTCAACTAAAATGCACCTATTCAGGAATATGAACCAAAGAAACTGTTGCACTGGTTAAAGAGATCCCTGAAGTACTCACGTAAACAGAAATAAAATGTTTTTGGCGATTATTTCTTTATTACTCGATTAAAATTATGTAATTCTTACAGATGTTGAAAGTTTTCCCCAGCAAATGCATTGCAAAAGTATAATACATTGTGCCTTTTTACAGGTAAAGTTGAAAAAAATGTGCATATTTGCCAAACATTTGGAAACCTGTTTTAGCTTAGGTCGCTATCAGCAATGCGCTTGGCAATACACCTGCAACATTCTTTTCACTGGAACTTGCAGTTGCACTATGCAATCGACAACAAAAGTCTTGAATGAAAACAAAATGATAGTAGTTTGTTAAACAAAACGTTTAGGTCTGTAAACACGCACTTTGTCAGTTATCCTTTGAATTCAAAATCATTTTAAGTATCTATAGTTCATAACATAATAAAGATAAATATTGTACATTAAACAAGGCATTCTACTAGTACGGTACTGAGATACCAGATCATTAACATAATATAGTGTGCATCAGAAACATACATTTCGACTTCAATTATCATAAAAAACATTGTGAATAAATATCTAGAAAGAAAATTTCAAGTTTGTTCTTAATTAAGAAAAAGTCGCCAAACAGAATTTTATTTCTAATTCCGTGAGTACTATAGGAATAACATGGTTTGTGTAGGGCAAATACGGAGTTCGTGAACAACACGTGACAAAAGACAGTTGCAACAGAGTCGGACCATTCTCTCCCCACAGATGCAGATCAAGTCATGAAATGTTGATCGATCCTCTTTTTTAATGATATTATATACACCATGTATATATAATTCGTGGGTTCCGGCAGTTTCCCCTTGCGGACAAAAATTGCATCAAACACAACTTTAATAACATCACATCAAATGCCTTTTTTTAAATAAAATAGTAGCCAGAAAGTTTGCACCACAATCCATTTGGGTCTTATTAACAAATGACAACGCTGTTTGCACAGGTAACTTTGATTGCCTCCAATCAGGCATTTCCCGTTTTAGCCCACAAACGCGGCTAATTAGAACAGAGGCTCGATAAATATTTAATGACTTAATCTGTCTCTGTGTAAACCTTGAAGTTGTAAAAATATCTCTTGCGTCATTGACATTGGTCTGATCCAATGACATGTTCTGGTTGCCTAGGCGACAACCCAATACTGAAAGGCACTCAATCGAAACATAATTTTATAAGCGTAAGATAAAAAAAACAATAGTCCATGTTTTCAGATTGCAACTTCCTTGCATCATTTGCCACTAGTTTGAACTGTCCGTCTCATTATATGAGGCAAACATTTGGCAGAAAGTATCTTGTTCAATTCTATCCCATCACAAAAAAATGCATTCAGTATGTGATTTTGAACAACGCAATCGTAAATCATATCGGCTGATAATGCAAAGTAAAACTTCATACACAGTGATCTAAGGGCGACAACTCTTGATAACACGGACGACTGAATGTAAACTTATGACTACGAATAAGAAAATACCTAATATTGTACCTTAAGTCTCTAACGACACTAATTAATATAACATTTTGTTACTCTAAAACACTGACGAATACACATTTCACGTTAGTTGGAACTTGAGTTGAGATCCGGGGATTTCAGCTCAATCCAATTCACCTTTTCTGTAAATTTTCTGACCAATTAAGTTAACGTCTCTGAGAAAAATGTGAACACACTCTTTTTTCCCTCCCACTTATTCCCTTGATCCCCAAATTCATCAATCCTATTTTTATAGCGTTATGAAAAAACAGAGTGACGTATTGATATATTGGTTACCTTACATGTACACTAAAGAAGTTTTGTGGACTTTTTAAGTAATGATTTGGAAAAACTGCGATTTATCAATTTGTCATATATAAAAATGCCAAACTCTACAGTCTACATTTGAATTATTGCGTTCACACTTTGAAATTTAAACGCTTCTGGCTATTTAACGCTTGAATCACACATCGCGTGCAAGTGAAATTTAAACATTGCTGTTTCAAAGACTTCATCAAATAGGCAAGTGCGAAATATGACCTTCCTAAAACGACAAAAGATTAATTGTATATAATCATAGATTTCGCACGAGTAATATTAAAAATCACACATTTCGTAAAAGCTATAAAACCCACTTGTCACTTGTGACAATATGATAGACTACAATCGATCAATAGCTGGGCTAACTGATATTGTACAATCACGTTATTATCATTTCTTATGAATCGTTAAGGATTCCTACATTTTGACACCCTGCGATGTTTAAAGTAAATCTTATGATTGGCACATTATATTGATTTAATAAATTTACTGGTGTAGCATTAGGGGATCAAGAAGGGGGAGGGAGTGCGTACCCCTCCCATGAGAGTTGCCATTTAATAGATTAGATTCTTATTTGTCATTAATCAAAAAATATATACGTACAATTCTAAAACATTTAAATGGGAAGTAATAATTCAACAATTCTTAACGTATTTGTGACACTCAGTCATAAGAGATACCACACTAAAAGAAAATCCTGGATCCGCTCATGTAGAGGTAATAATGCAGTCAGAGATTAAATGAGTCGTCCGTAAAATGTCCTTTACTGCCTGTGTTGCAAATCCGACAGCGAAGTGTAATTTGTACACAATATTGAAAATCGTCTTTATACATTCAGATAAGTATGTTATCTGGATCAATGAAATACAAATGTGTTAAATGCTTGTTCACTTAAAGATTTGCTCGTTTCTTGAAACGTATATTTTTTAGGTAAAGTTTATTCTGGAGTGTGACTGTTAAACGATAAAGGTATTTCATGTATTTATTTTCGATTTGCATGTACATGTATGTTTTAACCATCAAAATACAAAAATCAAAGTAAGGACAAAAGTATTAACATAAGTAATGCTATATCGTTATTGCCTTCATGTTTTGTTAAAAAAAGAAGTAATATGAACAAATTGCAGCACTGGTGAAAAATGGATTCAAAGCGCAAAACAATCTTACAAAAAGGGCATAGCCCTACACCATTCTCTTCCAACAGAGGCAACTCAGTCATACCTGAATTAGCCTCTGTTCTATTACGGCTAATACACGGGATAGAAAGGTAGAAATCTGATTGGAGGCAATCGAAGTTAGTTGTGCAATCAGCGACGCCGTTTCAAAGGTGGTCATTCGCAAAACCTCGGCCATCTCCGTGTGGTTTGTCAAAGGTTTCGTTGAAATTTAACATCCAGGGGAGGTAATTCTTCCTATTACAAACTACGCTTTTTACCTTTTCATTAGTTATTATTTGGTTGATTAGTAAAGTAAAATCTATAATAAAACAAATGATAATTTACACAATTATAAAACAGTTTCTATCTAATGAAAAACCCTATCCATATCTGATTTTCAAATTGGTTCCCTCTCACACTGTTAGTGAAAAATAAACATGAAGACATAATATTTTCCATGCCACTAAACGACCGTTAAAAACTCCCCATGTGATGGATATCCAAAAGGTGTTTTCATTGGCTTCAAATAAGGGAGATATTTTAAGTACCAACTTTTTGCCGCTAGGGCAATCTGCCGGAACCCCAGGATCTAGGCGTAATAGAACAGAGGCTAATTCAGGTATGACTGAGTTGCCTCTGTGGGGAGAGAATGAGCCCTACACATTTACATCGAATATTTTGGCTTGAACATGTACATGTATTTTACTTACAACCTTTTTAACAATAAACTATAACATATTATTAATATGTTTTTAGATTGTTACGTCCTTTAAAAACGACTCGTGTACTTATTCCATTTACAGCAACACTCGTTAATCATATATTTTATAAAAACATTGAGATGTTTGCCGTTGGAAAAAAATAGCAACTTTATTTTGATATTACTCCCCCGTTTGTGTCAATCGACTATTGCTTAAAAGTATTGTTTCAAAGCTCATCGATTTAGCACGGTGACCCAACAATTGTATAAAGTCACTATTTTTATTTTTGTTTATCGAAAGGCGGACAATGGCGTGAGTCTAAAGCAATTTGTAGAGTGTCCAAAAAAGACAGTACCTAAAATAGATGTTTCATAACAAATTATTTATTTTACGGTTAATGGACGAGTGAATTCGGCCTCTTCACATTTATATTTAGGATGTTTTGTATTGTCATTGTAAACAAAACTATAAATTATCATATTTGGTTTTTAATTCGCTAGAAGGTCATCACCAACCCATCCCTCTTACCAGGTATTCATTTCCTGCTGGGTGAACAGTGACACGTTGTGAACAAAGTCTCTTTGAGAAAAGTAACACAACAAGTCTCTCAATAATGTCTCAGTGTGGGGAGGGAATCAACCATTCAAACTCTCAATTTATTCAGCAATGAGCAGGTAACCCAATCATCCGCGAGCAGCGCCCATTTGTGCTGAACTATACTGATAGTAACGACTGAGCAATGCACAGGACCACGTGCCATTACTTTTTACAGAAAAAACAAGAAGAAATGCATACTCATTGTTATTTACTGTACAAGTAGCTTGAATTCTTTCCAAGTGAAGAGACCTTGAGGTTTTAGATGTTTCATTTTGAAGTTCCGCACCACACATAACTGTGTTAGATGTTGTTATCTTGTGACTTGAAAAATATTTGTTCGAGGTATTTGTATCAATTAACAGAATCAGCATTATACTTGATGTTGCTAAATGTAAGAAACTGATTAGGCTTTAAAGAAGAGCAATTGAAATCACTGGTAGGTTCGGGGTTAACCCTAATCTTTTGCAACAAGCAAAATGATCATACCAACTGTTTGCGAGTATAAAATGTAGCTATATCCAGGTTAATTTGACTTGTTTAACCGTCATAACTAGTAGGCCAAATTTGAACCTTTGTAACTCATTTTGTAATGAGTTTCCTCCAAAATTGTCTACACTGGCTACAGTTACCTCCGGTGTAATACTAGCATTCTAGGACAAACATTTGTAACAAATTTCAGCAAAAATCAGCCTGTTTTCTTTAAAAAGCTTGCTTGTTGTCAACGAGGTCTATGTCATGAATCAGTCGTTTAAACTCGTGATCGTAAACCTTTTCAAAATGCACAGTTGAATAATTTTGGGTTTTCAGAAACCAAGCGTAAATTGAATGGTTCACAACCAACTTCGATTTCATCTTATCAGGCATTTTAAGTTCAAGCCCGAGAAGTGTTCCTATCAAAACAGTGGTCAGCAGAGTATTTTATGACTTGAACTGAATGAAATTTTCACGCCTCGAAATTACTTCAAAGTCGAATTGTATGTTTCTGAATCAAGTTATTGTATGTAAATGAGCTGTAATCTCAGTACCGTCCACTAAAATACATTGTTTTATGTACAATAATTTTATATCTCAGATCAGTCCTCTACTATTCCTATCTTATATGATTTAAAAATTCATAAAATAATCGAAAAAGAACGTGGTTTCCTTTAAGTTTACAAATTACAGACATAAACGCGTGTTACAAACTACTAATCTTACGAGTTCATTCATAACGTCTGTTGTCAATTGCAGAGTTGCTGTGGCAACTGCAAATAACGTGAAAAGAGCGTTCCAGGTTTACGCATTGCTGAGAGTGAAGTACGTAAGCTATAGCAGGTTTCGAAATTTATTGAAAACATGCAAATTGTGGACAGTTTAATCTGAACAAAGGCAATTTAAAGTAAATTTTTGCAATGATTTCATAAGACCTAATAAGGGAAAACTTAATTATTTGAACATCTGTAATCATTAGTTACATTAGTAGAGTAATAAAGAAATAAACGCCAGAAACTGTTTTATATCTATTTCCGTGAGTACATTATATCTTTGTGGTAACGTCTTCTCCATCATTCTCTCCCCACAGAGGCAACTCAGTCATACCTGAATTAGCCTCTGTTCTATTACGGCTAATACACGGGAAAGAAAGGTAGAAATATGATTGGAGGCAATCGAAGCGACGCCGTTTCAAAAGGGGTCATTCGCAAAACCTCGGCCATCTCCGTGTTGAAATTTAACATCCAGGGGAGGTAAATATTCACATTAAAAACCATCGCATTTTACCCTCTCATAAGTTATTATTTGGTTGATCAGTAAAATAAAATCTATCATAAAACATATAATAATTTACACAATTATAAAATAGTTTCTATCTATTGAAAAACCCTATCCGTACCTGATTTTCAAATTGTTTCCCTCTCACACTGTTAAGGGAAAAAAACATAAAGACATAATATTGTCAATGTCACTATCCGACCGTTAAGAACTCCCCAAGTCATGGATATCTAAAAGGTGTTATCATTGGCTGCAAAAAAGGGAGATATTTAAGTAACAACTTTTTGACGCTAGTGCAATCTACCGGAACCCCAGGATCTAGGCGTAATAGAACAGAGGCTAATTCAGGTATGACTGAGTTGCCTCTGTGGGGAGAGAATGCTTCTCCATTGGCTGTATGTCTTTTCATAGTCAATGTTCCCCATCAGTTAAATTCTAAATGACAAAGAAATAAGGACCAACCCAAACATCTTCTACAAAACTCAAAAGTAATTCATTATAGTTTACCGTCTATTTATCAACTGATAAATGTTTTTCAAAAAATTTAATATTTCTAAGTTTTCAGCCATGTTAATGACAGGCACCTATGAAGGAAATTTTTATTTCATCTCCTACACTAAGAGGCCTAAAGACAAAAGCTTAGACACACATCATCACACTAAAGAGTGGAAAATTGGTGTAAAATACTGTCTCCGGGATCAGGGATTTAAGCCCCAGGATACAAATAATGTTGGGTTGATCCAGGAATGTTAATAATGAAAAAAAAGCTAGTCACGTTTGTCTTGCGGAGAAGTCCCGATGCAGTAGAAACGCAATATGTAGTTAACAAATGAATCATTATTAGACTTCCTTAGAAAATTAAACACGTGTTTTTTATTTTTAAGTATGATAATTAGCATCCTGTTTACGTATAACGGGATACATAATGTCATGAATAAGATTTGAGATATGTGACTTTAACTTATATTTTGAAGCAATTAATAATAAAATTACTCAAATTAAAAAAATAATGTTATACATTGTGATAAGTGATGTCAAATCTTCGTCATGTCGAGTTTCTTGATATTTTATGACAGACATTCATCGTTACCTGCAAAACAAGACACTTTATAGTTATTAACGTCAAACATTTTAATTATTTTTAATATCTTCGTGTAATATCGTTTGTGCAGGTCATGCTTGGAGGTTTGTATAAATAATTTCATCAAAGCTTAAAGAGATGATAATTAAGATGTATAAATTGAAACATTCATAAAATATCTTCTAATATAAGTTCTATCAGAAAACCTATAAATAATGTTGTTGTTGTTGTTTAAACCGTTAACGTGAACATACACTATTTCTCATCAATTGAGTATTATTTTTTTATCATCTCAGTATGTTCATAAAGATAATATTCAAATACATATTCTTCAATTAGTTATCTCAAAAGCGGATAAAACATTTATTACCAATCCTTTCAAAGACATTTTACACAGCAATGGACACGAAGGTTTCAACAATTGGCATTGCATTATCTTATAATGACACAATGTACATTGCTAATGTCGATCATTTCATTCAAGAATGAAAACAAATCGTGCATCTCGTGATGTTCAACCTCACTGGAAACATGGCACGCACATCTCACGCAGGTCCGGACTTTCTTAACTCTTGAGAAAGAGTTGCACGTGTATCTCGTGCAGATTGGATTTTTTAAAAACTTACTGGAAAAGTTGCACGTGAAGCTCATGCAGACTCGGAGATATTGGAAACATAAGATACATTTTGCACGTGCAGCTCGTGCGTCTGGTTAACTTTGGCACCCTGCTGTGAAGAATGTTACACAGAAACTCGAGTTTAAATTTATACAAGGTCAAACTTGGTTCCTCTCAATGATACATTTTAAAGGGGAAGTAGCACGTTTTAGGGGTAATATAAGGTGATGTCAGGAACATGAAAATAAATGATTCCAATTGAAATACAATATTTTAAAAATAAATGAAGCAGTAATTAATCAAATCAGCCTTGCGATTTTCTTTTCTTACACAAAATGTATTAAAGGTGTTATCACAAAATGGTCACAAATGTACTTTGTTATAATCTTTATAATTTGTTCTCTGACTGTGGATGATTTATTTTTGTAATGAGATTTTTGACACTATCTAAACAAGAAAAGCCTTTAAAAGGGCATAGTTGATGCCACAGATGAAGGTTGTGATTAGTCGACCAATTTGGGTGATAAGTGAACAGTATACGTAACAACACTGGGTACCAGCACTAATATTAGCACGAGTATTGATCAATCAATCAAAGTTAATTTCACAAAATAAATGTTTATCAACATGAGTTTATGAGAGTTTTTTTTTCTTTTATCAACGAGTGTTGGTTTATTATATATCAAAAGACACGAGGGTGATATTCTATTTATCATCCAAAGTCACTCTTTTTCACACAAAAAAAGAAAAAATTTACATCTCAGAACACAACTATACCAGATTTTCAAGACAGTGGGACAGCGTTGACAATGACAGGATATTGTGCAATCGCTTGATCTCCCAGAAGCCATGATGGTTAATTATTAACAGGAGTATTAAAGATACTAAAAAACAAAATACTCTTCGATCATCTGACGAGATTCGATCCCGGATCCTTATGATCCAAAGTCGAAAGCGTTATCCACTGAGTAAGCAGACCTGATAGGTAAAGTTTGGAACCAACGATATATGTCATATTCTAAATATAGCACGCCTCATTTTCAGTAGCTCTGGTGATAAATACATGTTTTCGACGTAACCATTTAGTGACATCGTTAATTATAACTTGTAACGTGGTAATAAATGCTCCACCTATTAGTAAACATTAGTCTTATTTCAATGTCACCAGCGTACTTACAGAAACATTCCTTTTAAATCGCCAGGCGAGCCAAATTAGCGAAATTAAATCGCGTGGGTTTTAAAAAAAGTGGATTTTTTTGTATTATTGAAGGCAAAATAATGCTCTTATCTAGAACAAATGTAGACTCTTCTTCATATGAAGTTGTTTGTGATTCACTCTGTTAACTTTTATCAGCGTCTTGAATATGAAATATAATTACTTTTTTAATATAACATTTAAAGTGAAATCATATTCCACAGTTTAATGTGCCAAATATTTTGTATTACCCACATGGTGACGTAATGCATTTTTTGCTACAACTCTGTCCATTGGTCATCTGATTTGGATACAGCACATGTGATTGGCGCGGCTTCCCTTTGAACATATCAACAGTAATATAAGGTTGATGCCTTTGGGCATCAACCAATATTACATTTAGCATTAACGTACACTTATCAAAGAAATATTGAAAATATAAAAAACATGCTACTGCCCCTTTAATACATTAGTTATGTTTGCTTTTTTTTCCATTTTGTCAAATATATCTGAAAATGAATTATGCGTTTTCACAACGATGCATTTTTATTGACAGAATGTTGTGAAAATAGTATTTAATTCGTTATGATGACTAGTATATTTTTGTTAATATTAAAATATAATATATTCATTTTGTGATAACCTCCGTTATACAAATTTCATTCTTCATTGTCAACACGATTGTTAAGTCTTCATGCATAATTCAAAACAACATAAACGCCAAAAAAATTCTGTAAGAATGTACATTATGACTGACAATATTGTCTTCTGTTTTGACTTTAACGTGTCTACAAGGTTTCCACGCATACCGAAGAGCCAGTACAAAAAGGAAATGTTTTCATAAAAACTCAACTTTTTATAAATATTTTTTTAAAAGTCAAATTATAAAGAAAATTGAAGTTAAATGTTTACAGTTTTCTTAAAGAGCTTCAAATAAAAATATCCATGGTTTGAAATATGATAATAGGATTCCAAAAAAGTGTAACATTTATTTCATGGAGAAATGGAAACAGTTTAGTTAATGATGTATACGTATCATAAGTAAGGCCGCATGTTATTATACAAAATATTATTCATCAATATTTCTTGGGGTTATTGTTGCGTGAATTGGATTTAAGTAACATTATTTATAAATATATACTCGTCTATATTCCATTACAGAATGTGACAAATCACACAAATGCATCAATATGCGATTTGACCTCTTAAGCGACAATAGATAAACCATAATGAAAACCGCTCTTAAACATGTTAAATGAGGACCGATTTCTTTTTAAGTTACACACCATGTTTGTCGGATTCTATATTATACACAGTGTATGTACGTACAATTCTACGTAAATCAAAATTTACATTTTCCTCAATTAGCACCCTCTTAAAATGGTAAAACTGTGGCCTTTTAATTGATAATCATATATAAGGGTAATGATGCGAATCATATAGTGCTATATCTCTACTCGTTAGCTCAAAGCATTCATTAACCCTGTCCATTTTGTATATTGCAATTCGCTATTTGTTAGCTCAAAGCTTTCTGTGCTCCATTAACCAGGTCCATTGCCACTTTTACCAGGTACCCATTTGGACCTTTGAACAACTTGTCACTTACTCAAGTCTATTAAGTGTATGGTCATCAATCCATACGGCGAGCCAAAACCCATGTTGCTGAACTTATTTTTCAAACAGAGTTATTTACGGGATCATGAGCTGGGCTCCTTTACTGCGTACAATGCGGTATGAAATTTACCAAATTTGGTTAACTTTTTTGCAAATTCTGTTAAATAAACTACAAGCTCTGAAATGAAATAAGTGTTATCCCTCATGCTGGGTCAAGTCCTATGTCACATTGGTCCGGGATATAAATCACAGGAGGGCGCGAGGGTTAGAGGTTGAAAGGAGAAGACTTGTCTGTTCCACATCACTGAGTTCTGTCATATACACTTAGTCCTGTACGTACAAACACAGAGTAACGGTGAGAACGAGAACACCACTATCTTCCTTATATAACAAAAAGAGTTGCATTGGAGGTAAACCCGGTTTCATAACTTAATTGAAACACACAGGAATAACCATTCAAAACTTAGGAATTTTAAAGTAAGCAGTCAAAGATAAATATGATGTAGAAATAGTCTTTGTGATATCGTTACATTAGATGTGTCACACGATGCAACTGTCATAACTTCATCGGGTACTAGAGATGGGGAGACCGGGGCAGGCACGGCCCCGGGGCATGTTCGCCTTTTCGCTGTAATTTTTGTTCGGGGCCATTTTAACTTAAATTGGTAACTCCTACAAGACAACATGACCTTACTCCCACACTGACTTTCAAATGGCGACAGTCCAACATGTTCTTTACAAACTGTGGAAGAAAACCCGTTTTTCATCTAGTTGTGTAAAATATTCGACTTCAGTTCACTAAGTTATTGACAAATATTGACAATGTTTAGGAATATGTTCTTAAGTGAGCATAAACCAACATGCCGAGAAGTATATGTAACCAACAAGTTATTTTAGTTCGAGGTCTGTGTAATTTCGCAGTATAGAAAAAAAAGCAGCCGTGGTTTGTGGGGTACGTTCGGTCATTACAGGCGGGGCACATTCGGCCGTGAGGACGGTCACAAAATTTTTAAGGTCCTCATCGAAACCAATTGTCTAAAGGTCATCCTCCTCAAAAGGATCTTCCTGAAGGTCCTTGAATAGTAGGCTCCTCTTCTCACCCACTTACGAAATCTTTTCGTAATAGAAAGTTAACTGAGTCCAGATAGTTATAAAATATGTTTTTGTAAAGAAATGTAGTATTTTTTCTGTTCCAAATATTGAACACTATGAGTAGCATCTTATCTCTCTTCAATTGTTGTAGGCTGAACATGTTCTGATTGTTCCCAAGGATGGCCGAACCTGCCCCTGAGGGAAACCGAACTTACCCCGATGCGGGGCATGTTCGGTTTTTCAACCCGTTGTCTTTAAAGCATAGTTATTGGCAAACTAGTTACGTTAGGCACTTTTGACAATTATTGCAATAAGGTTAAGATATGGTTCATTATATGTACAAACGTACACTAGTATATTGCGAAAAAACAACTAATTATCCTAGCTCCAGACAGCGTTTATCCACTCCGTCACGTCACTAACATAATCGCTGCCATCAGAAGCTTGCCGGGTGGAAAAGCTCCAACACCGCGCGTGCAACCAGCGAACGCTGTCGCGCACAAAAGTGCAAGCTCCAAACTCGTAGGATTCACATTGCAACTCCGAACAACGACTCAAGAAAGAGTTCCGCAAGCCAATTTTAAATTTATTTTTTGAAGTGTCCTTTGCATTATCAAAACATATGCTATTTGCCAACCAATTACCAATATCACCAATTATCATGTTTCAAACCAATTAACTAAACTTTTATCATATTCATACGCCTAACGTTTAAAGTAAACTCTCGAACCGATTCTTTAGTATGCAAACTAAGCATTTGGTTCGAGGTTATTCATGACGTCATTTCGATTGATACACGAAATCCGTGTAACAATGCCCCTGCCACTGACGGCAGGGCAACTACCGGAGAGACAATCGGGGGGAAGGCGCCCTGACTTGGAGGTTGCTAATTATCTACAGTTTAGTGTTAAGGGGACGTACCGGCCCCGGTCTCCCCTACTCGAGCCCGGGTCGGGTCGGGTCCAGCTGGACTCGAGTTCATTTTCTTGGACCCGAGGATCCGAGGACTCGAGAAGTGGAACTCACTGTTAATTATTTAAGTTATTTAGGTCTTCTGTCTGTAACGTGTTAAGACAGGTGATCAACATTCCCTTTCAAGACATTGATGTCAAAATATGCTATATATGACCATTTAGGAGTCGAAAAAAATGTTTATGATATCTAGACTAAATAACATTTACATGATTTCATGGGTAGAGATAGAATTATGGCTCCTCGGGCCCTAGTTGAATCTGACCTCTCGAGTCCATTTTTGGATCCGTTGAAACCCTATTTCAGATACAAACTTAAGGAAATTGTCGGGAGTTTGCAGATCAAACGGCAGAAGGCAGAAGCTTTTTTGCAATGGTCATCCGGTCGATTTTGAACTCTATTTAAGGTTTTAATGTTATACCAAATATGCAAGTAGGATCTTTTGCGTGTTTCAGTAACTGTTCATTTGGCTGTTTCACTCTCATTTTATTTCCCTCTCAGGATTAGTAGACCAACGTCAACATATCTGTGGGTTTCAATTGGAACTATTTCAACGAAGTCATGTTTCTAGAATTCTAGAAATGATATACAACGGTTAAAATATATAATCAATGGAAATATGTTCTATTCTAGACTCATGCAATTATCACAACTCACTCGATCAGATAAACATTATCCTCTTAAATATACGATATTCAGAAAAAAGAAAAATAAAGTTGTAAGAATGTCTTATTGCATACCCATTGGTCATTTATCTTTCAATAAGTTTACAACATACTTTTTAATTCAATCTTCGCATCTTCTATTCATATCATAAATAATATTTACATCGTAATACAAATATTTTACTTTATCTTCAATAACCAATAATTTATTCACTCATTCACTCAAACTGAACAATTGGTCTTTCCCCAAACAGATTAAAGTGCTGCTTAGTAAATATTTTTTCAATTTGCCTTTTAAGTAAATGATCTTTCATTTAAAGCTTCAAAAATCGATGGTGTTGAAAATACAACGGTAAAATATTCGCTTCTCATAATCTTGCTTCCAGATATCGTTTATTTTGAAGATAGATAAATGTTGAATTATTTCTGAACAATTTGATAACTGAACACATACATGTAGATTGCGCCGTTTTCCTTTTATACGTGCACCAGGTATGAAGAAAATAATAATTTATGAAAAAGATACATCTGATTAAGTACAGTAAGGGCATATTGTAGACAAAACCAACGCATTTATTGTCTCTTATTAAGGGTTTCCTTCATGTATTATGTTGTTTGTTTGTTGTCATGTCCTGCTCTTGTTTTTGGCTCTTGGGTTGTTTGTTGTAATAGCATGATGATTTATCATTTACGAAAGGACGTCACAGTTTCAAGAAAGAATTTGGTTAATTCAATCTCTTCTTAGTCATAAAACGTTTACGTAAATACATGTATGGTAAAATATATGATATGTCATGAGACTTTTTTTAATGTTATTATTTTAATCTTCCTATCCAGCAAAACAATATATCAAACACTGCATCATTTATTTTCTTTATATGTAAAAAGGGTCATATAAGCTCTTGAAGGATAAACTACATTATCGTATTTATTGAACATATTAACGGTCATCGCCAGATAGGGATGGCATAAGGATAAGGAGCTACTTCATTACATAAATGGGCTTGTTTCAACTGTTTTTTTCAAATATAAACAAAATAGTAATGACCAACTCCTAATCTATATTCAAACTCATTAAGCTGTCGTTCATTGTTCTCTAATAATAGATGCATATTAATGAATGGTACGAGGTATTGCTCATCAAATATAAGAAATGATTTGAAAACTTCTTTAACCCATTTTACTCTTTAACAACATGTAGACATGTATCATTAAAATGTCTTCCATTTAAACATCAAACTTTCCTTTAAACAGTACATACGTACGCGTCTTATACCAATTGACAATCTCCAAACTTCATTGTTTTACTTTTACCTTTTACCTCTCATCTTTCTTTCATGTTATATACACATACTACATTTGTCATATATACATGTATACTTTCCTTCATATAGGGTCATTGTATTGGTTAACAAATAAAAACCTGCTACATCATTTTCATATCATCCTTAATCTTTATTTTTATCGGTGTAATGTAGGCGAATAGTTCATTATCCCTTTTCTGTCACTGACGAATACATTTTAATCCATTAGTGTCAGTTTTATGCTGAAAGTCGTGCTGATAATGTTTATTAAGTTCAGTATTTGTCATAACCCTTGTTTATTACCTACTTTATAAGGCATATATAGTTGTCTCAGTTCAAAAGGTGTACATTTAATAAGAATCGAAGTTTATATGATGAAATTTGTACAAGTTCACACGGATATTTTAACTTTTAAACTTTGTCTCAAGCTCTCTTTCAGATACCCTTTCAGGCAGTTTTTGACAGAAGGGTTAACCCTTATAAAACTACTGGCAAGTATATTGATGTATTTCCCATTTCATGTCAAGATATAGTTTTCAGAATAAAAAATTTACTCAAACCAGTGTACACGGGTTTGAACTCCTTGTATTCTTCTTTAAACTGAAATCTACGATATACACTGTATTAAATTATACTATCATTTCTTGAAAAAATCCACATTTTCCTGAATTGTTTCAAAAGCTTTTAAATCGAGTTCTTACAAACACAAAGAATTGCTGTATATCTGTTTAATTTCTTATTACCTAACATGATAACATATGGTTCGCGTCAGCCCACGAATCGAATTGATTAAGATCTTATAAATGTTTTTTTTTTCTGATTCTTGATGAGGTCACATTCTATTTCACTGAGATGCCTAGTAAAACAAACGTAATTTGAATTTTATTAAGATTGACGATAGAAAGTCCTCGATTCTACATATACTAAATACATCAACATGTTTCGATAAATATTGTTTTCGTAAGGCGAGTTGGTAAGATGCTGGTGCGGTCTTTGCTTGCGGTATTGAGTCTGTTAGTTTGAATTAGAATTCCGATTGAATCGACCCATCCTGTCTCAGGGTACGAACGTTACGCTAACTCCACTAATATGTATCCTGGGCTCAGAAGCTAGATTCGCTCGCGCGGCCCGACTTGGGATATAGCCAAACATATCATTTCTCGTTGAAATTTTATCGAGAAGGTGGCGAGAAAATGATTTTATTGGCTATAGCCTTAGTCGGGCCGCGCGAGCGAATCTAGTTTCTGAGCCCAGGGTACAGATTAGTGGAGTTAGCGTAACGTTCGTTCCCTGAGACAGGATGGAATCGACCCGCAAATGTACAGGAATTTATACTATTGAATATAATCTGTTATTCAGACCCTAAAGCAAAAACAATTAAAGGAGCCTTTTTAAGTCAAGAAAACATTGGCAAGTCTCGATGCCTCAGCCTTAGATTAAGTATTGTTCAGGGCTCCTTTTTATTTCTTTATAAAATTAAAAATCAAAATAATAGAATTGGTAAAGAACCCTTTTTTTTTCAGGGACTAAATGTTAGTCTACATTGAACAAAGTCTGACCCTAATCAAAACAGTTAATTTGTATCACCATCTAAATGACATGAATCTCTAATTTGTTAATTAAATCCAAAATATATCAAGCAAAGTCTTTGTATTTGACATTTATTAAATTAATATCTGAATATAATAGTTTACTGGCTATTATTCCCAATCAAAAGAAATAAATATTTACACTCGAAAATAAGCCAAGTGGCAATCTGTGTGTAAACCTGGCGTTCACTGTGGTAAAACCTCGTATCTTAAAATTCACATCATACCTCCACAGGTTATAATTCTATATATAGGCTATATCAACGACAATTGCAATTTAGTATATGTTGCAACACAAGCTCATTACTTACTATCCATACATACAAATGGACCATTATGAGCTAACAACATGTATCTGGACAGTCCAATTACTGCATGACAAATTGAAACCAATTCTCCTGACAGAGTCATTTATTTAAAGATCAGTGAAGCCCTTAGCTCAAGCCGTGTTAATTCAACATGGACAGTGCAACAATGGCTGTCTCTCAGAGCCCATGCAACAGTGCAACAATGGTCGTTTCACAGAGCCTATACAATTTGTCACTGTTACCACGCGTTCAGTCATTTGTCACAACATGGGACATGCAGTTAACTGATTAGTTATCTTGTCCTACACAAATGGCAGCATTTCACTCACCATCTGACCCAGCCCGGTGTTAAGTACAAGGAAATCTTCACATAGTCTGTTTCTGCGTCAGCTGACTGCTTGTTTGTCACTTTATGTTTATATCTGCAAACTGGCAGAGCTCCTGTGATGTTTCCAAACATACATTTTATGTAACGGTTTATAGTACTCCAGGATTGAGAACAGCAAGACAATCTTAAAAAACTAATACTTGCATAAATATTATGTAACGGTTAATAGTACTCCATGAATGAGAACAAAATATATTCTTAAAAACTAATACTTGCATAAATCTTATGTAACGGTTGATAGTACTCCAAGAATGAGAACAGTTATATTCTTAAAAACTATTACTTGCATAAATCTTATGTAACGGTTAATAGTACTCAAAGAATGAGAACAGAATATATTCCTTTGAAAAATTAATAATTGCAAATAATGTTTTAGTGAAACATTTAAATAATAATTTGGTGATTGGTGTTATTTTGTTTCAGACGTATTATTTATAGCGCTATATTTCATCATGCCATCTAATAAATTTCCCATCGATTTAAATAAGCTTTGCTTGTTTTCCAATCCGAATACTCTTGGAGATATATCAGTTTCTTGTATTCTGTTCATATGTATGTTACTTCCAAATGTTCTTTAACGCCACAAGACGTCAATACAGCATTTTATTAGATTTTCTAAGAATATTAACTTGAAATTTAGAAATAGTAGTATTGTGTATTGTTTACCTAAATAGTGGTATATATGCTACATTGTGGGTTTAAAGTAAAAAAAGGTTGAAATTAAAACTCGAAAAACTTCATAAGAAAACGGACCTGCAGTTCTTTAAGGGAGCACGTTGGAAACTGATTTACTTTCTACATCGAATGTTTTGACCAATTGCATAATCCGTCCACGATTAACATAATGTTGGTAAAACGTATTTCAAAAATACTGAAGAATAGGCAAACATTAAGATGACGTCATAAATAGCATTTGTTTGTTTGTGGTCGAATGAGTCGCTTGACACCATATAAATCTTTTTTTAGTTTTAGTGCCAATGCTTGCTTATTGTAGAAAGTATTGTCATTAACATAAAAATATGGAAACATGTCAATTGGAATCACTTATATCTCTTAATCTACCTTTATGTCGCATGTTTTCATTTCTTGAATTGAACACGCGTTACATAAGGACATTATTTGATCCCTTTTTATGATTAAAAATATAAACTTATGCAAGACCGTTTTTATACGACCAATGTTCAAGTATTTTTTCGCGACATCTGTAATTAATAAAACATGTCACATATATGTATCTTTGTCCCAACAATGCATTAGTATAGTTAACTATGTATCTTTTAATGGCGTCACAAAACCTTATCTAATATGTAATATAAGTTAACAAATCAAATGCGAGGTATTGTCTCTCTTTAAAACTATGATAACGGTTATTCATATAGTTGTATGACATTAGACATTATTTTTAAGTGCAACATTTTCTCACAATATTTCTCTTATAAGTCTTATGTCTATATATGACCATTTTGAGTGTTATGTACATTTATGTGAAAAACAACAAACGTCATCTCATCTTCCTCAAAGTTTTTTTTTCAAAAAAATTAATTACAATTCTGTCCACTAAATAATTCACTAATTATGCGTTGAACATGATTAATTTGCGTCTGTCACGAGGAGTAAGACGCGTCTTACACAAGAAGTAATATTCATCAGACTCGCATATGACATTCGCTGTTCTGGGATTAACGGGATGATAGAATGCATTCTTTCTACATCACATCATAGAACAATAGAAGTTCGTAGCTCGAGAAGACAGTTGCATAAGGAAGTGATACAGTAATATGCCTCTTAGACAATTTGTCATGTCGCTTTCTGAGCTTTATGCATAGGACATTGTGATAAAGATGATAAAATATTCGCAAGTAAACATTATATAACATCGTGTGCAGTTGCCATGGTAACCGTCATTGTCGGTACCCTGATAGTGATTTTTTATTTATGTTTAAGCTTAGCAACTGATAAAAAGATGATAAGTAACTGATGGTTACTCAGAACATGTGAGAACGTGATCCTTCGTTTGGTTTTAAAACAAAAATGAAAAATGTAACTTTAGTAACTATGTACTCAGCATTATGTCACGTTAAAGTTAAACTCAGGATCAAAGGTTTTTCGAAAAACATTTACAAAAGAAAAGAAGGCAACATTGTTATTATAGATGAATCCTGAGTCTTAAAAGACGACGACTTATCATAAAAGATTACAATTTTCAGTTCTCTGTTATCCATTGATTTCATTGAATTGGAGGTCTGTAAAGAGCGATGACCGATAACAGCATAATTTGTGACTGCCACGCCAAATCAATTAAAAAAACAGTTTAACATTTAGAGCGTTTGGATTTTCTAGAACAGAAAACGAGCACAAGCAATTAGAAATACATAAAATGACAATAAAGAATATTATGTCTCAGTTTTTTTAAATTCTTTTCCTCAAGAACATAAGTTCATGAACTTGATAAAAAAATGAACGATACATGTCTGTAATTTCCTTATATTTAGAAACTTTAAATTAAAAAAACTCTACTACACCACTACACCATGCCATTCTAATCCCGTCCCCATATATATCACAATCTAAAGAAACACAAGCGAAATGTCTTCCATCACACTTACGAATATGTTGCAGCGTATATCCAAGGTTGCCATAACTCAAGTCTCATCTAGACATTTTCCCTCTGTATATTTTGACGAAAGGACAGTGGGTTTCATACTGTTATAATACAATGCCCTTTGGTAAAACATCACTACGTTACCTTGAAATGACGTCATAAATTTTGTCATGATGAACCGTTTCTAGTTATAGGACCGGTCGCCTAATTCTTAAGCTTGGAAGGAAGTTTTATCGTTTATTCTCAGTTCAACGACTTAGATATAAAATTAAATCTTAACCCACATGATTTAACGTTTACGACACAAGTGCCCCTTACTATAATGCCTCGCTGTGTCTCGGTGTATACTATCTTTATCACGGGAACTCACCGTCTGTCATATATACTTATTTTTATATTGAATGCATGAACTGATAATTTAAAATTACGAAAAATTGAAAGAATGATATTTTACATCAATTTGAGAAGAGCTTCTTTAAAAAATGTAGTCTTTACCATTTTGTTCATCCCACATTGCCGTAGAAAATATTGCAATTATATGGTCTCTGTGTTGAATTATATACGTCTAGAATGTTGACGAACTTAAACAAAGATTATATATTTCATAAATGTGTTACAAAAACAATATCAAAATCGTCGTGTTTCATATTTTAATGATTTCAAATTTGTTCTTAAACAGCAATCACATTTAACATATTAAACCTTAACCAGTCGCATGACATTCACATTTCAAAGGTCTACCGACTACAATTAAGCTATGTCTTAGTGTAACCGACTTTAAACCTATAGTTTATCCCTAAGTTCCTGGAATAACTGACCAAGGACTTGTAAGGGTCGGAGTCGAGCGCAAGAGATCAGGGGTTAATGAGGGGCATAGCGACACCTGTCGGAATGTAGAGCGTTTAAGAAGCGAGCGTCCTCCAACAAATAACGGCGCAAGACAGGGATAATTTGTGTTGACATGCGACCGCGTTTGTTGAACACTTACACCTTCTGCGGCCGACGCCAGTTGACGGCTTATCTTCGCTACCTGTAGCAGTCGGTTGGTCGTCTTCCTGGCCTGTCCAACACTGCTGAAAGGGAGATACTGTGGCGCAGGTCCGGCCCGGATTTTCAACTCCTCTCAGTATTGTCCGGATTTTAACCAAGTGTCGTCTGCTACCAGCAAATTTTCACTGACAGGACACGGTTGTAGCGGGACGGTTCTTATGAAAACAGTTTCAAGGATTTGGTGAATTATTTTGATAAGTTAGACTTATGACTTTTGGATGTAGCTGGAAACGAATGTTTGCCTGACGTTTCATTATTATTCTTTCATCGCCATGTTGCGCGTCCTGCAATGTGCAATACTAGCCAGCTTTGTAACGACCAACTTCGGACAGAGTGAGTACATCCTATTTATCAATATCCAAATGTTTGTATGCATGAAACGAGAATTGGACATTGTCAGTGTTGACATTTTTTAAAAGATGTACATTTCTTCAATCTCAGGTTTGAATTGTTGTTATTTATATTTCCTAAAAGTTTTTTCATACCCTTGAAACTCCTTGATACATCATTTTGGCGTAAGTTTAGTATTTGCAAAACAAATGAATTTTTAAAACTTCTGTTTAATTTTAATTGGATTTGTTATTTTGCCGTCCATAAATATATACTTATATTCCGAAAATTAATTTTCGATTCACTTATAAATATTGTGCTCAAAACAAATCTACAAATTATTTACCTAATTATTACCACCCTTGTAAAATTAGCTTCGAAATTAACTCAGAATGTGGCAACTTTAACTAAAACATTGAAACCTATTCTGAGTAAAACGGATGTCACATCCAGCCGTGTGGGATGACTGCTCATTTTCCTTAATGTCAAGTGTAAATGTTAACCGCTTGGTATGAAAAAACACGGCACGCAAATCCATCAGTACGGAGCAAACTCTTTTAAGTAATCATTCAGTCGGGGTAAGTTGTTACATTATTACTTGTTTAGATTTTTTTTTGCATTTAGTTTTCAAGATTTAAGAAACATTGAAATAGATCACGGTATCTTTACATAACAAATTTCCTATATTCTGACCTATTCAAAGACTCGAATCTTAAACATGAAGAAACCCAGATGATGAAAAAAAAAACGGATTTTAGTAGTATTTCATTAAAATGTTCCAACGTTTATTTCAAATATATTCCTGGTATTGCCATTTTATCATCATAAGTCGCTTTGTATCATTTGTGCATTCGTTGTGCATTTCTCTTAAAGTTTTTCATTTTTGATGACTTATTTAACATCAGTCTCAGTTACTTTCCCTTAAGATAAGTCCATCGATTGATAACAAAGTCAAAATATGTATCTATCAGACGCTAATGTACTGCATAATGATTATCAGGTTTTAACAACAATATCTTCCAATAAGTGAAATCTAACAGTTCATTGCAAAGAACCCCTTGTTCTTGTTCTTGGTAAAGACATGTTGTTCGTACCGCGATTAGTATAGGTTTCCAAAAGAACCCTAATCAAATCGTTAAGTGAAACGTAGAACTAGAATGATAGTAAGATTCCTTTAATAAATAATTGCGAAGGCAGGATAAGGATTCACGAAGATAGAAGTAAACGTTGATATTTGCACAGTCGAGTCTATTAGCGGCTACGGAGGTTAACATTCCCCCCACTCGTTTCCTCTCCGATTGAGGTGCAAGACGCTAATTATAGAGAGGCACGTCCTCGTGTGTCCAAATTCACGTTGTCTGGTCTTCCTCTTCCTGGCCCCGGTATCACGAACAAAGTTAGCTCAAATATTATCTCAGCATATTCAGAAACATCCCTTTCAAAGTCAATGTTGAATCATACAGTTATGACAGGGTTTTGCAAAAAGTAGGCCAGAGGTTTCGAGATCAACTATAAATGTGCAGGTTTTGCAAAATGAGCTTCATATATTATTTTCATGGACCCGTCCCTGCCATTCATTTTCTTTTCAAGATCGTCGAACTTGACGTTCTTTAAATTATCTGAAAGTATCCTTACATAACAAAGGCCACTTTGACCTACTTATTCTGCACATGCTAACCAAGACAAGGCCTGTCATAAAAGAACTAAATCCTGACAAAAACCAAAAATAATATTAATATCATATATGAATATATATATTAAATGATATTATTTTGTATTAAAATTGAAGAAATTTTCAAATGATACCGAGAAGGTTTATAGCCAAAATAATGTTATAATAGTATTATACATGTACTGTTTTATGAAGGCAATTAGGTATTTGCTAAATTACCTTATGACATTAAAAACCATTACCTGGGGGTCTATATTTACCTCTAATCTGATGTACAGTGCTAATTGTAAAATAGCTTAAGCATTGTATGTAAGGCCATTTACACCAACATGAATAACCACATGTTTATGCTAGTCACTTAACAGTTTAACGCTTACATCGCAGTGTGGTATCGAATACAAATCAGCAAAAAAGGAATTAGGAATACTTGTTAATCAGTTACATTCTGAGCTGTGGTTATATTCGTTATGTAGAATATTCATTCCTTCTCTAAGGCAATTGACGGTTTAAAACTTTGATTAGCCAGCACAGTTCAACAGTAAAGATTGATCTATAACTGTAATTCCTTTTTTTTTAAAAACATTTCATCGATAAGATTCCAATGTGTCACAACTAAAAGTAAAACCTTTAATGAGAAAACAAATCTCAAATGATTAGCGAATTAACATTGCAATCTTATTGACGTAAACCTTTCGTACCACGGGCGACCTTCTGGATAGAACATTGACCGTGATTTTAATGTTCACACACTTTTTAGCTTGGGATGACAGGCTCCTTTATCCCCAAGGAGGATAAGAGTAACATGTGCAGCCTGAGTTCAGTATACAGTACAGGTGACAGACGAAATGATATATGGTCTAAACGCAAAGTAGCCTTCCTATGCATGTGACCCTGACGGTTTAAGCAGTGCAGCGGAAATGTTGTCTCAGCATCAATTACAGAGAACAAGTGTCACTAAAATATTTTACAAGAAAAAATGAAAGGCTATCACCATGTTCCCATAGAACGTGTCTTGTTTTCAAGACTAAAGCTTACAGGTATTTCGGTCCCAATGAACATCTGTCCTGAATAATCCATTGAAGATTGAGTCGAGACACTCATAGGACATCTGGGATTAGAACATCACCTCTGTCCTTCGCTGCCCTCGAGTTTTTGTATTAGGTTGCTTATAAGTGCAAGTAGCTTTAGTTACATATCCCTTGTACGGTTATGTTATACATGTACCAACAATTAACTCAGAAACCCTGTGAAAAAGACGGATTTCGGAAAACAAGGTCACACATGTACATGTGTAAACATAACGCCTCAATATCACTTTTTAAATGGTATGTTTTTTTTCTTATATTGAGATGTTAAACCTGTCAGATTACGGTAAACGGGGCACAAGAGTCTTCGGAAACATCCCCGTTATGTCCGAGTTACGTTCGTACCATTATATAACCATGATGCAATGTTCGTATGCAAACGTTAGTTGACATGGTCATGAACTCGCCTTTGTCAAATCGAAAGTCATGTTTTACTTATTTATCTGATATAATGTTGCTATGAATGCAAGAACCATTTTGTAAAATTCGTAATTACTATAAGCATGCTTCATTCACGTGCCATCACCCTAAATCGATTATTTCTTATATGTCTTTTAAAGTTGTATGTTGAGAACCAAAAGGTTAGATAAAACCAAAGGATACACTTTATGTCATCATGAGTTTGACATAAACAATCGGACCAAAACAATAAACATATGGCAGTTTCCTTTGAAGAACATGTTCAATATCGCGAGATATCCTAGTGTTTGATACACATGTAATCATCTATTTAATATGTCATTTACAACTGAAAATTTCTTAAAACAAGATGGATTTCCATCAAGGGCCAAAGTCATTCTATGGCCGTTAATGCTGTTAAATACGACAAGTTTATCTGGGTGCTGATATTAATTAAGCCATGAGTAAAATATGTTAACATAAAGCATCCCTAATGGAAATGAACCCAGGACAAGTGAGTCATGACATCCGTAAATGTGACTGTTGACAAATGCCCTGCTACTGTTCGACCCCTTTGCCCCCTTGTTGACTATCGTGACCCATTGTCGCGTGCGAAATCATCACCACTAGGTTATTTGTCTTGTAATAGTAACTTGTTATAGAATTGTTGATTAAACAACAACCCGATATTGGATATATATCGTAAGTTGTAAATAAAATTACCTAAAATTTAACTATTTGATGCAACAAGACTAAACAAAACTGCACAGACTTTTGTTTCTTTGATATAATTCATTTTAGAGTAGCGTTGTCTTTACTTGGTTGTCTCTATCCATTCTGTATGGCTTTGAATCAAACTGTTTCTTATGACTTACTATTGTTCCTTCTATATCGGTAATTGAAAGGTTTAGTAGTCTTTATGGTTTTAAATGAATAGACAGAAAGATGGAAGGCATATATGTTTCAATTGACTGTAACTTCTTGGGTCTGTTCTAAAACACTAATACGTTACGTTGCGTTACCACATTGTTTCCTTGTTTCTGAAGTCTATACACTTATGTGTTGTGCGTTCCGATTCTTAACTATAACTGCTCACAAAATAATAGGATGTTGAACATGTTTCATGACGGTTGCCTTATATCCTGAAAAGTCCAAAAATGAATCAATGGTTATGACCATGACTGCTTTTACCAAAGTAAACATATATCAAGCAGCAGGCTGCCAACTCCGCAAAACAATGATATGACTGCCTTTAACGAAAACCAGCCCAGAGAAGAATGGGATGTCTAAAGGTTAACATGTATCAAGCTGCAGGCTGCCGACCCCGCCAGAACTGACATGGAGTCGGAGGGCCACCTACACGGGATACCGCCGCCATCCACGTGTCCGGGGTTCGACTCCATGTTTAACAGTATCCGCCGGGCGGCCGGTAACGCCGTGACAGGGAGACCTCAACGTAGTACGATGTATTTACACAGGCGCGTCACAGATTCCTTCTTGTGGCGTGCGTGAGAAGCAGCGGCCTGTGCTATATCAGAGTTAATTTTTTCTTTAAGATTTGGAAGTTTCGTACCTGTGTAGAGAGAGAAAGTCAAGTATATTTAGCCATGAGACATGCTTTGGTCCCAGTCGGCGCAAATCTGAGGGAGCTACGAACCGTCACGTCCATTGCATCACGATTAGGACTGGTAAACTTTCACCTACACATCATCTTAATTGCGGTCAATAGGCTTTCTTATTCCCTTCCGTTGTGCTCGCCTTCACTGTTCTTCCGTTGGAGTTTTCAATATGTCTAGACATGTGTCGGACACAATACACATTGATGCATTACTTAAACTGTATCATGATCTTTGGAAAAGGACGGTAGTAAGAATAAGGATTAATGTGTCTGGTGATGGTGTCATCTTCAATGCTTTTGGCATCAGTTCATTTTGATAGATGTTTCCGAAAAATTTATTAAATTCAGTCATTGCCAGATTGTCAAGTCAAATGGTATTGTTTAATCTTATGTCATTACATTTAATAATGGCAAAATAGTTAAAAGCAAGTACAATACAAACGTAATATTAACTTATAGTAGCTCAGTAGCCCTGAGAAGAAATCATGGTCAGTGCAAATGATGTTCAATAGCAAGTGCGACATGTTTTGATTGTTTTGTATCATCTTTTGTCAAGAGATTGTCAGGAACAAGCCTACAATACAAGCATTATGTTCAATGACAGATTCAATAAAAACATTCATGTTCACTACAAACGCCGTATTGTTGTAAAGACATACAAGTGCGAAATAAACGCGCCATGTCAAAACACTTGACATGTTGAATGACCTGTTCGAAACAACCTTATTTTATTCAAAGCTAGCTTACAATATGTATTATGACGATGACGGTATGTTCAAGGGCAATATATTATTCATAACATTTACTTTAAGTTGGTATTGAAATTGAATAAGAAAGTGTATTACGATGTAACACTTGTTTATGGTTGACAACTTCCTGTTTCATTTTCTCACAATGTTTCTTGTCTACTGTCGCTGGTTGAATAATGCTGAATTAACCTCCCAAACTTCCACATGCCTCTACTATTACCTTTGGTATGTTCAATCAGGTTTCTGAATTTCTTATTTGTCTCCGATATCTATTTTTAAATGTATGTTATGTTAGTATAGGTCTTGTTCTCGAAATTCTCATACTACTTCAGTTTCACTACTAGCATCTCTGAACGTTCATGAAATCAAAAGTCAAGCAGATGCTTTCCCACTTATCCCTTTCCCAACATTGTAAACCCGCTTCAAGTTGTTTCACACCTAAATGATACCGGATGATTACACAGGGATGTGTTGTTTGCCACACAGAGTAATATTCAACATCATTTAGTACATTAACACATTCAAATGAACAGGTGCTCGCATACATGTAGCTCCGTGCATCAACATGGGATATCAGGGTACATTTCATAACATTTATTCACGTCATTGGTAGCAGAAACACTGTATGACATTTACTTAGCTGGGTGTTCTGACCAAGCAATACAAGGAAGTATACGCTAATCAATGCCACTGTTAATCCCGAGTCTTCGTGTAAATTTGTGTTGTGATTTTCACGCACCCTGCTGAAGTCCGCTTAAATCCTATTGCTCAAATTCAAACAAAATAAATCCTGTAAATTAGGTTAGACTGTTTGCCCGTAGCTTAGGGATTTTCAGATACGTTGTTGTCTCCTAGATTCTACCCTCCGCATTATTCATCTCAGTCTTCGTTTACATGACGTTTGAAGGCGTTGCTGCTAATATCATGTGACCTTACAGCGATCACGTGACAGACCCTTGGGTCGCAGGTGCTTTCTTTCTGTATATTAGAGCACTAACGTCAACACTGGAACTCTTCTGTGAAGAATATGACGGCTCCTTGTCAAATATCCATGCATTTCTTGACACACTGAGATTTGCTCTCATGAATATTTGACAGGATGCTTTATGTGTTCTTGAATGTTGAAGATATACAGCGACCTTAGTTGAAATTTTGCTGAAATCATTTATTCCATTCAAAGGCATTAACTGGAATGATTGATAACCTTCAAAACTTTGGTAACATATTTAAGAAGAATTCATTTAACATTTAGAACTACGGAATAAAAAAACCATTATTTTGAAATCACCATGTACTCATAAAGTATTGGAATGCACTGTATGCTGTATTGAAATGTGTTAATTCAATAATATGCGTGTAGAGGCTGACTTTAAAACTTTTAGAAATATCAAACGCTTAAAAAAACAAAATCAAATTTATCTTCTTTATTTTATAGAAACAAATACGACTCGAATGAATCTGAAGATCAAATTATAACTACATCATACATAGAAAATCTTATGTTTACAGACGTTACAGAGCATAGCTTTTCTGTTTTCTTTTTCCATCTGTAGCTCGGCTCTTAATTGAACAAGGCGTTACTCGACTTAACTCGTCTCTAACTGGTTCCCGTATATCAAGTTGACGCGCGTACTGAAATGCATCTGATGAAAGTACCATGTGTTGTCTGTCGTCATCGACGTCTTTGATATCAGGTAGCTCGTAATCATTTGCATCCAGGTAAAGACATAGAGCAGTGTTTTACGCATCTCGTGACGACTCCCTCTTCGCTGAATGTTTAATTAATTACCCAGTAAGGTGTAAGCCTAGGGGCATACCTTGATGTATTTTGGCCTGAACATCTACTATAACCATACACCAATCTTAATTTTGGAATGAGTCAGGCGCACGTGCACGTTGATTCAACAGGGACAGTGCTTCTTGATTTATATGAGGAGAAATATGTGGGCGTCCCTTGTGATTGCTTGGAAAATGTAACTCCTTTATTTTATTGCGTAATATGTTAATGTATATTTTGAAATATTTTCTATGTATGGACGACAAATTGTTTGAGGTTTTCAAAACTATTTAGTGTTAATTCGTATCTAGGTATAACATGATTCATAACACGTCTAATTGCATGGATGCAGAGATAGATATATTAAAGTGTTCTTATCTAATGGTAAAATGATTGCTGTTTTCATAATATTTTTTCTTAAATTGTCGTTATAAAGCAACACGTTACTTGAAACAATTACGTGTAGTTAGCCATTAATCACTTCATGTCTAGATGAATTACGCGTAATGATTTAAAAAGAGTGTCTGTTACGTCATTGGTATATCGGTGATTCATTAGCTGTATAAAACCTTAATGTACTTGAAAACTAGTATTGGACCGAATGCCCTCTATCTGTCACCATTCCTTCCGTTGTTCATTGTTTACCGCGATGATACATCGGTTAGCACATCCAAGCATTCGAAATTATTCAACATGCTTGAGTTATATCATGTTCAGGAGAACTCATTTCTTATTTAAAGATTAAAGGAGATTTGAGCACATTCTATGATAATTCTATATACATTGTACATATAATTGTTTCAAAATAAAGATCTGGAGTTTGATTGAGATTATGAACGTGAACGCAAAGAAGAGGATAAGATGACTTAGATGAAATCGACGATGTCGTCATGGTGTTCCTAAACTTGTTCGATGATCTCCAAACACTAATTATAATATGTGTCATTTAAATTATTCTAAACAGGTAGAGAACAACATTAATATTATGCTTTGTATCTGGTAATCTGGTTGACATATAACGTAGGGTATACCTTTTAATATGAGGTTAAGAGCGACGATTACAAATACAATTTATATAATTATCTGAAGAAAATGCATAATGCGAAAGACAATCACAATGTCTAATAGCTTGTTGGGAAATGTGATGAATGAGTAGCTTATAAAGTCCTCGCATTTTTCATACTCAAAAAGTAGTTTTTTAGGAATTTAGTTCTTCTAAAGTTCTTAACCCATAAAGGCCCATAAATCTACTTCAGCAATGACATTGTGATGTAGAATGTTGAACGTATAGCTCCTTTACGGACAAAAATACCCCAAAAAATATGATGGATTGAGGATATAAGATTTCAGGAAAGGGATATGTTATAAAGAGTTAAAGCAAGCCAGCACCGAAGTTTTTCTAAAAAAATATGAAAAATGTGAGAAGAGAACAAAGAAGACAGAAAGCGAGGCGTCTCCATCTCCTTGTATCTGTCCACTACACAGAACTCTATTGTTTTACATAGCTTGACATGGGCGGAGTTGTTATAAGAGTAATAATGTGTATACATCAGCTACCTGAATTAACATGCTTTGTCATTTCCTTGCATGTTTCGTCAGTTTTATGTGTTGTTGTAGAAGTTTGGATTCTGAAGTTTTCAAATGATTTACGTATCTGTTATTGCATTTATCATTTCAGAAAGGTCCCGAAACCATTTTCACGTATTGCTATACCATGGTACTTTACCTATTTATCATTGTATTACACTTATAAGATGTAACATATAAAGTCGAATCAACATTGAATCGAAATAAAACATGCATGCTAATATGTAGTTGTATTACTGAAATAACTGTAAGTTCTTGGCTATTATATGTGTATCGTTTTTCATTCAGTCTTGTCATTGCATTAATGATACGATAATGTTAAATCGTTAACTATTATTGCATCACAAGTTAACCCGTATGTTGCATACAAAGTTTTAGCGGCGACATATTTTTATTCATTTTGGAATGACACGTACGGTTAAGGTAAGCTATTATTCTACATATCTATACTATCGTATACCTTAGTGTAACTGATCAAAAAGATAGTGTCATAAATCATAAATTTCTTCAGTAAAATGTTTTTCATTTGTCAAATAGAGTGATGGTATGTAAGGGTTTGACCCATAAGATCCCGAAAATCGTCACTCACTGGCGCCGCCATAAGGCACATATTTCAGTTCAAACTTCTTTCCATAAAGAATTCGTTGACTTAACCTAGATAGTTTTCTTCAAGTCTTATTAATTTAGAAGCAAAACGACAGCCAATTATAGTATATATGGATCAGGAACGGCTAAAACAATGGTTTGAAGTTGTACACAGTTCACCCTGTTTGAATTTAATATCGTGCTAACGTCTTTTAATTTCCATTTCTGACAGAATGACATAAATGATCTCTCATAATTATATAACCTTTGTCTCATTGTTGAAATAATGTTCACAAACCGAGTCGAGTCGTGTTTGAGACGAAAAAGATTTTGTTGAGATCATTCCAAAGGCTGAGTAACCTCAGCCATGTCTTGATTGCCAATGTATTCGGTTTTCGTTACGATGTTTACTGCGGCAATTCGAATTTCAGTATGCCATACACGCTAATCTATTGAAACATTTCATGAAGGTGGTCTTTAGCCTCAAAATGTATGCTTACTTTACTGTAATGCTCACATTACAACAGACAATTTATTACTATCTTTACATGTATGTGCTGTATAATTGAATACTATTGAAACATTAAAATACATTTGAACTTAACTTACATTAGGCAATGTCTCAATGAGACAATTTGAGTTTAGTCCAATTCTACTGGAACACACATGCATGTCTAATTTGCTAATATAGTCAAGGGTATTTACCACGCCAAATTACTACGCTACACATATAGAGTGTTACATAAAGTCAAAAGAACCTGCAGCAAGGGCTTGGAGTGTGACTGGTGAAAGTGTAGACAAGCTGCCATATTGGCTGGGTAAACAGTCGGTGAATACTTGCCCATACTCCATCTGTCGGACAGGGATACCTGATCCGACTGGGAAATAAGCGCCAAAGCGTCATAGCGTCAAAATGAGACATCACTTTGTCATTTGGTGAAAAATGACCGCGTTCCAGTAATACTTCGGTCGTTGTTTCGACATAAACTGCGTACTGCTTTTAGCCTCTGACTATAATTATGAATGATAAAACTTATCATTCATTTATGCAAGAAGTTTGGTTGTCAAGCAATAAATTCTGGAGAGGAATGGTTCTTTTAGTGTTTGATAATATTTTCTAACGCCACATACATGTACATTCCAAATACCTTCTTTATTGAGCTTAGAGTTTCTTTATATCAACATTCTTGTATTCACTTTGGTACCTCATATCACTTGATCCCTATTATATTAATCACACCAAACGGTGCGTAGGCCTGAACTACAATGCGGTAAATCAGAAAAGACAAAACGTTACAATGCAATTGTCCCGTTTGAAATAGTACCTGGCTCAGACAGTTATATGTATTCCAGATCCCTATATCAATTATGAGTAGCAGTACTTAACCCAAACCACTTGGTGTCATTTGAATACATAGGCTAGTTCACATAGTTCACTTCTTTGTCGTATGTAAGTGAAGCATTTTCTTGTTGGATAGTTTACAAATGTGATTGGCAATTCAGTTCATGGACTGATTTATTGCCCGATAAGAAAAGACATTGAGTGACGTATACTGCCGGAAGAACTCCACCGTAACTGCTTAGTTATAAAAAGTACAAATGTTATACTATAGAAGTCTTCATGGTCGATTTGTTCAACAAGCCGATCTGTCATTTGTATTTCACTTTCCTTTTCGCATATGGTTTTGCATTCTCTCCCCACAGAGACAACTCAGTCATACCTGAATTAGCCTCTGTTCTATTACGCCTAGATCCTGGGGTTCCGGCAGATTGCCCTGGCGGCAAAAAAATGTAACTTAAAATATCTCCCTTATTTGCAGCCAATGAAAACACCTTTTGGATATCCATCACATGGGGAGTTTTTAACGGTCGTTTAGTGGCATTGAAAATATTATGTCTTCATGTTTATTTTTCATTAACAGTGTGAGAGGGAAACAATTTGAAAATCAGATATGGATAGGGTTTTTCATTAGATAGAAACTGTTTTATAATTGTGTAAGTTATCGTTTGTTTTATGATAGATTATACTTTACTAATCAACCAAATAAAAACTAATCAAAAGGTTAAAAGCGTAGTTTGTAATAGGAAGAACTACCTCCCCTGGATGTTTATTTTTAACGAACGCTTTGACAAACCACACGGAGATGGCCGAGGTTTTGCGAATGACCACCTTTGAAACGGCGTCGCTGATTGCACAACTAACTTCGATTGCCTCCGATCAGATTTCTACTTTTCTATCCCATGTATTAGCGGTAATAGAACAGAGGCTAATTCAGGTATAACTGAGTTGCCTCTGTGGGGGAGAGAATTATGGTTTTGTTAAAATGTCAAATAAAATTTACTTTTTACTTTGGAATATATGAATGTTTGATTAAGATATTTTGAAGTACGCCAAAGGTCATTACTCAAATATGTTAATTTGGTAATTATAACAGCATTTGAAAGCCACTCGTAATGGGGCAGATTGATCTGTCGAGAAACCAGTGAATGCGTAATATTGTCTTAACTTATTTCGCATACCTGTACCATCTTAATGAGGAAATTTTGTATCGCTGTTTAATTAGTTATTATTCTCAAAGTATGTGTATATTAACGTTTTATTGTTTTTTTATTTGAAAGCCTATCAGATACACTGGTTTACCTTGTTGTTTTAAAATTATTATTATTATTATTAAAATGATAATGTCCTTAGTTGCAATTTCAACCGTTGAACCAGACATCTTGTGAAAAAAGTCTATAGAATCATTGTTTGTCTAAAACTAGGCGCGATTGAATATAACAAATCAATAGATCTAAGTTAAACACGCTCCTGAGTAATAGTTGATAAAATGTCTGGTAAGACTGTATGTTTGATGGGAGATTTGGCGAAATGATTGATGGAACGTATAATAAAATAATGTCTAAATAAATAATAAAATATTCACTTGAAAACAATGATGGGTTGTTTGAAAATGATTGATGGAAGGTTTTATCAAATGATTTATCTTTTCCTTGATATATTGCTGGACTAAACCATGGACAGAGATGTTGATGAATCATTTCATTGAATACTAAAAAATATTTTAATTAAAAAAAAAAAAAATTAAGAAACTGATCAAATGTTCATATTGTGATAAATGATATGGTTGCTTTAATGTTTGACCTATGATGTTATGAAATAATTGATGATTTAAGGATAATATTAAATTGTTTATGATCATATTGACAAGTTTAATGGCATTAATGATTCAATATCTGGTATGTGATCACTGAAATTATTAAAGAATTTTGTTTAATGAAGTAATCGATATGTAATTGATGAGTTAATTGAGAAAATAATTATTGGTATACTTGATGAAGTTATTGATGAAATACAATGTATTTGATGAAGTAATATATGAAAAAACTGTTTTCATTCATAATTGTAATATTTGAAGAAAACATCAGTGTACTAAGGGATAATTTAATCGCAAAACATCAACAAAATGGTTGATAGGGTATTTGGAATATGATGAAAACTTGAAAACTGAAAACAGTGTAATTATTCAGAACGTTTAAATTATATGACAGTATTGACAATGTTGTTATTCTTCTAGCGTGTTTCCCGTGTAACGAGGGCGAGTTCCAGTGTGACAACTGCCGGTGTATCCTCGACACCTACCTCTGCGACCACGACAACGACTGTGGAGACAATTCGGACGAGAAAAACACGTGTGGTGAGTCAATTGTGCTATTTTCTTAATATATATACTAAAAGTGAAATAAATGCAGGTGATATATGACTTTATATGGAGCCTGTGAGATCATAAATATTAAACTGCCAATTTGTTTTAGTTTGAGAGTATTTTTTATAATTTTTTTTTTAATTTCCTTATCTCGCTTTAAATCGTTTTGAAGTGAACGACGTACAACGTTAATGTAATGGGTATTAATATGTCATCTGCGAATTAATGTTCTATCGGGCGTAAAGTGACAATCAATCCGTAAATTGTGAACAACATCTGTATAAAGAAACACATTTAAAGAAGGTTACTGTCACAAACATTTTTGAATGTCTGACCAGTAAGACCCTATAACAGCGAGTGAAAAATGCGTTTAACATTATATCATAAAAGCTGTTACATTTTTAAAAAAATTAAATATTTAAATAATGCCATGTTTACAGACTACCCAACATGTTCGGGGTTCGAGTTCACCTGCAGCAACCAGCGTTGTGTCTCCCAGCAGTGGGTGTGTGATGGAACCGACGACTGTGGGGATGGAGGGTCGGACGAGAAAAACTGTGGTACGTTCACATGTCATATCTGAAATAGATATTATGCTAAAGGAACTTTTAAGGGTTTATAACGAAACATCGCCACTGTGAAAAAAAAAATCACCGATAGAATTGTTTTCCCTTTACTACAAACTTCCATATTTTCACTCAAACATGTCGTTATGCTTGTTATCTAAAACCATATTCCACAGGCCGTATTGAAGAAGAACAAAACATGTACCACCTCTTAGGACCCTGATGGTCAAAGTCTCGCAACAAATCCTCCATGATCATCAAGATTACATATGATAGAATATACATAGAGAATCACAGATGTTAATTCGATATAGAAATAAGTTTGCATTGAAACACAATGTTATTCAATTGGTATGTCAAATTGGGTAATTGAGACAAATGCAATACCCTTTTTGCATATTTCGACGTAATTAATCATTTACATGAATTTAAAATATTAAACAATTGAGATTCGCACCAACAGTACTGTTATAATTGTTTATGTATCTTGTTTCCAGATAACTACTCCTGTAGACCACACGAGTGGGCGTGTCCGATATCAGGATACTGTATTCCTATAAACAACGTATGTAATGGGAACAAAGACTGCAGTGGCGGAGATGATGAAACATCTACTTGCAGTAAGTAATTATCTTATCTGCGAAGACGTATTACTCATATCTTATCCTCTAAATCTACAAGTGTTACAATTCGCCTTTTTGTACAATAAGGGTACTTGATCGAAGTTTCGTTATGCAATCAGCGACAGCGATATAGTAACCATGTAATGATTTGCTCTGTTGCTTATGATTTGGGTAAAAAGCTGTCAAGTTCATTAAACTCGTACAAAATCAACATTTCAAGTGTATTTTGAATTTAAAGAAGGTATTGGTTATATATGCATACTATTTCTTATCCTAGTGTAAGTCAATGCTTCCTGTCATTATTCCAGTTTGAATACTCCTTAATGTGATAAAGTTCATTACTGTTTCCTTTAATTTGGTGCTAACAATACATTCAGGCAGTCCAAACTGTGAGTACTAGGTATGTACATTGTTGACCAAAGACCTTCCTCCATTATAACCTGTCTAAATATTCGAATGTGATTTTAATTTCAGGTTCATCACGTTGTAGCTCGCTCTCATGTGACCACGACTGTCAGACCACGCCCACAGGGGGAGTGTGCACCTGTAAACAGGGCTTCAAACTCGACCCCTCTGATAACCGCACCTGCATAGGTAAACTGCTGGACTTGGAGCTTATATTGAAAACAATTAAACATTTTAAAAAGAATTTTCATCTATTATATCTTGACTACTTGTAATGAACAGCACACTGTATTTTTTATCCGTTTAAGAAATAGAGAAATCCTTTTAATGTGATTATAAAAAATAGAAAACTATGGCAACCATTTAATAGCTAGTCACGAAATACAATAAATGTGTGTAAGGCAAATGTAAATTGAATACCCTTTATATAATTTTCGGTTGGTTTCTGTAAGATGATCAGTGTTGTTCTTTAATATGTTTTGTTCTTTGGAAGAGTTGCTACTGCATTTAATCAAATTCAAGCTTTGGATTACCATTAAGGAATGATAGAAGTATATCCATAAGAAAGTTTTTGTTTGATTCAAGAATATCAATGATGTCAAAAAGAATATACATGTTATTCGGAACCACAGCTATATATGAACACAGACAACGTTTAAGAGTCCTACCTCTTTCATCAAATCACCAATTTATGTAAGGATCTTGGACCGTACTGGGATGTTTTAGATTTGGACGAGTGTACCTCCTGGGGATACTGTGATCAGAGCTGTGTGAATACAGTTGGATCCTACACGTGTAGCTGTCAGGATGGATACACTCTCTCGTCTAGCAACACCTGTCTCGCTGACGACGGTAAGAACCAAATACCATTGTGCGTTCTTGGCAGGTCATTTACTAGAAATGTTCTATTGTGACATCTCCTTATTTGATAAGCAATACACTTTTTGAATTGATCTTGTGTTCACTGAAACATCTTACATATTCGGATAAACATGTTAATATAACAACTGTCATAATCATCATCCAAGTACGTTTGTTTTAGCTAGAAACTCTCCATTTTCATTTGCATGACCTTTTTCATCCAGTGATGGTTACAACCTTGAACTGAGAAGTCAAATTAGTTTGCTCTATGTATTATCAATTGAATTCATTCGAAGTAGCCATTTCTAACGTCATTTCTTTATTAAGTTCGTTTAACGTTGCGCTTAAGCCTTATTCCGTTTTAACACGGTGAATATCATACATATTTGTCCGAATACATCTAAACGTTTGGTCTATATTAAAGCATTATATTTTACCTACCAGGAAAGGCTACTAACATATTCATATCAACTGGCCAGAGGGTGGTTTCTCTAGAGAAGGACGGAGGTAACGTGGTTGAGCGTATTTCAGTCAAGGCCACAAGCATGGACATAAGTGTTGAGAACAACCTCATCTTCTACATCAACGGTACTGACCAAAAGGTAACAGAGTTTTATTTTTCCCCAATTAAGATGAAGGCAAACAAACCATCACTTAGCAAACATAAGTGGCAAACCTTAACGTTGCACTAAGGATACCTTACTAACGTAAAGTCAAGTTAAAGTCATATGGTCTGTTTTCATTTATGTAACGAAAATAACAAACGTTAACATGACACAAAGCCTTCATCTCTTATCCCTTGTCTCCCTTGTGGCCTTTGTAACCATTGCTAGGGATTTACGGTATCAAAGCATTATATATTTGAAATAGTGTTTCAGGTTTCAATAATCCATTACAATATAAGATTAAATTAAAAAATTGATTATAACATTTAGGACAAATTAATCAAGTTTGAATGGTGAATGACAGATGATATCTTATCAAACGTAATAATTTTACTTATTCATGAAGGACTATTTGAACTATTCGATATTAGCAAAAATTGGGTTTGCCGTATTGAATTAGTTAGTAATGAACACCACCAATTAATCAGAATTATTCTTGTGTTTTCTCAAATACATCCATTTCAACAAATTTGTTTTCAAGAGTTCCCATACATAGTGCTGCAAGCCAGGTGTGCTTTAAATGAATGAAATGAGTCCAGGAACAAGTCAATCAAGGTGTTTGTAACATGTTTCAGATCTACCAGGTAAACATCAATGGCGAGTCTGGGCGCCTAGTACTCACCACACAAGGTATAGCTAAGCCTCAGGCGCTGGCGTACGACTGGATAGGTAACAACCTGTATATTGCAGACAAGGATGGCGCCAGAATAGACATTCTCTCCCTCCCTGAACTTCATCAACGAAATATCCTCTCAAACCAAATGAAATGGCCCTCATCCATTGCCCTGGACCCTATCACGGGGTGAGAACATGTCCTTGAATGAATCAACCATTAATCGTTCACTGCTCAGGATCGGATCATTTGATTTGATATGTGTTTTGCATTTTCAAGGTTATGGTTTATCAATGTTTTATAGAGTGAGTGATTTCAAGCTTTTAAGAGCAAGAAAATATGTTCTTGAACAAACAGAGACGGGCCTATTCCGTTGCATTTGAACCTATTAATGGCTACGAAGATTTTCTTTAACGATTTATCAATGTTTTTATTGGTTAGATATTGCTTAATAAATGACTCAAAATTAATATTGTAGACTTTACGATCATTTGGATTGGTTCAAAAGGGTTTCTTAAAAACTTGATCAAATGTATTACCACTATTCTCTGTATTGATGTTTTATAAGTTTCCTTCGATTGAACAAAGTCAAATGAAATCAAATCATCATTGACATAAAAAGAAAAAGATTTGTATTTGTGCTTGCTTCGAAAAGATGTGATATTAGGTATCGTGTCCATATATATGACAAAGGTCGTTATGATCTCAAAGGTAGTTTTCGTATTTTGTTTGTGAAATATAATAGTTCTATAAGTCGTAGAGCTGTTACCATCAAAGAAACGTGCTGTCCTGTTTTTCAGGTACATGTTTTTTACAGACATGGGTGTCTCAACAAAACCCAAATCAGCCAAGATCGAACGTACCTACATGGACGGCAGCCATCGATTCACCTTTAAGCTTGATAAGATTCTTGCGCCAAGAGCAATCACCGCCGATATCGCTGCTAAACGTATATACTGGATAGACGGACATTTGGATCACCTTGATACAGTTAATTACAATGGGCTTGACAGGTAGGCAGGATCATGTGGTTTGTCATTCAAGATTAAGATTAGTTATTTTTTCAGTAACTGTTTTAAAAATATTTTCTGTATCAGAATATGTGGTTATGGTAAGGTAACATGGTCCTAATAATTGGAGTTATCTAGATGATATTCATATCGTATCATATTAAAAGGTCAAACGCCAAAGAAAAGAAAGGCTCTTAGTTGCCGACGATCCTTTATGAGTTATCAATAATATCCAAGATCATCTGACACAAGAAGCTTTTCTTGCATTCAACTTTGAAAGGGTCAAATGTTACTTTGAAATCCCCTGTACTGTCAAATCACATCCACGTCGTCTTTCTTCATTTACAAGTCGTGTAAATCAGTATTATTATCAATTCAGACACACAGTTATCCGGGGAGGGTTGAGCCTACCTGCTGGCACCAGTCTGGCAGTGTTTGAGGACACGGTCTACTGGACAGACATCACCAAGATGGGTCTAATCAGTGCCAACAAGTTCAAGGCCATGGCAACCAACAATCAGATTTACTCCGAGGACAACAGCAAACCAAACACAGTCCGCATCTTCCATCAGAAGGCGCAGCCTCTCAATAAAAGAAGTATGATGCTTTGTGTTTCAATGTTTTCATGTGTAATATCAAAAACGTTATTGAATTTTAATGCTATCAACATTTCATATAGTTTTCCCAACAATAGATTAGATACAATAGCGTAGTTATAATCATCTGTGCGACAAATAATTATTATGTTTTACAATTTAGGTTGTGCATAACCATTTTACACTCCCTTTTTTGGTATTATTCATAATATGATGATTGATTTGATACTATATATTATACTATAAGTCATTTATATCAAATATAAGTCACCTTGAATAAATTTAGCACCTCCATTGATAGGTTTATATCGAAAGTTCACGAAATATCATTTTCAACAACATGTTAGTCGTAATCCTTCACTTGACGACTTTCTTTCAAATTTGTTTTTAAAGAGTGCTTTTCTTTCAATTTGTAGCTAACCCATGCAGGGCCCGCCCATGCAGCCAGATCTGTGTGGTGACCCATGTTACCGACTCGGCAGGCCTGGGGTACCGCTGTATGTGTAAAGCAGGCTTCAAACTGGAGGAGGATCAGGTCAACTGTACAAGTACGTTATCGGCTTCTTTCATATGAATGTGTGTTTTATGATTAATTTTAAAACAATGATATCTTCTACGGTTTCATAAAATCATTACAGACGTACGAAAATGGTCACAATAAAGATGCAAATGCCTTTAAGTGACACAGGAGTTGGAACTATTTTGATGAATCGGTCACCAGTAACTAATGTCAAACAGTTTATGCGTGTTGATAAGGCTTATGAGTCTTTAGTTAACAGACATCGTATCTAAAACCACAAAAAAATCTTATGTGTCAATCCAAGTATTACCAACAGCGAACCTTTACGTAAACGTATTATGATGCAATCTTACTTTCAGAGGTGTCCCAATTCATTCTCTTCGCGTCGATGCAGTCTATCCGAGGCATCCCTCTGGAGGAGACGCCATCTTACGCCACAGACTCGATTCCACCAATCATCGGCCACAGACGTGGTCACATGGGCATGAACTACGTAGCCGTGGACTATGATGCTGATAATGGAACTGTGTACTTCTCCGACGTCAGAAACAGGGTCATATATCAGGCGCAGGTTGGCCAATCAGGTGAGTGCATGCAGATTTGCCACCATTTTAACACCATTCCTAATAGTTAACACAAATTAATGCTCATACGGCACAGCAATGTAAAAGCTTTACCTTCATCGGATTATCCTGGCTTAAAACAATTAAAGTTTAGTGTGGATTAGCAGGCTATTTAGTAATCGTAAACACAGAAATAACAATATAATAGTAACCAAGGTAGGAGTTAGTTATCATTAAGAAGATGTGTTTATGGGTAACTTACAAGTTTGATATTAAAGACAACAATTTTCCCTTACGTAAGTAGCTACATGTACTAAATCCCCATGAACCGCATGAAAATTGATTGTTTTATAATTATATCTTGGTAAATATTATATAATTATGTTGAATGTTTCTCTTCGATAGTGTGCCCTATGTGCAATATGTGTCTCCATATAAGGGAAGTGTTCGTTTCTTTGCAGAACCAAAGGCCTTAGTGGTTAATAGCATACGATCAGTAGAAGGAATGTCGATCGACTGGATAGCTAAGAACCTCTATTTCTCGGATTACGCTCGCAGTTCTATCTCTGTTGTGCGATTAAAGAATCCAGGAGATCGCAGAGATATCATCAAAGATCTTGGAAACCCACGATCAATTGTTGTTCATCCTCTGAAAGGGTGAGTCAAGTTTCCTCCATAATACAATGAAGTCAGGAAATTATGTGACACGATGTTTGCATTAACATAAAACTGTCACCCTATCAAAATATTACGCTTTATAATCGAACCTCCCCATCAATGTTAGCATGTCATAATAATTTTGCTTTCCAATTCAGGGTTAACCTTCAATCATCCTGAAAAACAAAGCAAAACAAACTATCTTATAATAGTAATTGATATCATTATCTTAGTACTCAAAATTATAGTCTATCGTACTTATCTTTTAAAAATCTAAGTATTCAAAGTTATATCTTAGTTACAATTTTTTAAATATTCTATATGTTTAACAGGTGGCTGTTCTTCACCGATTGGCTAAGAAACTCCATGCAGACACCATACATAGCCAGGGCCTACAGTGATGGAACAAACGTCACAAAGATTCGCGAACATGAACTCGGCTGGCCTAATGGACTTTGCATCGACTTCGCTGCTGACCGACTGTACTGGGTTGACGCTTACTTTGATAGGTACACACAAACTTCACTAGATGTTGTTTAGTTTTGTTTCTTGTATAACTGTCTTGTCTTCATTCGGTTGACTTTAAGGGCACTGTAGTATAATTGTGGTTGGTTTGTTCAAATTGCCCAATTGAATATTAGTTTTTACAAAATACATTTTCTTCAGAGCATAAAATAGTTCATTAACCAACACGACTATTCCTGAAAAGATGTGTCGTATCAAGCAAAGGTTCAGCTGGGAATGCGTACATGTAGCTTAACTGATCTTGGTAAATTAGTACAATAAATCATTGTATTGATTGAAAAGATGGCCTTGTAATGGGAAACAGTTGTTTTCCTAAGCGTGAATTCCTTATATTTTTAATAACTTGATACGTGTCTCAATTGATTTTTCCTTTCATCTTGTTGTTGTGAACTTCATGTTGGGACACACTGTAGCATTGATTTATGTTTGTTCAACTTTTCTTGCACATTCTTTGTCAAATTTACTCTCTCAAATCACTTTTTTCATTCAGCTTCATCAATATATACCAGCAACACCTTCGAGTGCTTTTGCATGATAGTTGTGTGGTTTCAGTTCTTTCTGTTGAACTTTTCTTTTATGCATGTTGTGTTGTGTTTAGAATCCAGCATTCCGACTTCTCTGGCAACGACCTGCAAACTCTCACTGGCCACTCTATCACTCACCCCTTCGGGATAGCAATCTATAAAGGTACGGTTGAGTCGAATAATGCTGCCAGCTTAACCCTTTGCCACTATTGAAATAGTAACACACATTTTAGAGCCTGATTTACGTCTTTGAGGTATAAAAGGTTAAACGCGTTTGATTGCGTTCCATTTTCAAATCATACTTTGTTAAATGATACATATCTTAATTCTTTGTTTGCGATTCGAACAAAGCTTTTGCAACAGAAAACGCCAGAGGATGTAATTGAGTTGGTACAGCGTCCGCTTGTCGCCCGGAAGATCGATTTTCGACTCCCGTCCGCGTCACAACAAACTATTTTTAAAGACGGGAGTCGTTACTTGCTTACTTGGCACTCTATGGATTCATAGTATTACTATATATGGTATGACATTGTAGTATTGTCATAGATGGTATCCCCCTCACTGCAATAACAGTCAAAAATATTGTGATTCTCAATTTGACAAAGTTGCGCTGTCAAAGAAAAGAGTAGCCTAAACCATGTGATTGACCAATCATTTATTACTACGGCTTATATAATATTTATTAAAACAGGTTTATTTCAATGTACATTTGAACATATGAATGTACATTGAGCTACGATTTAATAAGTCATATATTCAATGGAAAGCTCATTCTGTAGGATAGGACATTTGCTACGTGTCTGTAGACGTTTGCAATACACATGTAGATTTCTTTAACCGAAATTGTGAATCCACGTCGCAGGAGACATTAGACCACTAGTGAAGTTAGTTCAGACCAAGATGTGAGCCATTGTGTCATCAGCAGGATTTGGTGTAGTTTCCAAACTCATAGTCGTGCAACGAGATGGAGTGACCTGCTTCATCGTCAATAGATATGGATAATATATCTCCATAATGCATCGCTAGATAATTGTCGCTTTGACCTTTGGTAATCTTCAGCTGCATTTACAGTTTTGTTCCTCTTTTGTTAGGCATTATGATAGTAAACTTTCTTTGAATAGTGTCATCCATCTTTGATCAGATGTGTTAGATGTTCAAATGAGTTTGAGTCAAAACTTAACATGTTCTCAACATTCTGAACAAAATTGATCATTGCCTGGTCCTCAGCAAAGTTGAACAGTTTAGATAAAAAAAAAGGCCGAAGAAGTGAGGGAAAGTCTCGCGACAAAAACCTGCATTTTAGTGTTGTTGTCTTATATGTCGAATCAAATGTGAAACAAAATATTGGGTAACATAATTGTCACTTTAAAAAAGGCATCCTTTTTTTACCCAATAGACTACATCTACTACACGGACTGGCGTCTAGAGGCGATTGTTCGGATCAACAAGCGAGGAGGTCAGGAGACGCGCATCCGATCCGGAGTAGGCAAACTGATGGGGATCCGAGTCTACGATCATGATCTGCAGCCTGCTTCTAGTAAGATTTAAACTGTCTTCATAATGTGATTCCAAACCATACCTGGCATAATGTTGTAAGTTACTAATTTTGGATGATATAGTTTTATTGTTTCTAATGTATTTTGACACATAATATTTTTTAATATCTTTACCGAAATCGCAAAATGTACACTTTTTGAACATAATTGATACAGTTTTGAAAATGTCTGTTCTTCATTTTCATTGAGTTTTCTGATTATTGTATCTTGAGAGTCTCTTTCAACCATATTACTTATCAACTCTCATTCTAATGCCTATTCTCTTATTCAGTACAGAACCCGTGTATCAGACGGAACGGCGACTGCTCCAACTTCTGTTTCCCCGTGCCCAAGTCCGGAGGTCTGGTGAAGGTTGGGCGGCACTGTGGATGCCCCTACGGTATGAAGCTGTCTTCTGATCAACGCACCTGCGAACCCAACCCAGACGAACCCAACCCTAACTCGTGTCAAGCGGGACTGTTCCAGTGTGCCAACGGTCGCTGTACCCCCCAAGGCTACAAGTGTGACGGCGATAACGACTGTCTCGATGGCTCAGATGAACAAGATTGTCCAGTTGGTGAGCTATTAATGGCATTCGTAATTATTGGGAATGGAATTGGCATACAGTTGGCGTTGTTAATAAAGATTTCTATTGAAACATTTTCATAATGAGCAGTCGTTGGTATTGACAAAATTAATGTACAATTGAGTAATTGGAGTTTTCTTTCGTATAATTGTTGTAAAGCCATTACGATCAATCAATCAATCACATTTTTAAGTAATGACGACAACAAAATAAGTTTGTTTTGTAGGTATGGCATCGAAGCACCCTACCATATAATTGTATAAACTTAGACTTATAACATGCATGGTTATTTAAGATACAGGAACGTTTCTGTACAAAATACCGAATATGATATTCGAATTTAGACTGACCCATACTTCTTCCATTCTTGCCTTCATTCATTACCAGCTTTAGCTGTCTATTTGCTTTTTTTATATTATTAACATTTTTTTTACCATTGTACAAACTGCCAGTTTACGTGTGTATAAATCCCTGTCCAAGACTTCTGAATATGTAACTATGTCACCTGTCTGCCCCGCCAGGTACGACATGTCCCTCCAACAGGTTCAGGTGTGACAGTGGACGCTGCATCAGCAGAGTGTGGGTGTGCGACGGAGATAACGACTGTGGAGACATGTCCGACGAGAACAACTGTCGTAAGTTTATTTCATTATTAGTTTCATAATAACATTTCATAATGCATTAACATTTTAGCATTTCCGGCAGTGGTCGAAATAAGTGACTAAGTATATATGGTACGACCTAGTCTTTCTAAGCTTTTAGGAATTGTGTACAATGGCAATTTGACTTTCATTGTCGATTTTTTAAGAAAACATTATTTTTAGAATCTCCAGGTTTGGAAAATACATTGTACATTGTATAAGATAAACATCATGGGCCATTTATCGAAGAAATGTAATATATGCATTGAATTTATTGTAGACGTGATACTTTTATAAACGAAGAAGTACAAGATGACCCAATATGATATTTGATGTCACAAATGATGTTAATTGTTGCAGCGGATAAGACGTGCAACCCCATTGAGTTCAGCTGCAACAACTCATTGTGTATATCCCGTCAACTCCTCTGTGATACCGACAACGACTGCGGGGATGGGTCAGATGAAGGAACTTTCTGTGGTAGGCAAAAGTGATTAATGCGACAGTCAGTGAGTTTGAGCTGAACGCAAGTTATTAGGAGAAATGTATTAATAGGCCAAACCATGTTTGTAACAATATAACCTTTTAAGAGATCGATACAAGTAAAGCAATAACCACTAAATCAGCCTAAACATATTACTTGAACCTCCCTTTGTTTTCTTAACAACAATCCTTTAATGAGATTGCAGACTTTTACGAACTCCTGACAATAGTCGTTACAATTTATGATTATATTGTTCTAATGTTAGCAGTCATAAAGCATATATATTTTTTTATTCCTAGATGAAAAACCTACTTAATTAATTTTCCAAGCAAACTCATTTACACAAATTCAATTCAATTAGCCGTATATAAAAAGGGAAACAAACCTTTTTCAGGCAACCACACGTGTCCAATCGGCTACTACAAGTGCCACGACAACCGCTGCATCCCTGAGAGCCGCGTGTGTAACGGAGGTAACGACTGTTTTGACGGAAGCGATGAGCTGGACTGCCCTCCTCTCAACTGTACGGGGTCACGCTGGACGTGCAAGACCATTAGACAGTGTATTCTCAGCAAGTACAGGTGTGACGGGGTGGCAGACTGTCAGGATGAGAGCGATGAACACGAATGTCGTGAGTATGAAATTTATATAACTACATACAGAACTGTCCAGAATTAAGTACACATTGCCTCCGTGATCCTTGCGATGTATTAAATTTCATAGAGCACTGTACCCTATAACAACTAATTAAGTTAAGGACACGTCATGACCAGGGTATTGTTCGGTAACGACAATCGAGATGTAATTTTGTTTTTACTGATATGAGGCTGTTTAAAAACTGTTGAACGTAACATATGTTTCATTAAAAAACGATACCAATTTCTTACTCTACCGCTATTCTCTTTCGAAACGAAACGACACAACAGTTAGGTAAATTCAAAATAGTTTTATTCAACCAGATACCTTGAAATTCAAGTCTTATGTTTGCAGTCGTTATGAGTAAAGAAGGCACATAAGGGCTCTTTACATCCTGCATATAAAATGTTCCTTAACTAATTTTTTCTCTCACCACCTTCTGTCACCAGCTACCCGACCTCCAGACGGTTGCCACAACGACGAGTTCAAGTGCGGGGTGGGAGGGTGTATACCCGAGAAGTGGAAGTGTGATGGCCAGGACGACTGTGATGACGGCAGCGATGAACCTGAGACATGTCGTGAGTAGATTACACACTTAGTTTTGCATAGCCAACATGTCGTTTAGATAACCTCGATTTTCAAAAATCAAATAGATGTCCGCTCTTAATCGTTTGTAATTATCAAATTGATAATATTTTGATATCTGATTAAGATATGGTCAAATGGAGATATACAAGTAAGTTTACTACGGAAACTGAACATGTTGTCACAACTGGTTCAATTTGTTGTTTTTGTCAACAATGAAACTAGTCATTTAACAACCTCAATATTCAAAAGGGTATGCAACGCTTTGAACATTGGGTTTGTTGCAATTTTGCGCATTTAAAGTACCCTCAATAGAATCAATACTTGTTTAAAACTCATTTGTACCTTCAGCTACCCCGACCTGCTTCGCGAACCGGTTCCGATGCAACAACGGACGGTGCATCTTCAAGGGGTGGGTGTGTGACGGCGATGACGACTGTGGGGACAACTCTGACGAGGACCAGGAGATGACTTGTCGTGAGTTGTGATGATATTCTTGGTGATAACATTGTTAATGACATTCATGATAAGAAAGAGATTCGCTTTAATTGCGATTAGGGGATATCAAGAAAGCAAGTAGTTTATGGATTATCAACTTCTTTACTGTAGAAAAACAGCGACGTTTCGGTATAGCTCCTTATACCGTTTTCAAGCAAATCGAAAATGGAAGTAATCTTAAAAACATTTTAAGCAAGTTTCGTTGGTGGTTTTGTAAATTTCTTGTAAGTGTTTTCCAATAAACCTACTGTCAGCAAAATTTAAATTATTAAATACTGACCGATCCCCTGCAGCCCCTCCCCCCTTCTCGTGCCCCGGCAAGTGGGAGTGTCCAGGCAATGTGCGCACGTGCATCAACATCAGCCAGGTGTGTGACAAGAGAGAGGACTGCCCCGGTGGACACGATGAGAGTCCTGTCTGCAGTAAGTGTTATATTTGTAGATATACGTGTATGTCATTTGACTACTTTTTGAAGAAGTGATTTCCATACTACACATGTCAAAGAAAACAAGATTAGGTATTATACAAATACCATGTGTAAGGCCTCTTAAACCAAAATAAATAAATCGTGTATTCCTTTATAATTGGACATTTTGTAGCAAGACTGTTCGCAGGAAGGGTTTCATGTAAGATATATCTCCAGTGTCCAATATGATCAATACGGGTAATATTATAATGTTATTAATCAAGTTTTTCCGTATTGGTCCAGTTACAGGCCCAAGGTCTGCTGTATGGGCCCGAGGCGAACTTGATTAATGACGTTTTTTTTAATTAACTTCTTTGTAATTTACTTGCACAACATCAGAGAAATCAAATGTTTTCAATGATATTGATGAACTGTCATATATGTTGGAAGTTTAAAGCGATAGCTTCGGACTCTCGCCATTTGTGTGTATGCGCATGCTCAGATTCGTATTGGCCCAGTCTGCTCGTATTGGCCCTGTTTTGCTCGTATTGGCCCAGCTTTCCTGTATTGGCCCAGTTGTGGATTCGTATAGTGAAGGCCGTATAAACTATATAAGTGCCATATCATTGATAGTTAATTAATAATGTCCAAGATAAAAATAACATGTACCAAAGTGTTAGCCAGAGGCCTAGTTAGTCATGATCGGGTAATAACGTATAATTTACATTTCTGTTTCTCATTGTTTCATGTTAATGATATGAATATATTGGGGTTATGCAAACCTTACTTTTCACATAACTCAAAACATGATCAAAATTAATCCAACTTACTGCAGTTAAAGACATTCGTCTTATGATTGTACCGGTGTTTCCTTTTATCTGTTTCTTCTGTCCAGCATGTATAAAGTTTTATGGTGATAGATATTTGAAAAAACATAGATCTTACTGATAAATGGATTACTGATAAACCGTTTAACAGTGTCATTGACGATTTTCGGATTTATTCCTTGCTGATGTTGTTGTTGAAGTAAAACTTGCAATACTATATCTTTACCCACAGACACTGATAGTTGTCGCCTTGAGAACGGAGGGTGCAGCCACAGCTGTATGCAGACCCCCCGGGGAGCCGAGTGTCGCTGTCCCCAGGGCCAGATACTCAACGGGACTAAAGTCTGTGTGGGTAAGATTACACCACGGTTATACAGCATTATAAATGAAGATTCTATATTCAACTCTGAAGCTGCGTTGTTTTTTTGTACCAGATTCTGAATAAACCTGATATCAAATCTGAGGCTAGTGAAGGATAACAAGTTCAACATTAAGCAATTCCATAAGTTCGACATAAAACCAGAAGATAGTATGTGTCCTCTGTGTAATCCATTCTATTATCACCAACTCTACGTAAATCTATAATGCTTTGCCAACCGTCCTCCGAACTGTGTTACTTACTTCTTTTACATCCATCATTCAAAAAGAAAGGTTTGAAAGTGTATGTAACAATTACATATGATTGTCCTGCAGACAAGAACGAGTGTTCGGTGCCGGGAGCCTGTAGTCAGCACTGTACCAACACCAAGGGTTCCTTCAAGTGCTCATGTGAACCCTACTATGATCTCATGCCAGACAGTGTCCACTGCAGAATCAACAGAAGTAGGTTGCATTATTTATATTTTCTACATCAAGCAAAGAACGTATTAAAATAATTTCGATTCGTCCCTTGGGTTTTCCAACGTAACATCATAAAACATAAAACATTGTCTTTACACTTATATGGTTGTTTAAACTCCTTTTGAAAAAACAACACTTATGGCGATATAGCTTTACGTTGGCCACCAACACGGTCAAATAGGAATAGACAATCCTATCTCGTGTTTCAATACTTTGAGTAGAACAGGTTGCAACAGGTTGTAATAAATGATACCAGAGGTTCCTATTATTTCGTATGTGTCCTTTCCCCTCAGCATACAAGTATATCAACAATCACTTTAAGAACAAGAACGTAAGTCAATTGTCCACAAACACTGTGTAGATGTCTGAACAAAATCTTCCTTATCTCATTTTTTGTCGTGTGTTGTAACGAAAGTGCCCTCATATAGTCATATTACTATTTTTATATATATCAATTCGTATAACACATTCCATCGCGTTAAAAGGACTGAAGTAAATTGTCCTTCAATCTCATCCTGAAAATAGAACAAACATCCAATTTTCAACTTTTTGTAAGGAACATGACCTTTTGTATAAATATTGCTCCATCTGTTCTCTTCTTTGCAAAGACAATACTTCTAAAAGCAATATTTCTCCTTTTCAGACTCTACCAAACTATCGATCATTGTTGCAACCCAGCGCTCTCTGGTCCGATCCAAGATTGACGAGAAGCTCTACAACGACCTGCCAGTGCGGGGACTACGTTCTCTCTCCGGGGTGGACATAGACGTGTGGAACGATTACATCTACTTCTCTGATACCACGCTCAACAAGATCTTCAGGACTACATACAATGGGACCAACCTCACAGAGGTAGGTCTTAAGTGTGTTAACCTCGTATAGTTAAGAAATGGTATGAATGTGCCAATACAGATTTGAAAGTGTTATTCAAGAAGCACATTGTCCTTGCATTATTAGGGCTAGTCTTCAACACAGTCTAATATATGTCTTGCTTGATTGTCACCTTTAGTTTTAGTTCAGGAAGGTTCTTAAGCATGACGTGTCCAAACTTGATACTCTAGTCATAAAGGTGAATGTGTACCTTACAAGGCCGGAGAAGGCGCTACCGTAAAATCACAATTTGTGTCAATGAGAAGAAGGTTATCAAAAGCAAGTTCCTGAAAAAAAGATTTATACCTTAAATGGGAAGTTGTCAAGTACAAATCTTATTGAAAGAAACAATATGTATTGAAGCCAACCTTAGCGATTTCGTCAAAAGTAGTGTCATCCATTAACATCTCACCAAGTCCTTACTGAGTTTAAACTACTTTTGATATTGGTATGTACAATCCTTTTCCCTTCATCGTCACCAAAATGCAGGGCTGGAAATAGGAATTTCGCTGTGATGGGATACGCGCAATAGGTGGCACAAGTACATCGGATGAACTTATCACTTTTATTTCAAGAATATATGTTGACCGGGTTTAAGTTCTCTGCTGCATACTTTTTTTATCGTGGAATTGATAATAAATAACTGTCTGCATTCACCCCCCGCAACCCCCTGCTGGATATTTTACTTTATACATCTTGTTCCCTTACAGATAGTGACGACAGGTATCGACGTGGTGGAGGATATAGCGGTGGACTGGATAGCAGGGAACCTGTACTGGACCGACTATAGTATGGAGACGGTGGAGGTGTCTCGGGTGGACGGCAGTAACAGAGTCGTGCTCTTCAGTGAGAACATCACCAACCCTAGGGGCATCGAGGTGGATCCAAGGGACGGGTACGTAATCTCTTTTATTCAGATTTCTTTACCATTTTTGCAAGTTGCTTAGCAATTCATTCATATTTAAACATTTGTTTGAGATTCGTTAACCATTCATGTCAGAGTTGCTTAACATTTGAATTTGTTTATTCATATTTGTTTGGCTTTTTTTTCAGATTGTTTAGAGTTTATTGAAATATGTTAAGCATTGTATTCACATATATTTGGCATTTCTTTTAAATATGTTTAGCATTTTATTCAGAGTTGCTTAGCCTTTTATTGAGATTTTGTCTATATATAACATCAACAATTAGGAAGCTATGATAAATTAGCAACATCTTGTTCCTATCATTTCTGAAGTTTTCAAGAATTTACAAGAAAAGGTTTATGTTTTTTCCTACTATCATAAAAAAAAAATTGGTAAAATTAAGTTATTTCTATATTTTGATGTTTGTTTAAAAATTGTTAAGACTTTTATCGTTTAGTAAGGTTGAAACCATATGCATTTAATCAAACCGAAAAATGTTTCATTTAACATTAATAGAAGTAACCAGTTTCTACAACCTGGTCTGTTTGAGATGTTCGTATATTATTTGATATTGCCAGTGTTTTTGTCATGTTTATGTATCGCCCATGTCAAGGTCGTTTTAACTCTTGAGCGATTTAATATCTGACGTATAGTTATCTGTCTCAGTGTTGTAAGGACTTCCTTCTCAACAAACTGCTTGAATAAATGAATTTTACGACTTCCTTTTAGATCTCAGATCTGATATGAATATGTATTCCATAACTATTTTTATAAGTCATGTGATATGAAAGGATAAACGTCGACCTTTGAATATAGCCATTTGTCTAAGATTACATTAATTGTAATTTGCAAAAGTATGTTGGTGTCTTCATATTGACTTTAAACGTGTATTCTGATCTTGTACACGAGTGATTTTGTGTAAACGTTGTAAATCTAATTTTACAAAGGGATAATTCAATCATACATTATAAATTATCATGATAAATCTATCAGCAGTTTTACATTTAACAGCAATATTCGGTATGAATTTGCAGAATTTCTGCCAAAGCTATGTTAACCAACATGCCTTGACGGTGTAAGAATATAAGTCTTATAGTTCATGAAGACGTCATTTCAATGACTAACCGCACATAGTATCAACATTAGCTAGAATTTACGATTCTAGTCAAAAATCAAAAAAGAAACAATAGGTTTTGACGTTATTTAGTAGTAATTGTGAGTATTTGTATAGCGCTGATATCAACTCTGTGAAGTAGTTAAGTGAAGTATGGACAATACGCTCATACATGTATGTTTAACCACGAATCAAAGTATTATGTGACAATCGTCTTGAAAGAATCAGTACTATCGTACTATATTACTAAGTTTAATTTCGATAGGAACAGGGAAGTGAAAGTGCCTCACTGTTCAAGCGTATGGAAATGCCAAAGGGAATAGCGAGAACTGAACTTTTATTAAGGGCATTCATGATATAACCCTTCGAGAATCTTACAATAATGAATAATAGAAGAGATGAGTAAGGTTATGAGTTCAGTGCCCTCTTTCGAAGCATGCGTCAGCATCTACAATCGACAACGGCTTAGATTGTACAGAAGTGACTGAATTTTTATATTGAATTTCTTTCCATAAAAAAATGTTTTTTCGATCTTCCAGGATCCGATTGCTGTTCTGGTCGGACTGGGGTCAGAAGCCGAGTATCCAGCGGTCAGGGCTGGACGGCAGTGACAGACAGGACATAGTGACCACAAACATATTCTGGCCAAACGCTCTGTCCCTTGATTATCCAAACCGACGCCTCTACTTTGCAGATGCCAGAATGGACTTCATCGATGTGTGTGATTACGATGGAGGAAACAGAAAGAAAATCTTCGCAAATGATCATGTAGGTTCTGTTCCTGACTTTACACATATTCACGAAATAATAATGATAACTCAATAGTGTTTCAAGTCTTCTTCATTTCTTTATTCACATAGGTTAACTTACCCTCATACACTTATTTCTGATATCCTTGTATTTACATCTAGTATCTCTCATCCTTTATCTTCAGTCTTACCACATATTAATGTCATCATTCAACATCATTATGTCTCCCCCCGAAGGGTCGGGAGACATATTGGTTTTAGCTGAGTTCCCGTCGGCGTTGGCGTTGGCGTTGGCGTAGGCGTTCCTATTTCGTTTCCGGAGCATATCTCTAAAACTATGTGACCGATCATCACCAAACTTGGTATACTGTCTCTCCATATCATGCCTTTTGGAGGTTTAGATTGTTTTTATTTCCATGGCAACAATTTGGACTTACTCTTTTTCAAGGGTTTCAGCATCAAATCATTTAGAATTTTGAATATTTTGTTTGCTACAATTGTGGAGATGATAGGTTATTATTCAAGTTGAATTATACAGAGAACATTAATGGTGCTTTATGATAGTATTGTTTAGAGGTTTGGAGCATTTGAGGAAGGGGGGACATCTGTTTTTACGGGTACAAACACTTTTATTCTTATCATCATTAACATTCATTTTCAATCACTCACACACCACTTTCATGCTGTCATATATTCTCTTACAACCACCTATAGAACTTTATCGTTGATAGTATGATACGCTTTCAATTCCTTTCTATCACCTCTATCTCTCATTTCATAATCCCTTTTATTAAGCTTTCGTTCGTTTTATACAAAATCATTAACTCGTTTGATAAAAATAGTATTTCATGGAAGGTCGTTTAGTATCCTCTATATCTATCAAACATTCGCAATGAATAACATAATATTTTTTCTCTTTAATTCACCCTCTTAAAATTTATCCACATTCCTCTCCATCTCTTACCATCCCTACCCCCACTTTGCTGCAGTTCCTGCGCCACCCCCACGCCCTGACCATCCTAGAGGACTGGATTTACTGGACGGACCGCGCTGCCAGTCGCGTGTCCCGCTGTAACAAGTTCAACTGCTCCAACAAGACGGTAGAGGCGGCCAGTCTCAACAGACCCCTCGGGCTCGTGTCCTACCACGTCTCCAGACAACCCAAACTCATGAGCTCAGGGCAGGCTACCGTTCCAGGTACATTGCATTTGGATTGAATGGTTCAAATTACAAAATGTATCTCAAGAGTTCTAATCACTAAGAAACCTTCATGAGGATACCTCACTATGGAAGAGACGGCACATGCTAAATATATGGTTTAAAAAGATAGGATAGAGATGATATTACAGTCTTCTATTTGGCATTGCTGAGGCCACTTTAGTTTCTTTCGATGACCTTGTTAACAAAATTCAAGCATTTGCAGATTTGTACATGGAGATAGTACGGACCCCTATGTATAACAAAAATATTGTTTAGTTTCTAAATCGTTTGGATTTTTCAAACCGCTACTGTGCCTACAATATTTCATATATAATATCATACAAAGTCCTCCAATTTAACAGTGAAACCATTCAACAACTTTCATAACGTATTTATACTATTTCACCCCCAGTGACGAACCCGTGTGCCGATGCCCCCTGCAGCCACCTGTGTCTTCTCTCTCCCAACCCCTCTCCCGGCTACACGTGCGCCTGTCCTGTCGGCATGAAGCTCGGTACTACAACAACAGTCTGTGTGGAAGGTTTGTTCTTCCCTTTAATTGATATATAATAGAATGTGCTAAGGCCATGGGGGACTTTAAAATGGGTTTTAATGAAAAGAAGAATGCCATGGCTTATACAAATATATGCATTTCTTTAAACGAGATATCATCAAAGTTATGATGGGTAAAATATTTACTTATGATATATAAGAATGTAATATATTGCTATATTGTTTTATTTAATTTGAATTATTGATTCAAAATAGGTCAATATCATCATGTTGATTCAATAGATTCATTTACAAATGGAGACAATATATACTGATCAACTCCAATTACTACAATCATAAAATAAACTGATCACTCGTGAATCATTGACTTCACTATCTTAACATAATTGTTTCGAATACCTCTAAAACAGATATAAGTGTATGATGTGTAATCTTACAACTTGTTATAACATATACAGTTCATTGCATATCTTATAACAACTTTATTTGATGAACATTACTCTAGTAGTGATTAACCCTTGTTTACAACAGCCCAGGAGGATGTATTGATGTACATGACCCAGACCACACTAGCCGGGCTGAGTTTAGCCACCGAGAGCTCCAACACGCTACTTCCTATAGCATCCGTTGACGAAGGTATTGACTTTGACTTTGACAGCGACAACAAGCTGATCTACTATATCCAGAAGCAAGTTGTGAGTATTTTAGAAATTCTTATGTCATTTCATTTTTTAGACAATTTCTGCACTTCTTCTTAACATTCGAAAAATTCATTACGATTATATGAAAAGGTTGAAAGTTGTATTTGCCCTCATTGACCGTTAACAAACTTAAAAACCCATTTCACAAACATGTTTGAACATGGTATTAGCCTAACGTTCTCAAACAATGTTACTTATCAAAGGAGGAATGGTTGCTGTGTATGTATCATCACTATGCCTATATTTCCAAAACACCAAAAAGCACATTTCCCACAAAGTGTTTGTAAATATCCAGAGCAACATTAAACATGTATATGTTTACTAGCAATAATAATTGATCATATATGTCAAGGAACCATAAACACATAATTGTATATAATTTCACACTCTGAAGTTTACACATATTCCCGAACGTTGATTGGTCTAGGGCATGGTCATGTGATCTAAGTTTCGTCGATTCATTTCCCATGAACTCACAAAAAAAGTGTTCATACTTGTGTGAACGTTCACCGGAACTACTTTAATTCTTCGCCCAACACCAAATCAAATGTTATTGATATCTTTACCAATTGAACTATAATGATTTTAATCATATCAAATTTTGCCAAGTAATGTATTTTAAATTTTTAATGTAAAAACATTCATCGTATCATTTGCTTTTAATAATAAGCTAAACAATTGATGAAGAATAAATCTGATCAGAGGCATTTACGTGTTCTATACAGTATAGTGTCCCTGATCTGATCGAGAACGGAACATTACGATCAATATAGGGTTCTGTACGCCGTAACTAAGACAACCATATACTCACGATGTATACACCAAAGACGAAAGAGTGCTGATAGAGCAGTTATTATAATAAAAAATACCACTTTTGTTTACATATTTTGACGAAGATACCCCTGCAGATGGCAGCCAGCATGACAGTGAAGCGACGTTATGCATAAGGCAGATAACTCTGATCTCCTGTTCTTGCGCGAAGAGATTTTATCATAGTGTGCGCTTCATTTAGCATATCGTAGTATAGCGTGTTCTCTAATTATACAGAACATTGACAAATTCCGATAACATTCAGATTGTTTCCAAATTGGGATTATTTCTTGTCGTATGTCGCAGTGTTACTCGTTCAAAGGACAAAAAAGGTTTATATCAATCCGCCGTTCCATTCCATATATGGTGCGAAATTATAAGAATTGAATGTCAGTTTGTGTGTTTGCACTGGAAAATGAACGATGTCAAAGCTACATTCAAACTCTCATGTGAACCCGCTCGCAAGCTCCCTGGGTTCACACGAGTTTGAATGTAGCTTTGACATCGTTCATTTTCCAGTGCAAACACACAAACTGACATTCAATTCTTAAATAACCCCACGTTCAATCACAAATTCTTATATATATCCAGGGCAGCATTAAGAAGGTCCGCCTAGACGGCCAGAACTCCAGTGTCTTTGTACCTGCTGCTGTGGAAGGCTTCCCTAACGCTGTGGCAATCGACTGGATATCCCGGAACATCTACTGGGCCAACAAAGACGAGGGTTTTATTGAGGTGATGCGACTAGACGGAGACGATCACTACCGAAAGGTGATCCTAAGCAATACCGGTAAAGCGACCGACTGTGCAAAACCCGTGTCTATTGCTTTGGATCCAGTCAAGGGGTAAGTGTGTGTTGAACGTTTAGGTGGTTTTCGATGTTAGAGAATTATAATGTTGGTTGTCCACGTTTTGAAAATAACACGATTAAGTATTAATAACAAGTGCCTCTGTAATCCCATTTTTCATTGATGTTTGCTCCATATGGAACACATAATTGTTGCTGAGCATTTTAAACAGAAATTGTTACCCTTAGTGCACAGAGATTAATGCACTATCACACGGGTAATGATATCTTGCCCTCAGTTACAAAGAATCGCGATGACACTTTGACAAGTACAGGTCATGTGTGTCACGTACACGATCAATCCATTCGATGGTTTCTAAAGCAAGGGCTGCTCTGAAAATGAAGTGTGAAGTGTGAAGCAATCATACATCTTTGAGACAACCACATAGTTCATTCACAGTTCTCCATATCACACTGGCTCTATCTCTCCACAGGAAGCTGTACTGGTCAGACTTCGGTACAGAAGGTATGCAGATGAAGATAGCAGTCGTCTACATGGACGGGTCCGGGTCCACCACACTGGTCAACAGTGGTCTGAGGAAGCCCGAGTACCTCACTCTAGACGTCAAGAATGAGATGCTCTACTGGTCAGATCAGTTCTACCAGAGGGTCAGTATAATAATGCTTTCCATTGTTATTAGTGATTTATATATTTAACAATGTCAACATTAAAGCATGCGGTATTATTAAGGATCACCATTAGAGTGACATTTAACAAATATAATTTTAAGTGGAGGTTTGATGGAAAAGTAAACACCATTTTGTTTTTCCAATTGGTTTTGAATATGCAATTTTAGCGAGTTGATTTGAGCTTGTTTGAGTTTTTAACACGGATCACAAATTATTGAAACACTCATATATCTCTTTAGCTTTTAATGAAATCCATGATTGACATTCTTACTACTCACTGACATATAATAACCTTTCATAACTTCACCTCTAGATTTCCCGCTACTCGCTGCGGAGTGGTTCTCGGTCCAATATAGTAGAAGATCTTGGTCAGCCCCGGGGTATCGCCGTCTACAACGGTCAACTCTACTACGCTGATGCACTGTTTGAACGCATCTACGTCAAGACGCTGTCAAATTCTGGACCCGCTGAGGTGGTCCGCAACAATCTAGCTTCTGTCAGCTCCCTTCGCATCTTCAGAAACCGACGTAAAGATGGTAACTAAAGTATATCGTTGATTTGGTTCTAAGTAATTCGAATGTCGCTAACAAATATATATTGCATCAAGCAAAGTTGGTTATGTGTTTTCTGGTTTTTAATGTTCTTACTGTGTTATCTTTTACAGAACTTAAATATTGCTTTCCAGAGGGCGTAATACAGATTAAATTTCAAATGGAGTTGTTCAAGTAAACGTCTTCTTCGAGAAGCACTAGGTTTGAAAGATTTATGGAAACATCACAAATCAAAAATTATATATTTACAACTCTTATATTCAGGAAACTATAACGGGTGCAAGACAGACTATGGAGGATGCCAACAGCTGTGTTTACCTAACGGCCCCAGTGGTCGGGCTGTGTGTGAGTGTTCAGTGGGATACACCAAGCAGAGCAACGGATCCTGCGCAGGTGGGTATCTGACAGAATTATATGTGTATTAAGAGACAATCGATGTATGATAGGATTCTTATATTTAATATGAATTGTAGGTATATAATGAGACGATCGATGTAAATGGGAATTCATATATGCAATATGAATTATGGGTTTATAATGAGACAATTAATGTTCATAGGGACTCTTACGTGTATTTGAGTAAGCTTGAACTATGCATTGGGTTTTAAAATGTGAGAGTAGATTTTAGAATAACACGAGTGATAGTAAGAGTTATATGATAATTTGGACGAGGTTCGTAAAAGTGAAAGCTATAACTTATTTGGTTACATTATATGAATATATATGAGTAATTTAATTCCAATTGAATAATAGTATTACCCTTCTTGTGGCGGCAGATTTGTGACGTTTCGATAATCTTTCACATACGACAAAGATATGAACTTATTTGCACATGTGAAACGAAAACGTTAATGACTCGATCTAATGTTCGCATACATTGTATATGGTTAATGAATGCAGAACTTAGATGATTAATTTGATAAATCTTGTAACATGTATCAATGTATGGGTTAACATGAACATATACCTTAGAAACGCAAAAATATCTCTACGTAAATATATATTATCTATCCATAAATTGATTGTACAAAAACCCATGAAGTTTGTTAAAATGTACTTCAGTTGATGTCAAAATTGTAATTCAAACTAACACATTTCTACAATTTCCCTCACAAGTCTCACACCATACACTTACCTTGCTGTCTACAGCTGCAGAGACGTTTGCCGTGGTGTCCCAGTTCAGGAAGATCAGAGCGTTCGGAGTGACCGGAAGTGACCATTCGGAAGCTATGATGCCTATAGCAGGAACAGGTAAGTTCCAGAGCCTTATCTAGATACCGTTTCATTCACCGTTTTTAATTAAATTATTAATTTTCGGCAAATAAATGGTACGGCTTAAATCTTTCTTTAAGTTGAGATTGGAGAACGAAAGACCCTTTTACATTCGAGCGAAAAAAAGCTGATTAATTTAATGTACCATTTCTGAAATTGGGATCATGCTGATCATTTTAAGAGGAATGCGTTTTTATATCATATGATGTGATACTACAGCAGCTTCATCCAGTTCTGTTCAGTTCAGTTGGACAGACAGAATCCTCGCTTATGACTGTCACATCTTTAATCAAACTTTCGACTACAAATTGAAGTTTAGTGGATGTTATCGGAGTAGCTTTCCGCTGTTGATTTATCCTTGTCATACCTAATCAGTCTAGAGTCATATGCTGAACATTTCAAATCCATCGTCTGTTGACAAATTTTTATCTATTTAAAAGGGATTTCTAGCTTTATACTTTGCTCAAATTTACACTATCATCTAATTCAAATCTGTTGCTAAGCTCCTGGAGAAAATCTCTCTTCCTCCCTCACTTAGGTCGATCAGTGAACCAACTAGACGTGCACATGGAGGGCAAGCACATCTACTGGGCGGACACGTACACCACCAAGAAGGGGAGGAGCCATGGTGGCATCAGAAGGATCAAACCTGACTCCACAGAGATAGAACCAGTCATCACATCCGGTATTGGCAGCGACGGTGTCCATGGAGTGGCCATCGACTGGATTGCCCGTGCGTATGATTCAAATCTTTTCTGATGATGCTTTATTTGTTATTAGTTTCAGCAATATAAATATTCGTTTAAACAAGCAAACAAACAATAATTTGATTGATCGAACTTTTAACTTAAACTTTTATATTTTACCGTATGCATTTCCTTCTGTTTGTATATCTTAAATTGTTTTTCCCTCCAGAAAACTTGTATTTCACAAACGCATTTGCTGTGGAGACGTTTATTGAAGTGTGCCGCCTCAACGGGTCTCATCGTCGCATCATTGTGAAGTCACCCCACAGCTCGCCTAGATCTGTGGCAGTTAATCCAATAAAAAGGTACATTTGTTAAATATAAGTCAACGAAATGAATAGTCTCACTTAAGTTGATAGTATACATGTAGGTGATGGGTGATATGACATCTCGAGTTTCATATTCGTTCTTAGCTCTTAAAGGCAAACAAGATGATGACCGCACTTCTTTTCATTGCTTGAATAGTCCGATGTGTTCCCTGATTCGAGACTTTTAACATATTCAATTGGGCAGAAAGGGTTGTGATTCGTTTGTTTAATTTGAAAAATTGAAAGTTTGGTGATTGGAATTGGTAACACATAATAAATCACGAAACGAAATTTGCTAACAATGCAATTTAGGTGTAGGTCTATTGAGCGATATTGAGGGCAATCCTGGTTTCAGTACATGAAATATCTCCTTCTATCATGTTTCCTTCGCTGCAGGTATCTCTACTGGGCTGATTCCGGTCAACAACCGAAGATAGAACGAGCTCATCTTGACGGTAGTAACCGGTCTACCATTGTGACTAACGGAGTGAGATACCCCCGGGATCTGGCTATAGACTACACCACCCATAAACTGTACTGGGTCGACTCAATCGTAGATGCTATACAGGTTCGTGCTGATCTCTTTGTGATGGTGTTTGATACTATCTTTTGAAATGAGAATTAAAATCTAATATTCTAAATCGAGAATGCACTTCTACTTAACTGTAAACAAATCTCTATGAAATTGATCATTGATGGGGATCAACATATGTCTTTCATATACATAAAAACTTTGATAATATATTAAATCACCTCCGAACTTATTCTCGATTTCCTGTATTTCAGTCAAACAAAAATTCAATTTGAACGTTTTCTTGTTTTAAGGCAATTTATTTGCTTGTTTGTTTGTCTATATTTTCAAATGAAAGTCAGCATTTGTATATATATATGATATTTTGTTTGACAGTGTGTTGATTTCGACAGACAGACAGACAGAATATTTTATTAACTTCTCACATGTGTAATACATCCAATCGCTCAGCGATTTATGAGAGACAATATACCTATGATAAAATCACTAAAATGTGTAGGGACAAAAATGTCAGTAAAACATATATATCTTCAATATATATCTTCTATATTTTCAAATGAAAGTCAGCATTTGTGTATATATATATATATATATGATATTTTGTTTGACAGTGTGTTGATTTCGACGGAAAGAACATGAAGAGTATTCGTGTGAACCTACCGAATGCCTATGGGCTGGCGCTATTCGGTGATTACGTTTACTGGGTGGATAAAAATCTTGAAGAGGTACATATACCATACATTTCACCGATGTAATCATGTAATAGTCGTAAACAGCGAATAAAAATAGAAGAGACCATAGACAAGAACATGAGCATCATGGTTAGTGACATAAATGATAGAATTTCCACAATTTGTCTCTTTTCAGAGTGTGCAAGAAGAATAGATTGGTTGAGGGGATAATTTCATAAGGCAATGTAGATGTCTTATTATTTATTAGCGAAATCAAAACGTAAATGCGCCATATTAGTGTCGACGTTAAATACGAGATTATCCTAAATGCGTATTTACATTTATGCATTCAATTTCTCCGATTGATATTGTAATTTAAATTAATTGAATAATTAAAAAGTTATTGAATATCTCCAGCTGTACCGAGTGTCCCTCAAGAGCTCAAGCTCGGACACAGCGGAAGTGGTCAAGGCCAACCTGCCCAACGTGAGGGACGTGGCTATCTACGATAAGTCCGTCCAACCCGCTGGAACCAGCCCATGCAGCAAGAACAATGGCGGCTGTCAACAACTATGCTTCTCCTTGCCAGGACAGGACTCGCCCGTCTGCGCATGCTCAGCAGGACAACTTTCTGATGATGGAAAAACATGCCAAGGTGTTACCTCTCGACAAGAATACTGAATACAAGTTGTTGTGATGAAGAATCGACATTATTTTGAAATAATTGTCCAGTTTATAATCCAATGAGCCTAGTACATGTGTTCGGTTTGCCTTCAGTATTTAATATCAATAGATCATCGGTGTCCTTAAAATGGGTCTATTTAGATCTATTGGTTAACTAAATCAGAGAAATGTTTTAAATGAATATACTTTCGACAGCGTTCTTTCTAATAGTCCTCAAATGCTTAAATCCAAACTCAAGCGCAATTATTCAAATTGATACCCCACCATTTACCATTTGCTCTCTCTCCAATTTGAATGTCATCTTCTCGACTGGATCGTAGCAAGACCTTTAATGACATATTCTTTTCTATGTATATCATCTTAACAGTATTCTTAAAAGGTTTCAAATATTTATATCCTACTTGGCTATATTTCAGCTCTCTCCGAGTTCCTGATCCTGGCGTCAGAGACTGAGATCCGCAGTATGTCCTTGGACCCAAGTGACGGATCTCTGCCTATACCCACCATCAGTGGACTCAGGGGGGCTGTCGCCGTCGACTTCGACTCCAAAGACAACTACATCTACTTCAGTCAGGTTGGGCGCAAGAGGATCAGCAGGGTGAAGAAAGGATTCACAGAGGTCGAGGACCTTGTAGCTAACTCCAATACCACAGGTAAGGAAGGTGTTAAATTATGATATTTTTACTGGCTGCGGCTCCTTGGCAAATTGGTACCATGTTTTAGTCGAGAAGGATATATTTAACCTTTGGTGCAATCATTTAAAGCCACACTATAAGTCTGTTATTTGACATATGTTAAGAAGATAAACCTAGTTTGACTGTGTTTTGTTATATTGGATTTTTAGCTTTCCTTGTTAAATTGAAGTTTAAACTTTTTATTTAGTGTAAATAACGAAATGAAAAGAAGAATATCTGTCCAAAATATACCAGTCGGCCTGTCTAAACGTTCTAACCAGGGCAAAAGTTTTCGGCTATTGGAGCTTATTCAATAGTGAAGTGATGCTGAACAGTATATTGAACCCAGTGAAAAGCAATGCCATTAAGAATAATAAATATCGAAGTTATTTTTAAAGGAATCATTTTATTTTATTTCTATTTCTGGTCAATCGTTGATAAAGATCATTGATTCAGTTTGCATTACCAAAGAGAAGATATAAAATACAAAAACTGTAAAACTAAAAGCTATTTGTAGTCTATACCAATTCAGTCTTCCAACATAAATATGGGCGTTTAGTTTCTTTAAAATAGTTAATTCATCATTGTAACCTCTTTTTTCAGAGCCGGGTGCACAGAGGGACATCACGTCAGTGGAAGGAATAGCCTTTGACTGGGTGTCCAAGAAGATCTACTGGGCCGACCTGTTCAAGAGCAAGATCTACAGTATGAACCTGGACCACACTAAGAGGGTCGCCCTGGCTTCAGTAGGCAGCCCAAGGGCCGTTGCTATTGATCCTTGTCGTGGGTATGTTGGTTTCAATAGTCTGATAAGTTTGACAAAAAAATTATCAAGAAATGAATATAACTTTGAGTTGAGTATGATGATACAAGTACTTGAATTAAAACGGCTAAATAAGTATTGAAAATGGCCAAATACCGGTGAGGTCAAACATTTACTTAACACCAATTAACATCCTTTCCAATATTTATATGTCCCCATAACATTGAACCAGGTACCTTTACTGGTCCGACTGGGGAAGGAACCCGAAGATAGAGAGAGCGACAATGGCGGGCAACCAGCGGTCTGCCATCATCACAACTGATCTGGGCTGGCCAAACGGTCTCGCTATAGACTACGAACAGCAAATGATATACTGGGCTGATGCCATGAAGTAAGTTAAGCATAAAAGAATGGATGATATATATATTATATAACGTTTTCCTTAATTAAGAGGACAAAGTATGTTGCGCAAGAACTAACATGATGGTATATGAATGTTTTGTTGGACCAATGCACTGAATGGTATTGGCAGGTTTATCTTACGACAAAATATATTAAACATATGTCATTTTATTCGATGGAAGACTTTTATGTGTCAAAGTCAACAACACAGGCGATAAACACAAATTTGCTGAACTAATGTTTTAAAGACATTTTATTAAAAAGTGAATCAAGGATAGTTTTGGTAATTTTATTTTTAGCGAATGAAGCCTACGTGTGTCTCTTTCGATTTTTGTTGATGCTATTCAAATAGAGGACCTCAGGAAATTGAAAAGTGTTCCATGATTTTGAATCCTTAAAAATAACTGACTCAAGATTTTATTTCATGTTCAAGAAAAAACTTCATTTCATTTTCAATTCTGATATTTGATAGAGTCTTAATGGATTGTACCTTTAGAAAATTATTAGTATCAACAGTTAAATTGAATTTGCAATGTTTTGAGTTATACTCAGCTTTCCATATAACTAATCGCAATAATCTATCATTATATTTGGAGTCAGAAAGTTATTTATCATTTTAGCAAAGGGTTTGGTATAATGGTCGGTAGTGTAGTGAATATGCGGGTTTGTATTCAATCAAAATGTTGGTTATTTTTGTTTCCATAGAGACCGGATAGAAAGAGCCAACACAGACGGAAACTACAGAGAGGTCGTCATAGAAACCACAGTCCATCCTTTCTCGATGACAATATTTGGAAATAACATATACTGGACCGATTGGACATTACGTAAGTTCATAATAAAGTATTTTAGACTATGATGCCATGCTTGATATACGCAAAAATGTATAAAAAGTTTAAATATATATATTTGTTCATTTCAACTTCTTGATATTAGAATTGAATTTTGAAGCAGTTTTATTTTGAAAACATTTTGAATTTGTGTTTTCGTTACTGAAATATCTTTGTAACATTGGCACTTGGTAGAACGAACTCCGTTGATGACACGATAAATGTTGTGTTTAAGGTGGCGTGTTCCGTGCCAACAAGTTCACGGGGTCCAACATGAAGGTGATCATCCAGGGTCTGGCTACAAGACCAATGGGTCTCACAGTATTCTCTAGCGACAGGCAGAAATGTGAGACATGTTTATTGTATAAGTGTATACACAGTTGTCAGAAACCTGTAGTAACATCTATAGGTAGATATACTTGGTTCATGTAGTAATTTTAAAAGTTGAATATCACATGGTTAAGGACGAGAAAACTGGGAGAACACCGTTTTATTTTGTATATCTAACAAAATGATGAGATAAATGAACATAAATATTTATTTGTTTTTGGGTTAGCTATATTAGTTTGACAAAAATAGTAACTATCTTAAGTGATTATTTGGTGTCGATATTTGCGTATTTAGAATATATGAACTGTATATTTTAATATATATGGTATATTTCATACATTGATATGAAACATGCTTCCTGACAGGTTTTCTCTTTAAAGGTATACCAGTTATAAAGAAACTTCAAACATAAGCTTTGTATAAGGACCGTTTTTAAGATCTTGGAAATTGCAACGATTCACAGAACAGTACACGGTTTTCTGAAACACATTTACCCCTTTCAATGAAGGTGACACGAGCCCATGCGACGTCTTCAACGGGGGATGTAGCCACAGCTGCCACCCCGCCCCAGACGGGAAGGCCGAGTGTGCCTGTGACTCCGAGAAGGATATGGTGATAGGGAACGGAGGAAAGATGTGTGTGCCCAAAAACAACAACTGTTCAGACGAGGAGTTCGTGTGTCAGAACGGACGCTGTCTCATACAGCGCTGGGTGTGTGATATGGACAATGACTGTCTCGACAAATCGGACGAGGATCCAAATCTCTGTGGTGAGTGTTGTATTTTAGGGAAGTTGGCGAAACTATGTTGTTGGTGTATTTAACAGCTTTGATTGTGGAATAATATACTAGACAATAAAGTAACTGTAATTTTGTAAATACAGGCTACATACAAAACGAAATATCTAATATCATCAACCAGTTTCTGCCCATTTATCTGTATGTACGTAAAAATGGTGATACATACAGATATTAACAAACCATCTATGAACTTGATAAATAGATTTATATGTGATGAATCATGAAAAGAACTACATAGCTAAACAGTTAAGCATGATATAGTAAAGCAGATAACAGTTTAGATTTTACATTCGTATAATACAAACACTAGTCACCTTAAACAGCAATAGTTCTTGTCCATATTGCATTAACTTTGAAAGGAAACGACCTTTACCCTATGCTAACACTTTCATCAACAACTTGAGAAATCTGCATTGTTTACAGCTATGCACACTTGCGATCCGACCTATTTCCGCTGCAACAACGGAAGGTGTATTCCACTGAGATACCGGTGCGACTTCGACAACGACTGCAGAGATAATTCTGATGAGCTGGAATGTCGTAAGTTGTCAAAATCAATTACACCGTTTGTTCTGCAATGTCTTGAATTATTAAAAGCCAATCTACAAATTATACGACATCATCGTGCTTCAATGTTATAATTTCTATATACATTGTAAAAAGGTCACTTTTCATGGGTTTCCTGCCATATTGGTATTTACAATTTCAAATCTTGAGAAAATTGTTACAACCATCCTAACAAATCTCTATGAAATGCAGTTCATGTACCAATCATTCATCACATATGTCCAATGCACTATGATCATACATATGGTTCCGATGCTTGCCTGTTCTCCCAGCCTACCCGACCTGTGGCCCCGAGGAGTTTGCCTGTCAGAACTCTAGGTGTGTGAGTCTCACCCAGAAGTGTGACGGGGTAGACAACTGTAGGGACGGCAACAAGACGGACGAGATGGACTGTCGTGAGTTGGGTTTTTATTTCTATGTCAAGTTCCTTTTTGATTGTGTAAAAAGGATTTGCTCTACTTTTGTCTGCAGATCACGTTGCTCATAGGCAAAAGTATACGTCAGTGTAGGCAACATATTCTGAAAGATTTAATTCCTATTTTGTGTGTAGTTGTACAGTTTGATTTCAGTATATGACTATGAACAATTCATGGTAAAACCCAAGTAAAATCAGCTGTTTTACTACTAACTCTAGTATAAATGCACATTATTCTTCAAATACAAATTAAATCAACATGTAACTATGTGAATATGAACTTGTAATCACTTAGTGTAACTTCTGTTTGTCCAGCTCCCAGGACGTGTCCGAGCGGCCAAGTGAAGTGTCCGACCACCAACATCTGTATAGTGAGACGCTACATGTGCGACGGTGACAACGACTGTGGCGATAACTCGGACGAGAACCCACTCTTCTGTCAACAGGTGACGTGCTCCTCAGGTGAGTTGACTTTTATAATGGAAAGATTCTTCTCAAAAGAAATTTAGGGTCAAACCTATAATTACTCCTGCCATCTTTCTAAACTAAGCGTCAGTGCGTGGCTGCAGGTACGTTCCACACAGTGCAACGTTGCGCAGGTACTTGGTTGCAGCCAAGAAATGGAAAACTTCACTGTTGAACCACCATGTAGCCACACAATGATGTTAAAGATCATACTCTGTCTTCAAGTCTATATCTGAAATTAGAAAAAGTTAACAAAAATTAAATTTTAATAGTATTGGTCAAGTCTAGATTTGCTGAATATATATTAAATATATTAAGGCTCCTATTCAATGCAGAAAATGAATTATTCCAACATCTGTAAGAAACCCTTTTTAGTCAAATTCTGTACGTAGATAGCTATATCTGAATTTTAAACTTTGTTATCACGCAGAGCAACATTTTACTATAATATCATGGTGAAAAACTTTCTAATTTTAAAGTTACATGTAATCAACATCTTAGAAAAAGATAAATATTGTCGAAAATTGTAAATCACATTCAATTTTGTCTCTTGCAGGTGATTTCTACTGCTCCAAGTCACACAAGTGTATACCGGGGACCTGGCACTGTGACGGGGACGACGACTGTGGATTTGGGGAGGATGAATCGGACTATTGTAGTAAGAATCGTATTGATCGAAGAGATTTATTCATGAGCAGATATGTGTCGTATTTATATGACATTCCATGTATCATTTGGTTTACTTCAGGTTTTTGAATTCTAGTTTAGGTTGTGATACCATACAGTATTCATTATTGATATGTGTGTTATTCGATATGTCATACAAAATGTGTTATTGTACATTTGGTTATTTGATGCATGGTGTTTGTTAAAACTACTTGTAGTGAGTTTGCATACTCCTGTTCCATCAATTGACATTAGAAAAATGACATACATTCAAACCTCAATCAGCCGGAGGTTTTGGTTTTGCTTTGGTTTTGTATTTACATGGAATTTCATTTAGTTACAGCCAGAATTAAGATAGACATAAATCAGCTCCAATGCATGGAACGCCTTATTATGGGTGTTTACGACACTAAATACTCTAGAAATTCTTGAAAAAATTATAATGTTTAATGCTTCATTTTACAGGTTACAACAACAGGACATGTTTTGGCAATCAGTTCACGTGTGATAACGGACGCTGTATCTCTACCAGATGGGTGTGTGACGGCGCCGACGATTGTGGGGATAAATCAGATGAAGCCGCTAATCTCAACTGTGGTAAGATTATTTTGTAAATCCAACATTACTGAGTACTCATTCAGTATATAGCAATTCATATGTTCTTTTGTTGATGGATTTGATGGAGGTCGTAAGACTCGTCACAAAAGCTTTCTCGGTGTCAAAGTTGTATGTTCAAGAAAATAGAGACAGTACAGGCGAAATGATAATTATTAATATTGCTAAAACCATACATTCCAGGGATTGAAAATTAACGGACTAGTTTTTGCCCTTTCAACAAGTCAATGGTGAATGCATAATAATAGTTGTGATGCCACCATGCTTTTAAGAGAATAAGAGAAGATAATTTTTTTAAATGGATCCTATGCTTTTTAATTTAACGATAAGAAAAAAGGCTCATTTACATATTTGAACTGTACAATGTTTATGCTTGTACAAGTAAATAGTAAGTGTTAATTAACAGGTTAAACTTATATACTATTCATGTAGGTGTTGACATCATGAAAGGGAAATTATGAATAACATATATATTCTTTCTTTCTTATTGTCCAAATGAATTTAAGAGGAAAATAAAATTTCCTGCGTTTAGAATATGATTCTACATACGTGAGAAACCTACATGTTCTCTTTCACTTCAGCTGAACGCACCTGCCCACCCGACACGTTCACATGCGAGTCTAACAAGGAAGCTGGTACCTACCCGTGTCTGGACCGGAGGCGGGTGTGCGATGGAATCAGGAACTGTCATGGCGGCGAGGACGAGGCTCAGTCATGTCCGCCCCAGTCGTGTCAACCCAACCAGTTCCAGTGTAACAACGGACTCTGTGTTTCTCAGAGGTTCAAGTGTGACCATGATGACGATTGTGGGGATAACTCGGACGAACCAGATGATTGTGGTTAGTACCCCCGGCATATCATGTAGTAATAGATACCGAATGTGCATTTCATTTTGGCTACACTGTTTCGCATTTTGGCTTTTTCTGACTATTACTATTTAGGTATGGTCATTTTACCCAGTACCTCCAGGAGTGCACGAGATGCACGTGCAATTCCTTTTTTGTCATTCCTAAACACGAAATTCGCGTCCTTTTTCGTGCTCAGCTCCGCTCTTCAAGATCTGCACAAGATCAGCAGGCGAAATTTGTCTTTAATTTCATTACTTTTGAGGCTGCACGAATAGCACGTGCGATTTTTGTGTTTAGCTTACAAATGTCTATGACTGCACTAACTGAAAAAAAACTGTAACGCGTGTTGCTTTCCGAAACATAGTTAAGTAATCAATAAGTGGTATAATTTACGGAATTGGTTAGATTCTTCTAGATGTTCACTTTTAATAAAACTGTTTATCTCTGTGAGTTTATTCAAGACATTGATCAGACTAAATTATAAATACATTTCTGAAAGTATGTTATTGTCCCTACAGACTACTCGACGTGTAGCGGGAACCAGTTCACATGCAAGAACCAGCGATGTGTGCCAAGACGCTGGGTGTGTGACGGGGACGACGACTGCAGGGACAACTCGGATGAAGACGAGGCCTTGTGCTGTGAGTTGAACATTTACTGGATACCTTTTCACCTGTACTTTTCCTTGTGAATCGATGTTTCCTACTGCTACAAAAAGTTCAATATATTGAAGAACGCATTGGTTAATGTTCACTGTCAAAGTCGTCTGTTGTGCCAAAAATATGTTTTGCTTTTCATATGAATCACAATTCTTAGTCCTATTAAAAAATCTTGAAAATGAGGAGACGCTATGAAGGCCTAGTAATCTCAATTCACATCCCAGTTTCTCGTAGTGCCATCTTCATACTTAAAGATCATCATTTCTGGTTCTAAACTTTACAGCTCAGACGAACAGAGAGAAAAAAATCAAGTGATTACAAATTTCGTGCTTTTGGTCAACGGTAATGCAAGCGATGCAACGTTGATGCCAGACGCCTACCATATTAGACAATAAAACTAATATAATCAATATGAAGAGAAGGACATTCAAAATATCTTATCTATATTCCAGTAACTCCGGAGCCGACATGTCCTGGTAACCAGTTCCGATGTGATAACGGAGAATGTATCAACTACCAACGTGTCTGCAACAAGAACCCTGATTGTAGTGATGATTCGGACGAAGCGCATTGCAGTAAGTTGACAAACATAAGTGGCAACTTCTTGCACAGTCACTCTTTTGCACAGAAATTCACTTTACCAAGGATCAAGTGAAAGGTTATACAATGGACCATTCACATGATGTTATGTTATTGCTGTTTTTAAATGTTTGATAATATTTCATATGGACATGTATGTTCCTGTGTCAGTATTTATTCAGGTGTATTATTGACATACTGCAGGTGTTGATGAGTGTAGCGGTGTAGTGCCCCGGTGTGACCACACGTGTATCGACACGCTGACCAGCTACTACTGCGAGTGTAGAGAGGGCTACAGGCTCATGTCGGACAGGAAGGGGTGTCGAGGTGGGTTCAGATTTATTGTCAGGGTGTGAGGTAGAAATCTTATCTATCTCAAGTAATAACATGTAACGTTTTACATGTGTAATTGTCTTTTATTCTTGATTGGTTCCCCAAAGCAATACCATATCAAACTATAACGTCTAACAATGCACGACAATCTGGCATTCAAAACCAAATGTTGTAGCTCCTAAAACTAAAAAATGTGATATTTCAATTATGGTAAACAAGCATTAAAGACATTGAATTGCGGATTTCATATGGTAATCTGTCATAACAATACCCCAAATGAGCTATAAATGTGTTCTATGTTTCGGCACCTCACTCTTGAAATTGGCTCTCCGAGCATGGATGCTCTCTATGGATCTGTAATTCTAGGTAATTATAGAAAGTTAATTTTATGTTTTAATGTCTAGATATCGACGAGTGTGTAGAAGAAGCAGGTGCGTGTAGTCAGCTGTGTGAGAACACCCTGGGTAGCTACATCTGTAAGTGTGCTGATGGATACCAGAGACTGGACGATGGAAGGACCTGCAAGAAGACTGACAGTGAGTTTGTACTCTCTCTAAGTGATGCTACTTTTGGAAAAAGTCGATTCTAGGTTTTGAAAGATGTCTGTAAAAGGAGGTGTTTCTCATTGATACTCTGTGATAAATAAATCTCGCGATTCACGGAGGATGTTGGTTTATAGAGGAGGTAACGCTTTTAAAAGGTGATTCAATTTTTCCTACCGTTTGCAACACCTCATGATTTCGTTGAAGATATTAATGGATAAAATTGAAAATTATCATTACCATCAAAGATTGAGCGAATGTGAGGTAAATTGACATTTAGAGAAAGAAATTTTGTCCTATTTGTATCCGAGTGAAAATACCATTTAACTGGGATTTCGGTTCAAAGTTAAGTGTATAACTGTGATAAAATGTGATACTTTAATAAAAGTGAACCAATTAATAGTGAATCCTCGCAAACTACATGATATACGAGAGAATGTGAACAAACCTCTCGGATTCTGTTCTAGAACACGCCATTCATTTCCTTGTTGTCGCAGTTATTTTGTCCCATTTAATCATTCTAATATATCTTTTTGATGGCGGTGCTTGTATTTCCTTGGCAAACATTTACAACAACAGACAATCCTAATCATGAGGAAACCAAAATGTAAAAAGAACACAAACTTTTTGTTGCGATGACACTCTGTCAACACAAAGATTGTAATTAATACTATTTATCTCAACAAAATTAACCTTCTGAATAACAATATAAAATAATGGTAATAAGATAATGACTAATGTCCATCTACTCCAGATATTACCCCATGGCTGATATTCGCAAACCGGTACTACATCAGGGAACTCTCAATAGAGGGAGACAACTACCGTCGGGTTACACAGGGTTACCAGAACATTGTCGCCTTGGACTTCGATATAGCCGAGGACCGCCTGTACTTCTCTGACGTGAAGGCTCACCGGATATACCGCATGTACCTTAACGGTACGGACACAGAAACGGTCCTTAGGCACAATGTTCCAAGTGCTGAGGGCATAGCTGTGGACTGGATAGGCAGGTAGGGAACTTCAGAATATTCAATCTCATTTAAATCAGCTCGAACATATCACTCGTACCTGGTTCGTTTCTGATCTGGTTAGTGCTCTCTAAAGGTTTGTGCCATCTCACCGTTGATAAAATTAAGCAATCGAATTAAAATTTCAAATCGTGTAAATGGCTTTCTGTGGTCACAGGAGTACTATACAACTGACTGGACGAATGGATATGAAAGGTTTTTGACTTCAGAAAAAACGAAACTATTCAACAGAAAACACACGGCCCTGGTATAATATACTTAGTGCAATTGGTATTTTAAATCAACGTTTGCTTGACTTAAATAACAACGGTTATACCCTCGTTCACAAGGCGTCACTGATCTTCATTCTTAACAATGATATGTCTCTAGGAAACTCTACTGGGTTGATGGCAAGAAGACGGAAATATTCGTGTCGGAGCTGAATGGCACGAACCGTCGGAGTCTGCTGAGGGAAGGGATGGAGCGACCCAGGGCTCTTATTGTTGATCCCTTCGGAGGGTAAAATCATTCATCATTTACCAAGTCGTTGAATACAGACAAATACACTGGGCAAAAGTATTAGGGATATATGACAATTTTTAAATATGTATACAAGTATACTTTCATTTGCCCGATGTAATATTATTGTTTAAAAAACGATCTGTTTACTTACGATTTCATATTAAACAAAATCCATATAAAGCATAATAAACCATGACATTTGCTTTACAACGCATTTATACAAAAACATGAATATGGACAAAACAATTAATGCACAGCATATCCTGAACTATAGGCCTCTCTCCGCAGGTACATGTACTGGACTGACTGGGGCTCCAAGCCCTATATCGGACACCTGGGACTGGATGGATCCAATCTCTCCACCACCTTCGTCAACACCAAGATGGGCTGGCCCAACGCGCTCACCATCGACTACGACATGAAGCGACTCTGGTGGGCTGATGCTCATCTCGACATCATAGAGTGAGTTATATATATTTTGCTTTTCTAATTTGACATTCCTTTATTCAAACACTTCTGTAAACCAACACGTTTATTTGTTTTTTCATGAGTCCTTTTCAATAAAGGACCAATCTGATCAAGTTACATTCAAAGTGACAATTAAGGAATGTCCCAGAAGAATGTGATAATAAATGAACATGTTGAAAACATTCACTTTCGAACCAATTTTCCTCAATATAACTTAATTAACACTAAATTCACACCCTTTCCTTATCCACTAGATCTATCAATATCGACGGCACAGATCGACGAACCGTCATCAAGGGGGTACCTCATCCCTTCGCTATGTCGATCTTCGAGGAGACGATGTATTGGACGGACTGGAACCATCTCACCATCGAATATGCCAACAAACTTACGGGAGAAAACCACACAGTCATGCGCAATATAACACACCGACCTATGGACATACATGTCTACCATCCGCTCAGACAACGTCAAGGTAGGTCGGAATTAGCATTGGTATTCCTTGTTGAAGGCATTGTTGTCATGTCTATTTTATAGTTTCATAGATATTCCAAGTTCTTTGTCATAACATGTCAGGTGATGAATACTTGGAACAATCGATTTGCAAAATAATAAGATACTTTAAACGTTAATTATTAGATTTTTGCATTTGTCGCGGAATATTACTTTTCAGATATCAGCCATTGCGTTTGCCTATAGCCACTCTAAAAATGTAGTTGGTTTATCAAAGATTTAATAAATGATTGATGAAAAAGATTTACAATATTAAGGATTTATGATCTGTTATGCTTCAGTGGCGGGACCATGTGGTCTGAATAATGGCGGCTGCACACACCTGTGTTTAATTGCACCTGGCGGCACGAGCTACACATGCGCGTGTCCCACGGACTTCGTGTTGACAAACGATGACAAGACTTGTGTGGCTAACTGTAGCAACACGCAGTTCCGATGTGGGCCGAGTGACGACCGATGTATCCCGAGTCTGTGGAAGTGTGACGGGGAGAAGGACTGTAAGGACGGCGCGGACGAACCAAAGGATTGTCGTATGTTGTTTTTGAGCATTCGGTTAATTTGTTTTCATTTGTTTGTTTTCTTTTGTGAATATGCTATTGTACCAACAAAGTGGTTTTATGAGAATAAAGAATTGAGTTGTTAATTAAATAATTACATAGACTATGACCCTACTATATTATATGGAAATTGTTTGTTTATAATTTGGTGATGGTTCTTCTAATCTTTACGGTATTGATAACATTGTAGTGCATAATAGTGAAATTGAGAAGTGATTATTATTTAATTCGATAATACTGTCTACATTTGATTTCATTCCACAAAGATTTAAAAAATATACATGTCCCCTGTCACACACATATATTCATTAAAGCATCTGATAGAATTAACGCCAATCAGAATGTCTAATGCCGTGAGTGAATCTTTCAGCTGTGAACCACTGCCCGACGGGTCAGTTCATGTGCAAGAACCACAACTGCACGTACTCGTTCCGGGTGTGCGACCTGCACGACGACTGTGGAGACGGGTCTGACGAGCGGGACTGTGACAAGCGGGTGTGCGAGTCCTGGCAGATGAAGTGCGGTAACAACAAGTGTATACCCAAGCGGTGGGCCTGCGACGGGGACGACGATTGTGGGGATGGTACTGACGAGTTGAAATGTGGTATGTGGTGATTGATTCGTAATTGAAAAACCTTTGATAATAACGTATTAGCGGGAAACATTGATTTCAGAATTAAATCATGATGCTTGATATTTTAACGTTTATATTTTTAACAGAAAAAAATGAATATGATTGATATATTGAAAATGCTTTGAAACAAAACCAACTACAACTTATCAGCCGAAAAATATTTGGTTAGAACCGTATCATCCCGTTGCAGAACTTTGATTTTGTAATTCATATCCGAAATGTTACGTCCATATCAATTCACACCAAATGATCACTTTTCCATTAATTGTTGAAATGTTTTTGGATTTTGTATTTCGTAAATGTAAGAAATGGGACGTCCTTATGACATCACAAAAATTTGCATTAATTGTGGAAAATTTATTAAGATATTTCATTTATGAATATATATGCATCCTTTGGATATACAACTTTTAGTTCTCGTTTTATTGAAATTCACATAATGTTGCGGAACACATACATGTGTCACCACAGGCCATATGCATTTACTATTTAGGCTAATAACGCGAACAGATATATATTGTATAGTTCAAAATCAATATTCGTCTTGTTACAAGGCAACCAGACATGCAGTGCCACCCAGTTCCAGTGTGACAATGGACGCTGTATCCCCGCCTCCTGGAAGTGCGACTACGACGACGACTGTGGGGACAAGTCCGACGAAAAAGAAGAATTTGAGTGTGGTAAGTGATAAACCTTTTACAGTATTTGTAGTGAATGTGGTTAGGAACACATTCTACATTTTCGAAGTCATCGTGACGTCATCTTAAACTTTCTATTCAACTATCAAGTACTGTAGATTCAATTAATCGGAACACCTTTTGGCCAAAGATTACTTGTAAGGACTTGTTATGGCATACATTCGTCTGTAGAAATGCAGACGGTTTCAATTCAATGCTTTTCAGTAAAACTAAATTTCTCGGGATCTCAATGTCAAAGAAGGATACCAACCGCGAACAACATGCTACTGACGCAAGGATCACTTTGAATTAATGCATGTTCGTTACAGGTTTCACTTCACTCCTTTGATTTTGATATTCCTACTTTTAAACATTTTCGAATATATCACTGTTGTTTGACTCAAAGATGTTTCGCATCGCAACGGAGGTTTTATCGTGTTTGAAATGCATATCTTTCATGTCAAACGTCCAGGTGTGTTGAAACATATTCTTGCTTACAGCTACCAGAGACTGTCCTATCGGGTGGTGGCGCTGCGAGACCAACTACAGGTGTGTGCCCAACATCGCCAGGTGTGACGGGGACGACGACTGTAGAGACAACTCGGACGAGAAGGAGGAGAACTGCCCCGTGTGCCACCCTACAGGAGACTTCCACTGCAACAACAGACGCTGCATACCCAAACGATGGCTCTGCGACTTCGACAACGACTGTGGGGATAACTCGGATGAAGACAAGGAGAATTGTGGTAAGTGGCTTTGATTGTGAAATTTGACCATTTAAAATAATAGGTTATCAAATACCCACACTCTAGTACTCAGAATGACGAAGGTTGTTGTACCTACATTATAATTACGATATTGAGTTTCTGTGCCTTGTCCATCCATTCGATTGTAGCCTATAGTGGGTTTCTTATTTGGTTCATTGCAATCTGATATTTTGAGATACTTATCAAAGGTGTTTTCTTTGATATCAACAGTTATTACTATGCAGATTTGTTTTTTGACACATCAAATTTTGCAAAAGATAACATAGATGCATATTTTACGTCTCTCAATTAAAAACATTCAATACATTACTCCTACATTGTAAGGTGGTTATAATTGTTATACCGTGATTAAAAGTTATCCACAGGGATGTTTATATAGACCTCTATCCTAATGATATCCTCCTCTCACCTGCAGACTACAAGTACAGACCATGCTCGGAGTCTGAGTTCAGGTGTGCCAACCAGAAATGTATCCAAGGCAAATGGAAGTGTGACCATGACAACGACTGTGGGGACGGGTCTGACGAGGAGGCGTCAATTTGTACAGGTGAGATAGTTACCTGACTTCTCTATATACTAAGCTTTAACCGTAAATACTGAGAAGAAAGTAAGATAGTATACGTTGTATTTTGAACCCATAAATTATGATTTACTTGGTAATAGCCAATCCTATAAAATATCAGTTCACATAATTATACTATTCTGAAATTACTTCTACAGTATATTAGTATATTTGTCCTTATGTGGGAAAGGTAGCTAGTTAGAAGTTTTCTTTATAACCTGTCCCATAATCAAGCGCATATTTTCGATAGTATATTTTTATTTTTATTTTATCATTTTCATAGTTTTTTTGACAAAATATGATAGATTATATTTCAATTGATAAAGCTTTCCAAGGCTTGAAAAAGCTTAAAAAGATGTTGACAATATATAACCTTTCTCTTTAACCATCGAATAAAATGTCGATCGAGTATCTCAATTAGTAAAGTATTTATATCATGACGTCATGACCTTTCCAGCAACCAGCACGTGCAGTGCTAGTCAGTTTACCTGTGGAGACGGATACTGCACGAGCCTAAGCACGGTGTGTGACGGACGGAGGGACTGTCTGGACACGTCGGACGAGGCTAACTGTACATCCAGAATCCCAGATGGACCCAATGGACACTGTCCAGTTGGCCAGTTCCAGTGTACAAACCATGTAAGATAATCGCAATTCTTGTTGATGTCTATCAATGTTATCATCTTGATTAAGTAGGGAAACAGTTAGAGAATAGACATTGCAACGTTTGATTCATGTTTCGTTTCTCGAAGTTATTGTGGCTCCTAAGTGATTGTTAAACAACGAAGTGGATCAGGGACACAAAACCAATATGTACAGGCTTACCTTACCAAAGTGTAAATAGATTTTACAACTATTAAATATAAACTACCTACGGTGCACAAGCCTCTGTAATTGACCCAGGAATAATTATTGCGTGATTCTAAAAATACTTGTGATGAAGCGTGGCAATATTATTACAAGGCACGGTTATATTAATCATCCTCTATCACTTGTATAATTCAACAAACCATTAAATTATTCTTTTGTCAAAACTTTTGTGTTTTTCTAAACTGTTTACAAGATGTTCATTTCAGTATGTAAAGCATGCTTGAATTTTATCCAAGAAGCAGCAATAGCTTATAGAAAGCTGTAAATAATATGTCATCCACAACCCTAATCAGATCTGCATCCCTGGCAACTGGCGATGTGACGGTGACGACGATTGTGGGGACAACAGCGACGAGAGCGTGGACGTATGTAAGTCGGTGGAGTGTACGGGCGACGATCAGTTCAGGTGTGACAACTTCAAGTGTCTGCCCAGCTGGAGGGTGTGTGATGCGGTCAACAACTGCGGGGACAACTCAGACGAGACATCGGAATCTTGTAAGAATGATTAAGAAACTCGGATTTTCCGTTGAATTTTGATTTCATACCTTTAAAGCACCAAAATTCAATACATTCTGCATTCCTCTCCTTTATACTCATTCAATGTCTTAATCAAAATCTTACAACAATATCTGCCAAATGACGACATCTAGTACTTCCATACTAGTTACGCTTTTAAGGATTATCAACTTCTTTCTGCTAGAAAACGTTTTCACAACAATCAGTAATAACCAATTCAAACGTTTGCTATATGTGACATCCGCACCTGTATTGATACCTCATTGTGTGTGAGGTTCTATTTGTATTGTCAACAAGTTATTGAAGCATTGAAAATTTCCATTTGATACTAAAAGAAAAGGAAGACAAGAAGGACAGTAAAGGATAAATGACTAAGCATTTTACTCCTCCAAATGTAATTTCACGTTAGCACGTTCTTATTTTGCAAAAGATGAATAGTAATGTTATTATATGTATATGGTATAATAATATGATTCTTGCTCAGGTACCATCACGCCCGATAAATGCACCGGGACCGAGTTTAAATGTAGCAACAAGAAATGCATCTCGCCGGAGAAAGTATGCGACAACGCCGACGATTGTGGCGATGCTTCTGATGAGCGGGGTTGCCGTAAGTGGTATCTCCTAAGAAACAATTAACTTGGTTAACTGGTAAACTTAACATATTTGGCATCTGATATCCAGAAGTTTTGAAGGGATTGTCACGAATTTCACGAATCGAAAGAAGAACATTGTTTTTTACATAAAATTATATTTATTTCTCATATGACTTATTTACATCTTTTTAAAAATATCTCGAATTGCCATTCTACGAAAACGAAAAACGATTGGAAGGCTAGATCCTTAACCTGAACGATGCACAGGTGATACATTATCAATAAATAACACACAAACAAATGTTCAATGTATTCAAAGCTCAAAACAGACGGGAGCATTGTTGTATAGTGATAGAGTTCGACGTTGGTGTAAATTCAACTGTGTTGAAAATATGATGTGTAATGTAAATTTCCTATAATAAAACAAATATGTTTTTTAAATATTATTAAAGTTATGCACTGTTACACATTTAACAGTATTTCGTAGTAACATTTTAACAAAACTCGGTAATAACATTTCAAACACCTTTGCATCAATTTACAACTGCTCAAATTTGCTCTGCAGACAAGAACGTAGGGCGTCGAGAGTGTAGCCGGAACAAGGGAGGGTGTGAACACAACTGCACCACCCTGGTGGGAGGCGGGTACTACTGCACCTGTAAACCTGGCTTCACGGTGTCTAGCGCTGATAGCATGTCATGTGATGGTAAGTCTTATATCTGAATACCTTTCCGCATAATTCATGACATTACTTTTATTTGACTGCTAAACTAAAAGAAGGCTTTTCGTGTTGTTGTATCACAAACATGAATGGTGAAGAAAGTGATTGTGAGCATCTGTTTTTACTTAAGTTTTCCCTTAGAACATCATGTATCACTTGTGTTATGTAGGGTTGGGTTAGACAATGGACGACATGTATTAGCTGTAGCGCAACATTTCTAATGATAGCGAGTTCTACGATGCTGAGCGTCGTTTTTATGTTAAGTTCATATCACATGAAGTCTTAAGGTTGCAGAATTGTTTAGAATAGAGTTATGAATATAAGGAAGACTGTTCTTGAAGTCTCAAGTGTAAGTGATTGTAGTAAAGGTTGTAGTTAAATTATGATGATACTTTGTAATAGAGAGTCTGAGCTAGATGTAACAGAGCTTACTTAAAAAAAGGCATGTAGATCTTTGATAAATGTATTGTTTCGTATCCTTATGATCGTATCGCTCAGTTGTAGTGAAGAGAAATTCCCTGCGCGTTGCGATCATAACTGTTGCGTTATAACCGTGATAAATGTGTTAGTTATATATTACCTCTCAAACACAGCAAAAAGTATGTAGATGATCAGCTTAAGATTTTTCCAAGGAATCAAGGGAAAGACAGAATGAAAATCGTTTGATTCAACACTTGTTCTCGATTACTTTTTCGCTTATTACCTACTGTTTCAAACTATATCCAAGTATATACCATGTCACCTATTTCATCACATATCTTAAAATTTACCATAAAGATCTGGCACATGTCCCTTATTTGATCTGGTATCTCACTGTCAGATATTGACGAGTGCGCAAGCTGGGGGAACATGTGCCCACAGAAGTGTCAGAACATCAAGGGATCCTACAAGTGCCAGTGTGCACAGAGCTTCTCGGACACTAACAGGAAGGGAACGCTCTGCAAATCTAAAGGTAAACTCTCAAAAATCTCAAAATTTGTATTTCTCAAATCAATATTTTCAGAAACAAGTTTTGATAATTGTTGATACTGTTGATTGTGTTATTACCTGTTCTCAAAATAGTCAACTACAAAATATGAACAAAGTAATAGTCTTATAACTTTCAAGTCAATAATGGATGAGTCAATGATATTATTTTCAAATTTTTATCCCAAAATTAACCATGCCCCTTATTTTAAGATATGTTTATGTTATTACCTAACTCGCGATAAGCTTCTTAACAGCCACATAATAGTTTTCAATTACAAACATATTTCATATTCCTACCAATCAATTCAAACGAAGCATCACCCAAGAACCTTTTCACCCACAGAACGCAATTCCATCCTCCTGTTCGGAATGGGTCCTGAAATCCGCCAGTTCCGGACCAACAGTAAGGAGTATTCGGACGCCATGGCATCTGGAGAGAGAATACAGGCCATTGATGTGGACACTTCCTGGAAACTCATGTACTGGGCCGATTCGGCAAAACGCAGCATCTCCAGAGCTGCCATGCCGGACGAGGCTACAATTCAGGGATTTGCCCAGGACCTCCAGATCTCTGGAATACAACAGCCTGAGGGCATCGCTGTGGATTGGGTGGCCAAGTACGTGTTTCTTTACAGAATGATATACCGGATATGCCGTTTTTTCATTTGAAAAAAAATTATTTCGATTTCCGAATTTCAATATCAACTTAATTCATATCCTTGATATGTACCCGTTTATTTATTAATTACTAGTATTGAATGAAACTAATGGGTTGGTCTTGAAATCAACTTCATTGATGACATTGTTTTATATTATTTACCTTCATTCGGTTGCAACAGGGTGTTTAACCCGCAGAGCTCCTCGTTCATCCATGTATATAACACGACGCTTTATTTACAAGCTCATCAGATTATATTTAGTTTAAATTAATACAAAAAATTTAATATTTAAGGAAGATATGCTTTACATATTGTTTTGTACATATCATCATCACACCTAGCCCAGTATGCATATTGCACTTTATAGTCATAATTTCTTACAGGAATATCTTTTGGACGGATTCCGTAAAGAAGACTATATCTGTTGCCAAGGCTGACGGCAGATACCAGAGGACGATAATTAAAAAGGATCTCCATAGTCCATGTGGCATTGCAGTAAATCCCAGGCTTGGGTAGGTACCAACATGCTTAGCAAAGGATCATGACAAACCTAGAATTCAGAACTTTAAGTCATCATTGGATTACTTATAGTGTTACTCTATCCTCACATCTTAAAGGACATGCATCGCAGTAAATCTATCTGATAAACAATCATAAATATATCAACATTAATATCTATTTTCATCAGCGAGTACCATGTAGTCAAACACGTGGTCATTTTCTATTTATCATCCAACTTCAAACAACAGCTTTCGCAATTAATTTATGTGATACTCCTAAGTGCCTGGTTAAAGCACTGACCTTCGTGTCGGGTGATGTCTTTGCGTTGTGATCAGACAACAGTATCTGACGTCATATTTGCTCATATATTTGATGATGTTAAAGAATTCCGAAGCAGTTGCCTATATTACAGCCTCAAAAGAAAGATAAGAAATATTGCTTCAGCTCACACTATCCAAAACCCATACAATTATATAATCAACACTACATGATTTCTATCACGCCTTTTTCAAAAACAATGTTGCAATAAGAAATATGACACCGTTTTGTGTTTAAAATATATCAAAAGAAAACATGTCTCTGGACAATATATCCTGATTGGAATGCTACAAGAATGTGAATGTTTTTGCTTGTAGGCGACACCAAAATGGATACCTTTTTTTCTGTTTCTGTAGCCTGCTATATTGGACTGACGTCAGCGGTTCCCGGCCCCGTATCGAAGTGTCCTGGATGACGGGCGCCAAACGAGTGGTACTAGTATCGACCAAACTGGGTCGACCCACCAGCATTGTGATCGACTTCTTTATGGGAGACCGAGTCTACTGGAGCGACCCAAAGACCAACCAGATCGAATCTATGAAGCCGGACGGATCCGACAGAGTTATCGTTACCAAGAGTATGTTCATATTGAAGATCAATTGTGTTAATGTAGAATATTTAATAGAAGGCTATGGACATGCATCACTTCTTTGGCAATGAAATCTTTTTTATATTTTCTTTGAATTTTAGTCGTCAATTAAAATGCGTTTCCCACCTAATTGAATTAGAAGAAAAGCTGGAAGGAGCAAGTTCGCATTTAAGATATATTCAAAATCAAATGATAAATGAACACACACTATATCTATATTTCTTTGGAAGGAACTCTTTTAGAAATTAATATGCAAACAAAGAATTAGAATCCGTACATTCAAATGCATTCACCAATAAAATTAGATCTTGTACTCTTTTCAAAATAGAACTGTTATATCACCATACAGTTCTCTGGATAACATTGTCCATCTGAATAGTTCATAACAATATAAGGTTAATCAACATTGAATTATTCAAATCTATGCCTCTGTTGAAACACTATCTTCTTTATGTGACCTACAGAAGTGCTGAACCCAGTGAGTATCGACTTGTTCGAGGGCCGCCTGTACGCCGTGTCCCGGACCTACGGCCAGGTGCTGAGTATCGACAAGTTCGGGACGGGCAAGAACAGGACTCTCCAGACTGGACTCCTGCTGCCTGTTGGGCTCAAGGTCTACCACTACAACAGATACGATCTCTCCAGTGAGTGCTCTAACACTGCATTAGCAATTTTCGTACTCACAGAAACAGAAATATAATCTCGATTAATTTAAAATCTTGCATGCAGAAGAACCTCAGCAGTATGAATTCCTTTTTTGTCAATGGGACGTTGCATGACTATATCTTGGTAAATGCAATCTGCAAAAATATTGAAAATGTCTTTTTTGAACAAATGCTAATTAGTGGAAAAAATTATCATTTTAAACATTTCCTTGTATATGGTAGGTCAACTGAAAACAAGTGCCTCCAATATATAAACTGAACCTTTGCTTCGAGGCAAAAGCCAGTGTTACATTTTGTATGTGAAGGCGCCGTTTGTGTTTTAGGGTGAGAGAATTTAGCCTTTGAATTTATCATGGCCTTAAAATTTCGTTTGTCATACTATAACATTCATAGTCATCCTCTGTTGTTGCAGTCAAGAACAACTGCTCTAAGGCTGCCTGCAGCCACCTCTGTCTGCTGGTACCAGGCGGGTACCGCTGTGCTTGTCCAGATGGTACCACCTTCATCGACGCCAGGGAGACCATCTGCGATGCAGGTTCGTCCTTTCTACCTCTAGAGATATAGTCGTCATAATCGGAACATAACCAATATATAAATTTCAGTTAAAAATGTTTACATGTGATAAAAATATCAACTTGTATATCATGTTTACAGCTGAGGAGGCTGAGCGACCTAAACCGGTTGGATGTCTGTGTAGGAACGGTGCTGAATGTATCAAGAATCCAGGCAACGATACATACAGCTGTGACTGTATAGCAGGTGTGTTGTTGTTTACAATCATTGCTTTCATATGCTTTAAGTTCTCAATGAAAATTCTAGTTTCCTTAAATTGAATTTGTGAAACGGATATCGTAATTATTTTGTATCAAATCTTGGGAATTTCAAGAAACAACAGATGTTTCTTCAAGCCAATCTGTACGTATTTCATACGATTCATGTTATGCTTCTGTTGGGAATCAACAGTTCAACGAATTTATCTTGTCTTGGCCAAACCTTAATTTGCATTGCCATGGAACATCAACATTCAATAATAGATATATTGACCTTTTTCACAATATGAATGGTAAAATGAAGACCTTTCCCCCAATATATTACATAGAGTTTTTTTCTTGACAAAGATGCTCGAATTTGATACTTTCGTTCCCCTTTGCAGTGGAAATACTTCGGTGACGAAATGGGCAAGAGAATAAACATTACATTTTCGAAAAACATTGAAAGTGTTAAAGTCTTTGATAAGCCATGTTCATTAAATGAACCGTAATCGAGCCGAATTTGTTCTTTTTTGCAGGATTTTACGGACAGTATTGTGAAAACATTGCACCAGAACACCTGAAACAACAACAAGCAAGTAAGATCATTTTTTTATATATCTCATTGAAATCAGACCGAAACTATTTCTCGTCCCTCAATGGTTGCATTAATAGATATCACGAGAATAGCAATTATTTACAAAAAATTGGGATGATGCGTTAAGTTTGGTTTAGGTCTCATATCAATGAGATTATTTTATCAAAATAACGTTGATTTTAACGTTTAAATACCTTTATTTAAATGCTTTATTCACATATGATTTTTTCATCACATTTTTTAATCTTATTTTCATAAAGTGTAGCAAAACGTAGCAAAATGATTCATTGCTGTATAGTATTCATGTTGCATAGATAACATCTATGATTTCGGTTATTCCTTCTCTTCCAGGTACGGTTGCAATAGTCGTTCCTGTAGTATTGATTGCAATTGTTATCGTTCTTGTTGTCGTTATTCTACTGGTCGTGCGGAAAAGAGGGTAAGAATTGTTGTCTGATTAAAATGTCACTGTTGAATATTAACTTTATTTAATAAGACATTTCATCGACATTGATAAAAGTTACGATAAGCTGTATCGTCTTTATCCAAACGTAAAAAAAAATATACAAAATGTATATTTATTCATGTAATAACTTAAATAAAATTATCATTATCCTGCTCATCTATTGTGTATATTTTGAATCGGGCTTGCGTGGTAGAATGAAAATCAAAACATGATAGTGAAAACGGTATGTTGTTATAATAGATATTGCGTAATACTTCATCTGATAGTGGTTTTTTAACCATATACATATGACAGTAGTATTCTAAATTTGTTCATCCGTTTTCAGGTACGGCTTCAACTTTAAAAAGATTTTGAGCAAATCTTCGAACGACATAGAAAACAGTAAACCACAGGGCGTTGTATCTTACCATGACGGTAAACTCGGCATGCCCGGTATAACGTATGATATTCCTGGGGCCACGGGGTTAAGCTCGGTAAGTCACTAAATTCTCTCATGAAAACGTTTGATGTTCAATTTTAATTTATCAATTCGTTTAAAACACTAGTGCATTCATTCAAGTTTGTTGATAAATGCAATCAAATGATTTAATGAACACGCACTGCAATATAATTTGTTGTTCTGGGTTTTGATTCATCAATATATTTTAAGGAACATAATTGCCATCGTGATTTCAATCCAAAATGTAGTTTTTCCTAATGAACTTTGATGACTATATCTACAAATATCTACAAATACTCTTTCAGGAAACATCAACCGATCCATCATTGGGTATAAACGACCCGACGTGTCCCACCAACTTCTGCAATCCCATGTACGACAGTCTCCATACTCAGGAGAGTATAGCAATGCCACATGCGACGACTGACGTAAAACCCAAACCAGCTTCCGAAGTAATGGATACCTTCAATTCAGACAAAAAACATTTTAGTTCAAATTCAGAGATTCGGCTCCCGCCGCGAGCTTTGGATCCGACAATTGATGCAGAACATGACACTGCTGGCCTCGTCACGCAAGGAGAATTGTGAACTTCCGGTTGAACAGGAAGTGCGTCATCATCCACGTTTTGCATTGCCTCTCAGTCATGGGCCCATGAACACCACATGCAAAACTAAACAAGAACTTTTCAAGTTTACTTAAGCATATAAACTTAAAGAATTGATGATATTAATATGAAAATTGAACAGTGATTACCTTAGAGGTATCATTTAGTGTCTGACCCAAACTACGATATCGCATGAACACATTGTAATAGTCAAAATGGCTTGAAAACTTCAGGTGCCTCTTTATCATAATATGCTCTTGCCAGTGATTTGTGATAGGTTAAATAAATGAAACTCATTGAAGGGATGTTTTGCAGAGTTTCCAAACGTATTTAAAGGCACCTTGTGACAAATGAATGTGAACATTAACAAAAAGCTTTAATGTATATAATGTACAATACTGTATAGTCAGAGGCTCGCTGTATGTTACTGTGCTAGCTTAGAGAACGTTTCTGATGGATGTGTCATGGTGTGAGATGATATCAAACATGTTGCTGTAAATATGTTTATATGTGTTGGAATAAATATATACAAGCATAATCAATTACGTGTGTTAGAGTTATTAGTTGTATTTATAGATTATTTAAAGCAAAACAGCTTTATGTCTCTGCATCTTAAAGGGGCAGTAGCACGTTATTATGGATAGTGTAAGGTGATGTCAGGAAAATGAAAATAAATGGTTCCATTGAATTTGCATATGCACTTAAGCTAAACGAAGCATAATAAATCAAATATATACTGTTCAGCAATGCTATTCTTTTTTCTAACAAAATGTGAATTAAAGGAATTCACACAAACATGGCCGCCAATAGCTTTATGTGGATGTTTATAATTTGTTCTCTGACTATGGATGATTGGTTTATGTAATGAGATTTTTGACACTATCAAAATACTACATTTAGCATTAGCGTACAGTTATAAAAATATAAAATTTTCAAGAAACGTGCTATCGCCCCTTCAAATGGTGATTCGACTGAAGTATAATGGTGAGAATATTCATCTTCTATAAAATATAAAAAAACGATGAAGATTGTAGTGAGCTTATAATAACAATACTAAATAACAGTAAGGAGAGAAAGAATTTAAGCATTATCTTCTAAGATAGGCATCCTTTTCTACTCTCAAAAAGCCCTCGAAATGGAGAGTTGAAAGATAATGTTCTAAGTTCTTTTTCAACGTCTAAGCAGCTCAAACGTTTTGTCGATCTCTGAAACTAAGAATAAGATAGTCGTAAAACGTTAAAACCGGATATTTTGCCTTATAATAATATGTATTATTTCAAATGACCCTTGTGCAAATTAAAGTTTTATGTCAATATTGACACCAGAGCATATTGTTTATAGGAATAATTAACAAATTAAAGACTTTAAAAAAATATCTCTCAATCACCCATTGCAGAAGAAATGCATATGAAAATCAAGTCACTCCACATTCCCCTCTTAGATGTTTATGTACTAACAATACAATCGCTTTTATAATTGGACAGAAATGCTACTGTCTTGTATATCGATCATCAAATTTCCAGAAAATCATAAACATATTCACAACAATACTCAAATAGATAAAGATGAAGGTTGGGGAAAGCAGTATATGTTTACACATGACACTCGTGTCAATCCTCATATAATAATCCCTAAAAATAGTAAGTCACCATCACTTACGGTTACCAAAGGACAAAACGGATACATATTTCCACGCTCAAGTTTGGTATTTAATTACCACTTTTAGCTCATCTGGCCTGGCATGGTGTCCGGCGTCAACCCGTCCGTCACTCCGTCAGTCCGTAAACTTTGTGGAATTTCGACTTCTTCTCGGGAACCATAAGGCCTAGAAAGCTGAAACTTTGTATACAGACTCCTTGACTAATGGGGTTTATAAATTGCAGTTATGGTGGCTCTGTGGCCACTAATAAGGGCCAGAGCCGACACGCCCGTAAAACCTATTTTCATCTTCTTCTCTAGAAGCATAAGGCCTAGAAAGCTGAAACTGTGTGTACAGACTCCTTAACTAATGGAAATTATAAATTGTAGCTTTGGTGGCCCTGTGGCCACTAATAAGGGCCAGAGCCGCCACGCCCGTAAAACCTATTTCCATCTTCTTCTCCAGAACCATAAGCCCTAGAAAGCTGAAACCTTGTGAATATACTCTTTGACTAGTAAGGATTATGATTAAAAGCTTTTGTTGGCCTGTGGCCCCTAATAAGGGCCTCAGGGGCCACACCCTTTAACCTAATTTCATCTTCTTCTCAAGAAGCATCAGGCCTAGAAAGCTGAAACTTTGTGTGCAAAATCCTAAGTAAGATAAGGAGGATTCCAAATTGTACATTCGGTGACCCTGTGGTCCAAAGTAAGGGGGGAACCACATTTTTCAGACCCTAAAGCAAAATTGATATGAAGCCTGATGAGCTACAGAGCCACTGGCTCTATATTTTTTTATTCAATGAAATGTTTATTACTTATAATATGCAAGCGATTAATTACATCTGGAATATCACAAATCAGATTGCCACAATATGGGGTATATTAATTGATGAAAACGAGTTGGTTGTGTAATAGTTACCGACTGATACCGAGGTGTTTAAGTTAGATGAACCCTCGCGCATGTGAATCATGAACGCCAAGGCCGTTAATTTTGGTCGAGGTGTTCGTGAATAACGTACGCGATATCTAACTTCAACCAGAGGTCGAGGTTATATTTATATCGGGAATGTGAGACATTGACTAAAATTGGAGAAACAAACACTATTTCAGGAAGCTGACATTGGCATGACCCTCTCGTGCTGCACGTGCAATCTTCTGAAATTTACAAGCTACCACTATAGATTGTATGTCCGTTGTTGATATGACCAGTTTACAGAAAAGGTACTTTCGAATACAATATACACTCAAATCCATTAAAAACTCAATGCCTAATTCTAGAAATATCTCTGGTAAAACGTTTTCTTTGGTTTTTTCTTTCTTATGGCATACAGATGAAACTTGAAATGGATCATTTTGGTTGAGTTCTGGGTTTGAACCCATTATCACAAAAATTATCTTTTTTCACGATTTTAAGCAGTCTCATATGTCACACGTTTTGTACGTGCATTCCCTGCACTCTGGCCCTTTAAATACCGATCAAAATTTTAACATTCGTAACTTCGTAAAAATGCCACGCCTTACGCAAGAAATGGGGAACCGAGCTATAAGCATGCTGCATCAAGGCGCATCACAGGTAGCCGTCGCCAGACACTTTCATGTGCATGCATCAACCATTGCTCGTCTCAGACAACGATTCCACGCCACTGGAAGAGTTTCTGATCGACCCTGACCTGGAGCGCCAACTGTAACAACTGCTGCTCAAGATCGCCACATCCGACTGCAACATCTTCGCAACAGGTTCCAGTCAGCTGCTGCTACTGCCAGGGGAAGTGTGGGAACACGGCAACATCAGATCAGCCCTCAAACTGTCCGAAGGCGTCTTGCTGCTCATGGGTTACGCTGCCGTCGACCTTACCAAGGTCAGATCCTTTTGCATCGCCATCGACTTGCCAGACAACAATGGGCCGCAAATCAGGGGTATCTGCACAATACACCATGGCAAAATGTCATTTTCTCTTATGAATCTCGATTCAACCTCAGTTTTCCTGATGGACGTCACCGTATCTACCGACGTCCATATGAACGTTTCGCTCGTAACTGCGTGCAGGAAAGGGATCGTTTCGCGGGAGGTGGGGTCATGGTTTGGGGTGCTATCAAAACCAACTTTCGGTCCCAGTTGGTAGTGGTCCATGGCAACCTCAATGCTCAACGTTATGTTGACACCATCCTTTGTCCGGCGTTGCTTCCATTGCTGGCTCAACATGGCGTCCGCTGACAGATGAATTTTCAGCATGACAACACTCGACCCAATACGTCCAGGTTGACAAGGGACTTCCTGAACAATAATCATGTTGATTTTCATGGTTTGGCCCGCTATGTCTCCCGACATGAATCCGATCGAGCACATTTGGGATGAACTTGGACGGCGGGTTCGAACTCAAGCCGTGCTACCACGAACTGTTACTGAGTTGGCACAGGAACTCCAAAATCAGTGGCAAGTAATCTCACAGCGTGTACTGAGACATCTGTGTCATTCCATGCCAAGACGACTCCAGGCATGTGTGAGAGCTCGGGGTGGACATACCCGATATTAACTTCAGCTGACCCCTGCTTTGTGTAAATGTTCTTTGACGTTTAGGAATTGTGCATTTGCAATGAATTATTCAACGATATTAACTGATGTTTGTTATCTCGATTGTGTCAATTTTTATTTAAATTTGTTAACAAAATTTCCAGTAAATAAACTTTGAAATTGAAGTTGTGTTTTTAATGGCTTTGAGTGTACATTAGGTACTAATGATTTTCTTATGAATTATCAAAATATTAATACTCATGCACAGTAAAGTTTCACCTCGATAGTTTTTGACCAAAATCATGAGTGACTCAAATTTTAGCGGAACTGCATAAGCGCTTACCGTCAAAAGTTGGGCAGTCAGAGGGGTAAATGAAACCCTGCAATTTTTCCTTCCGGTCTTGTAGAAGTGACATTATAACCTGTACTTGTATTAATGTTTATCTGAGTGTGAATTGTTGTGAAAAAAAACAAGCGAGTCATTCGTTACTAAGGTAAATACAACCTTGAGGTATATATATATTACATGACTTAAAACATAAGCAAGGGTTCAATAAGAAACAGGGGGCTAAAGGGCTACTGGATGAAAAAGATCCACCAGTTTGTATTCAAGGAAATACTGTATCAGGAAAATGTTTTTCTTAGCTTGATTCATATTTTTTGGGTGAAACAGTATACAAGGTCACTATATTGTTCTGCTTGTTGTCAAATTGACAAGTCTATATCAACCATATGGAATCCAATATGGAAGTTACATGTCTCAACTAAGTTTTATTATAATCATGTAATGAAAAGAGATTATTACCCTCGGAAGTATGTCATATGACTTTTACGCAACGAGTGTTAATTTTTGTGTTACCCGAGCGAAAGCGAGGGTTATACATACATTTGAAGGAGTTTTGTAAAAGTTATATGACACACTTCCGAGTGAAATAATTCCTTTATTCTCCACGAAATATCCTGCTTCCCTTGCGACGACCGGCTATGATGACGTCACAAACAATGGTCACAGACGTAAATATTCGGGGAATCGCGTTACAACAAATGTTGCTAGGCAAAAATGATATGTGCACATGACGATTGTGCTCATATTGATAATATGTCACTAATTATTTTCAACCTTTTGGGAAATAATACAATATTTGTATGAACTGTAATACCGGTATAACCTTAAAATTCTCTCTGCAAAAATAATCAGATGGGACTGTTAATTTCTAGGGAAGTATGAGAAAAATAAACATGAAGGTATCTACAAACTTTTATTACAAAAAATAGACACAAAATAATATCACAGATGCACAGATAAAACAATTTTCGAAAAATAATTACAAATAAAAGACCATCTAGGAATGCTTAGTGTTGTGAACTATGAAAAACTTCTGCTCATTCTTGCTCATATTAATAATCAATAATAAAAACATAATCTGGGTTATGCATGAGCAGCAGAAATTTGGTATGATTGGGAATGTGATACCTTTTATCACAAAACATGATTTGTGTGAAGCACACTAACAACCATGGTAGCAATTGCTACAATAAATCATACTTCAGCTTAAAAAAATAACAATGAAACACCACGAATATATTTGGTAAAGGAATCTAAAATCTGTTTTTAAAAATAATTCAAAAATTTTATAATGCTGATGCGCTATAGCTTTTTTCATATTAATTATGAATGTTAACATAATTTTGATATGAATACAAATAACAATGAAGTAATATTAAAAAAACATTACTAATGCTTTTGTTTGACAACATTTTGTGGAAGAAATGACAAATATCTTAATACTGTAGCACTGTCATTTTGTAAAATATTAGTGGTGAAATAAACTTTTGGCTGTGGATGAATAAATAAGTTGCTGATGATCGTGTTGGCTTGTCGTGTTTATCTACTTATGTCTGTGACTGTCTGGCTTCTGGTGGGTGTCAATTCTTGCAGGAATGTTCTTGAATCTGAAACATATACTTGGCTTGTTAGAGACAAAAAGGTGTTTTACATTGAGACATGTCATACCTTGTACAAGCATGTGATTATTGATATTTTCAGATGCAAAAGCCATATTCACATTTAAAGGGGCAGTAGCATGTTTTTTGATAATTTCTATATTTTAAAATTTTCACTGATAATTGTTAGTTAATGCTAAATGTATTATTTTGACAGTGTCAAAAATCTCATTAGACAAGCCAATCATCCATAGTCAGAGGACAAAGTATGAAGATTCGCATAAAATCCATTGGCGGCCATTTTGTGTGAACACCTTTATTCATTTTGTGTAAGAAACAGCCATCGCATGTCTATACTTTACGTTATATATTTGAATTATTATGGCTCCATTTAAATACATTGTCTATCAATTGGAACCATTTATTTTCATTTTCCTGACATCACCTTATATTCCCCCTAAAAACGTGCTTCTCCCCCTTTAAGACATGAGAGAACTAGTAAACAACTGGTGGCACTGCGCTGAAATCCAGTATTGCATTGCACCTAAACCTGAATGTGTGTAGAGCATTGATCTACTGCGGACAATGTTGCTGAGCCTCTGGCGGGATTTGAACCAAAGAAGTATTAATCTGATTCCAAAAGCAGTAACCCCTGCAATGCCCCCGTCTTTTATTCAAGAAGAGTTGTTAAGATAGTATGGCATGGATCAGAATAAACATGACACTGACTATACAAAGGTCTACACTCAAGAATAAGAAAAATTTCTAAGTTAAATTCCAATGGAAACTGCCAAAAATACTTATCCCAAAAAGTTGAAATCCCCAAAAGGTAAATCTACACAAATGATTGATTCATATATACCAAATTTCATTGAAATAGGTCCTACAATATTTTAGTACTCCTCAGGAAACAATATCAGGAGGAACAGACAGAACCATTTCAATATCCCCCAACAACTTTGTTTGGCGGGGATAAAAACATTGCCTTTGTGAATGAACAAGTCTACCCGTGGATTACCCGAATAGGACTTGACTCAAGGTCAGCACTTCACTTATTTGCAAATGCAATATCTGCATATTCACGCAAAAGATTCACAATTGCTGCCTTGCAGAGGAAGTCAGTCTCAAAATGATGAATAAAACATATTCAACACTTTACTGCATGTAGTATTATTAAGTGAATTTGTACATATAATCTTACAAGTATTATGGTGGTGGAGTGATTAGCATGCTGGCCTCTCACGCAAAAGACCAGGGTTCAATTCCCAGTGGACACTAAAAATTTGTGACCTGGGTCTCACCTGTGTTGTGTCCCATCCTCGATAATCCAGCGCTTTTAGTTCTGATAAATCTACACTACAAGCCCTGGAAAACTTTACGGGGTTTTATCTCAAACCCAATTACTTCCCTTTACGTACATGTTATCCAATCAGAAACGAAACGCAGACACCAAGTGCGTAAATAACTCGACCGTTCGGACATCAAGTGAGTGAGTGAGTTGCGGGTTTAACGTGTTGTCAGCAATTTTTCAGCACCTTAACATGTGGATGTTGCCATCCAAAAAACAAATTGACAGATCAGGGAGAAAGGGTTTGAAAGGATGAGGGAAAAGACGGAAAGAAAGGCATAGTGAGAGCTAGAAAACTGGTTTTAGAGATGATCCCATTTTTTATTTAAATGCAAGCGTTTAGCTGAGTCATTGCAAAGGGAGGTTTTTGGGTTTGAGGTAAAACCCTGTTAAGTTTTCCAGGGCTTGTAGTGGAGATTTATTGGAACTAAAGCGCTGGATTATCGAGGATGGTTGTGTCCCGGTACAAGGCACTTTATCCATGTTACATTATGTTCACCCAGCTGCTTACATGGGTACCTGAAAACAGGATGTACTGACCTACATGGTCATGACTAGCGCTAAGAAGCAGCTGTGAAAGTACAATCCTGCAGGGTCATGATGTGTGTAGCGATTTAAACATGTCCTAGGACTTGGAAAACGTATCTTATAAATATCCACATTATCATAAGTATTATATTACTGAGACTCACTTGGACAAGATGAAGGGTTCCTTCTCCTCAGGCTGGTTTACTGGTGGTTTAAGCACAACTCTCTCTTTCTTGGGAGAATCTGGTTTACGGTTGCTGTTCTCTATCCTGAAAGCGGGCAAAAATCAGGATTATCATCCGACTTTCATTTGTGAGAGTTATGCAATTGAGTTAAAGGCTGTCTTCTCTGATAGTTGGTTATGTAGCAAAAAAAATTATTTTTATAGAAACTCAGAAATCAGCTTTATTCTTACGGGCATCAACAAATGGTTTCTCATGTTATAAAACTTATGAAAGCAGAAATGTGCAATGTGTAATGAACAGGCTTGTCGTCAATTTAGCAATACCTGTAAGTTGACCTTATGTTTGTTTAGATGTCTGAAATGAGTATGATTGAAACAAAAGATCCTATGACAAAATGACAGTAATGGAAGAACTTGGCTACTCTCAGACCATAACACTGTGGAGAAAATGTCTCAAGTTTGACACTAGTTGCGTTAATAACGGAACACAGTCGATTTTAAGATTCATTATTAGATCATTACTAAGACTGAAAGTATAGATGCATACCTTGGCTGGTTAATTGCAGCTGAGAGTTTCCTGTAGTTCTCTGTGTACTCTGACTCCTGATGGTCTTGGCTGGACACTTGACCGTTGGTCTGCTTGGCGTGCCACTCCTTATCGTAGGCGAAGGACAACAACTTGTTCATTGCAGTCTTGTCTTCTACTGTAGGCTGGGCACTGTGGGAGAGAGCTGTCATATAGTAATTGTTCACCGTTTAAAGTATGAGATTATTTCATCAAATTTTAAGTTGATGACACTTTATTTTTACAAAACAGTGTTTTGACAGATTTTGCACAATACAATTGTCATAATGCTTTTACATAATCAAGTTATGACTAAACAATTACGACTGAGTATTGCACCAAATTTGATATTTCATCATAAAGTATCCAGTTCAGATATTGCAAAGGAATTAAGATAATGTGTGAATGACATTAATAATCAACTTATTATACTTATGCAGTTTAAATTTTGATATATGATAAAATGATCTTAAGAAAATAGACCTTCTAAAATTGATAATTTTTGTAAGTATATTTTACTGGCATAACTATGAAAAGAATGTCTACTATCATTGGTAATATACAGCCAAACACCTATTCTTTCAAACAGAATTCTCTCACATGTTAAGTAGCTAAGTTTGCTTTAGAACATGAGTAAATTTTTCTTGAAACAAGTTGATCAATATAACCATGTCCTTCAATGTGTGTAGCATTTCATAAAATCCTTCCTAAAACCTAGTCTGTCAAACAATTAGTCTCAGGATAATTAAACCCGACTCACCCTTGCTTGCGTCTCCCATGCTTCACCTCTCCCTGTGAGTTTCCACTTCCCAGACGTCTCTCATGCTTGGGGGGACCCTGTTTCTTGGCAGGGGGTGGGGGTCTGCTTATCCTCACCCCGTAGCCTGGTTGACGGAGCTCAGGAAGTTTGACTGTCTTGTCTGTGACTGTGTCTCCTTCTCTCTGGAACACTGTGGTTGAATCGAAGGCGTACGGTGCCCTGCGCTGTTTGATATAGCTGTCGCTCTCTTCAAACTCTGCTGGCTGCTGCTGTTCATGCACCATGTATTCAGGCAGGAGAAACTGCCAATTGCTGGAATAGAAGATAGATCATGAGGGATTGCATGTAACAATTGGGTTATTACAGTGCTTTGTTATGTTAATTCAATGTCCAACATTTTGTTTTGCTTGATATAACAGGATATATTATTAGGAATAAAGCACTGTTGACAAAAAAAATAAATAAATACCCTTATAGAACTATCCCTTTTAGTGTAAAACAAGCATTGCATTTAAAGCCATTTGCCCTTGATCTAATTGAATATCTAAAAGGTGGTGTCTTTTTCTTTAGAAATCTATCTTAATATGACAAATTGGCGAAAATTAAAACAGTTTTCTATCAGTCATTTGTGTGGAAAGAAGGATCGAAGGGAAGCAGAAACTTGATGGAACCGCAGGTTTAGACTCAGGTAGTCAAAACAGCCTAGAACAAGGCAAAAGTGAGCGCGGCTCACATACCCCCGCCTGTAGTTTGACCGCCTTCACTTTACATTAATTTGAAAATTTATGATTATGACTTAGAACACAATGATCTTGCAACCCTAAAAACTATTTCACTTCAAAACATCCCCGGCTATGTAGTTTTTGAATAAAATTCTGGGAACCCTGGAATTACCCCTAAAAGGCACAACAGCACTATACAGTCGAACCTTGTTTTGGTTACAGGTGAAAATCGTCCGGATAGCAAACCATCCGGTTAACTGGGTCATTTTTCTTAAGAAATATAGACACAATATTTGAAAAATCTTTGTCCGTAAGGTGAAATTTATGGATATACGGAGTCTGGGTATCCGAGGTTCGACTTCCATACCAAATTTGAAGTGTGCAAGTCATTTGGTATTTATATATGCTCCGGAAACAAGACAAAGTAAAAAGTTTGACCGTTTTTGGTCAAGATTTCAAAAATTATTTGGACCATTGAGTTGAAACCCCTAAAAGGCACAACAGCACCATATAGGCTACTTCCATACCAAATTTGAAGTTTCTAAGTGGTATAGTTTTTCAGTTATGCTCCGGAAACGAGACAAAGTCTAAAAATCGGACCGTTTTTGGTCAAAATTTCAAAAATTATTTGGACCATTGAGTTGAAACCCCTAAAAGGCACAACAGCACCATATAGGCTACTTCCATACCAAATTTTAAGTTTTTAAGTGGTATAGTTTTTCAGTTATGCTCCGGAAACGAGACAAAGTCCAAAAATCGGACCGTTTTTGGTCAAAATTTCAAAAATTATTTGGACCATTGAGCTGAAACCCCTAAAAGGCACCACAGCACCATATAGGCTACTTCCATACCAAATTTTAAGTTTCTAAGTGGTATTGTTTTTGAGTAATGATCCGGAAACGATTTCGGACGGACGCACGGACGGACGGACGCACGCACGCACGCACAGACACGCGGAGCGCTATATACCCCCGACTACGTCGTAGCTGGGGTATAATAATACATTCATATCCAGGTTCATCAATTAACAGCCAAAAATAATACATCTATGTACAGGTTACAGTTAGTCAATTAAATATTACAGTGTTGTTCCTAGGTGATCAGCTAAAGGGTCATTTTGGAAATATTTGAGCAGATGGGCCCCTTTGTAATGGCAAAACAGCCCTCGTGTTTGCGACTAAATTGGTCGCATATGCGACTGTTTTATCTTGATGGCAATCATTTTTTATATTTGGTCGCATTGTTGGCTCCTGAAATTCTACTGCTAATTGTAACCTTAATCATCATGAATATATTAATATTTGTCAAAAAGATCAAAGCTAGAAGCCTTCAAATCGTGTTCATATCATGGCAAGTATTTATGTACCAATTTATCAAAAGTCAAGTGTTGTCGTAATTTAATTATTGTGATAGGCTGCTATTAATAGATTGGCCAACCAGAATAAAGCTTATATTGTTTGGGATTTCCCTATCTTGATGTCATGTTATGATTGGCCCTCTGTTCAGTGGTTGACTAATCAGAATAAAGCTTGCTTTGTCGGGGATTCCCATGCATTGCATTGCCGATTGTTTATCATATCAATACAAAAGCCTCTGTTGCCCTAAAACAACAGTTGAATTTGAAAATACTTTTCATCACTAATGCTTTGAAAGTAATTTTTCAATAAACCAAAGCCATCATCAATGTCGTGTTGCCAAAATCAGCGGTGAAGCTGTAAGATATGATATACGACTCGAAAAAGGTCACAGAAATTTTAGATTCTCGTCTCTTTCAAAACAATTGTTCATAATATATCAAAAGCATGTCAAACTTGATAAAACATTAACGGCATAGGGTCGAATATATTTGAATATAATTCATCAAATCTGTCGTTTGGTGTTGAAAGTGTCTAGAGCACATAAATCCTTATAATTCTGTTTCGTTTAGCGACAACAAAGGTCAAAGGCTGAAATGACAGCGATGATTTCCAAAACAATGGCAAGGGTGAATTGAAGGGTCAGATTATTTGTTGACAACCGAATGTATTATGATTACTTTCTATTTCATTGCTTGATAAAACAATTTTGTTGTAACTCACATGACCATGACTTCTGACCTGATTATTGTTAGTTTCAGTTTACAACCTAAAATATGCATTCTTTATATTTCTAAATGAAACTGGAATTTGAATGAATTAGAATTGACATTAACAAATACAATAGTTAATCTAATGTGATTAATAAATATGATGACGGATGTTTGTAAATATCCCAAGTGAAAATTCAATAAACTACATGCTGTTTAACATAAAAATTGACAGGACAATGTAATTAATTCATATCAATTAATTTATTCTTGATCTATTTATTAGCAGGAAGAGATTGGTGTTCATTTATCTAGAATGAGTTATTTGTTTATGGAAGTTGCTTTCTATTTCAAAAAGTATATATTTTCAAAACATGTATTACTAATACAGCTACTCAAAACATTGTATTAAAATTTATAAGCTTCAAAGTCACTAGCTTGACACTGAATTCTTGGGTTACATTTTTGGCTCCAAAAATTCCAAATTTGGCTACCACTTATTTCTAAGTAGGAGCCACTTGGCTCCTAGGCCACAAAGTCTAGCATGAGGGCTGCAAAAGTATCCTACATCTAATAATTTTAAGGGACACCAAGCCACAAGGGTGGGCAAATGTCCCTCTAGGAACAACACTAAAATATCTGACAATTAAGAATCATAAAATACGGAAAGACATTCTTTATTAAAAATGTCATCAAAATACAAATTTCATAAATGTCAAACTATGTTCATGGATTTCCAGATTAGGTAGGTTCAGTGAGTGTGGATTTGGATTTTCTGAGACAAGATAAGTAAATAAAATTTAAAAGCACATACACGTCCTTCTTCTGAGAATCTTCTTCCGCTGCGTTGTCTTCCAAGTAAAACCAGTCCACTCTGGGATATCCACGTGGTTCTCTGGGCTTTTGTGTGTGATCTTTGAATGTTAGCAAATCTATAAGTGAAGAACAACAAATTATTATTGATTTGATTAATATTTACTGTCAAATATGCATTGATCTTCAATTAAATTTCAAATCTAGAGAATATTTTTAATGATATGTTCTTGATACAAAAAGAGACATCTAATGTGTCTATGTTTTTCTTGTCATGCCTATATACATATAACTTACCAAATATGTTTTACTGTCAATTGAGTTTCATCATTTTAATTATTCATGGTTCTCTAAAAATTAATTCATAATCAAAATGACTACACACAGTAACACAGCCTTTGATTGAATTCACAAATTAAGCAGCCTTATTTCCAACAAAACAATCAAAATGATGTTCTTTCACCAAATCATTTACCTTTTCTTCCACCTTGTTTAGCTAATCTGATGTATTTTGTGTCTGTATCTTTGAAGTACAACTCTCTTGGCTTTTCGTCAAACTCTGGGGGCAGTTCACTGAGCCCGGGAATCTGGGATGTGATGGGCACCTCGATAGGTTCCTGAGAAACCTTGCGTCGCTCGGGTGCATGGTAAAACCAACCTGCAATGTATTTATGATAGTTAAGAGACGCAAACTGCAACTCCAATAGGCCAATTTAAGGAAATTTTCTGAATTTGCGGTGATGTTGGTTTTACCGCCGCTTTCAAGAGAATTTCACTTATATTGCGGCATCATTGCAGGGAAAAACCCTGTAAGCATCGGCTGGTGGTACTACGCTGAAATTCAGTGTAGCATTGTGCACCCAAACATAACTGTGTGTAGAACAGTTCTCTACTGCAGACAAAGTTGCCGAGCCCCTGGCGGGATTCAAACCGCGGACCTGATACGAAGCCAAACACAATAACCACTGCGATATCCCCCCCTTCCCTTCATAATTTGAAATAGGCCATTACCCCTCATAAAAATTGTACTAGTAAACTATATAATTTTAATGGGCCATTTTTTATTTAATGTTAATCTAATGGCTACTGTATTTCTCTATCCCAAATATGTTGTTTGCTATACAAATAGAGCAATATAGGACAACAGAAGTTTCATTCCCAATTTACTCAAATTGTTTTTTGTGGTACTGAGATTACCATCGTTTTGTTTGAATGCACAAAATTAAGACTAGAGAGTAGATTCAAAAGTTAATTAACTTTTTATGAACTGTATTACTAACGAAATGGTTGATGGTAACTATTTGTATAGTAAATAAATCTGTCAAGGTATGAGCCAAATTAAATTCGAAAAAGGATAAATCTAGTATATCTTGTTCGGAAGAAAATGACATGCAGATCTAAGGTGATTTGAAAGCATCAATGATGCAAAACAACCTCTTATCAAATGTTAAAATCAATTTCAAGGAATTGAAAAAAATTCGCTAAAATGAGATACGTTTCTGAATATTTGCATTTACATACAATCTGTACATACCACATTCATTAATTTTCTGATTCATTGTTGTCTTTGTATAACCGCTTGCAAATGAAAGAGTATCTTCAATGAAAATGAATTATTTACACAGCCATTTTCACAACCGACAAGCGTGCATTCATCACCGTGGCAACAAGTCTCGCGAGATTTGGGAATAGTAGTAGTCTTGCAACTATTTGTCATTACTCTATTTTCGAGCAATTAATACTAAGTCGCACGAATATGCGCGATATTGTGATATTTTGAAGGCAATAAGAAAAGTATAATATAATAGGATATATTTATGAGTAATATTTTCTGTGATTAAATAGCGATTTCTTATATTTTAGAAGTGATTAAATGAATAGTGGAAGGCTAATAAAACTATACTGTACTTCCGGTGTAAACATGAACACGTGTTTCCGGGTTGTAGAGTGGTTATGTGTATTACCATCACACTTTGTTTCATTTCTTTCTGTATAGTATCCGGTGTTGACAATGATGTAACGTTCGATCAACTAGATACGATCGATATGAAGCCATCGTGTGAAGCCGACGATCGAAATGACTTCTGCACTTCAAACCCAGTTAAATCAGAGGAGAAAGAAAATACTGATCAAAAAGAAGATGTGGGAACATGTATGTTTTTTGTTAATATAAGATCAACTTGTTCTTAGCATTCTCGAAGGAAAAACTAACTTTAAAGAAGAACTAAATTCGATATGAAAAAGGATTCGGTAATTTCCTTATTAGATTTCTTTCTTCATATGATTAGATGGATACTAGTTCATCTAATATAAACTCGTATTCCGGCTACTGCCTTCATAGAGTTTATCAAGCGAATGACATTTCTTTGACGCACTTTCCGCCCGGATTTCGGGCGGAACGGTTAGAGGGGTATTTGGAATGAAAACTCGCTCAGTCGATGGAAATAAGTGCATGGATGATCAAAACAAACATTCTTCTTCAAATCAAGGCACTTAACTTCACTTAACTCGACTCACTTTATTAGTTTCAAGACCTTGAACAGTGCTACCCCTACATTTCACCACTACGATCGGCCATTTTGAAATATGCTAATGAGCGATTTATGCAAAAAGCGAATCGTCTAAAACGGATATCATAAGAATTAATGATAGCATTTACACTTCGATTATAAAGATTTAATTTATACAAATTTTAATAGTTCAACATCAGTTTATTGTCAAAACGTATCCATAAATTTTTTTACATTGATTTGAGTTCGTGTAATGTCATAGCTTCATATCGAATGGAATCCGTTTTAACGCAATTCCACTTTTAAGATAACCCATGTCAAAATGGCTGAGCGGTAGTAAAATGTAGGGGTAGCACTGTTCAAGGTCTTGAAACTAATAAAGTGAGTCGAGTTAAGTGAAGTTAAGTGCCTTGATTTGAAGAAGAATGTTTGTTTTGATCATCCATGCACTTATTTCCATCGACTGAGCGAGTTTTCATTCCAAATACCCCTCTAACCGTTCCGCCCGAAATCCGGGCGGAAAGTGCGTCAAAGAAATGTCATTCGCTTGATAAACTCTATGAAGGCAGTAGCCGGAATACGAGTTTATATTAGATGAACTAGATGGATACATGCTATATATAGCCTGTCCTGAAATTTATTGGTCAATACCAAAGAGGAAATTAAAGATAATTTGTGAAAAGTTACCAACCTAAAGTAACCAGTGCTTGCATAAAGTAGCCAGTTTAAGGACTGGCGAACGCACTATAATTTAAACACTGGACAACTATATATGTCCATTTTTAGCTCATCAGGACTGAAAGTCCAGATGGGCTTATGGCATGGCCCGTCGTCCGTCATCCGTCGTCCGTCCGTAAACTTTTGACACTTTCGACTTCTCCTCATGAACCATACACATTAGAGAGCTGAAATTTTGTGTACAAGTACCTTAGCATATGGAGATTCTAATTTGTAACTTTGGTGACCCTGTGACCCCAAATAGGGTCACAGGGGTCACAACTTTAAAAACCTATTTTCATCTTCTTCTCCAGTTACAGAAGGACTAGAGAGTTAAAAATGATATGTGCAGACTCCTTGGCCAATGGGGATTCTAATTTGTAACTTTGGTGACCCTGTGACCCCAAATAGTGTCACAGGGGTCACAACCTTAAAAACCTATTTTCATCTTCTTCTCCAGTTCCAAAAGGAGTAGAGAGTTAAAAATTATAGTTGCAGACTCCTTGGACAATGGAGATTCTAATTTGTAACTTTGGTGACCCTGTGACCCCAAATAGGGTCACAGGGGTCACAACCTTAAAACACTATTTTCATCTTCTTCTCAAGTTCCAAAAGGTCTAGAGAGCTGAAATTTTATGTGCAGACTCCTTGGCCAATGGGGATTCTAAATTGTAGATTTTGTGACCCCATGACCCCAAATAGGGTCACAGGAGTCACAACTTTAAAATCCTATTTTCATCTTCTTCTCCAGTTCCAAAAGGAGTAGAGAGTTAAAAATGATATGTGCAGACTCCTTGGACAATGGCGATTCTAATTTGTAACTTTGGTGAACCTGTGACCCCAAATAGGGTCACAGGGGTCACAACCTTAAATACCTATTTTCATCTTCTTCTCCAGTTCCAAAAGGAGTAGAGAGTTAAAAATTATATGTGCAGACTCCTTGGACAATGGAGATTCTAATTTGTAACTTTGGTGACCCTGTGACCCCAATAGGGTCACAGGGGTCACAACCTTAAAAACCTATTTTCATCTTCTTCTCCAGTTCTAAAAGGACTAGAGAGTTAAAAACGATATGTGCAGACTCCTTGGCCAATGGGGATTCTAAATTGTAGATTTCCGGACCCCATGACCCCAAATAGGGTCACAGGGGTCACAACCTTAAAAACCTATTTTCATTTTCTTCTCCAGTTCTAAAAGGACTAGAGAGTTGAAAGTGATATGTGCAGACTCCTTGGACAATGGGGATTCTAATTTGTAACTTTGGTGAACCTGTGACCCCAAATAGGGTCACAGGGGTCACAACCTTAAATACCTATTTTCATCTTCTTCTCCAGTTCCAAAAGGAGTAGAGAGTTAAAAATTATATGTGCAGACTCCTTGGACAATGGAGATTCTAATTTGTAACTTTGGTGACCCTGTGACCCCAAATAGGGTCACAGGGGTCACAACCTTAAAAACCTATTTTCATCTTCTTCTCCAGTTCTAAAAGGACTAGAGAGTTAAAAACGATATGTGCAGACTCCTTGGCCAATGGGGATTCTAAATTGTAGATTTCCGGACCCCATGACCCCAAATAGGGTCACAGGGGTCACAACCTTAAAAACCTATTTTCATTTTCTTCTCCAGTTCTAAAAGGACTAGAGAGTTGAAAGTGATATGTGCAGACTCCTTGGACAATGGGGATTCTAATTTGTAACTTTGGTGACCCTGTGACCCCAAATAGGGTCACAGGGGTCACAACCTTAAATACCTATTTTCATCTTCTTCTCCAGTTCCAAAAGGAGTAGAGAGTTAAAAATTATATGTGCAGACTCCTTGGACAATGGAGATTCTAATTTGTAACTTTGGTGACCCTGTGATCCCAAATAGGGTCACAGGGGTCACAACCTTAAAAACACTATTTTCATCTTCTTCTCCAGTTCTAAAAGGACTAGAGAGTTGAAAGTGATATGTGCAGACTCCTTGGCCAATGGGGATTCTAATTTGTAGATTTCGTGACCCCATGACCCCAAATAGGGTCACAGGGGTCACAACCTTAAAAACCTATTTTCATCTTCTTCTCCAGTTCCAAAAGGAGTAGAGAGTTAAAAATTATATGTGCAGACTCCTTGGACAATGGAGATTCTAATTTGTAACTTTGGTGACCCTGTGACCCCAAATAGGGTCACAGGGGTCACAACCTTAAAAACCTATTTTCATCTTCTTCTCCAGTTCTAAAAGGACTAGAGAGTTGAAAGTGATATGTGCAGACTCCTTGGCCAATGGGGATTCTAATTTGTAGATTTCGTGACCCCATGACCCCAAATAGGGTCACAGGGGTCACAACCTTAAATACCTATTTTCATCTTCTTCTCCAGTTCCAAAAGGAGTAGAGAGTTAAAAATTATATGTGCAGACTCCTTGGACAATGGAGATTCTAATTTGTAACTTTGGTGACCCTGTGACCCCAAATAGGGTCACAGGGGTCACAACCTTAAAAACCTATTTTCATCTTCTTCTCCAGTTCTAAAAGGACTAGAGAGTTAAAAACGATATGTGCAGACTCCTTGGCCAATGGGGATTCTAAATTGTAGATTTCCGGACCCCATGACCCCAAATAGGGTCACAGGGGTCACAACCTTAAAAACCTATTTTCATTTTCTTCTCCAGTTCTAAAAGGACTAGAGAGTTGAAAGTGATATGTGCAGACTCCTTGGACAATGGGGATTCTAATTTGTAACTTTGGTGACCCTGTGACCCCAAATAGGGTCACAGGGGTCACAACCTTAAATACCTATTTTCATCTTCTTCTCCAGTTCCAAAAGGAGTAGAGAGTTAAAAATTATATGTGCAGACTCCTTGGACAATGGGGATTCTAATTTGTAACTTTGTTGACCCTGTGACCCCAAATAGGGTCACAGGGGTCACAACCTTGAAAACCTATTTTCATCTTCTTCTCCAGTACTAAAAGGACTAGAGAGTTGAAAATGATATGTGCAGACTTCTTGGCCAATCGGGATTCTTATTTGTAGATTTCGTGACCCCATGACCCCAAATAGGGTCACAGGGGTCACAACCTTAAAAACCAATTCTCATCTTCTTCTCCAGTTCCAAAAGGTCTATAGAGTTAATATTGATATGTGCAGACTCCTTGGACAATGGGGATTCTAATTTGTAACTTTGTTGACCCTGTGACCCCAAATAGGGTCACAGGGGTCACAACCTTGAAAACCTATTTTCATCTTCTTCTCCAGTACTAAAAGGACTAGAGAGTTGAAAATGATATGTGCAGACTTTTTGGCCAATCAGGATTCTTATTTGTAGATTTCGTGACCCCATGACCCCAAATAGGGTCACAGGGGTCACAACCTTAAAAACCAATTCTCATCTTCTTCTCCAGTTCCAAAAGGTCTATAGAGTTAATATTGATATGTGCAGACTCCTTGGACAATGGGGATTCTAATTTGTAACTTTGTTGACCCTGTGACCCCAAATAGGGTCACAGGGGTCACAACCTTAAAACACTATTTTCATCTTCTTCTCAAGTTCCAAAAGGTCTAGAGAGCTGAAATTTTATGTGCAGACTCCTTGGCCAATGGGGATTCTAAATTGTAGATTTCGTGACCCCATGACCCCAAATAGGGTCACAGGGGTCACAATCTTAAAAACCTATTTTTCTCTATTAGATGACAGTCTATGGCAAATTTATTTCTCCTTGGATAGTTTAGTGTGGACTTCTTTCACCGACTGATATTGGCGATCTAGAAAGTGTTGAATAATAATACATTTGTTTTGTAATTTTTTATAGGTTTTCTTGCAATAGGAAACATCAGTTTCATTTTTAGCTCATCTGGCCTGTATAAGGCAAACTTGATATGATGCCTGATGAGCTACAGAGCCAATGGCTCTATTTTTAAAAAACTTAATTGCAAAGACGTACACTGTACTCAGGGAAAGGGAAAGGCACAAGCAATGAGCCCTTTAGCATTTTGGGTAAAAACGTTGCCAATCGATATTTTGAAGTTGACTATTGATATAAGTGGAATGCCCATTTCAAAATCTAAAAATTACCTAAAAGTAAATTAAAAAAAGCCCAAAGATTCATTTCCCAATCCCTGTCAGTACTATATTTAAGAGAGGATTGTTTATTCAATAGTTCATATAAACCAAACATTAGTTTATTAATGATAGCAGATCTATATATGGATGCAAAGATAAAAAACCTTTGGTTATTATTTAAGACGATTATCTCGCCATACAAATATTCTTTGATATTCAGCAACATCAAAATATAACTATGAGTGTAGTCTATCTGTCCAACGATTATATTTAAGACTTTTAGGTGATTCCCACTTTCTATCCTTTTACACAAACCTCTACAAATCTCTTTTTCAAAGCATCCCCATTGTTTTTTACTAAAGAAAAATCTTGCTGCTAGTTTGCATATTTGTATTATAGGTTTGATCCTTAATTTTTTCAGCCCTGGCTGTAGTTCTGTACACAGAGGAGAACCGTCTCCCTCACCAGCAGTCTCATAGAGACTTCCACCTTGCAGGACGAGACATCCATATACAGCAGGACTGGACCAGTCTCGGAGTTGCCGCTGTTGTTTGGGACGCTGTGAGCATCTTTGTTCAATTGAAATAAATGTTTGTTAATAAAAGCTTTCTTGCATCTCACAAATATCCATACATGTGATCAATTAGTAAGAGTTTCAGAAATTCTATCTTACACTGACTTACGGCTTCTACATCTTGTAGATAGTGGAACATGAGAGCCATGTTTGCGTTTCTTTTGTAAATTGATTTGGTGATGATATGACCCCTAATAAGGGTCACATCTTATTCATTCTCTCCCCACAGAGGCAGCTCAGTTTTATAACAGTAAACTCTGATCTAGCCTCTGTTCCTATTAACCAAATTCTTGGGTTCTGCAGATTGCACTAGCAGTAAGTAGTTACAACACAAGATATGTACCTATTTGCAGCCAATGAAAACACGCCTTAGATACATTTGTTTGTGAGCATCCCTAATGGCCGTATAGTGACACCGAAAATAACATACCCTTATGTTTATTTTTCATTATCTGTGAGGAAAAATATTAGTGAAATTAAATATGGATTTTCTAAAGATATAACTGTTTTATAACTATGTAACCTCAAAAACTAAAAAAAATTACTAAGGTAAAAATTAATGTTTTTTAAAAGAAAGTGTAATCTCCTCTGGATATCAAATTTCATAGAATTAGTTTTGCCGAAGAATTTGGAAATGACCAAGGCTTTGCAAATGACCCCTTTGAAACGGCTCCACCGATTGCACAACTAACATTGATTGCTTCCAATTTGGCTTCTAACTTTCTTCCCCATGTAGTTGGCTTATTTGAACAGAGGCTAAATCAAAGTAACATGACTAAGCTGCCTCTGTGGGGAGAAAATGTTAATTCCATTTACTATTTGTATAAAAAATTGTAGTTATAGTCTGATGAGCTACATTTCCAATGACTCTGTTGATTACAACTGTGGCACTCTTCCTATGTAATATGTAATCTTTTGATATCTCTACAGGCAGTTGTGTTGTGTGAGTACCTGGAGAAACACACCAAGCTGATAGCTGACAAGGATATCATTGAGCTTGGAGCGGGAACCGGACTGCTTGGTATAGTAGCAGCTTACTTAGGTGAGTCGGAGCCGATTTGGTCAAATCAGTTATATCCTTGTAGTAATATGTGAAAGCGTTATTAAGATTATTAATTCTGCCAAGAAATATTTACACCCATACACTTGATAAAAATATTTCAAAATTACAACAACAAAAATTCAAAGACATTTACAATTACATTGTGGCAAATCCAAAGCCACAAGAAAACATGATGATGAAAAGTTTTCTGACAAATGGTAACCCTTATTCCAAACATTAAATTACTTAATGTTAGACATATCAGACGAAAAATTTTGTTTACCCACATTTTGATGTTCCATGTATCAATTTTGGTCCCTGTTTTTTTTCATGTATATGTGCAGTTATTGTTACCTTTCAATACATGTGATACTATAATAGAGAAAAATGAATGGAGACTTTTTAATTCATCTTTGTATTTTGTGAATTGACATAGCTTTCTTGTTTTTAAAGAAGTGAGAAAAAATTTTTGTTTTGAAAATGTTTTGTAAGTTCTATGTTGTATGCAACTTATAATGCAAGGCATAACATGCACCAGTTTTAGATACGGGTTGATTTAAGCCAGCTCCTTAATTAGTGCACTACACTTGAACTTTCCTGTAAGAAATCTAGAGGTCAACAGAGTTCAAAGATTGTGGTACATTACAGCAAGGCTTAAATTACCGTAGCCAATCATGGAAACTGAGGCAAATTATGCATTGCTGAGAAGATCATCAATATCTTTCATGATACCATTTTGGTTTCCAGGAGGCCATGTCACAATCACGGAGAGAAAAGAAGCCATGGCCAACCTACAACAAACAGTTGAATCCAATATGGAGGACATGAGTGGGGTCAAACTGATCGAACTTGATTGGACGAAACACGAGTCACTTGACCTTCGACCTTATGATGTCATCCTGGGTGCTGACATTGTGTACATTGAGGACACATTCCAGGAACTTCTCCAGACTGTGCTCAAATTGACAGGGGAGACAACTCTGGTTCTCTTGTCGTGTAGGATCCGATATCAGAGAGACACTAACTTTCTGGACCTCCTCGGCAAGCATCTAACAGTCTCACAGATATTCTATGATGAGACACGTGATATAAAAATATACTCTGCTATGAGGCCAAAAATAAAATGAATTTTGGGAATATTTTGCTATTTCATTGTTTATTGTTTGAATGAAGAATATCACTATATCCTAGAGGTAAAAGAAGTTGATGAAATTTAATGTTGATCCAACCTCTGTTGTTGTGCCAGAAATGGAGAAAGCTGATGTGATGCAATCAAAGTTAGTTGTGTAATCAGCAACACTGTCCTCAAAGCTCCATTATCATTCTTGCATGCGGATCTGAATGGAATTTAGCTATTAATAATATGAATACATCACTCTGCAGAAAAATCTTTCGTCAAGATTTCGATATCACATTTAACTTTTTTTATCAACAATAACATACTTGTTTTGACGCCAAGAGCACAGTACCCCCTGTAAAAAGGTCATAGCATTTAACAAACCTGCTTTCGGTGATGTAATCATTATGCGTGCTGGATTTACACTGTGTCTCAACCACCGTTATTTCCGTTCGATGGGTATCAACTTTGGCAGCAACAAATATTCAGAGAAAAATAAAATCAAATCTAGTCATGCGCGACAAAGACTGTTTTCAAGTGTATATTCAAAAACCGAAAGTTGTGAAATGGCCACACTTGATTTGCCTTTATGTCGGCTGCTGTTTCGCTAATTTTGGTAAATTGTCTCCTATTTAACGACTTTTGGTCCGATTTTCCCTGGGTTGGTTGCAAAATTTGGAAACAAAATACAAGGAAAACAGTAAAATTACTTTTTAAAATATTGAACTCTGATTATGGATCTTAAAGTCACAATTTTGGCTACTGAATCATGGCAAAGGCCTTGTGATGAGAACTACACTTTTTATGTGAGGAGTGTTTTCATTGGCTTAACTTTAGAGAATGATTAGTGGTTTAAACTTTTGCTGCTAGGGGAATTTGCTGGAAACCAGGGATCTAGTCCAATACTAACAGAGGTTTGATCAGCATTTCATGACTTGATCTGCTTTTGTTTGAAGGCATGATAGAAGGCAAACGGTGCCAAAACAATCAGTTGAGCCTTGAAAAGATAAATACCCTTATGTGGAAGCTTGAAGACTTAGTATCATTCAAATCTTATATACAGGGAAAGGAAGTTTGAGATCTAGTTGTTCATGAGTTTGAAAGAGAAACTTTTAAGGATAGGAAGTTTAGTATTTGTTTAATACTTGCCCACATTAATCAAGCATAATTTCTGAAAGTGTGCTGGAACTATTATTCTTGCAACTTGGCTGTCATTGTAATAATTATTGTAAATTCATACCTACAATGCAGCCATATATCAAAAGTTTAATATGACAAAAGTGTATAAGTGTTTCCAGTATAAAGATTATAAGGATGACAACTTCTTTATTCCTGTTATGGGTTGTTTACCTTGTGAACGACACAGGACCTTAATCAAACGTTGCAGAAAATGAATGAAGAAGTTGTCACCCTTAGTGCCATAACAAATTCTGAAAAGCCTCTTAAAGAAGCTTTAGTAAAGAAGCATGGATTTCCAGTCTGATTAAAATCGACTGTGATTCGAGCAATAAAAGTGTAAAAATATTATCTCTAGTGGGGTTCGAACCACACCCAGCCCGACTTTCCTCTCATTCACAAGACGAGAGGATAACCCGAATGGTTCGAGCCCCGAAAGAGACAATACTTTTGATATTTTATTCCTCGGAGCACAGCCGATTTCATCCTCCATAATCCAGCGCTTTCATTCCGATAAATCTACACTACAAGCCCTGGAAAATTTTACGTGGTTTTACCTCAAATCCAATTACCTCCCTTTACATACATGTTATCCAATCAGAAACGAATCGCAGACACCAAGTGCGTAAATAACTCGACCGTTCGCGACATCAAGTGAGTGAGTGAGTTGGGGTTTAACGTGTTATCAGCAATTTTCAGCTTTTAGACACGTGGATATTGCCATCCAAAAAGAGTAGACAGATCAGGGAGAAAGGGATCGAAAGGACGAGAGAAAAGGCGGAATGAAAGGCATAGTGAGAGATAGAAAGCTGGTTTTAGAAGTGATCTTATTGGTTGTTAGAAAGCAAGCGTTTTGCTGAGTCATTGCAAAGGGAGGTAAATGGGTTTGAGGTTAAACCCCGTAAAGTTTTCCAGGGCTTGTAGTGTAGATTTATCGGAATGAAAGCCCTGGATTATCGAGGATGGGTCGATTTTAATCAGACTGCATGGATTTGAATCCAAAATTCAAAACATTTTGCTTGCTTTAGCATTGTGTGTATGATTAAAATGTAGGCTTCTGTCCAGGGAAGATTTTAACAACAACACCCCCTTGGCCTTCATGTATATATACTGTATATTTCATCGACTCATAAACCTAAATATCCTGGTCTTTGATTAAGTTCGAAAATGTGAATCTTTTGTTTCATAAAAGAAATTTTTTTTATATTCTTGTCACATTAACAAATATGCTTGAGTGCATTGGTAGGAAAAAAGCTTTGGTAACAAACCATATCTAACATAACATACCAAGTGACTGAACTAAATCTTGAAGCGCACGTGAAGAACATGCATTATGTCAAGAACTAGTGCAATGCCGGCTATTGGTTATCAATATTTCGCTTATTGGTTGTCAATATTTCGTATTTAGAGGAAGATTTTGGCTAAATGTACACGCTTGATCAAAACCGTTTCATGAGGGCTGTACCACGTTTAAGGGGAATATAAGGTGATGTCAGGAAAATGAAAATAAATGGTTGCAATTGTATCTGGTTCAATTCATCTTGCCTTTGTAAATAGGGTAGTAAGTTTTGCAGGGTAGTGATATACTATTTGTATGGTTTGAAATTTAATATTGAAGGATAAAATGCAAGCAAAAACTTGTATCTTGTAAACCCAAGGGGCAGATAGAACTATTTCCCCGAAGTGGATGAATTGCCTTTAAAAACTGCGTCTTAACTTTCATATACCAATGCCGATGAGTAAGCACCAGAATTAAAAGTAAAATTATGCTAACTTTTGCATATAGACGTGAAACAAAGATCAATTCCCATACTGAATTTGGAACATCTCCGGAACGCGTTGATTCTTTAAACGATTTAACTGCTCATTCCTAATTTTACATATCATTTGACACGATTATTTTGTTTATTCCACTGTACGACTTTCACGACACAACGATAGATAAGAGAATGAACCATATGCTCGGTTCCAGGTCAACTTTTTAGCTGTGATTCAGTTGACCTCTGTAAAGAATGATGACCTGGACGCTGATTGTTGCGGTTATTGCAGCATGCACTGCACGTGCAACACATGCCGCCATGTGCCATGGCAAGGTATGTTGTGTGTCACTTATCAAAAAGTTTGATTTTCTTCAGATTATCATATATGTAATGAGGGCGTATTTCGCATGCTTAAGTCGCGTTTGAAATATGAATCCTATTGCAATATTCACTTTACTTAATTGGAATAAAACTGGGTTAAGACTATTATGCTTTATTTGGTACGCAAGACAGTCTATATGTCGTATCGAAATTATATATATAAGATATGATACATTTTAAAAACAAATAAAAACTATTACGTTTCGAATGGTAATATTTGTAACTATGAAATTATTGTCACCGTTTTGGTTAATGTTATCCGTTCATCATTATAAGGGGCAACATGAGTTTAACCTTTGAAAACATTATATTTGTATTGTAAAACGGTTTGTTTTATCTAAAGCCTTATAGATAAACACTAATCCAATTGACATTGCATTCAAGATAACAAATTATTGACAGGATGATACTTCTTTAAGACAGGCATATATATAAGATCTCCTTGGTTAAAGGGGAAGTAGAACGTTTAGGGGAGACAAGGTGATGGCAGGAAAATGAAAATAAGTTGTTCCAATTGAAAGACAATGTATTTAAACTACATGAAGCAGGAATAAATCAAATATATAATGTAAAGTTCAGCCATGCGATTCCTTTTTCTTACATAAAATTAATTAAAGGTGTTCAAAGAAAAATGGCCGCCATTGGACTTTATGTGAATCTTTATGATTTCTTCTCTGGCTATGGATGATTGGTTTGTGTAATTAGATTTTTTACACTATCAAAATAATAAGTTAACATTAATGTACAATTACCAGTGAAATTTCAAAAGATACGTTTTTGAAAACGTGCTACTGCCCCTTTAACTAGTGCCATACAACTTTGTTCACAAGTAACTGAGGCATTTGCTTTGTAGGCCTATATGCATTATGTGTCCGTTTATTTTTAAGAAACATTACTCCCGCCTATCAATGCAACTTTTTCCATGATTATGTTTATAATATGTCTCCCCTCATATTCTATTTGCCCTCTTCTGTCAGCCATCACCTAACGCCACTGTCAACAAGTATCCAGTGGATACGGATGCCCCCCGATTTATCAAGGCCTCCAAGGGGGGCAAACTCTTCTCTGTCGGGCATGGTGAAGACGCGTTCTATATTCTACACGTCTATGGTAAACCTTATTTTAACATTTATGTATATATAAACGTTCATATCCCTATTTTCGTAGTAAGGGAGACATGTTTTGAAAAGTAGCCAAAATCACACTGAACATCATGCGTTCGTAAAAACATCTCGAATTTGCACATTGAGTAATTTGGGTGTTTTTATTTTATACAAACACAAATTGTCCGTGAAATGCCTATGGCGAGATTTTCATTAAAATACTATATTTTGCAGGTTCTTGTTTTGCGTATTTCAATAATTTCAAAGGTCTAAAAGGAATTTTATGTAGATATGACGCCGACTATCTGTCTTTCTGGAATTATATAATATAGAGCTGTAAATGGAGGTGGAAGAAAATAACACAGAGGTTGTAATTCAGTTCTTGTCTTGTTTGTTGTAATTGTTTATGATTTATGCTTAGGGGAAATGGGAAATATGACTTGTTTTTTCTCCACGAAGCTCTATATGATGTTCATAAGACAGGGATGCGTTTTATTTATCTTAGATGCATCTCATACTTTCTGTCCAAAGGCGACGTATTCCAGAATACACCACGTGGTGAGGTTTTCAATGGTGGTATCTAGGTCTTTATCCTTGATAACCAACCCGTGGTGTGGTTATCAGATAACCACCAAGGTTTGATCATCAAAGAGTAAACATGGACGACAGTACGTGAACATTTGCCTCGGCCCGATACGGCAGGTATTCGGCTTTCGCCTCAGACCTTGCCGTATCGTCCCTCGGAAAACTTCCTCTAGACGTGATATAACACATCTCGAAAGGATTGCTCAAATGAAACAAAAGAAAATATTATTCTAGTATTATTGTCAATTGTCATCCAAAAAAAGTCATAAATTGTAAGTCCAATTCACTAAATTGAAAGGACTACCATTTGAAAAAGCTAATGATGCATTACGATGCAACCAACCTTAAATTCGGCTGCGAATACCTTGAAACGCAGATATAATATTGTTTTAAGCAGGACACAGGTTCAATTTCCCCACCTCTTTCAAACCATGTGCTTACGATGTTGTGCTGCATCGATGGTTTTCAACATGAAATTCGTTAATTCCGTGCAACTCAAAGTGAAATGAACGAAATCCGCGCTGCCCCATGTTTATTTGCTTGTTACAGACTGATCCAGTTCATAGACTGAATTTCGGCTTTATTTGGGAATATCCTGAAACCTCATTTGTATCAAACAGCTTTACTGTGACCTTTTGACAAATTGTTTTTGACATATTTCATTTTAGTTCAAGATTGATAATGTTAGTTTTTTTTAACTCACTGAACACATTTAGTATGTATAAGTTACTGGTCAAGAATTGTCTGACAACCAAGTCAGGACACTCTCAATTTGCACGGAAAATTCGTGTTTTATGAGTATGCATACAATAATGTAATAATGTAAAACATCATAACAACTACTTTTTAACCTTTTTATTTGACTAGCATCTTAAATCATTATCATAGGAAAGAACTATCAACCATTGCCATGTGGTGTAAATGAAATAATGACCTTGACTTCGTAAATATCTGTGATAACCATCTCGCTGATCGCTCGATGGTTATCACAGATATTCACTCAGTCAGAGGTCATTTTTTTCAACTATTTATACAACTCCTTTGTGTCGCTTTTCCCCTTGGCACTTTTAAATCACTTCAGCTGTTATATTCGTGCATTATTACAGGGTCCCCGTATGACATGGGTTTCGCCCACGGGACTCTTCTGAAGGAGGAAGCCAGTAACATGATCAACCGAGTGTGGAAGTACATGGAGGATGAGATAGTAATACTTTCTTTCTCTTGTAAGGACATCCTGTCTCAGGGTACGAACGTTACGCTAACTCCACTAATCTGTACCCTGGGCTCAGAAGCTAGATTCGCTCGCGCGGCCCGACTTGGGATAGAGCCAATCAAATCATTTTCTCGCCACCTTCTCGATAAAATTCAAACTAGAAAATGATTTGATTGGCTATATCCCAAGTCGGGATATTAATGTTCACACCAGTTATAGATATATAGTTATAAATTATATGTTATTTGCACTATACCATCTCTCGATTATGATGTTTCCGGCATCGTAATGATCAAACTGTTTAGTATGGGAACATTCCGCAAGTGTGGCAAAAAATGTACTTTGCATTGGATAACTGTACCTAAATTGATTGTATCTATGTAACAACATCATTTTTATGTTTCTAAGGTTGGACCAGCAAAGAGGAAATTGGAATTCATGGACTGGTTTCTTAACGATGTAGCCAACTTCGGGTAATCAGATAAATGCTTCAATGTTATAGCATAATGCAAATATAAACAGCTATATTTGAAGAACTATTTATGAAAACATTTTTTATGATAAGTTCTAACATTTAATTTCCTTTAACCCCTCTTTTATTTACATAGATATAACGGGGTTTTTTTTCGATTGTTGAAGAGGCTGCATCCTCTGTTGATAGAAAAAAGATAAAAATAAATGTTGACAATCAATTAAACAATTTCTTGTCAAAAAATCAACCTATTCTGCCGTTCAACATTCTAACGAGTGTATAAAGCACCATCTTTTGGAATATGGACTATTAAGAATCCGCATTACCATTCAATGTATGTTCCAACTACACGTGATTTTTGTTATTAAACATATAATTCTTCTAACAAATAAATCCCTTTAGTCCATTTACTGATTGAATCTTATAACTATTCCAGTTTGGATGCAGCTCTTGGACTGGAAGCTTTGGCCACACAGAAGTACACTCTCAGGTCTTTCTTCGACGAGCTCCGTGGTCTGGCAGACGCCACAGGGCAGGAATATAGGGTAGGGTATTCTGGCTTTAATCCACTTTTTTAATTGTACGTCAACTTTGAGGAAGTTTTGGTGTGGAAAAATTTAAAGGTCTACAATTTATTTAATGAAAAAAAATCTGAGCTATGAAGCTTTTCTTGTGCGATAACTTCCGGTCTTTGACCCATTATTGTGCTTGTTGTATGAATATGTGAATAAAGTTGGCTTAATTATAAGTATCATAATTGTTCATATCATAATTCACTATGATTTAATGTTAAAATACTCAGAAATAACACGTAAGATGGTGGCATTCTGAGTGATACTTCATTTTACTTGTGTTTTAGCGCTGAATTGCTTTAAAACAAATGCTTATAAAGAAATTATATGTGTTATCGATACAAATATTTAAAGAAATGTTATCCTTTCAGAAAATCTTATACATCCATCTTATCGGAGAATTGACGCAAGTACCTTTTTCAAAAGACTCTGATTGCCACAACGAATTTTATTAGAGCCTTTTGGCATTTTACATTTTTGATATTTATTTATAACAACAGTTGTTGACTATTTGTATAATGAATTTGAGAGAAAAACTACTGATAGATATTGATATACATGTAGATACATGTATATAATGCAGCAGACAACAACATGCTTACCTATACTGTCGCTCGATCGTGGTCGAACGTAAGGAACGAACCACATCAAGAAAATGTAACACCATATGATAATTGCTCATTCATTTTATTCTAAAACTTTATAAACCTTTACAAATGATCATGATAAATCCTTTTTTTAATATAATCTTTATGGGTCCTTGAATGAGTACGAAAATCGTAGTACATGATTTAAAACAGCTAGGTGGGTTTGTTATTATACGTTGTATGATTGGCAGGCTGAGGTTAGCAAATTATTAGATATTAGTAATTAGCTATTCGAATATCAAGGAAAAGTCATTGAATACACGGAAAAACTATTTACAGTTATAAGACGGAAACATATATATCTATATATGCTTGATTATCCATATGCTTCAGTGAAGAGAAAGGTTTTTAAGAGAGTTTTGAAATTGACTTTCGATTTGATAGATCATAGTTTTTGTGGGAGAGTGTTCCAGATTTGGGGGCTGCACTGAAAAGGCACGGTCTGACATTAAAGAGTTAGAACGAGGCTGATGGAGTAGAGTGTCATTGGAGGATCGAAGTTGACGGGCTGGGGTGTACTGGGAGATCAGATCATTTAGATAAGCTGGGAAATCGTCATTGTGCAGGCAGTCATGTGTCAACATACATATCTTATATTTCACACGTGACTGAACGGGAAGCCAGTGCAAATCAAGTAGAACAGGAGATATGTGTTCGGATTTGGTGACTCTGGAAACACATCTGGCCGCAGCATTTTGAATTCTTTGCAGTTTGGCAAATGTCCTTGCACTATAATAGCCAATGCCAATAATAATGTATGACATACAAATAAAGCAAGGCTATCCAATGTTGTTCCTTTGCGTAATTGTCGATTCCATGTATCCGTAAAAGTGTGGCTAGAATATGCGTAATGCTTTTCTTTGCCATAAAAGTATTTAAAGTATGAATAATGATGTGGCGTGTTCAGGAAGGGGGCGTGTTCGATGCTGGGCGCCTGGGGGAGCAGTGTGGATAAAGCGGGATCCCTCATACAACTCCGGGCTCTGGACTGGGCAGTCGATGGTCAGTATATTCATGTCGCATTGTCCATGAGTGACTACTAATCGGAGTGCGTTAGGGAGAATATCATATCAGATCATCAAGATACTTGTGTTTGTTTATTGGGCAGTTGAATGAATAACAGTTAAGTCTTATCAAAGTAGGTGGTTAGCATTGTGAGTATTATTTTTAATTAATACAAAATCTCAATCTTTTGCAAAGAAATAAATTTCGCCAAGAACTACACTTTAAACAATTTGTACATATTTCTCGCAGTCACTTCGGGATCTCAGCAAAAAATAATTATCATAGTAGTGTATTAAGATTTAACACGAAATAAGTATGAGATGTTACAAATAACGGCATATATAGAATGGGGCCTGTACATAGGTGCAAGTATCGCGAAAAGAGAAAATTGTATTTATATATCCCAAGGCTAAAGAGATATCTTGTAGCAGTTGGAAATGTTATACATGGTTCATTAGCTAATAAAGTTATTCAATCTCATTAAAATTTGGTCAAAGTGGATTTAACCCCTTGACGAAGATATTCTCCTAAGCGCAGAGCAGCACATTCATATTTTGTAACAATGAGATCGTTCAGTGATTGTTTCCCCTCTTCACTCCCAAACCAGGTCCATTCAAGGACTTCCCCCAAGTGACTGTGTACCATCCGTCAGACAGCAAGGATGGGCACGCATGGGCTAACTTCGGATGGACTGGCTGGGTCGGATCTATCACAGGTATATAAGAGTTAATGAGGAAAACGTTTGTATTAAATAATTTGAAGTATTCATGAAGTTGGCTACGGAAGATAACCCGGATTCCCGGATACAAAATTTGAATAGCGTCGTCCCTTTTTCAATGAAAATGTTTATGTCCTGAAATCCTTTTAGCACATTCCGCGAAATATATTCGGTATTCATTAATTTATTATCTCACCGGTATGTAATACCGTGGGATATAGTCATCACCCTGTCCGTCTGTATGGCCGTCCGTCCGTAATCATTTCGTTTCCGGAGCAGAACTCAAAAACCGGTCCACATATCTTTCTTAAACTTTACATGTGTATTGCCCACCTACTGAAGTGGTGCCTTTTGATATTTTCACATTTCTGATAATTTTATTTTTTATCATTTCCATGGAAACGGCTCTTATATGGACTCTGTTCATGAAAGGTTTAGTTTCAGGAGCAGAACTCAAAAACCAGTCCACATATCTTTCTGAAACTTGACATGTGTATTGCCCACCTACTGAAGTGTTGCCTTTTGATATTTTCAATGTTCTGAAAATTTTATTTTTTATTATTTCCATGGAAACGGCTCTTATTTGGACTCTGTTCATGAAAGGTTTCGTTTTATATTATTATATAAAACCGGTCCACATATCTTTCATAAACTTTACATGTGTATTGCCCACCTACTGAAGTGGTGCCTTTTGGTATTTTCACATTTCTGATAATTTTATTTTTTATTATTTCCATGGAAACGGCTCTTATATGGACTCTGTTCATGAAAGGTTTAGTTTCAGGAGCAGAACTCAAAAACCAGTCCACATATCTTTCTGAAACTTGACATGTGTATTACCCACCTACTGAATCGGCCTTTTGATATTTTCAAATTTCTGAAAATTTTATTTTGTATTATTTCCATGGAAACGGCTCTTATTTGGACTCTCTTCATGAAAGGTTTCGTTTTATATTATTATATAAAACCGGTCCCCATATCTTTCATAAACTTTACATGTGTATTGCCCACCTACTGAAGTGGTGCCTTTTGATATTTTCACATTTCTGAAAATTTTATTTTTTATTATTTCCATTGAAACGGCTCTTTTTTTTACTCTGTTCATGAAAGGTTTCGTTTCATATATATAAAACCGGTCCACATAATAATCTTTCTTAAACTTTACATGTGTATTGCCCACCTTCTGAAGTGGTGCCTTATGATATTTTCACATTTCTGAAAATTTTTTATTTTATTATTTCCATGGAAACGGTCCTTATTTGGACTCTGTTCATGAAAGGTTTCGTTTCATATATATTAGCTTATACTATTATGAACCTTGCTTGAACAATTTACAATTATCTTTCAAAGGTTTACATCTTACGATCATGTGGAACCGGTGGGATATGTCATCTTATGATGACTCTTGTTTTCTTAATTTCTTATTTTCATAAATGTGGTTTGATATGATAATTTCCTGCAAAAGGGCACAACAACATGACATCTATATTTCTGTAAGGATTCAAGCCTTTTATTGTCGCTATCGTGAAACGTTAACGTTGCTATTATTGCATTTTGCCAATATCTAATTGACTATCTTGTTTTACAAGCTTCTCTAATGACACTCACCGTCTCACCATTGTTTCAAGGTATGAACTCGCAGAAGATGGCAATCTCTGAGATTGGTGTCTCATTCCCTGACGAAACCTTCGGCAAAGAGTCACGATTTGGGACTCCTTTCACGGTAATTAATCAATTCAACTAAACAAATGCTTAGTTTTGAAATTGTAATAGCGTTTGAAATATGCCAACCTCTGTTCGCAGATTGTGTCTAATGTACAGCAACATGTCTTGTTATACATTTTCTGATATATTTTGGAATTAATAGTCCGACGACCTGCCTACTGATTTTACCAAATCGTGAAGAGATGCAGGCCCTTGAACTCAGGCATGTCCAGTCTTTAGGTTAGATTGAAAAAAAATATGCGTTCGATTGTTGCAAGTTTGCAACTAACCAAGTCTCTCACAAGTCGGAAGCCACTGATGATATGTGTAATAGAAATACAACAAATCAAAGAATCCAAAATGAATTCTAGGTTGAAACCAGGGTCTAGACCCCAATTAAGGCCCAAAGGGACACGCCCTTAAAACTTATTTTCATCTTCTTCTCCAGAAGCAGAAGCCCCAGAGAGCTGACATTTTATGTGCAGGCACCTTGCCATATGGGGATTCTAATTTGTAACTTTGGTGAACCTGTGACCCTAATTAAGAGCCACAGGGGCCACACCCTTAAGACTTATGTTCGTCTTCTTCTCCAGAACCAATGACTCTAGACTAGAGAGCTGAAATTGTGTGTACAGCTACCTCTGCATGTGGGGATTCTGATTTGTAACTTTGGTGACCCTGTGACCACAACTTAGGGCCACAGGGGCCACGCCCTTAAAACTTATTTTCATCTTCTTCTCCAGAAGCAGAAGCCCAAGAGAGCTGAAATTTTTATCTTTTTCTCCAGAAGCATAAGGCCTAGAAAGCTAAAACTTTGTGTACAGACTCCTTGACTAGTGAGGATTATAAATTGTAGCTTTGGTGGCCCTGTGGCCCCTAATAAGGGCCTAAGGGACTATGCCCTAAAAACCTATTTTCATCTTCTTCTCCAGAAGCAGAAGGCCTAGAAAGCTGAAACTTTGTGTACAAACCCCTTATCTAGTGAGGATTATAAATTGTAGGTTTGGTGGCCCCATGGTCCCTACTAAGGGGGCACCACATTGGCCACACCCTATAGCGAAATCAAATGTAAGGCCTGATGAGCTGCGGAGCCCATGGCTCTATTTTTTAAAGTGACTGATACTTTATTACGACTGATAACAATAAATATTTCATGACGTTTTACAATCTAATAAAGCGTTACTTGATTTACAGAACGTGTTACGAGACATCCTAGCCTTCGACTCGACCCTAGACGCAGCCACCAAGAGAATAAAGTCGGCCAAGAGGACATGTGATCTTATACTCGGGGTGGGAGACGGCAAGGTATGCTAAAACCTTTTTAATCATACGAGTATTCATAAGACAGAGAAACATTTCGAGATAGTGTGTTGTCAATTTTGTTTTCAAAGTATGTGTGATATTGCTCTTGTATTGTGGACTTATCATAGCATCTTAAGTAAAGTATTATTGGGGACCCTTATCTCAGTGTCGCTGTCATCTATGGCAAACACAGAGAACCAAAGTTTTCAGTTGGGCAGTGACACTTTTTCGAGAAATGAATCTCTTCGAATTGGCCTAGATAAATATAAGTTAGTGTCAACTGTATAATTTTCAGATGGCAAACTCATTGCACAACCTGGTTATTAACCGTAGTCATTTAAAAATCAAGTCAAATTGTGAGCCATTTTTTAATGTGAGCACCTTCTAATCATTTGTGCAGTTTCCGCCGCCGCCGCGTCCGCCGCGCACATACTAATGGCTATAACTTTTTTCTACTAAGCTTTCCAGAACTTGTATTCATAACTTACTGCTTATACCTCGGGGGAACGATTTTGACATTTGATTCACTTTCAAGTTCAAAGGTCAAGGTCACGAGCTATAAAATCACTAAAAAATTCCTTGTAAACGCGATAACCTGAAAAGTTTTTGTGCTATGAAGCTCTAACTTGGTATGTATCATCCTTGGAAGAGTAAAAAAATTTGAAAAGGTTTTCGCTACAATCTGTTCAAGGTCAAGGTCACAGCAAGGTCACGACTTTAGCATGGTTTTGCGAAAATGCTTTATTTTAACTAGGAACACTTTTAATCAATAGATGATTGTTATATTCAATGAAAAGTGTTCATAGATTGTGTAACCTTGAAGGTCAAAGGTCAAGGTCATGAGATTTGTGTTATTTAAATGTGCAACTAATTTGGATATAACTTTATCCCATTAAGCTTTTTAGAACTCATAAACATGTATAAGTGTTTACACCTCTGGGGACTTAGAATGACATGTTCACTCTCAAGGTCAAAGGTCAAGGTCACGAAGTAAAAAATCACTCAAAAATTCCTTGTAAACGCGATAACTTGAAAAGTTTGTGTGCTATGAAGCTCTTAGTTGGTATATATCATCCTTGGAAGAGTAAAAAAAATTGAAAAGGTTTTCGCTACAATTTGTCCAAGGTTAAGGTCACAGCAAGGTCACGACTTTCGCATGGTTTTGCGGAAATGCTTTATTTTAACTATGAACACTTTTAATCAATAGAAGATTATTATACTCAATAAAGAGTGTTCATTGTTCGTGTAACCTTGAAGGTCAAAGGTCAAGGTCATGACATTTGTGTTATTACAATGTGCAACTAATTTGGATATAACTTAATCCCGTTAAGCTTTTCAGAACTCATAAACATGTGTAATTGTTCACACCTCTGGGGACTTAAAATGACATGTTCACTTTCAAGGTCAAAGGTCAAGGTCATGAGCTATAAAATCACAAAAAAATTCCTTGTAAACGCGTTAACTTGAAAGGTTTTTGTGCTATGAAGTTTCAATTTTGTATATATTATCTCTTGAGAAGTACAACATTTTGGAAAGGTTTTGGGTACGAACTGTCAAAGGTCAAGGTCACAGCAAGGTCAACAAATATTGAGAAAATGGATTATTTTAACTTTTAACACTTTAATTCGATACATTAATGTTATTATACCCCCGCCTTACAGCGTAAGCGGGGGTATATAGCGTTCATTCTTTCCGTCCGTCCGTCTGTCCGTCTGTCCGTCTGTCCGTCTGTCCGTCTGTCCGTCCGTCCGTCCCAAAACTTTGTGCGGAGCGTATCTCCAAAACTATGCATGCTAGCCTCATCAAACTTCATACACATGTCAACCATGATCCCTAGTTGTGCCTTTTGAGGGTTAGAACTATTTCTGAATTTTCATTTTTGCGGTTTCCATGGAAACGTGACTAAAAAGTGACTCTTTGAGGAAGTCGTTTTGTGCGGAGCATATCTCCAAAACTATGCATGCTAGCCTCATCAAACTTCATACACATGTCAACCATGATCCCTAGTTGTGCCTTTTGAGGGTTAGAACTATTTCTGAATTTTCATTTTTGCGGTTTCCATGGAAACGTGACTAAAAAGTGACTCTTTGAGGAAGTCGTTTTGTGCGGAGCATATCTCCAAAACTATGCATGCTAGCTTCATCAAACTTCATACACATGTCAACCATGATCCCTAGTTGTGCCTTTTGAGGGTTAGAACTGTTTCTGAATTTTCATTTTTGTGGTTTCCATGGAAACGTGACTAAAAAGTGACTCTTTGAGGAAGTCGTTTTGTGCGGAGCATATCTCCAAAACTATGCATGCTAGCCTCATCAAACTTCATACACATGTCAACCATGATCCCTAGTTGTGCCTTTTGAGGGTTAGAACTATTTCTGAATTTTCATTTTTGCGGTTTCCATGGAAACATGACTCTTTGAGGAAGTCGTTTTGTGCGGAGCATATCTCCAAAACTATTCATGCTAGCCTCATCAAACTTCATACACATGTCAACTATGATCCCTAGTTGTGCCTTTTGAGGGTTAGAACTATTTCTGAATTTTCATTTTTGCGGTTTCCATGGAAACATGACTAAAAAGTGACTCTTTGAGGAAGTCGTTTTGTGCAGAGCATATCTCCCAAACTATTCATGCTAGCTTCACCAAACTTCATACACTTATCAACCATGATCCCTAGATGTGCCTTTTGAGGGTTAGACCAACAAATTATTTTTATTTTTTGCGGGTTCCATGGAAACATGACTAAAACAGTGACTCTATGACCAAGTCTTTTGTCCGGAGCATATCTCCCAAACTATTCATGCTAGCTTCATCAAACTTCATACACTTATCAATCATGATCCCTAGATGTGCCATTTGAGGATAAGACCATCACATTTTTTTAATTTTTGGCGGTTTCCATGGAAACATGACTAAAACAGTGACTCTATGACAAAGTCTTTTGTCTGATCATATCTCCCAAACTATTTATGCTAGCTTCACCAAACTTCATACACTTATATATGGATTTTCTTCTCTGTGGTTTCTTTGGAAAACATAACAAAAATAGTTTTGTCCTCAGTGCATCTCGTAGAATATTCATGATAACTACCTCAAATTTGAAACAAAGATCAACCATTATCTCTAGATGTACCCTTTTAATTGTAAAACCTATTAATGAATTCGGTATTTGGGTTTCAGTTGAAAGAAGACTTACACAATGACTTACTGTATACTCAACGATCGTACTTTAACCAATATTAATCAGTTTTACTATTTGAAATTCTTTGAACAAAGTGGAGAGCGGGGGTATGTGAGCTTTGCTCGCTTCTTCACTTGTTTTCAATGAAATGTGTTCATTGATTGCGTGACCTTGAGTGTCAAACGTCAAGGTCACAAGAAAATGCCCAATATGCTGAGGCTTGTAGAAGGCGGAACAGGGTAAGGCGAAACCCCAAGTTACGGGGCTGCTCTCTTTTTGCGGTGTCCCGCAAACACTAATCTAGTTTCAGTAAGGAAATGAATTTGCGATAACGCCATAACGGAAATGGTACGTTCATTTTAAAACTGATACTTTTGATTAAAAATCATTATTTTGTAATTGGTTACATATTTATCTTTAATCTTTAGTTTTTGAAGATCTCTTTATTTATCATAAATTGCTTGCTTCAGTACTGCCTCATTAAATATATTATTACTACTATTATGATCATTAATGTCGTCATCATCATCACATCATCATTATCGACATCATCATAGCCATCACCATCATCATCGTCGTCGTCGTCATCACAATGATCATCGTCGTCATCACAATCATCATCATTATTATAAACCCTCCGCTTACAGAACCAATCCTTCAGAGGTATCGAGTACTCAGCGTCCACTGCCAACTTCTTCGACGACAAGAACCTACAGCCCGTGGCGACCTGGCATCCTCGTATCACTGATGTCGTATACTATGGTTTGTCTGTTTTTCACGATTGATAAGTACAGCGCAAAATTCGAAATGCAAATTGAATTCTACATTTTAGTATTGAGTTTATTGTATTTTCTATATCGTCGCGACTAACCCTTCGAAATATAAAGTACATTTAATCCACTGAAACATCATTGAAACTTCGCCTATTACAAATACTTCAATCAAAGTGAATTCAGTTTCATCCTTCATGATATGTAGAGGTTCTGTTAGAAATTTTCCGATTTAAAAAAATCTTAATATCTTCAACAGGTTTAGTTAGGACCCAATCAGATTTTTAAGTATTTAACAATCCATGTTGATCTATATATATATATATATAGATTTAAAACACAAAAACACTACTCCCAGGTTGTATATAAATAAAATAGTATTATGGAATTGGGTACATTAGATTCACATTCGCTAACCCTTATGTGAATCTAATGTACCCAATTCCATAATACTATTTTATTTATATATATATATATATATATAACTCCTTCATAATACCACATGAGTCTTTCTTATGTTTTTGTCAAACATATTTTCACCATCAGATTTCGAATTATGGTAACATTGTATGCGCATCAGAATATGAAGTATGGTAACATGGCATGCGCTTAACAACAAGCAATGTCTCTCAGGTATGGACTGGCTGTGCCCGGCCTATAGCCAGACCCTTGCCCAACAAATCACCAAGTATCACGGCCACATCAACGCGAGTGTGGTCATGCATGACATGGTCAGTATTGTCCAGACGGGGAACATGCAGGTGGCAGTGTACGATCTCACACAGAACATCGCCTATCTAGCTAACGCCAGGGCCAGCAACGAGACTGGACCAGAATATGCTTACGAGAGGTGGGGCAATCTCATTTCAATCAGATCAAATCTTACGCTCGTGCTTTTGTGCGTTTCTGATTTGAGTATTGTTCGTGGTCATGAACGTGTCCTTGTCTGTTACCTTTCACTTCTAACAGTTTTAATAAATCGCAGGACCAGTAAGATATCAATGCTGCATATCTTAAGTTTTTTCACTTGCTAGCGTGTCTTAGTTCGAATGTCATCATAATTTGGCCTTCGTTTGGACATCAATTATATACCTCCAGCAGAACTGACAAAGAAATCACCAATTGTCCGTGAGAAAAATAACCACATCCATTCTCAAACCATATTTTGGTGTCAATCCAAGAATTTGAATTTTTCGCTTTGTCCAATATTTAGTATTCTTAATTTCTTAAGTTTCGATCAAAATATTCCGTATATCTGAGAAAAATAAGCATAAATACATTGGTTTTCTACAAAGGAACAAATATTTTAGGCACAAAGCTGTTGATCATGAAGGATGTTTTAAGGAAAAAATATATTGTTTTTAATGACCAGCCAAATTTGTTCTGGTTTACTGAGAGTCACGACATGCACAGATGTCAACGCAAAATGAATCTTACTTCAGTAGTGAAATTTTAACATTCTCTATTTCGTTTTCTCTATGCTAGGATGTCTCAAAGACCTCGTGATATTTACACTAGAACACGTAAGTCAATGAACAAACTAAAGGTACGCGGCTGTATGTTTATTTTAATGCTATACATCTTGAACATGTATATTTAAAAAAAAATTGTGTTTGTTTGCAGACAATTTGTGATGATGAACATGACGGAGATATTCCTAGAACCCGTCCCGTGACTTTCAACAGTTGGTAGTCAATAGACAAATTAAATCTCTACCAACATGTCAAACACGTTTTTTACCTCTCTTGTTTAAATGGCACTGTACGTCTTTAAACGCTCACGTTATTTGTTCAAATCAAGTATATGTGAACACATTTTCTTCAGAGGGTAACGTTTCAAACGAAAACTTCATGCTGTCATTTCAGTGTAAAAAGTAAGTTGATTGACATACAACATACTAATTTACCGCGAATATAGGTGTCGATGTCGCCAATCAGGATGCCGTAATATGGCCATTAAAAAGCGTTACGTACATTTACATGTAAGTGTTATGACTCAGTAAGCGGGTGAGCCTTAACTATGGTAAATGTAATGAGTTACGGAGTAATAGAAAGGGGGAATTTAATTCAGCCATAAGCGGCGTGATTATAATGCGTATATTTTTCGATTGATTGACAACAATAAGATAATGTCGTAAATTGTTACCATAAGTGAACTCCATGTCTGGGTCCGATGTTATCTGTCTTGGTTGTCAGACTATCTTATACCAGGGATCATATATATCTGTCTTTTATAATCCCTGCTTGTACTGATATAGCTCTGTTTGGTGAGTTCTAAAAAAACTAGCATTCTCCGTCTTAAATTAAAATGAAATATGTCAAAAACAATTTGCCAAAATAAAGGTCATAGAAAATCTAATTGATACAAATGATGTTTCAGGATGATCCTAAATTAAGCCGAAATTAAGTCTACAAAATGTGTCCATAGTTACAAGCTAATTAACGTGAGGCTGCGCGAATGTTGTTAATTTCACCTTGAGATGCACGGAATTCATGAATTTCACGTTGCAAACCATCGATACAGCACAACATCGAAAGCACATGGTTTCAACGAGTTGGGGGTAATTGGAATTGTGTCCTTGCTTCAGAAAATTATATGTGTTTCAGGGTGTTCTCAGGACGCATTTAAAGTTTCACCGTAAGGTATCATTAGCTCTTTCAAATGTTGGTCCTTACAATTTTCATAAACTGGGCTGTACAACTAATGAAATGTTTTAGTGATAATTAATAACAAAAATGACTTTTTCGCGTTTGCTTGGGGGCGGGATAGCGCAGTGGTTAGCGCGTTCGGCTTCGAAATCAAGAGGTCCGTGGTTCGAATCCCGCTAGGGGCTTGGCAACTTTGTCTGCGGTAAATACTGTTCTACACGCAGTCAGGTTTAGGTGCAATGCTACACTGATTTTCAGTGCAGTACCACCCATGGTTCGCTAGTTCCAGCCGATGCTCGCTGATTTTACCGCAATGCATAGCCACAATGGTGTTGCGGGCTTTCTCCCTGCAATAATACTAGCAGCCGCGATATAAGTGAAATTATCTTGAAAGCGGCGTTAAACCCCACATCACCTCACCTCACCTCACCTCACCTCACCTTACCTCGCGTTTGCTTTGAACAATCCTTTCGAGATATGTTTAGATATGACGTAAAGAGGAAATTTTTATTCCAAGGTCTAGGGCGAGGATGAAGACCTGCCGTTTCGGGAGAAGGCAACTGTTCACGTACTGCCATATATGGTTGCTCTCTTAAAAGATAACCAACACATAAGGACATTATTCAAATCATTTATTCATAAACAGAGTTCTTCATAAATGATAAATGTTACAAGTAATATCAGTGTATAAAATAGATTGGAAATCTAGCCTGTCCTGAAAATTCATTGGTCAATTCCTTTAAGAAAAAAATTGAAAAGTTACCAGTCCTGACCAAAAAGTAACCAGTCCTGGCAAAAAGTAGCCAGTTCAAGGACTGGCTGACGGGCAATATTTTAAACACTGGTAATATGCTGTAAGTACAATGCCTTTCAGGACATACACAACGGATGTATGATACACACACGATATACAAATCATCTATGATTACATGACTCTACATGAAATATACATAGGAAAGTACGTGGCAACTGATTTATCATGTTGATGATCTAAGTATTATTACTGATTCCCTGTTACAAGTGGGACAAGTTACTCGGAACTTATGATAATCGACACTATCGCTATTCAATAATTTAAAATTACATATGTTGCAATCCCTCCAATATTTAATCATAATTATCGATAAACAGTTTCTTTCAACATTATTATAATTGACATCACACAATAATTCAACTCAAACTTGTCATAAAGTACACCCAAAGGCAAAAGAAACGAGATCAATTAAATGCACGAAACACATAGTTTCATAATGACTTCAGAAGCCGACCGAAATATCATAAAGATTTTAAAGACATAAATGCGTCATGTATATGAAAACTAACAGCTCGGAAAATTATTTGAATCTCTAGTTGTGATATAAGAGTGAAATATAATGTTTGCCTTGTTTACAACAATCAATGCGTCAAAGAAATAAGTTCTTAGTTGCCAAGATCTGTTTTTAACTTAGTATCCATAATTTACCAATTTGTAGGTTCTATTCAAAACTTAAAAAAGCCGTGTTAAAATAGCCATTTAAGCACTCTTTGGGTGTAAAACTAAACTAAATTAAGTGAAAGTGTGTTTTCTTTTTAACAAACATATGCCTCTTAAAAACATTCAAAGTATACTATCAAAAGATAATGTTTTGGCCATCTTGAAAATATGGTGTCGTTTCTTTGCCCATGACTGTAATGCTTAAGTGAAACACCTGGAATTCCCAGTAATTGTGAAAAGGTAAGAATACAAATGATAAACAAAATAGACTTGTGTATTTAAGTACATTATCCCATATCTGGAGAAAAATAGCATAATTGGAGGTTTTTTTACGAAAGTGATGTTGTTTCTAAACTAGCCACGACACGAAGGGTTTATGGTCGACACATATGATAAATATGAAGATATTCGTAGCTTTAACCCCTGGCTTCCTCGAAGTCTTGATCGTGTAGTCGACAGAAACGTTGGCTCCTGATTTCATAGATGGACTGTATTACATCTACAAAAAAAACCTCAAAATCAGATTTGGGTTATGTTGAAAAGTTGTGAGCTAACTTTTAACAAAAATCTAAATTGTTTAGTAAAAATGTTCAATAATCAAAACATTTCGAAAAATCGAAATTATTTTTAGAATAAATGATTAGTTATATTGTAACACCCAATTGTACAATGAATATTTATATAAAACGATGTTTTTTATCTGAAGTTTCATAAGGGTGCATTCACTAATTTGTTAATGTTCTGATATCAACAGGCGACCTTAAAGTCGAAAACATTTTGGAAATATAATAAAACTAAGCACACGTGTCAAATACTTACACCACTGGCTTCCAAAGGCCACAGGGCAAATGTTCAAAGTTGACTTCGTCGCAAAGAAGAATATTGTATTTCCCTGAAAAATTTACAAAATTTAACGACAATTGGAAAATAAAAATTTACGGCTTTCATGAGCCTTTTTGGCATGGTTTAAAAAACATCTTGCTATCATTTCTCAAATCTTTCGTATTCTAAAATATACTCGTACCGTGAAAAAAATATATTTTCAATTACGAAATAATTGTTCTAATAGTGTTGTCTGTAACTTGCGATTGGTAAAAAATAATTAATTAAGTCACATGTAGGATTGCTTTCTAGGGAGGTTGAAAGCAAAGTATAAAATTTATCTTTATTTTTAAATTTTCGATTATAGCCAACTTAGAATTTTGTATTGATGAAATATTGTTGTAAACATATGCAATCACTGTTCCAATACAGACATACATTATTTAGGAAATAAGAAGGCCACCTTCGACGATGTATCTTTGAATTGGTATCTTGTCATTTGGATATTTGTATATTAGCTTACCTTTTGTGGTTTAATCTTGACCTTGAACTTCGGGAATACGTATTCACCACCATCAAAGTCTTCATTTATCTGCAAGAATACAAAGAACTTTTTCTAAAATTGCAAAAACACGATTGTTAATCTTTCCCAAAATAAATATACCAACATTTCTTGTTAAAATGTTAATTGATATAACTGTTCTGAAAATGTCTTCATATCAGAGATGGCAACGGTAAAATGTGATTAATATCAAAGTCATCCGACATTTCTTTTTAACACGAACGTGAAGTTTATTTACGTGACTTCGGTTTTGTCATCTTGAGCTTCGATATAAGTTATGTTTTTAATACAAAATGTACTTACAAAAGTGAAAAATGATCCAATATGGGCGCCTAGGGTTGGCAGCTGTAAATAAATATGTTTGAGATGATAATTAAAGGGGCAGTAGCACGTTTTTAGGGGGAATATAAGGTGATGTCAGGAAAATGAAAATTAATGGCTCCAAATGAAAAAATGTATTTAAACTCAATGGATCAGTAATAATTCAAATATATAACGTAAAGTGTAGCCACCCAATTCCCTTTTCTAACACAAAATGAATTACAGGTGTTCACTTAAAATGGCCGCCAATGGATTTTATGTGAATTTTCATATTTTGTCCTCTGACTATGGGTGATTGACTTGTATAATGAGATTTTTGACACTGTCAAAATAATACATTTAGAATAACATACAATCATCAGTGAAACATTTAAAATAAAAAATTATCTAAAAACGTGCTACTGCCCCTTTAAAGGGACAGTCCAATCGGGCCATTTTTGTGATAGCTGCTACACAATTGAATTAAAATACATTGCACAGTATGTGCAACAGTTATCAACGAAAACATTGAATGTGCCCAAAACCAGAATTTTCGTGTCAAACCTCTGCGCTGACCTGAAACCTAAGTATCTGCTAGCTTTCTTTCAGAGTAGTTATGTTATAACTTTTGAGCTTTTCGTCACTGAAGACTAACGTTTTAAGGTAGAAACATATAAAAAGGAACTCAAGTTTAGGTGATAAATTGACAAAGGTGAAAGTAACGTATTTTGCATTTATCATGTATATTTACCATTGCTCTATCCCGAGATTTGAAGTACATCCCTTCCATTCCTGCCTGTCGCACCTGTGACAAACATAAAATAACTTTTCGTTAGAAAGATTCAAATAACACCAGGGACACTTACTGCTGTTTTGAAAGTATTTAAAGGATAAGGATATTTTGACTAAGGACATATGTTGTTTATGTGTATTGTTGCCGGGTTACTAAACTTGGGTTTCTGATCTCGACAGTATTTCATTACTGAGCGTAAGTACAGAAGCCAAAGACCGTACGATGAGTTGGTCACATGACCTCATGACGTCATATGCAGTAAGCAAATTAAGCTCTAAGTGTGGCGTGAGATGAGTGAGTGATTTGGAGTTTAACGCCGCTTGGGGCATGTGATGTGTCGAAGGATTTTGAGATATATTTATTTCGTAAATTCTACATTCAATAATGTCCTCAGTCTTAGTTATGGACTAGTATTTTTAATTTAAGAAAGTCAAACCTCTGGAGTAACAAAAGAAAACCCTTCTTACCTCAACTGCCCCAACATCAAGTGGAAAACGAAGCGGTCCCTGCAGTCTGGTGAAGCGAGTCGAGAAAACCTTGTAGACGTGCAGAGGTTGAAGTGATTGTCTGGAGAGATAGAATGGAAACTTTAAGTTTTATATTTCATAAATATAAAAAATAAACACGTATCCGAAAGTCAATGTTTGATCAGAACAAACTTTACGAAGATAGGTAAATGCTGATATTTTTATATTTGCCATTTTCTTTATATTATTTTTATTATGTATACATTTTGAATGCATAAACTCACTACAATGTACCACCGATTCGCTTTTTCTGGTCCTTTACTTCAAACATATAACGTAGGACTTCTTCACATCAAAAATTCTAAAATCGATTTTGGGATTTTCTCTCAAAAGATTGAGTTATGTCCTCATACATTTCTTAAGTTAAAACGCCCTTGATCTCACAAGCCTTATTTTTCCAACTTACCTGTACATTGGAGTATTGTAAATATCATCGTAAGCTTGTTTCTTGAACTGAAATGAAGATATACCGCTTATTGGAATTTTTTATATTTTCCATTATTATTCACAATCAATCATTCACTTACAGCATATTTCCCTTTCAAAACAACTTAAATAAACCTCCAAAACAAGATGCAGAACGTATATTTCCAAAACTGTGAATGTATTTCTTCCGTTTTTCCAATTAACATTCATGCAGTCTCTTGTCCTTTGCTAACAACCCCCTTGCCATCCCCTTATCCACTATATTCAACATTTTTCATTTGTTTAAAACAAATCTCAGACTCTTCATAAACCTTTTTTCAAGCAACAATTCTTCCCTCTAACAAAACTGACATTTGGAACACAGATGTACCATTTTCATCCAAGCAACATTAATCATGAGTGCAATGCTGCACCATAATGTATTTCGTGTATATAATATATCTCGTAAACTTGTTAAATGTGTGTTATTTTATATAACATTTAATGAGTAATGCTGGAACATTGTTATTATATACAACAAATATCCCGTCTCAATAAATATAAGATCTTAGCCTCTCCCTTCATGCCTTACCCTTACAAAACAACGTTCTTTCATAATATTTATTTCTAAAAAAACATTACCAACCTTACCCTTTCAAATGAAACACTCCACTATATAATCAGCAGAGACATAATAGGTTTTCTTATCAGAGAAATGAACCGTGTATCAAGACATAGTGACGATGTGCTCCATTGTAGGTGCCGGAACTACTTTCAGCTAGTAAGACTGATGAGGATTTGATAGCTACTAAAGTCATTTCAAATTTCAGTTTTGATTATATGATGAATTAAATACTTAATGTAAATTTCTTACAACCAGGTATCATCTTGTTATATGGGCTGAGTTGATATTTCACACGTATCTTGTAACAACTTTACCCATGACACACGACAAAATATACTTGGTATTTCGAAAACTACATAAGTATTATATTTCTCTTATGGTTAAAACTGAATATCAAAATGTCTTTAGAGTAGCAATCAAATCCTGTCTTTATAGCTGAAAGTAGACCCGGGTGCTAATAAGTGGCAATGCAACATTAACAATATCGTCACTGTGTCTTATTAGACGATTCATTTCATTGATGAAACAAGTATTGACCAGTGTTAACCCATTGTTGGTTATCCTATATAAACCTACCCCCTTTTCTCCGATGTTCTTGATGTTGTTGATGTACATGTCTTTGAAGGTCTTGTGAAACTCTATGATTGGTGGATCAATGTTGTGGAACTCCGCCTTCTCAAACACCAACCACCATTCTGAGGGGAGCAGTTTACAGTACAGGCGGGATGCCTTGGCCGTGCTCTGTAAATGGGACCAAACATATAATTAGTGACCAATACAGTGAAAACAAAACCAAGTGAAATGTTTCCATATCTGCACACGTAAAGCAATGATTGTTTTGTCATCTCTGACTTCATAAAGTATTTGTGACGTCACTCAATCATGTTATCGGAAGGGTGACTGACTGTCAATGTGTTCTCTTTGCAATGAACGAATGTAATTTTGTAAGGTTTCTTGACCAAAACTATCAAAACCTGTATTCTTATTGTATTTTATTTGTAAGTCAAATGTTTTAAAGATGGAGGGATAGGTATTCTCAGAACAGAGAAGAAGTTGACGAATTTTAATATTTTGCTTTTCTTTGCAAAAGATCACATGAACTATAGATATGATTTATTCAATGATTCAAGACTCATAAAACGTCACAACTTGATATGAAACAAGAAACTCAATAGAAGGTATAAATAACTCTTTTATCTTTTAGATTTATGGGGTAAGGCATATATATTTCTTCGCCTTTTGTTATTTTTACAAGATGTTTTCCTATTTACAGAAATGTTCTATGGAACTCGCCGCGTAAGATACTGTAGTGTAATACTAGCAAGGCAATTTCACACTATTGCAATACCAATGTACACATGACGTCATAATAGTGTATAGTTGTGACGTCATAATATGTGTACTATCAATTCGAGGAAATATCAGTTTTATCTAACATATTCGGTAATTAGGTTTGGATTATGTGGGCGAGTTATTTACAAAATTGCTAAATTTTAATTTGATGTTTTATGACCTCGTCAATTATTACGTATTAAAATCATTTTTGCTCGTTTTATACTTAATCGTTTGATAAAACAATATTAAACGGAAGGTCGTTTAGTATTCTCACCATGTTCCTGCGACCTTGACAAGTTTCGTAGTATTTCAGATTAGGGATATCAAACTCGTAGATCTTCGGCATTGTTCGTTTTTCCTTCAGTCTCTTTGCGTAGAAATTAAGGTTCTTCTGCGCTGCCAAGTCTTTTGGTTCTGAAAAAATTAGTTCATATATAAAGCCGACAAACAGAGTTAGGGGTAAATTTGAATTCTAATGATAAAAAAAAAAGGTTTTATTGACATAATAGTATAAAAGAAAATATAAAGATTAAAAGTCCAATTACATGTTTTGTATAGTATACCTTAGCAACGTTTAACGTGTATGTGCGAGTGCAAACACTTTTATTCCGATGTCATGTTTTTCCAATGGTCGTCCTTATGTCATACATGTTGTCATCAAAATTATAATCATCGTCATTCTTGTTACCAATGATTTTAATTGTCATTTTGTCTGGTCATTTTAGTTACAACATCGTCAACCTTATCTCCGATATCGTCACTTTCATCACAGTCATCTTCACTGTTATCAACATCACTGTATCCATCGTTGCTGTCATCGGTATCAGTATTAGCATAATTAAATCATCATCATAATCACCATCGCATTTTTGTTATCATTAAAGGTACCAACAACATCATAGTCATGTAATATGATGATCGATAGTTAATACCATATGTATTTATTGAATGATAATCTAACACAAATAATCGTTTGGTATGCGATCTAATTGAGCTAATTACTGAGTAATTATTAACCTACTGTATTTCAGTACCAATTCTGTCATCTGCACAGCTTCTTTCAGCTTGTTGATCTGCAATTGATAAAATTAATAAATTGATAAAATTGATAAAATTGATAAAAGTATGAATATCTTAAATAAATCATTTGATCATGTTTTATCAGCCTGTTCTGGCAATTAAAAAATCAGACACATTCACCATCAACAAAATTGAACAAAAATTAAACAAATTTAAGAATATGAAAATTGAGAAATTGAATCAAGACTGATAAAATCTGTTAAAACTTATCCAATCTGATGAAAATATTAATGTTTAGAACATTAATAAAATTAATCAAATTTGATAAAATTAAAATTGATAGAATAAAAAATATCTTAGGAAATTCATTTAACCATGTTTTTACCAGCCTGTTCAAAAATCCGAAACATTCACTAACTTCTAACCATCCTTTTACATAACCTTAAAGCGTGTGTTCTGTCAATTAGGTTTACAATTCATCACATTTTGCATGAAAAATGCATCATTCAAAAACTAGTTTATTTTCTAGCTACAACCTCAACACAAAGAACATTACCTTATAATACGACCCGGCGGCAAGTTTGTAAAGTTTGACGTCATCGCAGCCATCTTTTGTCTTAGAATTCTGACATTCTTTGACCACATGCTCTGCTATCTTGGTGGTCAGAAGAAACTGACCACTCTCAAACGCTGCATACGCGATGTCCTCCAGATCGCCCTTGGTCACTGGATTGTAGGGTGACCTTCCTAAAATGACGCCCTTGAAGAGTTTTTGAAGGTCAAGATCCTGTGTGTACTGGATCCGCCCGATGCTTGACGCAACCCTCCTTAGATCATATTTCATTGGGAAGTTCCTCCGTATGTTTTTCAGTCGTAGCTTGATTTCGGGCATTTTCCCTAAATTAGATAAGAGACGTGAGATGAAAGTTTATAATTTTCAACTCTTACATTAAAAAAAGTAGCAAATCTTAAACGTCTTGTGGTGAAATATTGCCGTATTCCGGCATCTTTCAAAGTTCCGGCGGTTAAATTAGCAGTACGGATACACTCCTTATTTCAATGAAATCAAATACCATTTCAGAGGTCATGATGATATTTGTACTGTGAAACTTGTTTGGGGGTTAACAACAAGAACAGATATCATTCTTAATATAAATGAGAATAGAAAATCTTATTTGGATGTTTTCCCTTAAAAAAGGAATATAATGATGTCCTCAATATTCAACAATTGACAACATTTTCACGTTTTAGAATACTAAGATCATATACATGTACACCAACATTTGATAAAATCATAACTGAAACCAACAAAGTTTACAATATCCAGAAAAACTCATCCAATGTCTTGTTACAATTTTACCAAATTTGTTGGAATGTTGTCTGATTACAATCATCTGTTCGTTTTTAATCATGCCATATATATAATCACTATGTCACCAACAATCGTAGTGAACAATATTGACAGACATATGTTCCTGTGTTCCACCTATTTTATAAAATCTATCAATAGTGTTCAGTACGATTGTCGGTGACACAGTATGCTGTTGATACTATTCAATGTTTTCTTTCAAAAATAATTGAACAGAAATATTAAGTTTATATAGTACCTACATGTGTAACCAGTTTGATGACATGATATATGATGTAGACCTGAGAACAAATATCAAGTTTATATAGTACCTACATGTTTTACACGGTTCGCTCTCCTGAAGGGTATGGATAGCGTCTGGCCATTCATATATAAATCTGCGCGTGAGGTGGAGCACGTTGATTGGATGAGAGAGATACACTGACATATTCCTCGTGTTTTTATGAAGATTCTTCAGTCCATCTGTTAATCTAAAAAAATGACACATATTTGAAAACATTTCTTTTACTTATAAGATAAACTGGAAGTTGACAATACAAAAGTTCTATATCAAAAAGGTAATGGATAGGAAAAACATGAGGTAATCGTTTAAGAATGCATAACTTAATCGTGGATCGATTCATCTATAATCGCTGATTAGTATTCTGTCACCAAGACCCTAGAGCAAAAATATTCAATTGACGACCACCCCAGTCTAAAAAAGTATAGCAAGGCTACCTTTTGTTATAATACATATATTCTTTATAAAATAAATCAATATTGAAAAAAGCTGAGCTGATGGCTGATGCTTATAGAACATCGTTCGTTAATCAAGTGCGAAATCAATAACTTAAATAAATCATTTGATCGATTGATTGGGTCAGTAATGTAAGGGATTTGAAAAGAGAAAGATATACCTAAGTAATTATATCAGCTTATGGTTTAAATTAAGAACCAAGAACTTTCTTGAATATCTTTCTTGAAGTGTCCCTGTATCGCTGGCTACATACTTTAATTAAAGATGCTGTTTCATACTTGCATGCGGTTCAGGCTTGAATTTAGCTATTGAGAAAAGAAATATATAACTTTGTAGAAATTTTGATATCATATTTAGATTGTTTAGTCAACAATAACATACTTATTTCGACGCCCAAAGCACAATACCCCTTGTAGAAAGGGCAGAGCATTTAACGAACCCACTTTCGGTAATCGGTGACGTAATCATTACGCGTGTAGGATTTACACCGTGACACAACTAGCGTTTTTGCGTTCGATGGGTATCAACTTTGGCAGCAACGAATACCTTATTCAAAGAAAAAGAAAAGAAAATCTAGTCGTGCGCGACAAAGACGGTTTTCAAGCGTATATCTAGCGACCGGAAGTTGTGAGATGGCCACACTTGATTCGCCTTTCTGTTGGCGGCCGTTTCGGTAATGTTGGTAAATTATCTCATATTTAATGAATTTTGGTCCGATTTTCCCTACGTTGGTCGCTATTTTTTTCTAAAAATACAACGAATACATTAAAAATACTACAAGTATGATACAGCATCTTTAACGGGTAGACGAAAAAGAAAAAGGAATTTCATAATGGAAAGATTTAAAAATGACACCGTTATTGATAAAATAGTAACCGTTAGGAGACTGCTAACAGTCTACCCAAGATGTCGCAGCCCACAGCGTGTAACACCTTGCATCGTCTAGTCAATAGTCAATGATCGACTCCTGGCGACAGCTACAAGTAACTTGTTACCACAGTAGCTAGCGTTTGCTCGACAAAATGTTATAGGGAATGTATTACAAAATAAAAAACAACTATAGTACCTAAAGATGAATTTGTTCGTAAAATAAAGATTGCACAATGAATTTCAGTAAGAATTTCAAGTGATTGTTTGTGTGAAGAAAAATATTTTCAGAAGTAGCTATTGTATTACTGATTAAAGTTACACCAGTTTCCATACGTTTGCATTAAAAAAAATGCAATCAACTTGCTAGAATAAAGATGTTTGCAAGTCCTTTGTATACTTTGGTATAAACTTATACAAAAAGAAACTAACTTATAAAACAAAAACAACTTCGTATTTTAAATACGGTATAGAAAAATGTAATACATTTTTTGGAAAGACTAAGAGTAATCGGTTTTAACAGGATAATTTTTTTTGTAATTACAGAGATTATTAAAACAAACTTAATGACACTGACGCACAAAAATGTATAATAAATATTAATAACTTAATGCATTTCTCTCGATATTACTGACAAGATTGACTTATATTCTCCCAAATAGAGAAATACAAATGTTCTAGGCAATTACATTTAGTACAGTTTTTCTGCATGAATTTGTTGATCATATAAAGTTATCATATTTTAAGCTGTTATCAGCATTGCACTACGGGCATACAATTGCATTGCGAGTCATTGGTTTCTTGAAGTATGAAAATGCTGATTAAGGGAAAGTTTGCATATATTGTTATAAATATATAACCCTTATCTCGTCCTAAAGTTCTAATAAATTCATTGTTTAATAATTTTATTTATGAAAGTGACACCTTTTATAAATCAACATAAATTTGGTGTTTTCTACGAGTAAAGTATCAATAAGAAAATCTGTCATATTTGTACGGATCGTTCGTTTTTTTTATGCCAAACGATAATGAAAAACAACGTTGATAGGTGATTAAGAATAATTTCCATATACAGTAGTTTGGCTTCTCAGTTGAAATGTATGTTATCCGTGAATCATCAAAGAAAGAAAAACAATAACGGAAAAAATGAAATTTTATGTGTTATAAGAAAAATCCAAAGACAAGGCTTACGACAGATAATTTAATTTTAAAGTAATTTTATGTTGTATATTTAAAACGAAATTCCTAAAACAACTTTTTCAAGGCCAAAAATTTATAAAAAAACGAAACTTTTCCTGTTATGAACTCTAAATATTACTTACGTTTTGATCTCCGTGAGATTATGCACATCTTCGCCGTCGTGTTCAAAATGCTCTTCCCTGACAAATACATCTATTAATGACATAAGCTCAGATTCCATGAAAAATAATTTCTCCAAATTTGTTTGGGTTGTAAATTTCTTTTCGTTTCCGTGAGCTAAGGCCAAAATGGCCAGCCCAAACAACGTTCCGAGCATGGTAGCCATTCTGCCCTGGGATAGAGAGCGAAGAGGCTGTATCGACTGCTTTGGACCACATCATCACGTATGTATGTTGAGGAATGGTCGCACGTGGCACGTGATGTGGCGTCCCATATGTCACACATCGCCGTGTACATATCAATAGTCGATTTCAGTCATGTGACATGTTGACAGACTCCTTTTTGGGTATTTAACATAGCTACCATATCGTGAAACAGTGACGGATCAAAAGGCTTCGATTGACAACCACACTATACGTTAACAGATTTATAGAAAATTGGGTTAGAATAAATGGTGAATTCAAACCCCTTTAAAATAGGTGATCCTTTTGAAAAACCCACTGCATTGCTTGTCTTTAAATATCTCGGAAGGCTTTTCTAAAACCAGAACGATGAAGAGCAAATATACCGAATAAGAACGAGGACATGTATATTGTCGCCTAACTATTTCATAAACGTTTATAAATATAAAATCCTATAAAAATAATTCCTTAAACGATCTTTCTTTGTTTGCATTTAAAATACAGTAATTTAGTCACAGTGAATATCATTGGAACAAATCTTCTAGACCGCAAAAGAAATAACGTTTTTCACAAATTATTCCAGATCATTGAAATGTGAAAGTTGATTTTGCATCAATGCATCATTTGCACACACAAAAAGAATAAACATTCGAAAAATGAGCTTGGATGCTAAAAACTTTACCAACAGTATCTTCAACAGTTATTTTTTAATGGGACACTGTTTATCGAGTAATAGATAAAAGATCCTTGACAACAAAACCAAACCAAAAACAAGATTCTTTTTCAAATCACTATGGTACCGGTATACCATCTTCCTAAGCAAAACCTAAAACGCCTGTTCCGATTTGTCGTTTTATGCCTTTCGTCAGACCCTTGAGTTTTCTGTGCTTGTTCTCTAGCTTGCTATGAGAGAAAGCAATAGTCCAATCAGAAAGTAACTGGAGGTTGCTAACAATCGCCTGTAGGGGCGCTGGTATCAGCACAAAAAACTCAAGGGTCGGCAGCAAGGCATAAAACTGACAGATCCAGAAACTGGTGTTTTGGGCTTTGCGTAGAAAAATGTTATGGTACAAAAGAGATTGTTCTTTATTTATTTCTGACACTCGTGCTTTTATATCTACTAAGACAACATCATAAACTGGTCACGTAAACATAGTTCGATATAATACTAAGATTTCTTAATGTAAAAATATTTCAGTAATAGTTAAACTATGATGACCTGTTGTCTTATCGTTTGAATGGTTGGTTGACCATGAACGTATTTTATCAAACGTTATGTTAAATCAAAAGTTTATATAACTTTTGTTGAAATGATTTCGAACTATTTGACGGCGAACGTGTAACGATCATGACATTGTATTGATCATAAAAAGTATAGTTCTTTCCGTTTTATTACTGAAAATTGCATTGTAGTTAGATTCACATCCGTGAAAGGAGCCATGGTCTAACTGGATTTATACCGTATCCGTAAATTGTTAAAAACGATAAGGATGCTTGCATAGATTTATCTTAATTTTCATACTGCAATCCGTGTGGGCAATATTTTAGCTAACCTTTATCTGTTTAATTAAGCCACCAACGTTTACAGAAAACGACATAATACTTCCCATGTTAGTGAAAACAATTCATTAAATTAAAGAAAAATGTAGCACAAACATAGATATAGGTCGCAGCAGACACACGTGACATATGTCAGACAGGCGGTGACAGATCGAGAGCGTGTACCTCGGTGCGGATGTATGTGTTGTGTACGTTTGATGGGTGTATCATAAATACACCACCGGTGAGCCTCTCATATACGTAGTTACCTGCAATCACTCCTAACGAAAGGTAGGTACATATGCGACTCCTGCCTGTTTGAACGTGGAATGAAGTGAGAATGTGAGCAAAGGATGTAATAACATGCATATGCGAACACTAGACATTCTTTGTTTATATTCTTATGCGATAGCATTAATCGTGCCGTTTATTATTTTGACGCAAGGTAAGTATATATGTATTTATACATGTGTTATCCGTTTCCCATTAATCATACGGTTTACAATATAAGCTTGAGGCAAAAGTTACTAGGTAAGACATGACAGAAGACGTTCCCAATCAATCACTTCGATATAGCAAATCATCACTTTTACCTGCAATCTTCTAGCTAGAGGTAGGTAAACGTAGGTCTTTATTCTTACCTTACTTATAATTGGACAGGGGATAACGATAGTCTTCGTGTGAAAAAGAGCCCCAGAAAAGTAAATTCCCTTTCTGATGTAGCAACAAAATGTTTTAACTGTTATCTCCTGGCTAAGTATTACTACGTTGTTTTACCTTACTTCTAACTGGGCAGGGGGTAACGATTTAGTCTGCAGGTGAAAAAAAGCTCCCCATAAGTAAATTCTTACTCTGATGTAGGAAAAAAATCCTTTGCTCTAAGGAATAAAAGGGAAATATTTAAGTGAAAGATGTCCTTACGATCATGGAATTTATGAATGTCATTGTAAAAGTAAATCAATTATAACATGTCTTTCGTTTCCGTTTTGTACCAACTTATGAATTGTTTTTAAAAAGCTAGATATATCTAGGGTGAAACATATTTACGTGACCTCGTCATTACTTTATAGCCTGCCATGCCATGGGATATTTACGGGGTCACACCAGCCGTTTAATGTTTGACACCAGACTCTTCTTTATAGTTAAAAGTGAAATAAAATGTGTTCAATATTTTGTTAAAACCCAAAATAGTTTTAACATTTTCTATTCACCTTTAAGTGAAAAAAACCCACATTATATCGTGTATATATAAATGTCAGTTTAAATATAAATACGTACATCAGTTATAACTTGCCTAATGTTCCAAAGAATATATTTTTATCAACTTTGTTTCCATCGTTCTGGCCGGGCAAGTTTCATCTTCAAGTAAATATATTTACCTAGCAGCTCATTATTTAAAACATGGCATGGCAGATGAATGGGGTCACATTGGCTTGCTTACGTAAGCCACGAGATATTTGTACATTCCCTTTAAAGGTCAAAACTACCTTTTGTTACAAATAAATGAATTTTTTTCTATATGTTGTTGGGATCACCCATTTTGAGTTCACCAATAACTACTTGTTAGTAAATATGAAACATACGTCATTCAGGAACACCATTTTCGAAATTATAAAAAAAAACAGAAATGTATGTTCAAATCAGTTTTCATATACCTTAGGAAAATCTCCTTACAAAACGAAATGGGAAAGCTGAAAGATGTTGTGAAAAATTTAAAGAAAAACATCACTTATATGTTGACTTGCTTGTAAACAATCTAACCCTTCACTATATACTCCTACGAATTTTATAGACAACTATATCGTGTGGAATTGTTGGGCATTATTCTCGTTTTTTCCAACTTGAAATGCCCTTCAAATAATTATCTAGTAATTACAAGAATGTATATTTTTGTTTGTAAATGAGCTATACAATGTTTGCCTAACTCTTGTCCTGCTTCAAAGAGCATCAAAGCGAAGTAGTAATCTGCAGGCTTTAAGTCGAGTATTTAAAGTAGACATACCAGCCTGAACACGCTAAAATGTCGAACTTTTTTAAGAAGGATAACCTCGATAACATGGTTTTTGCGTTTAAGAAACTGTTCAACTGATATACAATGAATACCTTGTATTCAGATTCTTAACCAATAAGTCATCTTTGCATTTACATTTTAAAGGGGCAGTAGCACGTTTTTTGATAATTTTATATTTTAAAATGTTCACTGATAATTGTTAGTTAATACTAAATGTATTATTTTGACAGTGTCAAAAATCTCATTACACAAGTAAATCATCCATAGTCAGAGGACAAAGTATGAAGATTCACATAAAATCCATTGGCGGCCATTTTGTGTGAACACCTTTAATTCATTTCGTGTAAGAAAAAGGAATTGCATGACTAAACTTTACGTTATATATTTGAAATATTACTACTCCACTTAGTTTAAATACATTGTCTTTCAATTGAAACCATTAATTCTCATTTTCCTGACATCACCATATATTCCCCCTAAAACGTGCTACTGCCCCTTTAATAGCAAGCAACAAATCATGTGTCAAACCTTGACAAAATGATGGGTTGATTCAGAAACCTCTTGACAACAGTAACTGCCTTTGAACGAGTGTCATCATTTTTGCTACATGAAATTTTGAAATAATACCAATGATAATCTATCATTATTTTATCAAAATGAACAGCGTCATTGGGAAAGGCAAAGATTTTACTGTGCAATGAAAAGGCACTTAGCACCAAATCAAGTATAGGTGAAGAGAAATTTAATCACTGCAAGGGGATGAAACATATGGACTCAAACTATAATTTTAAGCCTTTCTTTGAACATAGTGATAAGCGGTCTGCCATAAATAATAATGCTGATAATAAACGAAAATACGAGCGTGTGACTCTGTAACATCTGTTCTATGTTCCTTGTTCTGTTTCCGTGTTTGGGCACATACAGCACAGTTAATTAAGGTTTAATGTGTATACATGTAATTAGACTTCATTGATCAAAAGACGTGTTTCTCACGTTTACGTGTTTTGTGAGACACATTTGAAACATAATTATTTTCACATGATTAGACACGAGTTATATGACATTGTGAGTGCAGGTGTGAAAGCCGGATTCGAACCCGGGTGTTTCGTGTTGAAATCAGGACACTACCGATTCGGCTATCCCTCAAGTCGAAGCCAGTACGATTGCTTAGTAATAACCCTGCCAAAGTAAATGGATTCATTAGTGCTTTATATCAAGGGTGTTTTGGTGAAAATGAAGATATAATTGTCTAGCTGACAGAGTTTTTTATAACGATGATAACCATCCTTGATAATCCAGTGCTTTCGTTCCGATAAATTAATCTACTGTAGTGTAGATTATCGAGAATGGATGTTAACATTTATCTTACCAACATCGGACTTCCTTATAATATTATGCATGGATTATATCAAATATGTTAATCACGTTAAATAGCTTAATTTGAACTAAAGCCTATCATCCAAAGCTACGGGCATGACAAAATGTATATTGCTATGATGATTTTAGAAATTGTTTTTGTCCTTTCAGAGTCATAAGGATCATAACGATGCTGGTGTTATTTGGGACACTTCTGTTGACGGTATCGTCATCGGCTTTTTGTAAGTTGATTGCCTTTTGATTTAAACGTTTTTGTGCTTTTAATGGATTACTGCGTTGTCCATTAACGAGCCATTACATGAGATGTTGATGTCACATATTGCAAACTTTACCAATGGTGTCAATTGATCGATAACTGATGAATTAAATGGATTTATTAAAGTGGTTTCTTAACAAATGCCACCGATGTTACGTCAATGTTATGTCAATGTATGACCTCGAGTCTTCAAAAATAATAAGCAAAATACACCTTTGGTATCTAGGTGTTGGAGCTTAGAACTATTTAACTAAATACACATTTCATTTCTTGCTGAAGTTACTGCGATCAAAATCAGAATAAAGCTTAATACACTAATGCTTAATTGTATTTACTGGAACAAGAAATCATTAATTACATGAATATACCTTTGCTTTCTAGATGTATTCCCTTGAGCATAAAACATAACTTAGCAAAAACGAAAACTTAAAACAATTCTTTACTAATTACACCGATGTCTTTGAGTCCAAAAACCGAACTTATTAAATTATACCTTTGAGTCCTACATGTATTTCCTCGACAATGCTCGAGCCTGAAACAAATATTTAAAAAATAAAATAAAATAACGCCGTTGTTTTTCAGACATAATTGAAAGCCCAACGCCGTGCAGTGTCGGTGACGTTTGCAGCACTTCCGTGAGTCGCAGCTATGTCAATAACTACCTCTTCTGCTGTCCGACTGGGCGTGGCAGCAGTGTGAGTTCATTCAACAACGTCATCAGTTGTCAGTGCGGTTCCGGAACCTTCTCAGGCAACACGACCAGCCCCATCTTCCTCAACGGACGTCAGCTAGACGCGACAGAGGCTCAGCCTTATATGGAAGCAATGCAACAGGTGCAGCAACAGAATATGCAACAGTTCCAGAATAACATGCAACAGTTTCAGTGGAACATGCAGAACTTCCGGCATAACATGCAACAGAGCATGGCGTCCCTTCAGCATCGTCTCAGCAACATGTTCCGGTTTTGGTAACTCCAGATCGAGGCTGGATGAAAATGTCTGTTAATTGTGCTTTTCTAGATAGTTCTGTTGCGATTCCATTTTTCTTCTGCTTGCGTTAGCAGAAAATTGATAACTGATCGTAAGCATTCCATATTTTTAAACATAAATTGCTTCCACTTTTGAAAATTGAATTTATGTTCTAGGGGTATTCGTAGAAATAAAACAACTGAAGTATACATGAGTAAATTTTGTATTTTGTATTTTGTATAGCCATGAAGGATCATACTATATTTTCTGGCGTTTTGTTGCAATTTGAATAATGTCGACTCCTATCATAAGTGATTAGATATTCAGATGAGATGAATTCGAATAATGCTCTTCCGCTTTGTATGAAATCGTTCAATAAATTATATTCTTTTGTCGTTCGTTTATCGTTTTTATTCTACAGCTGTTGTTTTAGTCAATGCTTAACATATATGCTTTTAGGGAAGATCGGGGCAAAGTGGGCAAGTTGGGCAAGTGAACTTTGAATACTTAAACCATAATCATGGCGTATTTGACAAAAGTTGATTTTTGGTGACACCTTATCCTACAAAACACCGTAAGAGAAACGGGAATTGCACGAAATAAACTCACGGGCAAAAGAAACTATACCAAACCTGAAATGTCTCTGATAAAAGATCACAAGAAGTAATTTCAATTCAAATGTGGAAAGTGATTTAATAATTCATTTGTCAACGGATATTCATAACATTTACATGAAGTTTATTTGACATGAGTGATGTACAGAGATGGGGTGAAAACTGAATTTGCAGTTTTATATTTCATTCATCACAGTGTTGTCATACGACTTGAATCGATTGTTACGGGTAGTTTTCAAGGACTTTACATTGTTAATATTGCGTGTGACCTCCATAGGCATCGACACATGCGCGAACACGACGTCGAGTTGAGTTGACTAGTCGCCGAATCACGTTGTTGGGGATTGACCGCCATTCCTGTCTGAGTGCGTTCACTAAACCTTGGCGATTAGCAGAAGGAGGGTTGCGTGCACGAATTTGGCGGTCAAGATGATCCCATATAAGTGTTCTATGGGTGACATGTCTGGTGATCGGACTGGCCATGGCAGAACATGCACGTTATTCATTCGAAGAAAGTCCTGAACGATCCTGGCAGTGTGGGGTCGTGTATTGTCTTGTTGCAGTATGACGTGTCGATGTTGCTGGAGAAATGGCAGGACCACAGGACGCAAAACCTGGTCAATGTAGCGCTGAGCTGTCAGATTAGCATCAAACACAACCAAATCTGTCGTTGAATCATTCCTGATGCCACCCCACACCATGACACTTCCTCCACCAAAGGGAACGACCTCCTGTATGCAGCAAGGTGCCGTTCTCTCCCCTCTACGACGGTAGACTCGAACCCGACCATCTGCTCTGAATAACTGAAATCGGCTTTCGTCAGTTAAGAGTATTCTTTGCCAATTTCTGTTCTGACAGCGCTGTACCCTGCGCGCCCATTGAAGTCGTTCACGTCGATGACGAGGAGTCAGAGTCATCCCACGGAATGGTCGATACGGACGAAGACCATAATGTCGTAATCGTCTGGTCACTGTTCTTCAGCTGATGACGTTGTTCAAAGCTGTTCCTGCTGTTGACGTCACAGTGACGAAGCGATTACGCAAATGCATGGATCAAACGCATATAGCGATCTTCGTTTTCAGTTGTTATTCGTGGTCTACCGCTCCTAGGCCTGTCTTCAGTACGGCCTGTCTGCCTATGTCTTGTCTGGAGCCTGGTAATTGTTGCACGAGTGCAACCGAAGATCCTTGCAAGATGTTGATGAGTGGCTCCAAGCTGGAGCATGCCAATAGCTCTTTCACGCTCTTCTTTAGATAATCTCGGCATGTCATTTGTAGCAGTCGTGTTCCTTATGGTTAAAGGGATGCTGACGAAAGGTGTTTATACCCTTGAGCATTAAGAACTTGAATTGCACGTGCATTTCACTTTTTACCAAAAAAAAATAAAATTGCCGTTATCAATGCAGTTTCGTCGGATTTGAGATTAGAATATCATTTCCTGTGTTTGTGCGATACATTTAGGGTACTTAGAAACATAATTTTGATTAAAAACTTCAATATTTTGCGAAAAGAATTTTGGTATAGTTTCTTTTGCCCGTGAGTTTATTTAAGGTAACAGACAGAAAGGTGGATATAAGTCGTATTTGGTGAAGCAGAATATAATCACAGGAAACATCACATGTACTTCAGATTTCAAGGAATGCTAAATTGATATGATAAATGTAACGAAGCAATGTTCAACGATCATGCCCATTTACAGACAAAAGCTCCCCTATGAATTATGTTTTAACTTCAAAACAGATAGCTCTAAGTGACTGAATGCAACGCAAATTTTTCCAGGATAACCACACCAACGCTGCATTTCATTGCTTTAACTGCAATGCACGTGCTTACGCCCACCTGGCTGTTTTCTCACTTGTAACAAGTTGTGAAATGTCTTATGAAAACAATGACAGTTTCTTAAACAACTTTTTAAATCTGAGACCAAAAATTAAACAATGATATGCAGAGTTGGTGTGCTTATCCTGGAAACTTTTGGGTTGCATTCAGTCACTTAGAGCTATCTGTTTTGAAGTTAGAGCATAATTCATGTGGGAGGTTTTGTCTCAAACGGACTGTAGTCACCCTAACGACTTTGATGTAGCGGGGAATAAAAACATTTGGGCCCTGTCATTTTCACCCTTATATGTTGGTCCATTAAGTAATATATAGGCTTTCTTTTATAGTACTAAAATATTTTAGTTTTGCCAAATCAGTGGATAACTGAGACCGAAGAGTAAGTGATCAGAATTCAAAAATTCTGCGAAAACTGCTGATAGTAATTTTGTTGTGAACAGTATTCCACGTCAAAGTATTTTTTAGAGGCCTTAGTGGCCCAGGATAAAAACACTATTGATAATTTGCGTTATGAAAATTGATTCTCGTGGTATTTTTACTTTTCCGTGATAAATTTGCCCTAAGAAAACGTGCTACTGCCCCTTTCAACAGTTCAAATCATTTGCACGAGCTGAAGCCATGATCTGCACGTGCGTTCGACTTTATTTCAAAACAATGATATTGATTAGGTACCACGAAATGCATGATTTGCACGATCTGCACGCACGATTTCGTCTGTGAAAATACAAACCGAATCCACGTCGCAGTCTGGAAAGATTTTTCGTTTCTACTGTGATAAACCGTTAAGCAATTATTCGAAAACACTTTCATGACTTTTTAACTTCTAAATCCGTTCTTTTTCAATCGATAAAACATTTTTAGTTGAAGTCGAACATTTGCATATATAACATAAGATGAAACCATATTTCATAACTGTGTATTATATATAGTAAGAAATAAAATAACACGGATGAATGTAATTTTCACAAAAATGTCATAAAATGATTTAAGTCTATACCAGAAGTGATGACCTTGATTAAATACAAACTGAAAGATATAAATAATCCCTTTTTAACTGTGTATGCTTTGAGCAAGGGTGTATGCCAAATCTCTTGTAATGAAGTCACGCGCTGTGATGTATGTGACAGCGACGGAATTTGACCTTCTGAAATGTACATTTGCTTAATGTAAACAACACTTTTTACTTTGCAACTTACACGCTCTTAGCATTAAGCTAATTAGGTCCATTATGACCTGTCACCCACTAAATGTGTTAAATGATAAATAAGTATAGAGTAGATAACATCATATAGGTTTGATGATAATACTCATGATAATACTCATTCTCTCCCCACAGAGGCAGCTCAGTCATACCTCTGTGGGGAGAGATTGGATAATACTCTGTCTTCAACAAATATTTAGGTTCTATTTAAATAGTTTCAGTTTCAGAGAGGCCTAAAATCTTCAGTCACGTTTAACCAGGTTGAGTTATGAGGTATTTCAGAAGATAATATAACGTATAACATAAACATACTTTAAAAAAAAAAAAATGTCACGGGGCTTTAAAAACGCTCAGGCAAACGTCGATCTGACATATCCTGAAGTTTTCGAAAACAGCACATATATAGGCTAAAGCGCCAAAGGTCGACCAGAGAAGGTAAAGAATCTACATATATACAGTAAGAGCGCTTGACCTATTATATTTCATTTGCGTGTCTCATCTATTAAATAATGAACGATTATGTATTGTATCCTTTTTTCTTCCCAAAACTTTAAACGGAGTTGAAGATGTTGTTTTCCCATTAAAACAGGTACATACATGTAGCCTACATCAGTGTATAAAATAAATTTGAAACGTAGGTTGTCCTGAAAATTCATTGGTCAATTCCTAAGGGGAAAATAAAGAAAAATATTGAAAAGTTACCAGTCCTGACCAAAAAGTAGCCAGTCCTGGCAAAAAGTAGCCATTCAAAGACTGGTGGACAGGCTATATTTTACACACTGCCTACATGTATGTTTTGTAAAAATCTTATTTTGGTGTGTTTCCTAATCGTTCAGGCAAATTAATAAATCAAATATGTTTCATAATGAATCAATCAAAATGTTTTCAGACGTGCTTTAGGCGAAAAGGAAAAAATGCTAAGCCACATAACTCATCACTTTGACATGAATACTCTACAGTTGGATTCCTCTACATGTGAACATACGTATTTATGATTAATTCTGTGATTAGAAATTAAATGTTAAAATCTGTAACATGACATAGAGGTTGTTTCTATAACAAACATTTGGTTAAACGTGTCAAAACAAAATTTTAAATAAGTATTCGTTTTTTATTTCACATCTTGATGTTGTTTTAGTTTGTCATTTTCGCTAAAAATGAATTAGAAACGTAAGTTATAAATGATGTTGTCGACATTCAGGACTCTTTCGGGAAAGTAATTTGTCAATGCGTCATTAGGCTACTGTAGGGCTTCATAACATATATAATATATAACATATTTATGGCTACTTGACGTGCGCCAGTCGTGGCGCTTTGTCGGTTATTAGTGACATATAAGTAATTTTACCATTTCCGTTTTAAATAAACTGAACGTCGCTAATGGCTGAAATATTGCCCAAGCGGCGTTAAGCATAAACTCACTCAATAAACTGAAACAATAAGCATTAATTCTTTCATTGTCGACAACAGTCGGTAGTCGATGACATAACACCACAGATAAACTTTGTCATGTTTGACTCATACAACATACTATATGTCACATATAGCAAGTCATATTTGAAGAAAATTATTTTAACCGTAAAACTTGACACCTTTACAAAAACTTCAATAATGTATGGATAACGCAAAGTAAAGCAAAACAACTTTTTAATTTGATTATTTCGCTTATAAAGTATTTGAGTTCTTGAAATAACAGCAAACTTAAGCATTTTTTTCTCTTTTTTTTCTCTTTTATTTGTCCAGAGATAAAGATAAAAGTGTAGTTTCGATTCCAAGCTGACTATTTCTGCATTAATTTAGATGAAAAAGTAAGATAAGAAGCTGGCGAAATCGCAAACGAAATTTTTGATGTGCACTAAACTACTTATCCGGGACATGTTATTATGTTATAGAGAGGGGATGCCGGATTATAGGTAATGTTTTATTAGAGGGAGTGTCGGATTTGATGGATTTTATGTAACAGGGAATTTTGGTTTAGAAAGATGTCAATTGGAGAGACTTCACAGTCATAAAAAAACGATAAACAAAAACGCATATTATTCTACAAATGTTTCAATGTTTGGCGTACTATTTACATTTACGGGAAAAAAGTTTGTAAAGTCATTTTGAGACAAAATTAATTTGTCATCGTTTCTAAACATTATACTGTTTCCTCGACACAAAACTGCATAACCTGTGGCATAGACGTGGTTGAATAAGTCGAATTTGAGCCAATACCTGATTACATGAAAATTGCATTAAAGTGACACAGAGTATCTTTCTTAAAATTTTATTTGGTTTTGCTAAGCTACAAAACAACTTATATGCTGATTGAAGTTCATATCTCATCACTGGACTTATATATCCAGTTATGCATTTATCTCTAAAATGCTTGATTTAATGGAAAAATCACAAAAACATCACAAATACGTTAAATATTCGAAATGTAGCATCTAATTAAACTACCTGTTAGTTACAATACCTAATAAGCACTACCGAATCGAATCGAATCTTCCTATCAGCTTATGACAAGTTTCAAAATTACGTTTGACGAATTTGCGCGCGCCACTCGAGCCACATTAATTGTCCGGTTTTCGATCAAAATCCCGACTTTGAATGGCCGTATTTCGCTCTAATGTACTGATTGACCTTTAACTTGTTATTTTCAGTAACAGTTAGTGATTCCCGATGTAATAACATCGATTTCAAAATTTGATATTTGTGATCCTATCAACATACAAAGTACGAAGCGAACGTAAAATGTCGAATACATACCAATGACATGCGCGGCAATAACCTTAAAAGTTAGTTTGTAAACGTATTTACAGAATATTTATTGACTGATATTGGGTTGGTTATGTTAAAAAGGTTACATAACTAGTATCCACGTCGTTTATACGTCAATGGGACGCAGAATTTAACTTCTTAATATTTACATGATCACTTACATATCAATTTTCATTGAAAACAAGCAGATATCATAATCTAAGAATTTTAGGATGACCAGTATGCAAGGTTTGCAAGATGTTTGAACTTAACTCAGGACATCCGATATGTTGGCTCATATTTAAGCTACAGAATTGTTTTTTCATCATATCATGAGTCATTTGAACAATATAGAATGTAATCGAAAGGTTGGAAAGTGTCATATATGCAACACAAGAACAAGAATACTAATTCTTCCGATACAATCATATTTTGACAAGCAACTTTGTAAAGAGAGGTTGGTAAAGAGAGGTTTAAGTTGATAGTGTTTTATACGTCAAACTATTACACACACATTTTGTGACATTAGTATAATGCTGCTTTGTGTACCTGGGCAAGGCACTTCATCCACATTGCACTCTGTCCACCCAGCTGTTAAAATGGGTACCTGAACATTATGCTGATTAGCTGGCTTTGCTGCTGTTACACTCATTGGAAGAGGCGTTGTGGAACTCTGAGAGTACTTTGTACCATTGCAGAGAGTAAAATCCCAAATGTAATAATATTCAACTCTGAAAACGTTTTACTGTTTACAATCATCCTTGTAATATATGTTTGGCTCAATGTTGATCAGACATGGTGGAAATTAAGCTTTCGTCTTCTTAACACTGAACAAACAGTCAACAATATATCACTGAGAAGTTTGGAAGACAATGATGATTATGATGATGATGATTGTGATGATGATGACTATGATGAGGAGGAGGAGGATGATGATGAAGATGATGATGTTGACAAAGATGTTGATAGCTATGATGATGGTGATGATGATGATGATGATGATGTAAAGTATTGCATTTCGTTCAATAAAATATTCTAAAAAAAACACACAAAAAACAGAGCTCATTTAATGATAAAAAGATTTATTGCTAATCAGTAAAACTATCAAGGATAACAACCCATAACAAACCTGGTTTTAGTTTGCATCATCTTCCTACGCAGTGCCTAAAAGGCCAGTTTCCAAACTGTCATTTTATGCCTTGCTGCAGAGACTTTACTTTTCTGTGCTGCTATAGTGCCCCTACAGAGTAGAGAGCAAGCACAGAAAACTCAAGGCTATGCAGCAAGGCATAAAATGACAGTTTGGAAACTGGCCTTTTAGGCTCTGCGTAGGAAGATGAGTTTGCATAGAAATGGTGGCACATCATTGAGATCACAAACTAGAAAAATATAAATACACAAATTGATGGCTAAAGATTAAAATTCAAGGTCAAATGCAACGCAAGTTATCATTAGTGAAAAGGATGAAAGTAAAACCTTGCCAGGTCAAAGGTTTAGTTTTATCAATGATAATGAGCAATAGAAGAACAAAGATTTATTTTACCAGCATTGGCAAAATATTCTTGCTGCCTGATAAATGAATGTTAGTTTTTAAAGAAGTACAATATTTTATTGATATTAATTTTTTTTCACAGAATTTCATGAATGCTTGAAAACATCTTAATTATTCCTACCAAACAATACAATTTTATGAATAAATGAGTAGGATATCCATAATATTTTGTCCATCATTACCCCACAATAACTTCTAAATTGCAAATCAAACATGATATTTCTTATGCATAACAATTATGCTGTAAATTTTTCTTGCATGAACATGACTGTAAAATTAATAGTCTTGCATATACCATTAGTAACAATTATCAACTTCTATTCAAAACAAGAAATATAGTTGTAATAAAATGTAATGATTATAAATCTCCTTTCTTTTCTCCAATAAAAAGATAGAATGCACAGGACATTAAACAGAAGTCCTCAGTAAATAGAGTTCTAAAACCTGGAACTAATTTAATTAAAAATTCAAAAGTTGATTTTTGATTTTAACAATATTCTGTTAAAAGTAATTTATAATAATTGTTGTATATGCATCATAAAAATACTGATCATGACCAAAAGGCCAAAAATGAGTTTTCTTAAAAACTAAAGGATTTCTTAAATTTACATGAAATTCGTTGAAGAGTTGGACGGAATATATATAAACATATAAATAGCTAAAAGTTAGATATGGCACTCAACTCTCAAAAACATCATGCAAATTATTTAAAAATGAAACAAGTACATTTTAAAACAAATACATTTTTTATCTAAAATGTAAATTCAAAGATCCACAAAAAGTTTAACCATGAGGCTACAATGTAACATGGTCATATTGTAACAGTATTGGAAATTTAACTAACTAAAATGTTTAGCTCAAACAATTTCCGTTGAGTGAAATACTAGTACTTGTCTACTATTGTTACCAACAATAATAATTGATTCACTAATCCAATGAATTTAAAAAGTCTAAGGCACTAGTCAATACAAATTAGTTCAAATGACTCTCCAAAATTTCTGACTTAATACACTGAACAAAAAAATTAAGGATCGCTCTATCATTGATCATTCAATCAAACAGAAAAATAACCAAATTTAAAATCTGGCAGTGTATAACTTTTTGCTAAGTATATCAAACACAAGTTCTATAAGATATCACAGCGATACTGACAATCATTGAGTAAAACAAAGACAGCACTTTTCATTGTTGAATTTCAGACATATCTCATAAGGAAAGGGATCATAAACAAGTGTCTTAAAGGGGCAGTAGCACGTTTTTAGGGGGAATATAAGGTGATATCAGGAAAATGAAAATTAATGGTTCCAATTGAAAGACAATGTATTTAAACTTAATGGAGCAGTAATAATCAAATATATAACGTAAGTTTAACCATGCAATTGCTTTTTCTTATACAAAATGAATTAAAGGTGTTCACACAAAATGGCTCCCAATGGATTTTATGTGAATCTTCATACTTTGTCCTCTGACTATGGATGATTGGCTTGTGTAGTGAGATTTTTGACATTGTCAAAATAATACGCTTAGCATTAACTTACAATTATCAGTGAAAAATTAAGAATATAAAATTATCAAAAAACGGTGCTACTGCCCCTTTAATAAAAAGGAGGTGATCACAAAAGTGGATTTTAACTTTTCATAAGACTCATAACCTTCCTAAAATTTATTCTTGTGTGTTAAAAATGCTTGTTTATAAAGTTCCTTTCATCAAGCATCAGGCAAACTTACTGGCAAGTTACAAAGGTACCAGCACTTTGTTATTGGTTATCACTAAAATTCTTGTGTTGTTAGTGAAAAAAAGGTTTTAAAGGTTGTCAAGAAAGTGTGAAATAGGCTAGTGTTCCAAAAGTTCATTTCTATCAAGCATCTGAGAAATTACAGTAGTTACTAAGTTACCTATTACTGTAACCAGTTACTCCAAAGCAGTTACCAGTTATCCCAAAACAGTAACCAGTTACCAAAACCCAGTTAACAGGTACCCCATTACAGTTACCAGAAGACAGTTACCAGTTACCAAAAGACAGTTAACAGATCCAAAAACAGTAACCAGTTACCAAAACCCAGTTAACAGTTACAAGAAGACATTTACCAGTTACCAAAAAGACAGCTAACAGTTACCCAACTAGTAACAGTTACCAGTTACCAAGAGACAGTCAACAGTTCCAGAAGACAGTTACCATTTACCACAAGACAATTAACAGTTACCCCAATACAGTTACCAGAAGACAGTTACCAGTTACCAGAAGACAGTTACCAGTTACCAAAAGACAGTTAACAGTTAATGAGTTATCCCAAAACAGTTACCAGTTACAAAAAAACAGTTAACAGTTACCCCAATACAGTTACAAGTTACCCCAAAGCACTTCACACATAGTAAGCCGAGAAGAGAGAGGAGACTGCTATAGGCTTGTAGAGGTACACTGTACAGAACCCTCCCCCCAGATCAGCTGCCGCGCCCCCCATTACGGGGACAAGGTTCAAACTCTCACCCCTACTCTCAATATCACAAACATCTAGACTGTCATAGATAGCCTGGTTGGCTCTGATGCCTTGTCCAGTACATACAGTAATGTGGGAACTTCTACCATATCCTGTGGGCGGAGGTAGAGGAGATTGAGCAGAAGAAGGAGAAGAAGGCAAAGAAGAAGGCCTTTCTGGGTGAGTCCGATGAGCTTGATGTGATGAGCCTAAGGATGGTTCCGATTTTGATGTTTGAGGACTGTACATCTGAACCAATCTTTGGTTTACAGCTGCGTTGCGTGTAATGATGTCATCACGGTCTCTTTCTTCTGGTTTGTCAAACAGGCCGAGCTGCTCCCTGTTTAAGCGAAGTCTTGCTCCGACAGTGCCGTTAGAGAATATAAAGCCTATGATCTGAAGGTTTGAGGACTTCCCGAGGGCGTGGTTCACGTCAGGTCTGTTGATGTAGTCTGCAGCTCCTGGTGCTCTCCCTTTGTTGCAGAACTTTGCCGTGCAGTGAAGAAGGTCATCATCCCGAGATCTGGGCCAGGGGAAGAAGTTAACCAGCTCGTCATCACTGTCTGAAAATATGACAAAACCAAATATTTTGAAATGGTCTCTTATTCAATAAAGTGATCCTAGATCCTAAGGGCAGAAGACCAGTCTTGTCAAGGGAGGGACTGGTCTCAGTGCAGATGAAATTGGTGGTAGACGTGGGTGGGTAGATGCTTGAATGAGCTGAGTTCAAATGAGATTCAATGTAAGACATTAGCTTTTTCGGTGAGAAGCAGTTAAATTACACTTGTGACATCAGCCTATTCTGTTGCTCAATTATTTCTCAGTAATGGAGAGTTACATTTTACATCAAAATTTTCACTCAGACATTACTCCTTTTAAATAGACAGTTAATTCTTGTGTGTCACAAGATAGCAAGTTATTAATTAAGTGGGTTCCAACCCAAATTGATTACCCTGAGATGTTTTTGGGTTTGGGTTGGAACCTTCCTAAAACAGTCTAAATATATCCCATTAAAAGATTTTTTCAAAAATATTGGATAGTTAAACAATTTTTTAAGACTTACTTTGATTAACGGTTCCATTTCTTGTCATTGCAACGCTGTCAATCACAGATTGTCGATATCTTTGACACTTTTTGAGACACTCATAGTATAAAACTTTTGCTGTGAATGTCACATCCTTGCTTCCTTTTGACGTCAAAAACCAACCAAAGTAAACAGGATTTAGAGTTTCAAATTGTGAGACTTTTGGTCTCAAAATATCCACTCCAACTCCATGCTTATTTCTCCTTGCCAATTCCTCGGGATCGAACCGCCATGCCGTTTTAGGTTGAACAGTAACCACAACATATCCATTATGTCTTGCCATGTCAAAGTAAGTTTTCATTTCCCAACGACGTACATTTGTGTTGTCAATGATGACCAATGGAATTCCTGCTTCACAGGATTTTCTTGCTTTCTGTTGACACTTCGTATGTGCGTCTTTGAGACCAACGACATCGAATCTGTAGACCCCATCAACGAGGAAGTGATCGTCGGCAGAACATGTGACACTCTCTGGATATACCAACTGCAGGTTTCTAACGATTGTAGATTTACCTGAGCCAGGTAATCCCCTCATAATGAACATCGTCTTGCTGTGTTGAACATGTTGGATTGTTCTTTGATCTGTTAGGAAGGGAAAGTCCATGGTCGAATCCATTCTGGATAAAACTGAATTCTTTGTTTGATGCTGTGTCTTGGTACATACATCAACAATACATCCCTCCTCCATTTCTGTTGGACCCTCCTATCGGCAAAACAAATTCACTGGTATAAATTAACAAAAGTTAATCATTAAATCATCTTATATTTCTAAATTATTTTCTTGTTTTTTAACAAAAGCATGCTTTTCTCAAATTCATGTTTAAAGTTTATCATCATTGGACAGGAAATATTAAAGGTAAAATGTTTCGTCTCCTCAATAACATGTATAACAAGGTCAAGGCATGTGTCTCTATGAAGGGTGGTAACACTATTTTCTTTGATTGTTTGTTTGGAGTTAGACAAGGCTGTCAGTTATCACCATTTCTTTTCTCTTTCTTTATAAATGATATAATTGGCTATTTGTCCTCAGATAATCAAAGGTGTATTGATATAGATTTGATGGAACTCTTTATTTTGCTTTTTGCTGATGATATTGCTATGTTTGACAGTACAGTTAGAGGCCTTCAAAAGAGAATAGACAAGATGTCAGCATATTGTGATAAGTGGCAACTCAAAATTAACGTTGATAAAACTAAAGTTATTGTCTTTCGCAAAGGTGGTAGACTAAGAGGATATGAACATTTTTCCTTAAACAACAATCAGGTTGAAATAGTCTCCTCATATAAGTACTTAGGAGTCCAGTTTTCCTCCTCAGGTTCATGGTTTATTACACAAAAGACATTATCAGAGCAGGCAGTAAAGGTTTTATCTATAATACGTTCAAGCATCCATAATTTTTCTAATCTTTCCCTTCAGGTTTTAATCCATATATTTGATGTCAAGATTAGTCCAATTCTGCTGTATGGAAGTGAAGTCTGGGGCTTTCATCCCTCACCTAATATTATTCGTGTACATGATAAGTTTCTAAAGGATATTTTACATCTTGGAAGAAGTACACCAAATATCGTCGCTAGAGGAGAACTTGGTCGTTACTCACTAAAGGCGAATCAATATACCTGTATCAAAATTATAAGTTATTGGTTGTGATTACTTTACCAGCAGGAAAATGTCATTCTTAAACACATTTACTCCTATCAATATAAGTTGGCAGAGAAAGGAATAGATTGTTGGGCCTCGAAGGTAAAGGAGTTATTATTCAGTATGGGTTTCGGACTTTCATGGGTCGTCCAAGGTGTAGATAATGTCAAACGGTTTCGGAATTTGTTTAAGCAACGATGCATAGATGTCGAGAAACAATCATGGATGGGACATATTCTGCAGTATTCTAAATTAAAGTTCTATGTACAAATTAAGGACTTCCATGTATATGAAAAATACCTATCATCGGTAAATGTCAGTGCTTATCGTATTGCTCTATGTAAGTTTCGGTGTTCAAACCACAATTTAATGGTTGAAGTTGGACGGAGATTGAATATCAAACCAGAAGATCGACTGTGTCCTTTGTGTATAGTACCTGTGCAAGAAACAGAATTTCACTTCCTATTACAGTGTCCCTTTTATTCAGACCTAAGGAATAGCATTCTTCCATATTATTACTGTACATTGCCATCTCAACAGAAATCTATTTTGCTTTGTAAAAGTGATAATATATTTATTATAAACAGCCTTGCAAAATATATTTTCCTTGGACTTAAAAAACGTGCAAAGTTTCTCAACATAAGTTAATCTTTACCAAACGTCTGTACATCACATCAAATGGTGCTCCATAATATTGTTATATATATTATGTATTTGACTTGTAATATGGGCCGGTGGCCTTATTTACTCTTGAATAAACAATTATCATACAATTATCATCATTATGGTGAAAGTGATCATTATATAAAAAAAATAATATGTTGCTGATTTGGTTACATTTATATTAAATTTATTTGCATCATATTTATATTAGCTATGTTTATATTTTGGAAAGAATTATATTATTTTTAAAGGAATACATTTGTAATGCTTTTCCGTACACAAATTGACATATTGTTTACATGAATCATGCGCTTTTAATTGTAAATTGAAAAATGAATGACCACAAGATCACTTCCTTGTTTACTGTTATTGTGATGGCTGTTGTAAACAAAGGCATACCCACCAATATTTTCATCTTTAACCTCTCTGATCTTTGCGATCGGTTTGATTTTTGTGTCGGGCTCACACATACAGGGGCAGTTGTGATGTAAAACGGTAGAAAACCCATGTTTGTCACAGCTATCCAAGGTTAACCTCATCGGTAACAACTTGTTGTGAAATCTAGCTTCGTCTGCTTGTCGTCCCCAAGCAACCACGCCCCCTTTCGCGATGTTCTCGCGAAACACTTGATTCAGAATGCATCCCATGATGTTATTATGATACAATTGATTCATAATCATCAATGTATCAGTCCAATTGAAAGAGTGACAAGTGTCTTTTGATGTTCTATCGTTTTGTTTAGATTAATTTTTCTAAATGTTATTTATTGCATCGCGTTTATTTAGTGCGGGATGAAAATATGGCTGCGCCCATAAGTGAGGCAAGTGTAAAGTTTTAGAAGTTTTCGACTCGATGTCATTAATGTCAGAACCGTAGGATGTTGTAAATTGATGTTCATCTTAAAGAACATGATTTTTTCAATACGCAACTGTATATTAGACATACATAGAGAATACTAAACGACGTCCCGTTTCATAACATATTTATGAAACGAGTGGATGGGTTGGTATTTAACGAGCGAAAGCGAGTTAAATACCTATACCATTCACGAGTTTCATAAAAATGTTATGAAACTGGACCGAGTTTAGTATTTTATTTATTACTTGCTTAATAACATCGTAAAAATACAAAAAAAAGTCGCCAACATGACTGTCGCGGCCGGCCCGTTGACATTATGACGTCATACTTAACAATTGTGACGTCATCATTACATCACGTCATTCGGTCAGCGCGCGATGTTATTACACAATGTGTAATAACATTGTAGATTTATTAAACAGCGATATCTTCAACGGGAGAGTAATAATACCAGATATGTTAGTCATCATTCTGACGAGAGTTTTTTAAATGTTGTGAAATGCACTAGTCAAAGGACTGATATTAGTGATAACTCAGGTCACTGGATTGACATACAGTTCGACATTTTAGTTACGAAAAGATACGAAAGATATCACTATTTCTAATCTGACTTAGTTCTATTTCTACGAACTAAGAACCCATTGTTAGGGACCGCACGGTGGTAGAAATTGTGCAGTCAACTCTCACGTTATGATGCAATGCCCGTTCAGGCCTCAAACATGCTCGTTCAGAGCTCACACTTGTGGTCAGCGCAAAATGTAATGCCGAATGTTTTAATACATCTTGTAAAATTTTACCATCACTTGCAAACAACTTCACTACGATTTGGATCACTTCTTGTGCTTCCATTTACTCAAACATTTGTCACATTAACAAAAAAATGTTACGACTTAACATGAAGTTAATTGAAAATCGAGTATACATTGGTTGAGAATTCAGCAAGTATTAACAAATATATATAACATGAAGTAGCGATAACCAGGCAGGGGAGATAACCAGGACAACTCTTCTCGCAAGCCTAAAAGTTGGTTAGAAATCGGGGTCAAAACGGGGGTGGTTTTATGTTTTTTCGTACCGTTGAATCTTATTGCACAAAAAATCGAAATAATACAAAAGAAAATAGGATAACAAATCCAGACACTCTTATTTTTAGATTTTTAGCTCATCTGGCCTGTAAGGCCCGATGGGCTTATGGCATGGCATGGTGTCCGTCCGTCCGTCCATCCGTCCGTCCGTAAACTTTGTGGAATTTCGACTTCTTCTCCAGAACCATAAGGCCTAAAAAGCTTAAACTTTGTGTACAGACTCCTTGGCTAGTGAGGATTATAAATTGTAGCTTTAGTGGCCCTTTGACCCCTAATAAGGGCCACAGGGGCCACGCCCTAAAAACCTATTTTCATCTTCTTCTCCAGAAGCATAAGGCCTAGAAAGCTGAAACTTTGTGTACAGACTCCTTGGCTAGTGAGGATTATAAATTGTATCTTTGGTGGCCCTGTGACTCCTAAAAAGGGCCACAGGGGCCACGCCCTAAAAACCTATTTGCATCTTCTTCTCCAGAACCATGAGGCCGAGAAAGCTGAAACTTTGTGTACAGACTCCTTGGCTAGTGAGGATTATAAATTGTAGCTTTGGTGGCCCTGTGACCCCTAATAAGGGCCACAGGGGCCACACCCTAAAAACCTATTTTCATCTTCTTCTCCAGAACCATGAGGCCAAGAAAGCTGAAACTTTGTGTACAGACTCCTTGATTATTGAGGATTATGAATTGTAGGTTTGGTGACCCTGTTGCCCCAATGAAGTATAAGGCCTAGAAAACTGAAACTTGTCGCCTATATACTTAATTTTATGATTGGTGACCCTTTGGCCTCTACAAAGGGGGAATCACATTTGCCACACTCAACAGCATAATATTGTAATTGACGATGAAGCCTGATGAGCTACAGAGCCAATGGCTCTATTTTCATTTATGTGACGTCAAATGTTGACTTTGTAAGGAGAAAAACTTCAGAAATGTAAAAAACATATTTTCGCAAACAGTATTTGTTTTTTTAAGTGTACAAATGCGAATTTTAACTTGCTCTGTTTCATAAATCACGTTACATTAAATTAAGTTAATTAAATTCTTTAAAAAAATCTATTTTCTAGGCATTTTATATATATCTGAAATTTCTTATTTAATCCTTCAATATTTTATACATATATATATATGTATTTTTAGCTCATCTGGCCTGTAAGGCCCGATGGGCTTATGGCATGGCATGGTGTCCGGCGTCCGTCCGTCCGTCCGTCCGTCCATCCGTCCGTCCATCCGTCCATCCGTCCGTAAACTTTGTGGAATTTCGACTTCTTCTCCAGAACCATAAAGCCTAGAAACCTAAAACTTTGTGTACATACTCCTTGGCTAGTAAGGATTAAAAATTGTAGCTTTGGTGGCCTTGCGACCCCTAATAAGGGCCACAGGGGCCACGCCCTAAAAACCTATTTTCATCTTCTTCTCCAGAAACATAAGGCCTAGAAACCTAAAACTTTGTGTACATACTCCTTGGCTTGTGAGGATTAAAAATTGTAGCTTTGGTGGCCCTGTGACCCCTAATAAGGGCCAAAGGGGCCACGCCCTAAAAACCTATTTTCATCTTCTTCTCCAGAACCATGAGGCCTAGAAACCTAAAACTTTGTGTACAGACTCCTTGGCTAGTGAGGATTAAAAATTGTAGCTTTGGTGGCCCTGTGACCCCTAATAAGGGCCACAGGGGCCTCGCCCTAAAAACTTATTTTCATCTTCTTCTCCAGAACCATGAGGCCTAGAAAGATGAAACTTTGTGTACAGATCCCTTGACTAGTGAGGATTAAAAATTGTAGCTTTGGTGGCCCTGTGACCCCTAATAAGGGCCACAGGGGCCACGCCCTAAAAACCTATTTTCATCTTCTTCTCCAGAACCATAAAGCCTAGAAACCTAAAACTTTGTGTACATACTCCTTGGCTAGTAAGGATTAAAACTTGTAGCTTTGGTGGCCCTGTGACCCCTAATAAGGGCCACAGGGGCCACGCCCTAAAAACCTATTTTCACCTTCTTCTCCAGAACCATAAGGCCTAGAAACCTAAAACTTTGTGTACATACTCCTTGGCTAGTGAGGATTAAAAATTGTAGCTTTGGTGGCCCTGTGACCCCTTATAAGGGCCAAAGGGGCCACGCCCTAAAAACCTATTTTCATCTTCTTCTCCAGAACCATGAGGCCTAGAAACCTAAAACTTTGTGTACAGACTCCTTGACTAGTGAGGATAAAAAATTGTAGCTTTGGTGGCCCTGTGACCCCTAGTAAGGACTACAGGGGCCACGCCCTAAAAACTTATTTTCATCTTCTTCTCCAGAACCATGAGGCCTAGAAAGCTTAAACTTTGTGTACATACTCCTTGACTAGTGAGGATTATAAATTGTAGCTTTGGTGGCCCTGTGACCCCTAATAAGGACTACAGGGGCCACGCCCTAAAAACTTATTTTCATCTTCTTCTCCAGAACCATGAGGCCTAGAAAGCTTAAACTTTGTGTACAGACTCCTTGACTGATGGGGATTATGAATTGTAGCTTTGGTGACCCTGTTGCCCCTAATATATACAAAGCATAATTGATAATGAAGCCTGATGAGCTACAGAGCCAATGGCTCTATTTTTAAAGTTTTAAGAAGGTATTTCGATAACTTATACTTAATTTTGGCAATACATGATACTCCTGTTTTGTTTAAGCTTATCAAATTTGAGGTATCGCTCGATATGTACATTTATCTTGAGACCTTTAAACTGCAAAGTTGAGTCTCATCTTAAAATCGGTTGTAAAATATTCTGTGTTAACTTTAATTTCACATTTTTTGGGCTTGACAGACTCAGATGACAATGACCGTGACCATGACAACATAGTTTGTGGAATATTTAAATCATTATTGACAATATTCAAGAAAAAAATAAGACGTGATGAGGGTACTCCCCTTGGAGGGTCAAAATTTTGTACCAAATGTGGCAACTAATTTTTTTGAATAGTCATAATTGATAGACAAGAGAACAACGAAGACATTAAACACTCAACAGTATTTTTAGGATGAGTAGATATATTTTTATAAGACCCTAACCAAAAAAAATCGATGAAAAATAAATTTATTTTATTTTTTTCGAGAGTGGGTGTCTTTGATATCAAATATCTTTTTAAGGAAAAGTTTTATTTTGAAAATTGAAACTGCATGCTATTATTGAAACTTTGTTCTACCCACACACCAAGTTTGGTTAATTTTGGTTGATTATTAAAAAATGACTGATTATGCCTACATGAAGTTAATTGAAATCGAGTATCCATTGGTTGAGAATTCAGCAAGTATTAACAATTTGTATATCAAACGATTAAAAACTACAGAAGCTATGCCAGACGATCAGTAAACAAAGGATAGAAGGATATATACACTATTTAAAACGATACTTAGATTATGATTATTATAAGAATCTTACTGTCAATCTGGCGCGTTGTGATTACTTCATTTTAGTGGTTGAAAGATGCCAGGTTGATTCTAAATGTTGTTTGAGGATTGCGGTGTGGAAATTTCAATCCGGTACAAAGATATCTTATCTTGGTGTCGTTTTCAACATCTTTTACACCACTTGAAGTTTTAGCTTATATATATTAACGAATTATGAAAAGTTATAATCATTAAAATGTTGACACAACAGGGGAACTAATATGGACATAAAACATAAAAAAATTTTCTTTGTTGATTTATAATCGAAATTTCCCAAAATACATAATGCAAATTAGATAGACTCATGTAACCAACGAAGCCTAAAGTATTATAATACAATCGGACATCATTTTGATATTGTAGAAACATTATGCAAATTACTCCAACTTGCGCAAAAGTATTCTAATAGTTTCTAAGTCTTTCACCTTGCATTAAGTGCAAATCAGTTTAAGAGCCCTTAAAATGATTAAATTCCACATTTGATATTACTGACGATGTCCACTTTTTAGCTCACCTTTACAAAGTAAATGTGAGCTTATGTCATGGCGCTTCGTCCGTCGTCCGTCTGTCTGTCCGTCTGTCCGTAAACTTTCACGAAAAAGACTACTCCTCCTAAACGAATTCAGATATTCTGAAATTGTAGTATGTTATACCCATGGTGATTCCTCACAGAAAGGTAGACGTTTCAGTTTTGAGAATCCAAGATGGCCGCCATGACAGCCATATTGAATTTTCAATTAGATTTCATGAAAAAGACTACTCCTTCTAAACGAATACAGATATCATTCTGAAATTGTAGTATGTTATACCCATGGTGATTCCTCACAGAAAGGTAGACGTTTCAGTTTTGAGAATCCAAGATGGCCGCCATGACAGCCATATTGAATTTTCAATTAGATTTCATGAAAAAGACTACTCCTTCTAAACGAATACAGATATCATTCTGAAATTGTATTATGTTATACCCATGGTGATTCCTCACAGAAAGGTAGACGTTTCAGTTTTGAGAATCCAAGATGGCCACCATGACAGCCATATTGAATTTTCAATTAGATTTCATGAAAAAGACTACTCCTTCTTAACGAATACAGATATCATTCTGAAATTGTAGTATGTTATACCTATGGTGATTCCGCACAGAAAGGTAGACGTTTGAGTTTTGAGAATCTGATATGGCCGCCATGGCAGCCATATTGAATTTCAATTAGATTTCATGACAAAGACTATTTCTCCTAAACCAATCTAGATATCATTTTTAGCTCATCAGGACTGAAAGTCCAGATGGGCTTATGGCATGGCCCGTTGTCCGTCGTCCGGCGTCCGTCGTCCGTCCATAAACTTTTGACACTTTCGACTTCTCCTCATGAACCATACACATTAGAGAGCTGAAATTTTGTGTACAAGTACCTTAGCATATGGAGATTCTAATTTGTAACTTTGGTGACCCTGTGACAAATAGGGTCACAGGGGTCACAACTTTAAAAACCTATTTTCATCTTCTTCTCCAGTTCCAGAAGGACTAGAGAATTAAAAATGATATGTGCAGACTCCTTGGCCAATGGGGATTCTAATTTGTAACTTTGGTGACCCTGTGAATCCAAATAGGGTCACAGGGGTCACAACCTTAAAAACCTATTTTCATCTTCTTCTCCAGTTCCAGAAGGACTAGAGAGTTAAAAATGATATGTGCAGACTCCTTGGCCAATGGGGATTCTAATTTGTAACTTTGGTGACCCTGTGACCCCAAATAGGGTCACAGGGGTCACAACCTTAAATACCTATTTTCATCTTCTTCTCCAGTTCCAAAAGGAGTAGAGAGTTAAAAATTATATGTGCAGACTCCTTAGACAATGGAGATTCTAATTTGTAACTTTGGTGACCCTGTGACCCCAAATAGGGTCACAGGGGTCACAACCTTAAAAACCTATTTTCATCTTCTTCTCCAGTTCTAAAAGGACTAGAGAGTTAAAAACGATATGTGCAGACTCCTTGGCCAATAGGGATTCTAAATTGTAGATTTCGTGACCCCATGACGCCAAATAGGGTCACAGGGGTCACAACCTTAAAAACCTATTTTCATCTTCTTCTCCAGTTCTAAAAGGACTAGAGAGTTGAAAGTGATATGTGCAGACTCCTTGGACAATGGGGATTCTAATTTGTAACTTTGGTGAACCTGTGACCCCAAATAGGGTCACAGGGGTCACAACCTTAAAAACCTATTTTCATCTTCTTCTCCAGTACTAAAAGGACTATAGAGTTGAAAATGATATGTGCAGACTCCTTGGCCAATCAGGATTCTTAATTGTAGATTTCGTGACCCCATGACCCCAAATAGGGTCACAGGGGTCACAACCTTAAAAACCAATTCTCATCTTCTTCTCCAGTTCCAAAAGGTCTAGAGAGTTAATATTGATATGTGCAGACTCCTTGGACAATGGGGATTCTAATTTGTAACTTTGTTGACCCTGTGACCCCAAATAGGGTCACAGGGGTCACAACCTTAAAAAACTATTTTCATCTTCTTCTCAAGTTCCAAAAGGTCTAGAGAGCTGAAATTATATGTGCAGACTCCTTGGCCAATCGGGATTCTAAATTGTAGATTTCGTGACCCCATGACCCCAAATAGGGTCACAGGGGTCACAACCTTAAAAACTTATTTTCATCATCATCTTTAGCTCCTAAAGGTCTATTGAGCTGAAAGACTGCATGTAGACTCCTTGGACAATGGGGATTCTAATTTGTAACTTTGGTGAACCTGTGACCCCAAATAGGGTCACAGGGGTCACAACCTTAAAAACCTATTTTTATCTTCTTCTCCAGTACTAAAAGGACTATAGAGTTGAAAATGATATGTGCAGACTCCTTGGCCAATCAGGATTCTTAATTGTAGATTTCGTGACCCCATGACCCCAAATAGGGTCACAGGGGTCACAACCTTAAAAACTAATTCTCATCTTCTTCTCCAGTTCCAAAAGGTCTAGAGAGTTAATATTGATATGTGCAGACTCCTTGGACAATGGGGATTCTAATTTGTAACTTTGTTGACCCTGTGACCCCAAATAGGGTCACAGGGGTCACAACCTTAAAAAAATATTTTCATCTTCTTCTCAAGTTCCAAAAGGTCTAGAGAGCTGAAATTATATGTGCAGACTCCTTGGCCAATCGGGATTCTAAATTGTAGATTTCGTGACCCCATGACCCCAAATAGGGTCACAGGGGTCACAACCTTAAAAACTTATTTTCATCATCATCTTTAGCTCCTAAAGGTCTATTGAGCTGAAAGACTGCATGTAGACTCCTTGGCCAATTGGGATTCTAAACTGTAGGTTTTGTGACCCCATGACCCCAAATAGGGTCACAGGGGTCACAATCTTAAAAACCTATTTTTCTCCATTAGATGACAGTCTAGGGCAAATTTATTTCTCCTTAGATATTTTAGTGGGGACTTCTTTCACTGTCTGATATTGGCGATCTAGAAAGTGTTGAATAATAATACAATTGTTTTGTAATTTTTTTAGAGGTTTTCTTGCAATAGGTAACATCAGTTTCATTTTTAGCTCATCTTGCCTGTATAAAGCAAACTTGATATGATGCCTGATGAGCTACAGAGCCAATGGCTCTATTTTTAGCTCATCAGGACTGAAAGTCCAGATGGGCTTATGGCATGGCCTGTCGTCCGGCGTCCGTCCGTCGTCCGTCGTCCGTCCGTCGTCCGTCGTCCGTCCGTCGTCCGTCCGTAAACTTTTGACACTTTCGACTTCTCCTCATGAACCATACACATTAGAGAGCTGAAATTTTGTGTACAAGTACCTTAGCATATGGAGATTCTAATTTGTAACTTTGGTGACCCTGTGACCCCAAGTAGGGTCACAGGGGTCACAACCTTAAAAACCTATTTTCATCTTCTTCTCCAGTTCAAGAAGGACTAGAGAGTTAAAAATGATATGTGCAGACTCCTTGGCCAATGGGGATTCTAATTTGTAACTTTGGTGACCCTGTGACCCCAAATAGGGTCACAGGGGTCACAACCTTAAATACCTATTTTCATCTTCTTCTCCAGTTCCAATAGGAGTAGAGAGTTAAAAATTATATGTGCAGACTCCTTGGACAATGGGGATTCTAATTTGTAACTTTGGTGAACCTGTGACCCCAAATAGGGTCACAGGGGTCACAACCTTAAAAAACTATTTTCATCTTCTTCTCAAGTTCCAAAAGGTCTAGAGAGCTGAAATTATATGTGCAGACTCCTTGGCCAATGGGGATTCTAAATTGTAGATTGCGTGACCCCATGACCCCAAATAGGGTCACAGGGGTCACAACCTTAAAAACCTATTTTCATCTTCTTCTCCAGTTCTAAAAGGACTAGAGAGTTAAAAGTGATATGTGCAGACTCCTTGGACAATGGGGATTCTAATTTGCAACTTTGGTGAACCTGTGACCCCAAATAGGGTCACAGGGGTCACAACCTTAAAAACCTATTTTCATCTTCTTCTCCAGTTCTAAAAGGAATAGAGAGTTGAAAGTGATATGTGCAGACTCCTTGGACAATGGGGATTCTAATTTGTAACTTTGGTGAACCTGTGACCCCAAATAGGGTCACAGGGGTCACAACCTTAAAAACCTATTTTCATCTTCTTCTCCAGTACTAAAAGGACTATAGAGTTGAAAATGATATGTGCAGACTCCTTGGCCAATCGGGATTCTTAATTGTAGATGTCGTGACCCCATGACCCCAAATAGGGTCACAGGGGTCACAACCTTAAAAACCAATTCTCATCTTCTTCTCCAGTTCCAAAAGGTCTAGAGAGTTAATATTGATATGTGCAGACTCCTTGGACAATGGGGATTCTAATTTGTAACTTTGTTGACCCTGTGACCCCAAATAGGGTCACAGGGGTCACAACCTTAAAAAACTATTTTCATCTTCTTCTCAAGTTCCAAAAGGTCTAGACAGCTGAAATTATATGTGCAGACTCCTTGGCCAATGGGGATTCTAAATTGTAGATTTCGTGACCCCATGACCCAAATAGGGTCACAGGGGTCACAACCTTAAAAACTTATTTTCATCATCATCTTTAGCTCCTAAAGGTCTATTGAGCTGAAAGACTGCATGTAGACTCCTTGGCCAATTGGGATTCTAAACTGTAGGTTTTGTGACCCCATGACCCCATATAGGGTCACAGGGGTCACAATCTTAAAAACCTATTTTTCTCCATTAGATGACAGTCTATGGCAAATTTATTTCTCCTTGGATATTTTAGTGTGGACTTCTTTCACTGTCTGATATTGGCGATCTAGAAAGTGTTGAATAATAATACATTTGTAATTTTTTATAGGTTTTCTTGCAATAGGTAACATCAGTTTCATTTTGAGCTCATCTTGCCTGTATAAAGCAAACTTGATATGATGCCTGATGAGCTACAGAGCCAATGGCTCTATTTTTATATTGTAGTATGTTATACCTATAGTGATTCCGCACAGAAAGGTAGACGTTTCAGTTTTGAGAATCCAAGATGGCCGCGATAGCAGCCATATTGACTTTTCAGCTGCAGATGACACATCATTATTATTAAATTTTAAGCTTTCATCAAGTGATCACTGGCACCATATAAATTCTCTAATTTAAACTTACTAATCATAATATTATCTTAAATATGGAATATTTAAGATTGTCGTGCAAGTTGTTCTATATTTTTAAGTGTTTCTAAAAAATATTAAGATGAAAGACAAACATAATTGATTAATTTGTTTAAAATCCTTATAGCAACTAGCTGCAAAAACCAAATCACATTAAACATGTTAAATTTTAAACAATGGTATCTCCCTTATATTCCTTTAAATACCACACATAAGGGGTCAACCAGAGTTCAGATATTCCACTATGCTGTCTAATACACATCCCAAGGCAGGCTGCTAGCATCACAGTGTCAGCTGCTAGTCTGTTGCATAATCAACCTGACCCAATTGATATGGTAGAGCATTATGCTATATATGGCCATGGCCCATGTGTATGCAAAAAAAGTTATGGACTTGTATTCTCATGACAGTGATATGTTCTTTCTAAGAATAACAACTTACACAAAACTTGTCTACAATAAGCTTTGTGTTTAGCAATCTACATGATAAGTTGATGTGGAATAAATATGCAGATGAAAATCGAAAAGGGTTTAGTAAGAAAAGTAAGGAAATTTGATTTGTCATATCCCTCTGTTGATTTGACAATGCAAAAATGTTTACCATTATAGTACTGTATGAGTGTTAAATAAATTGATACTTTAATGAAAGACATCTCATGGTCACTTGACATGTAAATATTATGTGAACAAAATAAACGTGTCTTATGCATTGCTGTGTTTATGACTTTCCTCTCAATCAGTCATTCATTTTCCTTGAAAAATCTGTACTTTTGGGATTCTCAATATCCCATGCAGCATAACCATCAGTGAAATAATCTTGAAATCATATTAATGATTCACTACAAAACAAATGTAAGTGGCCACCATCCTGTAAGTAATGAATGTCATTTAAATGGATACACCTAAACCAATCAAGATATCATAATGAAATTAATACAGATGCCCACATAAAAGTAGCATTTTGAAGATTAAAAAGTACAAGATGGTCACCAATTCAGCCACAGATATACAAAAAAGTTATACAAAAACCTACTGCTTGTTAACTTATCATGATTATATCATCCGTGTATTAATGTTTGTTAAAGCTCTAGTGGTTTCCAAAAGAAGACTTGTATTTTAAAAGATAAAAAAATCATGATGGCAGCCATAATCAATTATATAAAAGATGGTTACATGTATAATTAAACCATTTTACCACATCATTCATTTTAAGGTGAGCTTCTGTACCCTCGGTACTTTTATTAACATAATCATGACTGTTTAGAAACCGGAAGTGGACTCGAAGCCATTTTACAGATCGTAACGAGTCTGCAAACGTGTACACATTTTCAGATAGCATTTACTCAATACTTGGGTCGAGTTAGTAGAATATTATGTTCTTTTTTTCGGTAAGTGTGCTAAGAACTTATTCTTAGTACCTTTGTCACAATTATTAATTCAAATGGTTCTGAAATAGAAATTCACCGTGCGGTCCCTACCATTGTAGCACATATATTTATAATGGTCCTGATTTTTAGCTCAGAGCCCCTGTAAAACAAAAAAATCAAGATTTAGCAAATAATTGTTTTATGTTGTTTTAAAATTGTTTTCTTTAAATCAACCCATGCAGCAGACACACAACTTCAGAAAAATATCAATAATGAAAAGCATATGTATGAATGAAAGACAGTATTATTTGTCTTTAAGATGTCATAAATTGGAAATTAATCTTTATAAGGATTTTTTGCAGCCAGTACAAAATGTCAGATGTCACTATTGTCCAAGGATTTCAAGGACAACTGCAGAATCACAACATGATATAGAAGCACTAAGACAGGGGTGCAAGAATGAAATAGAGCATGTGACAGAACCGATAAGTTATGAGGAGTTCTTCCTGCGATACCTCCTACCCAACAAACCTTGCATCCTGTCAGGCTGGGCCACTCAACATTGGAGGAGTCGACAGGAGTGGGTTAACAATAGATGTCCTGATCTACCCTTCCTGGAGGAGCAGTTTGGTAATATTGTCTAGCATCTTCTTTTCAATGTTTGTTGCATAAAGAGAAGAGTACATCAGTTTATGAAATAAGCTAAAAAGTTCCTTGTCCAAAAGGGGTGTTTTAATTTTGTATCAGTACATTGACAGTATCAATATCAAAACAGTATACAGTATCAATTACAATTGTCCTAAAAACTTTTAAAAAGTTACCAGCTATGACAAAAAAATTAGGTTCCACAGACTGGCAGAATTTCATACACTGAGTAGCACAGTAGTATAATATTTATTGATGTCAAATGTACAAGAAAATATTATTGGAATTGTTTCCACAAGAAAAACTGTAATCTCCATATGAGGGCAATTCAATTGAATTGATAATATTCATTTATATCAATATTTTACATCTTTACATCTGAATAATTTTGTGAAAATTGAAAATAAAAATTGAAACATACGGGTAAAGGTTTTTCATTGAAATGGACAAAAACTTAAACAGTGATATTTTGTGATATAAACTTCTTGAGAAAATATATTTTTTTATAAAGTTTGAAATCTAATCACGACTGTCTACAAAAATTCCTCTTGAACCTTCTTAAGTTTTCACAGCTCAGCAACTATTTTCGTGGAAATAGAACATAAATGGGACAATGATCTTTTCTGATGTGATATGTACTTGTTGAGAAAACAAAATTCTTATAAAGATTGGTATTTTATCACATCTGTCTACAATTTCTACGTTTAAAAACCCTGGTATCTACTTAAATTTTTTCACAGACTCAGCACACAGTTTCACAGAATAGAACAATAATTGTTCAGTGTTCCTGTGATGTGATGTGATGTGATGTGATGTGATGTGATGTGATGTAAGTATGTTGAGAAAATGGATATTCTGATGAAGAAAACCCTTGACTCTACTTATTATTTTTCGCAGGGTCAGTAACAGTGCCTGTGGCTGATTGTGGACAGGAGATGTTCAGTTCCCATCCCAAGACGGACATGAAGTTCTCTGAGTATCTGCTGTACTGGAGGAGCAGGGGGGAGGGAGACAGAGTGGGAGGGGGAAAAGAAGACAGACTGCTCTACCTCAAGGACTGGCATTTCGCTAGGTAGGTTTTAAAAAGTGCTACATCATTGTATTTGTATCTGTAAAACCCTGATATTTATCAAGGCCAAAGTCTGATATATAATGCACAAACCAAAGTTGTTTTTTGTAGGAGTTATATAGAGTGCTCAACATTGGTTAATGGAGCAAGATAAATGTAGTTTGTAAGACAGTATTTTCTACTTAATCACTGTAGTCTATCACTACAGCTCTATTTCATGCGAGATGCATTATATATATGTATTTTTATTAAAATTGAAAATAAAAATTGAAACATACCGATAAAGGTTTTTCATTGAAATGGACAAAAACTTAAACAGTGATATTTTGTGATATAAACTTCTTGAGAAAATATATTTTTTTATAAAGTTTGAAATCTAATTACGACTGTCTACACAAATTCCTCTTGAACCTTCTTAAGTTTTCACAGCTCAGCAACTATTTTCGTGGAAATAGAACATAAATGGGACAATGATCTTTTGTGATTGGGTAGGTGGCGCTGCCCTGTGGCGACACGGATTATCAGAGCTCTGACAATTATCTATGTTTTTTACATGTTCTTAATAATTTGTACGTCAATTTCACATATTGACATACGAGAAGTGACTATGAAGAAACTTGGCAAGATTTGTTTTTGGATTATCATCTCTAATCTGCTGATCTCGCAAATATTTGCCACTTATGGTCAGCCAGTGGCCAGCGAAGGACAACATGGCGGACACAGCACTGTACAGTACAGTCGGGACATACTCTTATCTCTGCAGTCATCCACTCTTGGACTAATACCTTCGGACTTACCCGACGAAATCGTCAGGAATACAACATCTACAAGTAACGAGGGTAAACGACGCAAAAGAGGTAAGAGAGGCGGTGTACGACGCCGAGTTCGAGCCCGGAAATCAAGACCTCCTCTACCGACATTACTCCTTTCCAACGTCCGATCTCTGAGAAATAAACTTGATGAACTGTACGCCAGCACGAAGTATCTGTTAGAATATAGAGAGAGTTGTGTACTATGTTTCACGGAAACTTGGTTAACCCCGGCTACAAGTAGCGACTCACTTCGCCTAGAAGGCTTTGGTACACCCATTCGTTTGGATAGGAATGTTGAAGACACAGGAAAGACCATAGGAGGCGGAGTATGTATGTTCATCAATGAAAAGTGGTGTAAGAACTTTGTGGTGAGAGAAAAAATGTGTTCAAATAACATCGAACTTTTGTCTGTGTCGATGCGACCGATATATTTGCCACGAGAATTTGGTCAAATATTTGTGGTGCTTGTTTATATCCCCCCAAGTGCGGACAATAAGAAAGCTGCGGACATTATTCACAATCATGTACAAAAACTGGACTCTATTTGTCCTGATGCGCCAAAACTTGTGCTCGGTGATTTCAACGGATGTACTCTGAAATCAGTTCTTCCAAACTACGAACAATACGTTAAATGTAAAACACGGAAAGAAAGAACAATTGATTTGTGCTATGGCAATGTACGGAGAGCCTACACTTCATACAAGAAGCCTCCTATTGGATTATCAGATCATAATAGTGTATTTCTCCTACCAGTGTACCGACAAAAGCTAAAGACAGAGAAGACAAAAGTGAAAACTGTGAAATCATGGACAAATGAAGCTATTGAAAACCTTAAAGGATGTTTTGAATGCACCGATTGGGATGTTTTTTATAACGAAAACGACAACTCTGATCATTTGAACGACGTTATCACAAGTTACATAAACTTTTGTGTGGACAATGTTATACCTACAAAAACTATCAAAATCTATCCCAACAACAAGCCTTGGGTCACAAAGGATTTGAAATCACTGCTTAATGATAAAAAGAGAGCTTTCATGGAAAATGATGTAATTCAACTCAAGGCGACACAGAAGGAAATCAATCAGAAGACACGCGAATGTAAAGCCGAGTACAAAGACAAGGTGGAGCGCCAGTTCAAGCAGTGCAATCTGAAGCAAGCCTGGCAAGGAATCAAAACAATGATTGGTGACAGAAAGCGCAGTGTAGACATTGTAACATCAGACAGCACACTCTTTGCAGAAGAACTGAATGCATTTTATTGTCGCTTTGACTGTCATGACTTCAGCAAAGAAAGGGAGGACATATTGAACAACATTGAAGACTCGGACGCTCCCGTCACCATCACCCCCGATGACGTCATACAGAGTTTCGCCCGCATTAACATCAGGAAGGCTTCGGGACCAGACAGACTTGATGGGATTGTACTGAAGGAGTGTAGACTACAGCTAGCACCAGTATTCACACATCTGTACCAACAATCTCTGGACAATCACTGTATTCCCATCACTTGGAAAACATCGGAAATAACACCTATTCCGAAGAAGAGCAAGCCGCAAGTACTTAATGATTACCGGCCGGTGGCACTAACATCCATTGCTATGAAGTGTTTTGAGCGCATCATTCTGAAGATCCTGAAGACAGAAGTAAACCATCTACTAGACCCTCTACAATTCGCATACAGATCTCAGCGCGGAGTTGTTGATGCTACACTCTCACTTCTTAACAACACCTACAAACACCTCGAGACCGCCAAATCTTATGTAAGAATACTTTTTGTCGACTTCTCTTCAGCATTCAACACCATTCAACCCCACATAATGATAAGAAAGCTACAGTCGATGGGAGTCAACCCGCAACTGATCAGATGGATCGGAGATTTTCTTCATTCGCGTCTCCAGTGTGTAAAGGTGAACAACAGTGTCTCTACAATGAAGGCTATAAACACAGGAGCACCGCAAGGTTGTGTTATGTCACCAGTTCTGTTCACCCTATACACCAATGACTGTACAAGCACGGAGACTAACTGTATCAACGTGAAGTTTGCTGATGACGCAGCCATTGTTGGTCGGATGTGTGACTCAGTATCAGAGAGACAATACAGGGATAATGTTAAGAACTTTACTTCATGGTGCAGCGATAATAATTTACTTTTAAATGTTAAGAAGACTAAGGAACTGTGTATCGACTTCAGAACTAACTCTCAAGCTGTGCAACCTCTACTGATAAAGGACGAGCCCATTGAAACTGTGACAGAATATAAATACCTTGGTACATTCATAGACAATAAGCTTACGTGGAACGTCAACACAGATTCTCTTTACAGTAAATGCCAACAACGCCTCCATTTAATGCGCAAACTTAGATCTTTTAACGTTTCTCAATCTGTTATGATATTGTTTTACACTACTTTTATTCAAAGCATACTTACCTTCTCATCTCAATGCTGGTTCGAGTCTCTTTCAGTCAAAAACAAATCAAAACTCAACAAAATTGTAAATTCAGCAAGTAAAATAGCAGGGGTCACTTTTGATAATCTATCATTTTTATATGAGCGGCAAGTACTTTCAACGTGTGAAAAAATCATTAACGACCCAACACATTTCTTAAATCCAGAATATAAGCTTTTACCTTCTGGCCGCCGCTACACAGTACCAATTACCAAGACTAAACGAGCTCGAACGTCTTTTATTCCGCAAAGCATTTCATTTTTAAACAAATGTTGAATGTCCAGTCATCATCTTAGTTGTTAGTAAATTTAAATCATATACCTTATCTCCTTTTATGCTGTTAGAACTACATATTTTAATGCTGTATGTCCAGTCATCATCTTAGTTGTTAAGCAATTTTAAATCATATACCTTATGTCCTTTTATGTTGTTATAACTACATAATTTAATCAAATGTTGAATGTCCAGTTATCTTCTTAGTCACTTCAACCATCTTAATTCCCATGTCTTATCTCCGTTTTATGCTTTTATGTTGTTATTTAATAATTATGTCAAAGCTTTGTGATCCGGAACGAATTCCTTTTAAGGTAATAAAGTATTGTCTATGTCTATGTCTATTTGAAAGTTCAACTATGTGCCACACACTCCATGCTGATGAGGTCTTAACAATGAAACAGCTGCCTGTCCATGCCATGATGGTAGAGTATATATATATATATTTATATCAGTGTTTAAAATATAGCCCCGCCACCAGTCCTTAAACTGGTTACTTTTTGGTCAGAACTGGTAAGTTTTCAAAAAATTTCTTTATTATCCCCTACGGAAGTGACCAATTAATTTTTAGGACAGGGAAGGTTTCCAATCTATTTTATACACTGTTTATATCCATCAATATGTTGCATCAAACAGCAAGAGTTTGCTGAACATAACTGACATTATTGCTTATGTTATTTGTGACCAGCCAAAATTACATGACTATTTATAAGTGTTCAGTTCCTTTTGCTCTTTTGATAAGAGAAATATATGGACGACAGTTTCTGTATTCATGGTATGCTACATCACAGGAACCTGTGTCGAAACATCTCATACCAATATTTATGAATTGTCAACCATATGTGCTCTGTATTTCTAGTAGTCAAACTTCTTAAATGCCTCTCAGAGAAACTACCTTTCTGGCTTAGGCTTTTAGCTTTTCTGAGACTAAGACTCATTGGGAAACATAGTGCTCAGTCTCCCTTGGCCGTAGGGTTAAGGACATACTTACGATAGCACTAAGGCGGTATTTTGATCTACTTGCAGGATGTTTCCAGACTACCAAGCCTATGAGACCCCGGTGTACTTCCGATCTGATTGGCTGAATGAGTTCTGGGACTGTCGCACAGACGAAGGAGATGACTACAGATTTGTCTACATCGGCCCTAAAGGAACTTGGTTAGTAACTTTCAGGGATTGGAAAAGTCATCTTTGACAATAGGCCATTTTCAGGGTTTTTGAATTCAAATGGGTTATTTCCCATTGTAACTTAAATGGGCCATTTTTTCATCCATTATGCAAAATGGCCTTTTCGAATTACTGAGCTTTAGCATGCAGTCACTAAATTTAGCACATAAAATTAAATTTAGTCCCATATTACTTTACCTCATGTAAACTTTTTGAGGTATAACATCCACCTTATGGTGTCAGCAATTCCAAGCTATTAATTCTGTCCTTTTTCTCCATATTATGTACAATTTCAATTAGAACCAAAATGAATTGTGCATTCAAAGATATCTCAATGACTGCATGTTTTCATTCAGGACTCCTCTTCATGCTGATGTGTTCAGATCCTACAGTTGGTCAGCAAACATCTGTGGTCGGAAGAAGTGGATCTTCTTTCCTCCAGGTGAGAGTTGTCTCCCTTTGTTGTTCCCTCCTGAGTTTCCCTTGTACAAGAGCAGATCTTAACCCTTTTACTAGCTTCTCCCCAAGACATAAGCCTGCACAGCCTTCATCATCAGCTATCAAGTCTTACTGGTGAGCGTCAAAGTGAAGAGTTTATCTTAGCATCTTATTTGGCTATATGTTGCAACCTTCACAAAATTTCTTAGGAGACCATGGTTCTTGTAAGAGGAAATTTTGGAAATGATGAAAGGCTAGATATGATTTAGGATGATGTGAGTTATGCTTTAAGGTGGAAGTTGCCCTTGTCTAAGAAAGTCCAGGATAATCTTATTCAGCCACAAGTACATGACAAGTTATAATTATTTGTCAGAATTGATTGTGTGATCACTTCAACCAGGATTCGAACTCAGTACATCCGAGTTGAGTGGCAGCTTCACAACCGAATTGACTAAAGAGATATCCCTCTAGCCAAGGCCAGTAGGAATATCTCACCCTGCCACAATTACTGTATTGGACACACGGAATAATTCTCCACTAATCAATTCAACATCTGGAGTCAACATTATTTGTTCAGAGAGTCAGAAATATCAACTGAAGCCGTCATGAATTACATCCACATATCTTACAAATTCATGATCGTATTCCTTTAAACAGTTGTTCCTTCTTTTACGAAAAATCTCCTTTTTCATCCATTTTCAACACTTGTCACCAAATTTCAGCATGAAATAAGCATGGTATGTACTATACATGTATGGAAACAAAATCTTTCCAGTATGCATTATGATAATTTCTGCCAATATTTAGGTGAGGAGAAATGTTTGACGGATGTGTATGGCCAGTTAGCGTATAGCGCTATATCCGAGGAGTTGAAGGACCAATCAAAGTTCCTGGACTACAAAAAGCTGCAGCATCAGCTGGAGGTGTTCCAGGAGGAAGGGGAGATAATCTTCGTACCCAGTGGATGGCACCATCAGGTCTTCAATGTGGTAAGTATCACCGAATTTTAATTTGAGGTCTGTTTAGAATCAACATTGTTGAATAATGATTTCAAAATGTTAATTTTATTGAGATACAAAATCCTTGACACTGTCTTACCACATCTTTCACATTGTCCGTTGCCGGGCTGTGCTAAAAAAAAAAATCAAATATTTTTATGAAACTGGGGCTGTGGTTAGATTTAGTGGTCGAGTTGTGCCTTTTTCTACTTTGGTTATTCTTAATTTTTCCTTTTTTCTTGTTTGAATGGAAATAATTTAAACTTAATACATATGGGGGTAGGGTCATTTTCTGGCCAATATCTCAAAATTTTCATTATTATTCTATGAGACTTAGAATGTGGGTAGTCCCATTGATGGAGAAGAAGGTCATTTTTGCATATCATGAGTAAATGGGACTCTTATGGCGATGGTAAAAGAATCCTAATTGACGATAACCCAAAAGGGTAGACAAATTTTCACATGACTTTCTTCATGAACAAAATTCATTGAGAAGAATAAGAATAGGTTTTTAGCTCACCTTTACAAAGTAAATATGAGCTTACGTCATGGCGCTTCGTCCGTCGTTCGTCTGTCTGTCCGTAAACTTTCACGAAAAAGACTACTCCTCCTAAGGAATTCAGATATCATTCTGAAATTGTAGTATGTTATACCCATGGTGATTCCCCACAGAAAGGTAGACGTTTCAGTTTTGAGAATCCAAGATGGCCGCCATGACAGCCATATTGAATTTTCAATTAGATTTCATGAAAAAGACTACTCCTTCTTAACGAATACAGATATCATTCTGAAATTGTAGTATGTTATACCCATGGTGATTCCTCACAGAAAGGTAGACGTTTCAGTTTTGAGAATCCAAGATGGCCGCCATGACAGCCATATTGAATTTTCAATTAAATTTCATGAAAAAGACTACTCCTTCTAAACGAATACAGATATCATTCTGAAATTGTATTATGTTATACCCATGGTGATTCCTCACAGAAAGGTAGACGTTTCAGTTTTGAGAATCCAAGATGGCCGCCATGACAGCCATATTGAATTTTCAATTAGATTTCATGAAAAAGACTACTCCTTCTAAACGAATACAGATATCATTCTGAAATTGTATTATGTTATACCTATGGTGATTCCGCACAGAAAGGTAGACGTTAAAATTTTGAGAATCCAATATGGCCACCATGGCAGCCATATTGAATTTTAAATTAGATTTCATGACAAAGACTATTTCTCCTAAACCAATCTAGATATCATTTTTATATTGTAGTATGTTATACCTATAGTGATTCCACACAGAAAGGTAGAGGTTTCAGTTTTGAGAATCCAAGATGGCCGCAATAGCAGCCATATTGACTTTTCAGCTGCAGATGACACATCATTATTATTAAATTTTAAGCTTTTATCAAGTGATCACTGGCACCATATAAATTCTCTAATTTGAACTTACTAATCATAATATTATCTTAAATATGGAATATTTAAGATTGTAGTGCAAGTTGTTCTATATTTTTAAGTGTTTCTAAAAAAAATTAAGATGAAAGACAAACATAATTGATTAATTTGTTTAAAATCTTTATGGCAACTAGCTGCAAAAACCAAATCACATTAAACATGTTAAAGTTTAAACAATGGTATCTCCCTTATATTCCTTTCAAATACCACACATAAGGGGTCAACCAGAGTTCAGATATTCCACTATGCTAATACACATCCCAAGGCAGGCTGCTAGCATCACAGTGTCAGCTGCTAGTCTGTTGCATAATCAACCTGACCCAATTGATATGGTAGAGCATTATGCTATATGGCCATGGCCCATGTGTATGCAATAAAAGTTATGGACTTGTATTCTCATGACAGTGATATGTTCTTTCTAAGAATAACAACTTACACAAAACTTGTCTACAATAAGCTTTGTGTTTAGCAATCTACATGATAAGTTGATGTGGAATAAATATGCAGATGAAAATCGAAAAGGGTTTAGTAAGAAAAGTAAGGAAATTTGATTTGTCATATCTCTCTGTTGATTTGACAATGCAAAAATGTTTACCATTATAGTACTGTATGAGTGTTAAATAAATTGATACTTTAATGAAAGACATCTCATGGTCACTTGACATGTAAATATTATGTGAACAAAATAAACGTGTCTTATGCATTGCTGTGTTTATGACTTTCCTCTCAATCAGTCATTCATTTTCCTTGAAAAATCTGTACTTTTGGGATTCTCAATATCCCATGCAGCATAACCATCAGTGAAATAATCTTGAAATCATATTAATGATTCACTACAAAACAAATGTAAGTGCCCACCATCCTGTAAGTAATGAATGACATTTAAATGGATACACCTAAACCAATCAAGATATCATAATGAAATTAATACGGTTGCCCACATAAAAGTAGCATTTTGAAGATAAAAAAGTACAAGATGGTCACCAATTCAGCCATAGATATACAAAAGAGTTATACAAAAACCTACTGCTTGTTAACTTATCATGATTATATCATTCGTGTATTAATGTTTGTTCAAGCTCTAGTCGTTTCCAAAAGAAGACTAGTATTTTAAAAGATAAAAAAATCATGATGGCAGCCATAATCAATTATATAAAAGATGGTTACATGTTTATTTTAAACATTTTACCACATCATTCATTCTGTACCCGTGGTACTTTAATTAAAGCTGTATTTATCTACCCTAATTTTATTCAGTGAACCTATCACTACCTTCAGAAAAGCATAGTAGCTTTTCTACCTGAGGTAAACATGCATGTGTATTTTATGTTGATTAATATTTCCAAAAGGTGACAATAATGTTTTGATCTTCAGGAAGACACCATTTCAATCAACCATAACTGGCTGAATGGCTGTAATGTGGACGTATGTTGGAACTACATCAAAAAATGTCTCGGAGATGTGGAGAGGGAGATATCAGACTGTAGGGACATGGAAGGGTGGAGCTCTCAGTGTCAGGTGGGTTATTAACCCTTTACATACAGGTCTGATATATGGAAAGTTGTTGGTCTAAGTATTGGTTGGACACGTAACCCTTTAAATAAAGGTCTGAGAGATGTGGAGAGAGATATCAGACTGTAGGGACATGGAGGGGTGGAGCTCTCAGTGTCAAGTGGGTCCTTAACCCTTTACATGCAGGTCTGAGAGATGTGGAGAGAGATATCCGACTGTAGGGACATGGAAGGATGGAGCTCTCAGTGTCAGGTGGGTCCTTAACCCTTTACATGCAGGTCTGAGAGATGTTGAGAGGGAGATATCAGACTGTAGGGACATGGAGGGATGGAGCTCTCAGTGTCAGGTGGGTCCTTAACCATTTACATGCAGGTCTGAGAGATGTGGAGAGTGATATCAGACTGTAGGGACATGGAGGGGTGAAGCTCTCAGTGTCAGGTGGGTCCTTAACCTTTTACATGCAGGTCTAAGAGACGTAGAGAGAGAGATATCAGACTGTAGGGACATGGAGGGATGGAGCTCTCAGTGTCAAGTGGGCCCTTAACCTTTTATATGCAGGTCTGAGAGACGTAGAGAGAGAGATATCAGACTGTAGGGACATGGAGGGGTGGGGCTCTCAGTGTCAGATGGGTCCTTCACTCTTTACATGCAGGTCTGAGAGATGTTGAGAGGGAGATATCAGACTGTAGAGACATGGATGGGTGGAGCTCTCAGTGTCAGGTGGGTCCTTAACCCTTTACATGCAGGTCTGAGAGATGTGGAGAGAGATATCAGACTGTAGGGTTATGGAGGGGTGGAGCTCTCAGTGTCAGGTGGGCACTTAACTCTTTACATGCAGGTCTGAGAGATGTAGAGAGAGAGATATCAGACTGTAGGGTTATGGATGGGTGGAGTTCTCAGTGTCAGGTGGGCACTTAACTCTTTACATGCAGGTCTGAGAGATTTGGAGAGAGAGATATCAAACTGTAGGGACATGGAGGGGTGGAACTCTCAGTGTCAGATGGGTCCTTCACTCTTTACATGCAGGTCTGAGAGATGTTGAGAGGGAGATATCAGACTGTAGAGACATGGAGGGGTGGAGTTCTCAGTATCAGGTGGGTCCTTAACCCTTTACATGCAGGTCTGAGAGATGTTGAGAGAGATATCTGACTTTAGGGACATGGAGGGGTGGAGCTCTCAGTGTCAGGTGGGCCCTTAACCCCTTACATGCAGGTCTTAGAGATGTTGAGATATACACAACTAGGGATGATATGGCCTGTTGAACAGCTAACAGGTTATATCCCATATCAACCTGAGGTGACGTCATCAGAGGTTGATATCTAGATATCGACCTAGGGAGTTATGAGATATCCATCCTTTTGTGACGTCATACATTTAGCTAAATCATATCCTCATCCGGATACTGAAAATCTCTGCTTCGCCTCAATTTTCAGTATCCTCCCTCGGTTAAAAACACGTCAGTGTTTTTAGCTCATCTGGCCTGTAAGGCCCGATGGGCTTATGGCATGGCATGGTGTCCGGCGTCCGTCCGTCCGTCCGTAAACTTTGTGGAATTTCGACTTCTTCTCCAGAACCATAAGGCCTAGAAAGCTGAAATTTTGTGTACAGACTCCTTGGCTAGTGAGGATTATAAATTGTAGCTTTGGTGGCCTTGTGACCCCTAATAAGGGCCACAGGGGCCACGCCCTTAAAACCTATTTTCATCTTCTTCTCCAGAACCATAAGGCCTAGAAAGCTGAAACTTTGTGTACAGACTCCTTGATTATTGAGGATTATGAATTGTAGGTTTGGTGACCCTGTTGCTCCAATGAAGTATAAGGCCAGCCTTGAAAACTGAAACTAGTCGCCTATTATACTTAATTTTATGATTGGTGACCCTTTGGCCTCTACAAAGGGGAATCACATTTGCCACACTCAACAGCATATATTGTAATTGACGATGAAGCTGAAACTTTGTGTACAGACTCCTTGATTATTGAGGATTATGAATTGTAGGTTTGGTGACCCTGTTGCTCCAATGAAGTATAAGGCCAGCCTTGAAAACTTAAACTTGTCGCCTATTATACTTAATTTTATGATTGGTGACCCTATGGCCTCTACAAAGGGGGAATCACATTTGCCACACTCAACAGCATATATTGTAATTGACGATGAAGCCTGATGAGCTACAGAGCCAATGGCTCTATTTTTTAAATATTACTCTCGTCTTCGCCTCTAGTAATATTAAAAAAACATACCGTATAAATGTTATGGGGTCGAAAGGTGGCATAAAGGTTGGATATCTCATAACTCCCTAGGTCAATATGATCAGTATCGACTTTGGGCGATGCTTTTATGAATGGTTAAGTATGAAGAACATGACAAGGTTTCAATTTTTTATTCTTTCATGAAAACGGTACATTATCAACTCCGATATTAGTTCCTGAAACCTACAACAGTTGGGTTTTCAATCAGAGGCGTGGTTACGTTTTGTGTGCAGGTACGGGGTGATCTTCGTATTCGTAATCCTGGTAGATGCTGTCCCGTAAATCCCTGATGTTTATAATCTACTTGTTACCTGTAAGAACAATAATTCCACTTAATTTACACCATAATATTAAAATTCTAAAAAGTTTATACATGGAAAACGCTCAAATGTTTCTCTTGCATTAATGCCAATATATATTTAATCATGAACACTTATTTTGGACCACAATAACAATTCCGTCAATCTCAGCACACCAATTTCGAAATAGAAATGTTGATTCCAACAATGAGTACAAACAAAACCTCATGTCAACCATGTTTTAAGACTTTGACAGGTGAACTAATGGTTCATGTAATGCTAGTATTAAAAACTTGCACTCATTTAATTTTTGGTCAAATTGAAAGAAACATGCAGATGGACTAACATATCCCTTACCTTTATTCAACATGGATAATCCGTGTACACAAGCTGCAGATGTTTTTCCGTCTGGAAAAGACGTGTCGCCGATCCCTTTACATTCAAAGAATGTCCAACTGCATCGTAACACTAATATGACAATATAATCCAGTGAATAATAAAAATTAAAATATGCGTTGAATTTGGATAGTCCGGCACATTCCACTGTTCACACATTTGCACTCCAACAGCAAATATCCGAATATTGTTCCGTCATTTCATAGACGTATGTAGTTACTGTAGCGTTTTATTGAGCTGGGCTCTCGATAAATATTATCCATTAATTTTTCTTCGCTGTAAGAGTACTCCGACAAGCACGTGTTGGTCATCTTGAGACCATCCTGGCTGTCTCGTAGCTTTGATAAGAGCATGTGCTTTTACACGCTCGTGCATACGTAACCGCGACATTGCTTGCTGATTGGACAATGCGATCTTAACAGACGAGCTCGTGAATCTCGTGCAAAGTATTGCACACGGATAATTCGTTCTTCCTGCCACGCTATGCTCATGGGGTGTACTCTGTCTTGCATTCATTTTGTATTGGACGAAATGTGATAAATGGGCAATTATTCCTTTAATTTTGACATTACTACGTTCCCACAACGATTAAAACATTAATTTAACTATGTTTTTTCCTCGGTGTGTATGGCAAATAGTAACCTATGCCTCGGTTGATACGGGAAATATAACCCCTCGGTTCCCTCGGGGTGATATTACCCGTATCAACCTCGGCATAGGTTACTATTTACTACGTAGAGACATGGATGGGTGGAGCTCTCAGTGTCAGGTTGGTCCTTCACCCTTTACATGCAGGTCTGAGAGGTGTGGAGATGGAGAGACTGTAGGGACATGGAAATGTGGAGATCTCAGTGTCATGTGGGTCCTTGACCCTTTACATGCAGGTCTGAGAGATGCAGAGGGAGATGTCAGACTGTAGGGACATGGAGGGATTGAGTTCTCAGTGTCAGGTGGGTCCTTAACTCTTTATATGCAAGTCTGAGAGATGTGGAGAGAGATATCAGACTGCAAGGACATGGAGGGGTGGAGATCTCAGTGTTAGGTTGGTCCTTCACCCTTTACATGCAGGTCTGAGAGGTGTGGAGATGGAGAGACTGTAGGGACATGGAAATGTGGAGATCTCAGTGTCATGTGGGTCCTTGACCCTTTACATGCAGGTCTGAGAGATGCAGAGGGAGATGTCAGACTGTAGGGACATGGAGGGGTTGAGATCTCAGTGTCAGATGGGTCCTTAACCCTTTACATGCAGGTATGAAAGATGTGGAGAGAGAGATTTCAGACTGTAGGGTTATGGAGGGGTGGAGTTCTCAGTATCAGGTGGGTCCTTAACCCTCTACATGCAGGTCTGAGAGATGTTGAGAGAGATATCTGACTTTAGGGACATGGAGGGGTGGAGCTCTCAGTGTCAGGTGGGCCCTTAACCCCTTACATGCAGGTCTTAGAGATGTTGAGATATACACAACTAGGGATGATATGGCCTGTTGAACAGCTAACAGGTTATATCCCATATCAACCTGAGGTGACGTCATCAGAGGTTGATATCTAGATATCGACCTAGGGAGTTATGAGATATCCATCCTTTTGTGACGTCATACATTTAGCCAAATCATATCCTCATCCGAATACTGAAAATCTCTGCTTCGCCTCGATTTTCAGTATCCTCCCTCGGTTAAAAACACGTCAGTGTTTTTAGCTCATCTGGCCTGTAAGGCCCGATGGGCTTATGGCATGGCATGGTGTCCGGCGTCCGTCCGTCCGTCCGTCCGTCCGTAAACTTTGTGGAATTTCGACTTCTTCTCCAGAACCATAAGGCCTAGAAAGCTGAAATTTTGTGTACAGACTCCTTGGCTAGTGAGGATTATAAATTGTAGCTTTGGTGGCCTTGTGACCCCTAATAAGGGCCACAGGGGCAACGCCCTTAAAACCTATTTTCATCTTCTTCTCCAGAACCATAAGGCCTAGAAAGCTGAAACTTTGTGTACAGACTCCTTGATTATTGAGGATTATGAATTGTAGGTTTGGTGACCCTGTTGCTCCAATGAAGTATAAGGCCAGCCTTGAAAACTGAAACTAGTCGCCTATTATACTTAATTTTATGATTGGTGACCCTTTGGCCTCTACAAAGGGGAATCACATTTGCCACACTCAACAGCATATATTGTAATTGACGATGAAGCTGAAACTTTGTGTACAGACTCCTTGATTATTGAGGATTATGAATTGTAGGTTTGGTGACCCTGTTGCTCCAATGAAGTATAAGGCCAGCCTTGAAAACTTAAACTTGTCGCCTATTATACTTAATTTTATGATTGGTGACCCTATGGCCTCTACAAAGGGGGAATCACATTTGCCACACTCAACAGCATATATTGTAATTGACGATGAAGCCTGATGAGCTACAGAGCCAATGGCTCTATTTTTTAAATATTACTCTCGTCTTCGCCTCTAGTAATATTAAAAAAACATACCGTATAAATGTTATGGGGTCGAAAGGTGGCATAAAGGTTGGATATCTCATAACTCCCTAGGTCAATATGATCAGTATCGACTTTGGGCGATGCTTTTATGAATGGTTAAGTATGAAGAACATGACAAGGTTTCAATTTTTTATTCTTTCATGAAAACGGTACATTATCAACTCCGATATTAGTTCCTGAAACCTACAACAGTTGGGTTTTCAATCAGAGGCGTGGTTACGTTTTGTGTGCAGGTACGGGGTGATCTTCGTATTCGTAATCCTGGTAGATGCTGTCCCGTAAATCCCTGATGTTTATAATCTACTTGTTACCTGTAAGAACAATAATTCCACTTAATTTACACCATAATATTAAAATTCTAAAAAGTTTATACATGGAAAACGCTCAAATGTTTCTCTTGCATTAATGCCAATATATATTTAATCATGAACACTTATTTTGGACCACAATAACAATTCCGTCAATCTCAGCACACCAATTTCGAAATAGAAATGTTGATTCCAACAATGAGTACAAACAAAACCTCATGTCAACCATGTTTTAAGACTTTGACAGGTGAACTAATGGTTCATGTAATGCTAGTATTAAAAACTTGCACTCATTTAATTTTTGGTCAAATTGAAAGAAACATGCAGATGGACTAACATATCCCTTACCTTTATTCAACATGGATAATCCGTGTACACAAGCTGCAGATGTTTTTCCGTCTGGAAAAGACGTGTCGCCGATCCCTTTACATTCAAAGAATGTCCAACTGCATCGTAACACTAATATGACAATATAATCCAGTGAATAATAAAAATTAAAATATGCGTTGAATTTGGATAGTCCGGCACATTCCACTGTTCACACATTTGCACTCCAACAGCAAATATCCGAATATTGTTCCGTCATTTCATAGACGTATGTAGTTACTGTAGCGTTTTATTGAGCTGGGCTCTCGATAAATATTATCCATTAATTTTTCTTCGCTGTAAGAGTACTCCGACAAGCACGTGTTGGCCATCTTGAGACCATCCTGGCTGTCTCGTAGCTTTGATAAGAGCATGTGCTTTTACACGCTCGTGCATACGTAACCGCGACATTGCTTGCTGATTGGACAATGCGATCTTAACAGACGAGCTCGTGAATCTCGTGCAAAGTATTGCACACGGATAATTCGTTCTTCCTGCCACGCTATGCTCATGGGGTGTACTCTGTCTTGCATTCATTTTGTATTGGACGAAATGTGATAAATGGGCAATTATTCCTTTAATTTTGACATTACTACGTTCCCACAACGATTAAAACATTAATTTAACTATGTTTTTTCCGCGGTGTGTATGGCAAATAGTAACCTATGCCTCGGTTGATACGGGAAATATAACCCCTCGGTTCCCTCGGGGTGATATTACCCGTATCAACCTCGGCATAGGTTACTATTTACTACGTAGAGACATGGATGGGTGGAGCTCTCAGTGTCAGGTGGGTCCTTAACCCTTTACATACAGGTCTGAGAGATGTGGAGAGAGAGATTTCAGACTGTAGAGACATGGATGGGTGGAGCTCTCAGTGTCAGGTGGGTCCTTAACTCTTTACATGCAGGTCTGAGATATGTTGAGAGAGATATCAAACTGTAGGGACATGGAGGGATTGAGTTCTCAGTGTCAGGTGGGTCCTAAACTCTTTATATGCAAGTCTGAGAGATGTTGAGAGAGATTTCAGACTGCAGGGACATGGCGGGGTGGAGATCTCAGTGTTAGGTTGGTCCTTCACCCTTTACATGCAGGTCTGAGAGGTGTGGAGATGGAGAGACTGTAGGGACATGGAGGTGTGGAGATCTCAGTGTCATGTGGGTCCTTGACCCTTCACATGCAGGTCTGAGAGATGTAGAGGGAGATGTCAGACTGTAGGGACATGGAGGGGTTGAGATCTCAGTGTCAGATGGGTCCTTAACCCTTTACATGCAGGTATGAAAGATGTGAAAAGAGAGATTTCAGACTGTAGGGTTATGGAGGGGTGGAGTTCTCAGTATCAGATGGGTCCTTAACCCTTTACATGCAGGTCTGAGAGATGTTGAGAGAGATATCTGACTTTAGGGACATAGAGGGGTGGAGCTCTCAGTGTCAGGTGGGCCCTTAACCCCTTACATGCAGGTCTGAGAGATGTTGAGAGAGAGATATCAGACTGTAGAGACATGGATGGGTGGAGCTCTCAGTGTCAGGTGAGTCCTTAACCCTTTACATGCAGGTCTGAGAGATGTGGAGAGAGAGATTTCAGACTAGGGTTATGGAGGGGTGGAGTTCTCAGTATCAGGTGGGTCCTTAACCCTTTACATGCAGATCTGAGATATGGGAATAAGGAGCTCTCAGTGTGTCATGTGAGTCCTTAACCCTTTACATGCAGGTCTCAGAGATTTGGAGAGAGAGATATCAAACTGTAGGGACATACAGGGGTGTAGCTTCCAGTGTCAGGTGGGCACTTAACTCTTTATTTGCAGGTCTGAGAGATGAATAGAGAGATATCAGACTGTAGGGACATGGAGGGGTGAAGCTCTCAGTGTCAGGTGGGCCCTTAACCCTTTACATGCAGGTCTGAGAGATGTTGAGAGGGAGATATCAGACTGTAGAGACATGGATGGGTGGAGCTCTCAGTGTCAGGTGGGTCCTTAACCCTTTACATGCAGGTCTGAGATATGTTGAGAGAGATATCAAACTGTAGGGACATGGAGGGATTGAGTTCTCAGTGTCAGGTGGGTCCTTAACTCTTTATATGCAAGTCTGAGAGATGTTGAGAGAGATTTCAGACTGCAGGGACATGGCGGGGTGGAGATCTCAGTGTTAGGTTGGTCCTTCACCCTTTACATGCAGGTCTGAGAGGTGTGGAGACGGAGAGACTGTAGGGACATGGAGGTGTGGAGATCTCAGTGTCATGTGGGTCCTTGACCCTTCACATGCAGGTCTGAGAGATGTAGAGGGAGATGTCAGACTGTAGGGACATGGAGGGGTTGAGATCTCAGTGTCAGATGGGTCCTTAACCCTTTACATGCAGGTATGAAAGATGTGAAGAGAGAGATTTCAGACTGTAGGGTTATGGAGGGGTGGAGTTCTCAGTGTCAGGTGGGCCCTTAACCCCTTACATGCAGGTCTGAGAGATGTTGAGAGGGAGATAACAGACTGTAGAGACATGGATGGGTGGAGCTCTCAGTGTCAGGTGAGTCCTTAATCCTTTACATGCAGGTCTGAGAGATGTGGAGAGAGAGATTTCAGACTAGGGTTATGGAGGGGTGGAGTTCTCAGTATCAGGTGGGTCCTTAACCCTTTACATGCAGATCTGAGATATAGGAATAAGGAGCTCTCAGTGTGTCATGTGAGTCCTTAACCCTTTACATGCAGGTCTGAGAGATTTGGAGAGAGAGATATCAAACTGTTAGGACATACAGGGGTGTAGCTCCCAGTGTCAGGTGGGCACTTAACTCTTTATTTGCAAGTCTGAGAGATGTGGAGAGAGATATCAGACTGCAGGGACATGGAGGGGTGGAGATCTCAGTGTCAGGTTGGTCCTTCACCCTTTACATGCAGGTCTGAGAGGTGTGAAGACGGAGGGACTGTAGGGACATTGAGGTGTGGAGATCTCAGTGTCATGTGGGTACTTAACCCTTTACATGCAGGTCTGAGAGATGTGTAGAGAAATATCAGACTGTAGGGACATGGAGGGGTGGAGCTCTCAGTGTCAGATGGGTCCTTCACTCTTTACATGCAGGTCTGAGAGATGTTGAGAGAGATATATCAGACTGTAGAGACATGGATGGGTGGAGCTCTCAGTGTCAGGTGGGTCCTTAACCCTTTACATGCAGGTCTGAGAGTTGTTGAGAGAGATATCTGACTGTAGGGACATGGATGGGTGGAGCTCCCAGTGTTAGGTGGGTCCTTAACCCTTTACATGCAGGTCTGAGATATGTTGAGAGAGATATCAAACTGTAGGGACATGGAGGGATGGAGTTCTCAGTGTCAGGTGGGTCCTTAACTCTTTATTTGCAAGTCTGAGAGATGTGGGGAGAGATATCAGACTGCAGGGACATGGAGGGGTGGAGATCTCAGTGTTAGGTTGGTCCTTCACCCTTAACATGCAGGTCTGAGAAGTGTGAAGACGGAGGCACTTTAGGGACATTGAGGTGTGGAGATCTCAGTGTCATGTGGGTCCTTGACCCTTTACATGCAGGACTGAGAGATGTAGAGGGAGATATCAGACTGTAGGGACATGAAGGGGTTGAGATCTCAGTGTCAGGTGGGACCTTAACCATTTACATGCAGGTATGAAAGATGTGGAGAGAGAGATTTTAGACTGTAGCGACATGGAGGGATGGAGTTCTCAGTGTCAGGTGTGTCCTTTACCCTTTACATGCAGGTCTGAGAGAAGTGGAGAGGGAGATTTCAGACTGTAGGGACATGGAAGGGTGGACATCTCAGTATCAGGTGGGTCCTTAACCCTTTACATGCAAGTCTGAGAGATGTGGAGAGAGATATCAGACTGTAGGGACATGGAGGGGTGGAGCTCTCAGTATCAGGTGGGCCCTTGACCCTTTATATGCAAGTCTAAGAGATGTTGAGAGGGAGATATCAGACTGTAGAGACATGGATGGGTGGAGCTCTCAGTGTCAGGTGGGTCCTTAAACCTTTACATGCAGGTCTAAGAGATGTGGAGAGAGAGATTTCAGACTGTAGGGTTATGGAGGGGTGGAGTTCTCAGTATCAGGTTGGTCCTTAACCCTTTACATGCAGGTCTGAGAGATGTTGAGAGAGATATCTGACTGTAGGGACATGGAGTGGTGGAGCTCTCAGTGTCAGGTGGGCCCTTAACCCTTTACATGCAGGTCTGAGATATGTTGAGAGAGATATCTGACTGTAGGGACATGGAGGGGTGGAGCTCTCAGTGTCAGGTGGGTCCTTAACTCTTTATATGCAAGTCTGAGAGATGTTGAGAGGGAGATATCAGACTGTAGAGACATGGAGGGATGGAGTTCTCAGTATCAGGTGGGTCCTTAACTCTTTATTTGCAAGTCTGAGAGATGTGGAGAGAGATATCAGACTGCAGGGACATGGCGGGGTGGAGATCTCAGTGTTAGGTTGGTCCTTCACCCTTTACATGCAGGTCTGAGAGGTGTGGAGAGGGAGAGACTGTAGGGACATGGAGGTGTGGAGATCTCAGTGTCATGTGGGTCCTTGACCCTTCACATGCAGGTCTGAGAGATGTAGAGGGAGATGTCAGACTGTAGGGACATGGAGGGGTTGAGATCTCAGTGTCAGATGGGTCCTTAACCCTTTACATGCAGGTATGAAAGATGTGGAGAGAGATATCAGACTGTAGGGACATGGAGAGGTGGAGCTCTCGGTGTCAGGTGGGTCCTTAACCCTTTACATGCAGGTCTGAGAAGTGTGGCGAGAGAGATATCAGATTGTAGGGACATGGAGGGGTGGGGCTCTCAGTGTCAGGTGGGTCCTTAACTCTTCACATGCAGGTCTGAGAGACGTAGAGAGAGATATCAGATTGTAGGGACATGGAGGGGTGGAGCTCTCAGTGTCAGGTGGGTTGTTAACCCTTTACATGCAGGTCTGAGAGATGTGGAGAGAGATATCAGATTGTAGGGACATGGAGGGTTGGAGCTCTCAATGTCAGGTGGGTCCTTAACCCTTTACATGCAGTTCTGAGAGATGTGGAGAGAGATATCAGATTGTAGGGACATGGAGGGGTGGAGCTCTCAGTGTCAGGTGGGTCCTTAACTCTTTACATGCAGGTCTGAGATATGTGGAGAAAGAGATATCAGACAGTAGGGACATGGAGGGGTGGAGCTCCCAGTGTTACATAGACTGTTACATAATTTTGTTGAAGGATAATCAGATGCTTTTGCATTTTAGTTTTTATTTCAGATCTGCCAAATATTACTAGACAAAACAGTTTTCTAATTAAGTTCAATTCAGTGATACACCTGGTATTATGTTTGCAGCAGCTGCTTGCTCGGAGAGACAGATGCTTATTAGTCTTAAAGAGGGGGTTCTGTCATGGTATTTAGAGCGGGTACATGCCTGTTTATGCAAATATTTTTATTATTTCTATTCATTGCACATATGTAACATATCTCTTTAGGTACATGTTTGATTGAGATTTGAAACCATTCAATGTCTTTACAACTGTTGAAAGCCTGGCTATGGTGTGACAAGGTATTACTGATAGTTCTCATGAAGATGACATGTATTATTATGTTGAATATTTTATCAAACCAGATAATATTTTTTTTCTAAAAAAGCATTTGTTTTCTCATAGTACCATCACGTAAGAGACTTATCGATCCCCCTTGAGAAAATACAATGCTTTTAACTGTAAATGAAAAACAAATGAAAATTAATTCTAAATTTGTTTGTGTGGATATAATGTTCATTTTGGGCACCTCTTTTGAACCATGTAAACAATCAGATTGAAATTAATTTTGGGAGTTTAAGAGTTCATAGAAAGTTCAAATCTGTGATCACATTCTGAAATAGAATATACATGTGAAATAAATCATGAAATGTTTTATACCGAGGACAATAGTAAAAAACTTCAACATATTAAATAACTTGTGGCATGCTATTCATTGGCGCCAGGTAATTTAATTATAATTTTTTATTTGGTTTGTAGTTATAAATGCCTGTCATCTGAGTTAATTTATGCTAAATGATTTTTTACAAATGGAATATGATACGAATGAATTTGATTAGTTTTTGTTGACCAGCAGAAAGTTACATATTTCAAAACTTTTTCTATGATATAACATACCAATCCATTAACACAAATTGCAGTTATTGTAGGTATTTATGTCATGACATGTTACCTATTATGTAGCTGATTCTTATGATAACATGAATATGATTAGTGTATCATCGAACATTTAGCACAGTCGCAGATTACTACAAACACTTTCATAAAAATAGAGCATACAGATGTTCACAGGGTTGCAAATTTGGGGCCACAGTATCACAAAATCTATTTCAGGTTTTGGCCATTATCTGAAATCACAGGATCACCAAATAAAAAAAAATCATATTTGTTTACCTCTAATATTTTATTTTTATTGTCAATCATATGCAACCGCATTTTTGTACATTAACTCTGTATATACTCTGTATCATTGTCTGATGAAGGGGAGCAACCGCTCCCCGAAACGTAACATAAAACTTTCTTGGATACAGTCAGCCTTTTGTGATCTTTGTGTTTCGATTGGTGCAAACCCCCTTTTGCATTTGCCTAACTAATATTTATATTAGCGGCACCCGTCAGTATCCTTTAGTGGATCCGCACCGGCATGAGAATTTGACCTCCATTATTAATCCCCGTGGACAAGCGCCTCTCAACCTTTTTCTTTCAGGATACATGTCTGTAAACATAAAATAGGATTTCTTAAATTCTATGGTCAGTGGTTTTTGTGAGAAATCAAACAGATTTACTCAATCTATGTAGACATAAAAAGACACACAATAAAGGAAACCATGCCGAGCTTAAAACCTAAAACCACTTAGAAAATTATGTTTACCTTTGCTATGAACAAAGTATTTTATATGTTGGACTCAAGTAAATTTTGATTTTTTAAGAATAAAACAATTTGGAGCCACGAAAATTATGCCTTCAGATCACTGGTTGAACTTTAATTCAAAGATTTATCTGTGTGTGTTAAGGCTTTTGGTATTCAAATTGTTCTGCAACTTAAGAATCTTACAGATATCTTTTGCAGTGAAGTGTAGACACTGTAGAACTCAAATTAAAAAAATAATGTTTGGAAAGTAATATCCCTCTCCTTTCCTTGCAGTTGATCCTGAAGGCAAGCAGTGGAATAGATTACCAACAGTTCCTGCGGTTTCTGATCACAGTAGCTCAACACAGACTACAGGCTGTAGCTATTCCTGCAGTTGAACAATCTGCAGAATGTCAGAAAAGCAAGGGAAAGAAAACACAACCCTGCAGCAGTTGTAAGAACAATTCCTCCTATGATAGCAATAGCTGTGATGTTGGCAGGACATATGCCCATCAACAGATTACCTGTGTAATAGAAAATGTGAAAAATCCTCCTGGAGAGGAAAAGGAAGAGAGAGACGTGAATCCCTGTGTCAAAAAAATGTCAGAACATTGCTCATATACAAAAGTTGAGCCAGAAACTAAAAGACTTGATATAACCAGTCAAAACAGTATGTCTGACCTTCCTTCAATCTGTGATTTTCAAAAAATAACTTCTATTGACCTTGACACTGAAGGAGATAGAGTCCTTGACCTTGGTTCCGACTGTCCTATCCAACACCCTTACCTACACTGGAGGTATGTTAGTGCAGAGCACTGTATGTTTGACCTTCAGAGACTCCATAGTGTTATTGGAGACATACTTCAGTCCCCGGGTATCAGAGATATAGGAGCAGAGGAAGAAATCAAACAGGCAGAGGACATCATGAGGCAAATAAAACATATTTTAAGTCTGTAAAAAAAATATGAATTATTTGTCTTTTCAGTACAGATAATATGTCCTAACCTTAAGGAGTCATTTTGTCCCAAAAGAGGTAGTTTATACCATAAAGTACAAAGTACAACGACCTCTCATCCCTTGACCTCCTTGTGCAATATCCGTATTTATATGTTGAGATGTTAACTTGAGGATGATATTCAAGATAGCGTATGAAATAATGAAATCTTTGGAAAAATTAATCCAAAAGCCAAATATTGCTATGCAAATGTTTTTGGCTATAGAGCATCTCGAACTTGAAATCTGAGTGCTGCTTCACACTTCACTAAACGATTATACAACTGTGCCACAAATGCTTTACGAATGGAGATGAGTCCCCTTAAACCTTCGACTTAAAAGATTGAAGCCTGATTTTATGGTTGATTCTATCCATTTATAACAGAGCTAGCTAGGAGAGCGATTTAGAAATGAAAATCAGTGATATATTTCGGTTTATAAGAAAGAGAAGGCCCTCTCCCTCGGGCTCTCCGTCAAAGAATGCCCAATGTCCTCGCAAACGGTTGTGTGGTTGGGCTAAAGCCCTCCACCTTTCTTGCTCCCTTTGGCAGCGGGCATTCTTTGACCGAAAGCTCTCTCGACAGGTCCTTTTCTCTTACTTATCACATGACAATCAAAGGTCAGTGATCAAGATCAACTTATATCTAAACAAAGTTGCACTAAGTCTAATTCTAAGCAATTTCAAAGCTCAAGAACTGTAATTTGCAAAATATTTTTACAAAAAAGTTACAATCTGCAAAATGTCTAATAAACCTCGGCAATACTTGATTTTTTCCAAATGTTCGCATGGAATTGTGAGGATCAAAGCATCGAACTGTTGGAAATTTATGTAAAACCCATATAACGCAGACTCAGTATTATCCTATTTTAATGGTTATGAATAAATTGTGGGCGTGAAGAAGTAATTATGTTGTGTCTTGTGAAACTCTGGCCATGTTTACAGTCGTTAAATAGCTTTGCACATATCCGCATGGTCGCACGTTGAAATTGTGTTATGCTCAAGAGTCGACTGCACAGATGAGTCACCTGAGAGGAAACATCATTTTAACTTTTACGCCACATGAAAATGAAAACATTTTCATGATTTGATGGATAGGCCCTAAACTTGTTCCCAATGTTTATTTTTTTTAACCGACGATGAGAAATATGAAATCATGAAAGTGCCTGTATTTCTGAAATTCAAACTTTTCATATTTTCTCTCAAATCAATATTCTATCTGCTTTTTAAGTTAGTTAAGGTCCTCAGACTTGGTCTTGGTGCATGTCGATAGTCCACAGGGTGGGTCTGTAAGGCAGACAGATCATGGGCTTCGACCGCGGTCTATCCGCCCTGTCTGACCACCTTGCGGTGCACCCATGCACTACGATTTTGTTAGACTGTCATCAAGACCCTAAATCATAAGAAATTAATTGATGACCAACCCAGTCTAGAAAAAAATTAGCAACTCTAGATCGCTCAAGTTAAAGCTTCTGCACTACACAGGTTTGGGTGCAATGCTACACTGAATTTCAGCGCAGTACCACCCATGGTTCGCTAGTTCCAGCCGATGCTCTCCGCTTTCACCACTATACATAGCCACAATAGTGCTGCGGGCTTCTCCCTGCAACATTACTAGCAGCCGCGATATAATTATAAATATAAGTGAAATACTCTTAAAAGCGGCGCTAAACCCCAGATCACCTCACCTCACCTCTTCTGGGCTACATTTTCTATAATACATGAATTGTTTAAAATATTGTCAATATTGAAAAACATACTTCTGAGACTAAATGCTAGTCTACGATCTTGTCTTCGTACCTCAACCTAGTCATTTTTAAACTTGACTTTACCAACATAACTTCTGCACAAATAAACTTTAATTGGACAGTTGAACATCTTAACATCTTAGTTTTGTCATGTATAATCATACTTATGTAGTTGTGAGACGATGGCCTACACTTCAGCAATAAAGAATTTAATTGAAATGAAAAGATTGCCCTCATGTAATATGTTTCCAAGAAAATTATTTCAAAACAAACTTCTAAAAGCAACGTTACTCATTCTGTTAAGGTACATGAATTCCTTTTCCTTAACTCAACTGATGAATAGAAGGTGCACACACTGAAATGGCCGCCAGTGGTTATAGCTTGATACTTGATCATTTCCTCCAAATTTCCTAACAATCGGGTTAAGTAGAGGTTAACAGTCATGAAAAAAAGAAATATCAATTTGAGAATAATTGGAAATTTTGTAAAGACGTGCCTCTCCGCCTTCAAATAGCAAAGACATTGATCAGGGTATTTAAGTTTCTTATATTCTTTGTCACATTCCCAAATAATGGACCTTTCAATAGTAATTGCAATAATCATGACAACCAGGAACAGAATTTGGATTACATCAGTTACTTCAATAAACACAAAACAAATATTACTTTTCATGACAATGAATATAGTCATATTTTCAAAACAAGTCTTTCTAGAAAAAGTAACGTAAGAACTTTACATGAGTACAATAAGTGACAGCACAGAATTAAGTCCAGATTTAATTCAAGTGAAAATGTAAATAATGTGTTTTCAGAGAATAAAAAATCAAATCGAATGTGCGAGAATTAAATACATCCTTTTCCTTGTTAGCGCTGCTGGGCTGTCACGTGTCAGCTGTAGATAGTGACAGGTGTATAAAACAAGGTTGTGTTCTTAGCCCCTGCAGATTACCGTCAGACTCTGTCACCAGGTAAGTGTATAGATGATGGCTCTAATTATGCATTGTTATCATCTAAAATTCATTAAAAGTATCATTAATTCAACGTATTATTCATGATGATTAAATTAGTAATTTTAAAAATCCATTATTCTTAGGAGAAACGTTATATTTTCTTGGTTATGTTCAATCGTGAATATAAGATACAAATTTAGATCGTCATTTATGAAGTTTTACTTCAACGCGTCATTTATTGATGTATGATTGTTTCACATTATCAATCAATGCCACATTTATTTTTTAGATTGTATTCTGAATTCTCTGACTTTTTATAAAGAAGTTCATGATTTATGAATATATACGTTAGTGCCTCCTCTAGTCATTTGTAAGGATCATCTGATTAATCGTTTATTATTTCTTAAACTGTTCTTATTCTTGAAACAAATCGTTATTGATTTCCATTGACGCCTTCGTAAAAAATTTCAACTTTTAATAAATGTGACCGTTAGTGCTTTATTTATTTGTCTTTTTGTAACGATACTCATGCAGTAAAAAACAAATACGTGCTCCTAAACATTTTTTAAGGTTATCGGATAATTTATTGCATCATTTATCCATCATCTTTTGAACTGTCCGTCATTTAATTTTTCGTGCGACTTTTCTTGATAACATCAATCATTCATGAATATGAAAGTGAGCGTTTTCTTGTATTGCTATTTATAATGTTTCAATTATGAAACGAACAGTCAAATTAGTTATAGATATACAAGATAACTTCATCATTCATAGAAAAACAAAGATGAAGGCATTTCTTTTGGGTAAAGTTCTTAAAAGGAAGGTGATTTCATGAAGTTATACATGGTTTTGGTATCTATATCTTCTGTGTTCTTTCATGTTGATTAATTCTGCTTACTAGCTTATTGGAAGAAATTCAGCTACATGTAATTCTTAATAAAGAAAATGTTACATATGTCCTTGAATAATTGCTAGGATACATGTAAATATCATGCTTCATATATAGGCACAGTGCTTTGTATCAGCTTCACTTAGAACCGCACCAGGCCTAGATGCTCTATACAACATACTCCTTTTAAAACTTTTATAAATCACGTAATTAACAACAAAAACAAATGATTTGTTTCTAATGTCAAAGACCCCATACCGCTAAGCATAGATTAGCTTTATTTGAACCACATCAAAGGATGTAGATAGTAGCTTACATAAAACTTTTCGTGTTAGCAAAAACTTTCTAAAAACTGAATGATCATTTCCTTGTTTTAATGTAACAACGTAATGAATTTGAATCAACATTTATGCATGTTCTAAACAACTTTCTGCCGTTTGAAACTATTCTTCAATCAGATTTGTTTTCTGAAACTGCAATAAGAACATTTCCGTAAATATACAAAGGTATCTGTGTAAGTATCAATGTCATTTCTAATAACCTTTTTGATTTATGATTATTGAATATGATTAACCTGATTATGGACAATATTCGAAGTGATCTATCGAATGATTTAAATGGGCAGTAGTACGTTTTAGGGGGAATATAAGGGGATGTCAGGAAAATGAAAATAAACGATTCTCATTGAAAGACAATATATTTATGTTTTAGTAACGTACAGCTATCGATACCCTTTTCTTACACAAAAGGTCGACGATATTACTTATTGAAAAGATAGATACATTATTAATTTTTTTTACGTCTTTTGTTATATTTTTACAATTTAACATAGGTTTAAGAATAGTTTACAGTATTTCATAGTAAGTTCAATATACATCATTGAAGTCCGAACATTTAATTACACCTGTTACACAGATTTATCGCCACAAGCGTTTTCTCGTTAAAATATAAAAATTGATTTAAATTTTTTTTGGAAATGCATAAATGTTTTTTTAATATGTTCTGTTGACATACATAACGAAAGACCATGTATTAAAGTACATCAATATAGTCTTTGATGGAAATATATAAATCTGAATTGTTTATTCGTACAATTATTTCAAGAATACTTTTGACATAAATTCATATACAAAGAGCTCGTATAAATGAACGTTAAAGTAAAATAAAACCGTATTACAAAGATAACGTTATGCAACCTATTTTATTGATTTTTTTCAAGATAAGTACTTAACGAAAGTTCAACTAAGATATTTTTTGTGGAAACAAAATTGGAAAGATTGAGTACTGACTTTGAAAAAAAAAACAAACCTGATATGGTGGAAACTGAAATTGTTTAAGTCATCACATAGTGTGAATGCCGCACCAATAGATATACCAGAACAAATAAGAAACGTATACAACGGTTGCACAGTGCCTTTAAGGGTTGAATTCCTCTATAAATAGAGACGGAAATGCCATAGTCGTAGATGTCAGATCATATTGCCATGAAGGTGTAAGGCCATGACCCGAAATGACTTTATCGGTTCATCTCTTGTAGAACTTGCCGTGTCTACGTCACAATGTCAGATCAATTAATATGCACATCAAAGAATTTTAAAGTCAATGTCTCTACAAATTTTAGAAATTTATGTGTCCACCTCTTCTGAAATGACTACCATTGATAAAAGAATAAGTATGGTAATCTATTCTAGGATAAGCGGTGGCGACATCGCGGTATTCTGTCAAGCGATCCTAATGTAAACATGCCGTCTTCTGCCAAAACTGTCCGTGTTATAGAATGCTTGACACTTTTATTTCTCTCACGGGACGCTAATGGTCGTTCCTGAGAGGGGGAGAGCACTAAATTGAGCATTTTGACAATTTTAAAACGTTTATGACTGTTCAAAAGATAAATGGTAATCAGAATCAAATTTAACATGAAACGAATAAGCAGGTTGTTTCTGGAGCCCGTGTGCATTTACATATTTTTTCGCTTGTGTAACTTCTTAATGAATCAATAGTTGTTAAAAGGTATAAGAAAATCGGCCTTTACATTACAATACGGAACACAATCAATCGATACAATCTGGAAAAGCAAATGAAATAAAAATCTGTACAAATTGGAAAAGCAAATGAAATAAAAATCCTGTACAAATTGGAAAAGCAAATGAAATAAAAATCTTTACAAATTAGAAAAGCCCATATTATTGTATTTCATAAACATAGCCCATTAGAATTATTAGTAGGCCTCATCTTTGTCAAAAGAACAAAATAATCATATGGTCCTTCATCAAAGTCTAAAACGTTTGTTTCCGAACGGTCAGTTTTTTGCCTTGCTGCAGAACCTTGAGGTTTCTGTGTGGATATCAGCGGCCCATACAGGCGATTGTTAGTTACTCTCTGATTGGACTATTGCCTTCTCTCGTAGTAAGCTAGAGGGCAAGCACAGAAAATTCAAGGTCTTATGGTACATCCCTTGTTCCGTCCTTTTTGACTCTTTGGACATTTTTCCCAGAAAGACAGAAGATATTATATGTGCAGTGTATCTTAATATATCATGAGGGTTATTAATATTGATTGAAATGATATTAGAGAAAATATGAAAGTTGCATTTACTTTGTCCAGAGATATTGTTGTTCTGTTTGCTTACGATATTTGACGACTGTCGTCTTGTTAATATCACTTGTATTATTACTATTAGAGAGAGAGAGAGAGAGTTTATTCCTGTATTGAAGGCCCAGAGTATAATATTTGGTACATTATAATTTCCATGGTAATATTCATACATTGACATATTAACATCTGAACAAGTGTGCGAAGCATATTATTTGTATATTTTCCTTTTCAAAAACATTGTTAGCGGTCTCAATGTTCTTTCAGTTTTACATGACATCAATTGTATAAATTTCTGTTGAGCCGCGTATTGAAATGATAATTATCATCATTACTATTACCACTATTGCTACTTTTATTATCATTATCATTACAGATCTGCTCCTTACCTCGCTCAGCATGAAGACTCTGTGCACACTCCTTGCACTCGTCGTTGCCCTCTTCTGCGTATCTCTCGTATACGCTAAAGGTACGTAATATACGTACTCTTCTCTTTCGTATACGTATATGTTATCAAGAGTATCGAATCAATAACTTTTGTAAAAGTGCATCATTTTTTGTGAGGGTTAGGGGTTAACCTGTTGTCAGCAATAATTTTAAGCAGAGTTTTCTTTATGATAAATATGCGTCCCTTCTCTTTTGAATAGTACATATTGTAAAACCATGGCTCCTATTACATTTAAAGCGCATTAAAAGAGTCAGACAAACTCTTTTGACGGGCTACCGATTGTTCTATGACATCAGACGACGAAATAAGAGAACGCACGCTAAAACAAACGCCTCACAGCAAAGGTCATATGTGCACATTTGAAAAAGCTTATACTAATTATGTTTACCGTAGAGGTCATGTTGTTGTTGCTGATGTTTATGAAATATTTTAAATCGTTGAAAGGTCAAAGTCTGTCGCTGATGTTTATAGAATATTTTCATCGTTAAATTCTTGATAACATTTGAATTAAATCATCGTAATTCTAGAACTGAACGAATCACACTCGATCAGTGTTGTTCCCAGAGGGGTCCTGAGGACATTTGCCCAGAATGTTGAGAAGTAGGATTCGTTTACCATTGCAAGGGGTGCTGATGCTCATAATAGGCCAAAATAACCCCCTCAACTGATCACCTATGAACAACACTGCTCGATAGTGTCGTCTTATGCATGTTATTTTTCGTATAATTCCCGACTTATCGTGTGTTTCTCAATACCAGTCCTAGTTTGAGGGACAATAAATAACATAAAGTTCAAATATGACAAACGATGATGCACTTTTCACAAAAAATGTTTATGTAAACTGTGTGTATCATGTGCTTGTATATGCGTAATTAATGATTCTGTTGCGCATGTGCTTATACATGTATATGCGTAATTAATGATTCTGTTGCGCATAATAATATTGGAATGTGTAAAATGTATTTATGTGATTTCACTAACAGTTACTGTTAATTATACTAACTATGACTTAAAATATTTAAAGCAACTCCATTGAATCATTTTGTCAGTACAACAAATTCGAATGATGGACGTTATCGCCTTTTTTTACCAACCTACCTTCATATCTGGGGATCGGAGAATCTTTTGAATCAGATTACTTATAGGAAAGGAAGATTTTTAATTCGTGCACGAACTGTACGTTTCGACATCGTAATCGTTACATCTCATCATGATTATAGGATTAAATTAGAAAGGTTCAACATCAAACTAATATTGATTTTGTGCATAAAAGAGTTACAAAAACAAATAATGTTGAAAAACGTTTCTCATTACCTGACTTTCTGTATTGAATTAAACTCAACAAAACATAATGATGCTAACAAAAAAAAAATGTTTAAATGTACAGATAATGAATAAGACCAACACTCAGGTATTGTATCGTATACATATATCCATAAAAGGTTAATAACATTAATGTTTGAAAGACCAGAAGTGTGTAAAGTTGCATAAGCCTAAAAAACGTAACAAAAAGTAAACGCAACATCAGCGCGTATACCCTGTGTAATGAATAAGAAAAGTTGCAGCTATTCCTTTAAAAATATATCTCTTTGTTCTAAGTTAAGAGATTTGGATTAAAAAGCAGCACACGATGTTATCAAACCGCTTATGTAAATCTGATCTCGCCCCCCCCCCCCCCCCCCCCCCCCCCCCCTATTTTGTGCAAACCGAACAATTTATATCAACCGTCTCGCTATTGATGCCGAATCAATTAGAAAGACTAATAAATCATTGCATCAATAGCAAGATAAACCTAGTGCAAATGTCCCCACAAGCATGCCTATGAACAGTGTTTAAATATAGCCCGACCGTCAGTCCTTCAACCGGCTACTTTTTGCCAGGACTGGCTACTTTTTGGTCAGAACTTGCTACTTTTTGCCAAGACTGGTTACTTTTTAGTAAGGACTTTTCAAAGATTTCTTTTAGGACTTGACCAATTAATTTTTAGGACAGGCTAGGTTTCCAAAATATTTATACAGTGCTATGAATAGTGAACATGAGCGCCAAAATGTATACTATAGTGTCTTAAAGTTTGGCGAATTTGCCACATTGTCCGGTTTTCGATCAAAATCCCGACTTTGAATGGCCGTATTTTCGCTCTAATGTACTGATTGACCTTTAACTTGTTATTTCCAGTAACAGTTAGTGGTTCCCGAGGTAATAACATCGATTTCAGAATTAGACATATGTGATCCTATCAACATTCTCTGTGTCTCTTTAAGGACGACAACAGTCTTAGTCTTGACCGTTGTCTTTCCAGGGCCGATCATCACCGACTGCCTGCCAATAACGGACCCAAGATGTGAAAACGCCAAAGCCACGGCTCTCGTAAATGGGGAGAGTCAGTGTTGTCCAGACACGACCAGGTTGTCCGTCTCCTTGACCAATATCAATGGTCAGACGAACCAAACCTGTACTTGTGGGGGGAAAGGCTTTTTCATTAAACCCCCTAAAATGAACTTTCCCTTTATGAAAACTTTCGGGTTTGAAAAATTCTTCGGTATTAACTAGGAACCTTGTGGAACGCCCAAAAAAATATTAACGGAGCATTGTAACGTCAGAGAGATTAAATAAAAGTTTGATAAAAGGTTGACTTGCTGTGTTGAAAATTTAAACTTGAGTTAAAGTCATTGAGTCAGTTAAGCAAGGCAAATGTTTACGCTCGCCAGGTCATATTTGCACAAATCTTTCTTTTGACGTTTGCAATAAAACCATGATGAGAGAAGGGCAATCTTCTCCTGTCTATCAAATTTCAAACAACAGTTCTGAGTTCCCCGAGCAATTTCATTGCTTTATCGAGTCACGTCCAAATGTTTTAATCTTTATTTCTGTACTTAGAAGGCCACAGGCCTGTAGTAATGTTTCCAAATGTTTAGAATTACCGATTGACTGCATTGGACAGGAGGTATTCCTGTACTGTAAATACACTGGCTGGTCTTATTCTAATGTGGTTACAGTATATATTTATCTCATTACCGTAAATCCTTACAAAAAAGTAACAGAAAGACTCATTAACAATATGTTTGACAAAGCTTAAGCATTGAATATATTTTCGATGCTTTAAACACCTTTAAGACTTACGGCGCTTTGTTCAGGCTTGACGATTCAAGATTTACCTTGCAAAGATTGATCAATGACTTTAAGCAGTCAATTAATTGTAGAAATACAAGTGAAATGTTTGTGTGTCAACGTACGAGGAAAATGAAGAGAGAGAAGTTATTTGAATCAGTAACAATAAGCACGTGCGCAAGAAATGCTCTAACTTTAATTGGGATTTGTAACTTCTACACAAAGATAACACTGAAACCCCTTATGCCAAAACACAAGTTGATTAAAGTTACATCTGTCCTTAACTTTTCATGAAAGCTTTACTTCAATCTATCAATGTTCTTTTATTAAAGTACCGTACAAAAGAAAGTATAACACTCATTTTAAATCGACATACAATATACATGCACCAAGTACTTGAAGGAAAAGGTTCAATTGACTGGCATGAATCATGACAATACTGATAGAAGATAGACACAATACTGATAGAAGACAGGCACAACACTGATAGAAGACAGACACAACACTGATAGAAGACAGACACAACACTGATAAAAGACAGGCACAATACTGATAGAAGACAGGCACAATACTGATAGAAGACAGACACAACACTGAAAGAAGACAGACACAACACTGATAAAAGACAGACACAATACTGATAGAAGACAGGCACAACACCGATATAAGACAGACACAATACTGATAGAAGACAGACACAACACTGAAAGAAGACAGACACAATACTGATAAAAGACAGACACAACACTTATAGAAGACAGACACAACGCTTAAAAGAAGACAGACACAACACTGATAGAAGACAGACACAACACTGATAGAAGACAGACACAACACTGAAAGAAGACACAACACTGATAGAAGACAGGCACACTTCTGAAAGAAGAGTTCATCAACTTTTGGCATGAATTACACGCAGTATAAGTCGCCTTCTCATTGCAAGGCAATCTATCTACAACACGTTGTTTTTTTGAGGTCTCGGTGATATGTCGACATGACATCAGCGTTGCTATAGCTATTCTCTCTAGGTCAGCGTGTTCTATGCATAAAAATCTCAATTTTAGTTTTTATGTACAAATAATTAAACTATCATTCCTCCTGAAGATTACACATTGTAACCGGTAATTGTAATATCGGTATTATACTTTGATTCATTAATTAGAAGACCGCACATCTTCGTATGTAATGTATTTGTAACTATTTTAAAAATAAATACTATTTTCATATTTATATATATATTATATACATTTGTAACTATGCATACTTGCATGCTTAGTCTTCGATTCATCACTTACTGGATTTGGATTTGTCACTGTCAAATTATCCCTTTTGAAAACACAGACTGTAAAGAGGATGTAACAGTAGAAGTTCTACAGGAATGAAGTTTTATAGGACAAGTCTCAAAATATGAACTCATACCGACAGAAGTGAAGGTGTTCACACATAAATGATAAACTTTCCAATTAATGAGATTTTCTGAATATAAAATATTTGACACATAATGTTATTTATTGGTGAGAAGCTGTACAGATAGACATCAAAACCTTGCAACCGCCTATTAGATTAATCCATTATTTTTCATTCCATCTTTTCCACATGCTTGCTGCTATGTTGTGAATGTAACCTGTGGTCCTGTGTTTGTCTTGTGTCCTGGGACAATCTGCGAGATAGAGGATTCGAAACTGTGGAGATATATAAGGTGACTTAAATTCTGGATAGGGGTTGACATAAGCATCGTCAATGTATTGTAATAAACATCATAAGGTAATGTGAATCTTTCTGGTTCGTGTTTCACAGACGAATCTATTTTTCATACAACTATCACGTCGTATATATCTACGAAACAACAATGTGTTGGCGGTTTATAAGTTAGATAAACCTTGATCCGTGACCAATCATATGACAAATGCGATTATTTTACAACTTAATGAAAATCATGACCACCATCAATATCAATATCATAATTATCACCATTACAACCTTCGCTATCAATATCATCGAATACCACGAATCCCCAACCATCATTAATATCACCACCACCACTATCACAACATCGTCACCATAATCACAATCAACACCGCCCATAACAACTCATCACCTCCATCCCACCACCATCACCACCAACCTCCTTCACACCATCTTTACCACACTCATTACCACCTCCCTGTCACACCATCTTCAACACCACCACCATCACCACCACCTCCATCACACCATCTTCCCCACAATCATCACTACCATCCTCCATCACACCATCTTCACCACAATCATCACTACCATCCTCCATCACACCATCTTCCCCACAATCATCACCACCTCTCTCTATCAAACCATCTTCACCACAATCATCACCACCACCCTCCATCACACCATCTTCTCCACAATCATCACCACCATCCTCCATTACACCATCTTCTCCACAATCATCACCACCATTCTCCATCACACCATCTTCTCCACAATCATCACCACCATCCTCCATCACACCATCTTCCCCACAATCATCACTACCATCCTCCATCACACCATCTTCCCCACAATCATCACCACCTCTCTCCATCACACCATCTTCTCCACAATCATCACCACCATCCTCCATTACACCATCTTCTCCACAATCATCACCACCATCCTCCATCACACCATCTTCTCCACAATCATCACCACCATCCTCCATCACACCATCTTCCCCACAATCATCACTACCATCCTCCATCACACCATCTTCTCCACAATCATCACCACCATCCTCCATCACACCATCTTCCCCACAATCATCACTACCATCCTCCATCACACCATCTTCTCCACAATCATCACCACCATCCTCCATCACACCATCTTCCCCACAATCATCACTACCATCCTCCATCACACCATCTTCCCCACAATCATCACCACCTCTCTCCATCACACCATCTTCTCCACAATCATCACCACCATCCTCCATCACACCATCTTCACCACAATCATCACTTCCATCCTCCATCTCACCATCTTCCCCACAATCATCACCACCTCTCTCTATCACACCATTTTCACCACAATCATCACCACTATCCTCCATCACACCATCTTCACCACAATCATCACTACCATCCTCCATCACACCATCTTCCCCACAATCATCACCACCTCTCTCTATCAAACCATCTTCACCACAATCATCACCACCATCCTCCATCACACCATCTTCACCACAATCATCACTACCATCCTCCATCACACCATCTTCCCCACAATCATCACCACCTCTCTCCATCACAACATCTTCTCCACAATCATCACCACCACCCTCCATCACACCATCTTCACCACAATCATCACTACCATCCTCCATCACACCATCTTATCCACAATCATCACTTCCATCCTCAATCACAGCATCTTCACAACAATCATCACTACCATCCTCCATCACACCATCTTCACCACAATCATCACTTCCATCCTCAATCACAGCATCTTCACCACAATCATCACTACCATCCTCCATTACACCATCTTCCCCACAATCATCACTTCCATCCTCAATTACACCATCTTCACCACAATCATCACTACCATCCTCCATCACACAATCTTCCCCACAATCATCACCTCCTCTCTCTATCACACCATCTTCACCACAATCATCACCACCATCCTCCATCACACCATCTTCACCACAATCATCACTACCATCCTCAGTTACACCATCTTCCCCACAATCATCACCACCTCTCTCCATCACACCATCTTCACCACAATCATCACTACCATCCTCCATCACACCATCTTCACCACAATCATCACTACCATCCTCAATCAAACGATCTTCACCACAATCACCACAATCACCACCACCTCCCTCCATCACACCATCTTCACCACAATCATCACTTCCATCCTCAATCAAACCATCTTCACCACAATCACCGTAATCACCACCACCTCCCTCCATCACACCATCTTCACCACAATCATCACTACCATCCTCCATCACACCATCGTCACCACAATCATCAACACCACCCTCCATCACACCATCTTCACCACAATCATCAACACCCCCCTCCATCACACCATCTTCACCACAATCATCACCACCACCCTCCATCACACCATCGTCACCACAATCATCAACACCACCCTCCATCACACCATCTTCACCACAATCATCAACAACACCCTCCATCACACCATCTTCACCACAATCATCAACACCCCCCTCCATCACACCATCTTCACCACAATCATCACCACCACCCTCCATCACACCATCGTCACCACAATCATCAACACCACCCTCCATCACACCATCTTCACCACAATCATCAACACCACCCTCCATCACACCATCTTCACCACAATCATCAACACCCCCCTCCATCACACCATCTTCACCACAATCATCACTACCATCCTCCATCACACCATCGTCACCACAATCATCAACACCACCCTCCATCACACCATCTTCACCACAATCATCAACACCACCCTCCATCACACCATCTTCACCACAATCATCAACACCCCCCTCCATCACACCATCTTCACCACAATCATCACCACCACCCTCCATCACACCATCTTCACCACAATCATCACTACCTCTCTCCATCACAACATCTTCTCCACAATCATCACCACCATCCTCCATCACACCACCTCACCACAATCATCACTTCTATCCTCGTTCACACCATCCTCACCATAATCATCACCACCACCCTCCATCACACCATCTTCACCACAAACATCACCACCACTCCCATCACCACGATAACAATCAACACCAACAGTATCATCATCCTCATCATCATCATGATCATTATCATCGTCGTCGTCATACTCATAATCATAATCATATTCATAATCATAATCATCATCGTCATCATCATCTCCTATTCCCACCTCTGAACATTCCTTTTGTTAATACCAGGGCCATGCATCCAGGGGGAGGAAAAGTGCCAAGGACGAACCTCGGTGTCTCGGGTCCAAAGCAACAAGGGCAAGAAGTACGTGTTCTGCTGTGACAAAGGCTTCCCTATGGCTGGCGCGATGTCCATCAAGAGGAACTCCGTCATAGTCTGCACGTGCAGCAGGGGACTCAGATTGTCTGACCTCAAACCCCCGGCATCACGGCACTTCTGGTCTAGGGCGACAAGAGGCAGGAAGTGATCTCAAGCAAATGTCTTCAGAATAAATTGATCGTCTTTTGGTAGCAGATTATTTGTGTTGAGTTGTTATTTTTTACTCTGCTTTATGAATCATGTTCGAGGCAAGACGTAATTGTATATGCTTATGCCGCCGCTAATGGCTGAAATATTGCCCAAGCGGTGTTAAGCATTAACTCACTCACTATATGGTTATGTCTGAGTAACGTCAAACAGTGATCTCTAGTAATTATGCCTTCAAAATAGAGTTCTTCTCCTTTGGGTGTCAATCTTATTAAATATGATCTATTTGCTACACTACGCTACACATGTAACGTAGTGAAGAAAATTATGATATCGTTTTACTGAGATTTCTTTGGATGCAGAACTTTGGTATTGAGTTATAGTTTTACCTCACTTTAGGATACTCATGCTTTCGCTAATCATGTGGATTAAAACTCTTGAAAATGATGGGATCCTCCTTAGGGAGACGATTTTACATGTAAAATACAGTGGCTTTCCCGGCATGGTGCTTTAAAGCCAGCTATAGTCAAACCATCTAAGAATAGACTTGATGTACGAAACGTGTAAATGATGCATGAAATCGTATGCACTTAAAACAGGGAATTCGATCGGGATTCATTTTGACGATTTACTTTCTGCCATTGTTGTCTCCATCTTAAATGTTGTATGATGACAGGAGCGAAATCTTGTTTCTTTGGCAATTGAAATATATCAACCTTTTGGGAACCAATCTAGTTTGAACAAGCTGTAACTTCATTCGGTTCGAGGTCCGTAGTTACATTGATCATTACAGCTAGTGTTAACCAAATGTAGATCGATTTGGAGAGTTATTTACGTGCGCTTCACACTTAACCTATCGAGCGAACATACAAGGTTCTGACTGACAAACACAAATCTAATTGCGGTAACTAACAAAAGAACTAAGATTCCCCCAGCAAAAAGATGTAGGCTTCGTTATGGAAAGTAACTGATTCATCCTCCGGTGACAGTCCAAGTAAACCTAGCCTCAATATTATCCGTTACACTCCTGTACTGAGTCTAGAAAGGTCTAGCAGAGGGTCGTGTCAGCTTACCTGTCTGCGACCTATGACCCTCCAACGTTATACGTACGAGGGCAGACTATTGTGACTTGTTAAGCTGAGTTCTGATTGGTCAATTCGATACGTGGGCGGACGCGACTCTCTACTAGGCCTTCTTAGACTCAGTATAGGAGTGAAACGGAAAATATTGAGGCTAGGTTTACTTTGACGGTGATGTGTTCACAGAAGAAAAAATGGGTTCTCATTGATTATCATTTTACTTGTTATTAAGAAATTTTCACTGCTTAGAAAAACATTGATATTAACATGGCACATTACGTTATACTAGAACAGATGAAATTCTTATTTGGTAATCGTTCATATATATCGCGCCATTGAAATGACAAATTCATTAATGATAGTGGTAGTTGATCATTATTGACAATCCCCAATAAAGCTGTTTGATAACTGCCGATATCAAATATTCAAAACATTTAGATAGTTTACATGTGTTTAGCTAAGTATCTGTTACGACGTTAAGTTGATGATATTATAATGCATGTCTGATATAAAACAACTGCTATTATTCCATTCTATGACATACATTATGACATGACATATACGATGAACAATAATGATATCATAGAAGGTATGAAATCTCATTTGCTATTTTCCTAAATGGAAATTTCAGAGACATGACTTTTCAAAATACGTTTTTATTACGGAAGCATAAACATTGATATATTTTGTAAAACCGTAGAACAAAATGATTCTGTCTATAGTAAAATGTAAAATTGTAAGTTAGTGTTTAAAGGGGCAGTAGCACGTTTTTTGGGGGAATATAAGGTCATGTCAGGAAATTGAAAATAAATGGTTCCAATCTAAAGACAATGTATTAAAACCAAATAAAGCAGTAATTAATAAAATATATAATGCAAAGTTAAGCCATGCGATTCCTTTTCTTACACAAAATGAATTAAAGGTGTTCACACAAAAATGGCTGCCAATGGATTTTATGTGAATCTTCATAATTTGTTCTCCGACTATGGATGATTGGTTTGATTAATGAGATTTTTGACACTATCAAAGTAATTCATTTAGCATTAACTTGCAATTATCAGTGAAAAATTTAAAATATAAAATTGTCAAAAAACGTGCTACTGCCCCTTTAAGAAAAACCAAATGTGCAAATGTGTAATTAATGATACTTAAAATATTTGGAAAAAAATGAATTATATGTCATGTTTCTTATTGGAAAACTGACAGAATATAAATCATAAAATTAATAACATCCTCAACATTTTTGTTTTGCCCAGTTAACCGGATGATAAACTTGATAGATTTGACGCGTGACCGTTTCATTTAAGATAATGGGACGATTTTTTCAGAAATGAATGTAATTAAAATTTGTTTTATGATAAATTTTATTTTACTTATCAACTAAATAATAACTACTGAGTAGGTAAAAAGCGATGGTTTGAAAAAGAAAGAATTACCTCCCCTGGATGTTAAATTTCAATGAAAGCTTTGACGAACCACACGGAGATGGCCGAGGTTTTGCGAATGACAACTTTTGAAACGGCGTCGCTGATTGCACAACTAACTTCGATTGCCTCCAATCAGATTTCTACCTTTCTATCCCATGTATTAGCCGTAATAGAACAGAGGCTAATTCAGGTATGACTGAGTTGCCTCTGTGGGGAGAGAATGCATTGACGGGGGATGTGTGCCAAAAATGATATGCTATGCTTGATTCGTTAAAACAGACATTTGACCGGCGCGCGCTGATTCTGCAACAGGCATGAGAAGGGAACACGTTTACTTTTTGTAAGCGGCTGACCTGGCTAACCGAAACAAATACCTAACTTATTGTGAATATTACTCTTATTCAAGATGTAAAATCGGGACGGGGACGGGGACGGGGGCGGGGACGGGGACAAAACCAAAATGTCTCCCGACCCTTCGGTTTCAACACAGAATCATGTCCACTGCTCCCTCTATTTGTAATCAATTTTCTCAATAAGGCAAACGTCAACTACAATCTTACCACATTCATTAAACAGGCCTATTTCGATGGCTTAGAGGCAAAACAAGATATTTCCAGATTTCATGTTTTTGAGTAATCGAGGTTTAAAATTTGCACACCTATGATATATCAGGTTCATGGCATATCTAAATCTAACTGTTATCACTGACATCTTTACACCGAGACCTATTGTTAACATCCAAAAATAAACAAAATACTATTTATATTATGCCATTAATTAGCAAAATATAGATATCTTTTGCCACCAAAAAAGGCTGTGGCACGTTTTACAGGGGAATATAAGGTGATATCAGGAAATAAAAATAAATGGTTCCAATTGAAAGACAATGTATTTAAACTAAATTAAGCAGTAATAAATCAAATATATGTAAAGGTCAGCCATGCAATTCCTTTTTCATATTAAAAATGAAATAAAGGTGTTCACCGGAAGATGGCTGCAAAAAGACTTTATGTGAATTTCCATGACTATGGTTGATTGGATAGTGTAATGAGATTTTTGACGCTATCAAAATAATAAAATTAGCAATAACGTATAATGATATTATATCCAATATTGTTTAGACAACATAACCAATAATCAAGTTCCTGTTTTTGTTTTCAACATGCCACGGATATATTTCGGATATGGAATGTCTTTGATATTGATTTGTTTTACCTGAATTTTACCCCGACTACCTTTCATCCATAAGATCCGATTTAATAATGACTGTATTTCACGAACTCTGCCTGAATCTGGCAAATTAAATTTTACAAGTTTAAATGCTCGTTTATTTCTTAAGCATTCCATAATTGAATATAATTATGAACTAATAGATTTTTAGCCTTCGTGAAAATTGTTTTTAGCAATTTCATAACTTTTTTATATAAATTAACATTTCTTGGAGATATTTATTTTGCATATGCATCAAAATGAGGTTAGTTCAATGGTGTAAAAAACTTAAAATCGCATATTTTGGAGATATCTCATTCTGCCTCTATACCATCGATTTCCTGAATACAACTTTTCCAGAAAACACATTCTATCAAATTCACGTAATCACAGTCATGAATAATAAACTACATGTTCGCAAAGAGGTAGTAAATGCTTCAACAGAACCTTTGTTTGTCATTTCTCACCCTTCCTGTTCAAGTGGACCATACAACGTCCAACGAAAACCCGTCAAACCTTCTCACCCTTCCTGTTCAAGTGGACCATACAACGTCCAACGAAAACCCGTCAAACCTTCTCACCCTTCCTGTTCAAGTGGACCATACAACGTCCAACGAAAACCCGTCAAACCTTCTCACCCTTCCTGTTCAAGTAGACCATACAACGTCCAACGAAAACCCGTCAAACCTTCTCACCCTTCCTGTTCCTGTTCAAGTAGACCATACAACGTCCAACGAAAACCCGTCAAACCTTCTCACCCTTCCTGTTCAAGTGGACCATACAACGTCCAACGAAAACCCGTCAAACCTACTCACCCTTCCTGTTCAAGTAGACCATACAACGTCCAACGTAAACCCATCAAACCTACTCACCCTTCCTGTTCAAGTGGACCATACAACGTCCAACGTAAACCCGTCAAACCTTCTCACCCTTCCTGTTCAAGTAGACCATAAAACGTTCATGCAAACCTCCTTGTTTGTTAGCTTCCGTATCTAATGATCTGCATTGATAATCACCATTAATATTTTTTTCAAAGGTCAGGGACGTAATGAAATAATGTTTTACTTTATGTACTCGTCGACTACAGGACAGTAACCGGAAGTGGACACATACCTGTTCTCTATACGTTTATTTAAGAAATAGAAGCCGAGATGTTGTGCATCTATCGTTGAATAAAATATAGCAAGGAGCATAAAACACGAAGGGCGCAGCAACGAGTTTTCTATTTCTTATATGAGATATCCTTAACAATTACTCGCTTTTTATATAAAATCAGTTGAAAATTATGGTAATTTTCAAAAATACATTTTGTAAATAATGATGCCTCACTTAGTAGAAAATATTCAGTAGTCCATCATTATGTATAGGGGTGGGTTCTCAAATAATAGCAAAATAAATGAACAATCAATGTGAATTTTATTTATTGAACATGTACAAATAAATATTTTCTATTCTCAATGTCAATGACATCTGATTTGGTTTCGAATCGACATACGCCGATTCAGCCATGATGGACAACAGATGCCCCCTCAAGTTTGATCAATGGACTTGACAATGTGACGTCATTTGGTACGTAACGTTCTAGTAACTGAAATGAAGTCATTAATCTCGCGCATGGTTGTATCGTCAGATAAGGCACATCGTCGGTCCCATTGTCCGCAATTGTTTTTATGCCGTGGGTATCTTACATTTATATATAAAGTTAACCTGGAAGGCTCTGAATGATGTGTCTCTCTGAAGTAATTAAAAGCATGGGGGAAATATGAAACATGTTTTATTGTCAAACTAGCTTTTGACTTGATGCTCTCTTACAGTTTAGTCTTGGATGTGAACCAGGATGGCAAGGTATAAGATAAAGTGTAGTCATGCTCTAATCTCATGAGATAAAATAATATTATCGAAGGGTTAAAATAATACTGGTCAGTGTATGCCCCTGTTACGGTGGATCACGTCGCTGGAATTTCTGTTATATTATGTGATGGTTCAAGTTGAAAGAAAGTGGAAAGAAGTGCTGTACTGTTGTTTGGAAATTAACCTTTGAGGTTAGAAGGCACGAACTTATCTTAAAGTTAAGCAAGGAAATATTGATTCCACACATTATTTACTTGTCGTAAATCAATGAATTTAAGCAATCAAATGACATGTTTGAATTGAAATCTGAACTTATTATCCATATACGACATGTGTATAACAGCAATCTAAATAAATTTAGATCGACAGTTAGGTATTTGTTAATGCTGTGGATCAACAGTAAGACAGTAAAACCTGTTGATCTCAATTTATTTAGATTGGTATAAACACGAACGTTCCCTCAAATCTTTCAACAAAACAACTATAAGAAATAACTCTCCCTTCAACATTTTACCCTTTAACAAAAAGAAGATGTGAAAACACCGTTTTCACTAGCTATTTCATGAATGCAACTTTAAAAGGGGCAGTAGCACGTATAGGGTGAATATAAGGTGATGTCGGGAAGATGAAAATAAATGGTTTCAATTGAAAGACAATGTATTTAAACTACATAAAGCAGCAATAAATCCAATATATATTGTAAAGTTCAGCCATGCAATTCCTTTTCTTACACAAATGAATTAAAGGTGTTCACACAAAAATGGCTGCCAATGGACTTTATGTGAATCTTTATAATTTGTTCTCTTACTATGAATGATTGGTTGGTGTAATGAGATTTTTGACACTATCCAAATAATACATTTAGCATTAACGTACAAAAAAAAATAAAAAATGAAATTTTCAAAAAACGTACTTCTGCTCCTTAAAGTTTTGAAAAGTCGACTGATCAGGCCTTGGTCATACGAAATTCTGACAGCTTCAATCTCATCACGTACTGAAGGTTTGACTCAACTGTAAGTTTTTTCCTGTATTTCTTCAAACGAAAGAGAGTACTCCGTCATTTCTTGACATGTAATTTTGCTTTAATACTAACTAAATGTCAATTCAAATTATCTGACATGTTCGCCTTAAATGCAAAATATATGACAAGTTATTACCTTCAACGGAAATCGAACTATATCTTAAATTGCTGGGCTGGTTGGTAAACAGTATATTCAAGCTTCCGGGTACTAGTGTCAGAAGTTAGGACAATAAAACTCTTATCTAAGAGAAGTGGCATATGTCCAATATTTTTTTCTGCATCAAATTATATTTCATTATTTCTATGTTCTAAAGGTAAGAAATAAATAGCCAATCTATTATGTCAGTCTGGCTAATTATGATATGTAAGGATTTATTATTCAATTTTGTATCACTCTATCATTTTGATAACATTTACCATCAATTTAAAGAGACACATCTGCCACACGTTAAAAGACCATGTCTCAGAGTCAATTACAGAATATAAATTTAACTGACAGTTTCTATGCATATTTATCAAAATTAGCATTTTATGTTACAACTGTCAAAATAAAAAAAAGCAAAATTAATTAGGTTATATTACAAAATATTTGATGGAAAATTACTTTTCCCGTTATATTAATTACCAAATGTACGTATGTAAAATTTTTGAAAAACATGCCAAAATTACAAATATGCAACTAGAAAACGATGTTCCCTAAAATTGATCCACAGTTGCATTGAAATAGCTCTGTAAACAGAGAAGTTCCCTACATTGATGATCAATTGCAAGTAAGTAACGACTGTCAGCCTAGGAAAGGGACAACAATGGTATGCTAACTCTAGTGTTGACGTGTTGCGTTATCTGTGTGGTTGTGGATTACAGAGGTCAGAGGTCATGCTGTGGGAAGGCTGGTCTGGTTATAGGGAGTGGGACATCGGCTCTCAAGATCTAACTCAGGTAAGACGTCAACAAATCTGTCACATCAAAATTTATTTATTTTGTCAAATGTAAAACAAATAAAGGCAATTTTAAATCAGTTTACATCGACTGAAGTTAGAAACCATATGAAACGCTAAATATCGACCCTTTCAATGCGTTCACTATACTGAGTACTAATTCATAAGTTCAAATTCCTGAATTTATACGTTAAGTCCAGCATTGATAAATCAGCACATTTATTATGTTTTAGTTGGTAATTAAATGAATCATTATTCGCAGGTCAGTCGGATCTAGGAAATTGTATAACAAATCAGTCAGTAAATCCGAGAATCCATACTCCTAATCAGTAAGGAAATCTCGGATTCCATATCTCTAATCAATAATGAAATCCGGGAGTGCATATCCCCTAATTAGAAATCCGGACATACATCAGTCAGGAAGTCCGGGAATCCATGTTCTCATTTTGCTAGTAAATCCAAAAATCCGAATCCCGAATCAGTAAGTTAATAAGGAATGTAATAAGCAACAATAAATCCTTCTATCCTTCGGTAATCACCGTTCACTAATGATTTTATGTATCTGTTCCTGTATCATAGGTCAATGTACAGTTTGATCTCATTATATCTGTTCCTGAATCATAGTTCATAATATAGTTTGATCTCATTATATCTGTTCCTGTTGCATACATGTAGGTAAATGTATTGTTTAATCTCATTATATCTGTTCCTGTACCATAGGTCATAGTACAGTTTGATCTCATTATATCTGTTCCTGTACCATAGGTCAATGTATAGTTTGATCTCATTATATCTGTTCCTGTAACATAGGTCATAATATAATTTGATCTCATTACATTTGTTCCTGTACCATAGGTCATAATATAGTTTGATCGCATTATATCTGTTCCTGTACCAGAGGTCAATGTATAGTTTGATCTCATTATATCCTTTCCTGTTCCATATGTTATAGCATAGTTACATTTTTAGCACACTTATCTGATAAAGTGACATACATGTAGAACACAAATTGAAAATGTGATATCACTGATCATTATAAAACATTAATGCTTTTACTGATTGAAAACTAATCCATGTGAAACAAAATGGTTTGTTTATGCATAAACATACTAAACACTCAAAGTATGTGTAGGTAACGTGACCTCCTTATTGGACAACTCTCTTATCTATCTCATTATAACACAACCTTGGTGATGTGTGTCAAAATTTGCCCTTATGGGATTGTACATAATGAAAGTAGGCCCCATTAGAGAGACCTTGAGGTTTGGATAAATACCTTTTCAAACAAATAATTAAAAGAAAATAGAGGTTAACTTTTGACTTATTTTTCAAGTTCATAGAAATATGAACTTAAAACCGCTGTGCAATCTGTAGACATTACCTTTCCACATGGACAGCTTATTCGTATTACTCCGATCTAGATCAAAGTAACATGACTGAGCTGCCTCTGTGGGGAGAGAGTAAGGATATTCGCAAACTTTGGGTGTGAGAGGGCTTAAGAAAATCAATAAATATAAACATGTACTCAATGACTGCTGAACACATTGATCTATTGTTCTCATTATCGATATGTAAATTTGTTCCTCACATTGAGCCTTTTTTGTCACTTTTAACAGTTAAGCTAACTATACATATACATATATAAGCAAATGACGTGCATGAAATATTTTTTCTGCATCGCCAATAAATAACAACAAACAACTACTAAATATTCAAACTTTCAAAGCCTTTGAAGCGATTTCAATTGTCAACAACATCTTTGTGTTTTCATGCTTTTATGATATTGTCACGATTCAGCATGTTGATCATTGATAAAATAGATATAGTCGTCATAACAAAATATATACAATAGCACTGTGATTCTTATTATATATTGGTTATCAATAAAACGGTAACGTCCCAAAAGTTAGACAGCCAGATCATAGACACCTTAAAAAAATCAACATTTATGGTTGAGTGTACAGCTAATTCTCAGGCTGTCAAATGTAACATCATCATTTCTACTAGCTATTGGTTACTAGGACTAATGCTTATAGGCTACATAAAATAACCATACCATTTCGACTTTTTCGGTATAGCATTATTTCAACTTTCATATCGATTTTAGGTTTAAGATGAACCTTTTCAAAAAGGTTGCATTACTGATAATGTTTACCCGTATGGTCTAGCTATTTTGCGTGCGAAACGTAAATGCCTAGCTCGTCAAGTTTAGAAGGCTATCACCAAAGTGAATGAGTTCTTCTGCTAGAGTTACCTTTCCTCAAAAAGATGCCGGGGTATGTCACAAAAACAAACCTTGCAAAAAAACTCGTTCACTTTCTTGAGTAACGATTTCTAGGCGTACACGTTCCTGCGGTGTGAGCCTGCCCATTCAAGACTGTGTAAGTTATAATGTAACCGAATCAGCATATTATATGTGAAGCGACGTTTACATTTTGTTAAAAGCCTTAATGACTTTTGTCTTATGATTCTTTAAACTGAAATAATTGAAATATAGTAAATATTTCACGAGCTATACAAATCTTCAATATCAAAATCAAGAATTATCAAACATTACAAAATGAACATATCCGGTCACTTTTGATGGCAATGGCTTAATTTTCTAAAGCGAGAAGAAGTGTTTAATATCAATTTACACTGAAAGAACCTAAAAAAAATTAAATTTTAGCTTTTGTTAAAAAATTTTTAAACAAATGGCTTAAATGCCTTTTATCGTTGATAATGAATATTCCCTTTTGTGTATACTTGTCAAGTGTGTATCAACTGTTTTTTTTACAATGAATAATTTCATAAGTTCATATGATAGTATTTCTAAAAGGACAATTCTTTTATTAGGGATTATGATTTGAAACTATCAGTCAATTATTGTTCAATGGTCATATATGGAGTGGTCAAATAATCATCATGACAACCGAAGAGCACCGAATTTAAGTTAACAAAATAGGCGGTGCTTGGTCATGTTCTTCGTGTATATTTCAGATGTTGAACCTTAATGCAAGTTTTCTCACACAAAGGTTAATTGTTTAAATGATGTAAAATACACAAACAATTTACGTCTCCACAAAATGTTATCTAATCGAAATGCCAAGACAAGCTCCCCGTTGATCGTATCAATATTGCATTACATAACAGTCTTCCACATAACCCTTCGACAGGGCATGATATATTGGACGTTATTGTAACACCATTCACCAACCTGGGTTGTCCTACAACGAAGATAATACACTTTTATAGGTAGCGCTGCTTACAAGTACAACTGTTTGAACTCTCTCTGTATGAATCTCGTTCTGTGTAGGATGGTCGGTCTCATCTCGGTGTTGCTTCTTCTGATTGTCTCCAGTGGACATGCTGAGAGGTTCAACTATGATGGGTGGGTATATCTTTATTTCTTATCACCTACGGTGGTAGTCATATGGGGTTCATATTTTCCATATGCTGCCCTATGGCAAAATATAACTTTTTGATAATGACATCATTTTATAAATATTACCTTTAGACATCAATGATTGTCCATGATGTTACGTTTTGTTACGCCGGCTAGTTCGCCTCTTTTTGGAAACATTTCAAGTATTTTCTTCAATTTTGCGACTTCGGTAATAAACAGAATATTGTATTCGAGTGCTTAAATATAAGTAACTACAGAGCGAGAGCGAGGGATGTACTGCTAATTAGGCAGGCGTGTCGTAGACATAGTATGTCATGGACACTCATATGCATAAGTGTTACTTGTGTTATTGTGTGGTAAGGGAATTATACAGGATTACAAAATCGTAATTAGCTTAATGACTCAACTGAGGAGGTAAAACAAAAATGTTTAAGTTTTATCGATTTCACTTTATCATGTATGAGAAATAATGCCAAAATTCATTACAACTGAAAGGCCAAAGTTCTTTTTGATAACTCATGAAAATACAACCTATTGGTCGTTGATTTGGTTCTTTTACAAATGAACTTGATATCTTTTCCAAAAACCCCAAAATAGATGAGTGTTAAATTTATGAGTGATTATGGTTGGATGTACTTTTTCTGTTTGTATCTGTTGCCACACCTAAACCCTATGTTGAACAACTGTCGTTGAGGTTCCTTTTTGGTTAAGAAGAATTTAAGAATGATTCAATAGGATATTTCGAATGTAAACGTTGTGTTTGACAAGGCTGCGTTCTTTGCCCGGTGTCTTTTCATTTACTTTGAAATGAGATTTTGTTGAATAATAATTGATGATATTTTCAGTTTATCCTTACAAAGACCCCATTTCATGAATTATATTTAAAAGTCGAATTAGTCACGTGACTACAACAGTATGATCCATATGTTATTGTTAATGTTGAATGATAATGTTCATCATGTGCTCAGGTACTCCGTCTATCAGGCTGTCCCCTCGTCATACGAACATCTGCAGCAGTTTCTCTCTAAAGTAGAAAACATGGGGGTAAGCTTAAGTTTTATTTCATTATTTACAAGTTCCGTAGTTATCACTCAAACGAGTTTATTCAGCTCTTTGAAATTTGTATGAACCACGGGGCTTTTCTCATCCCGATGCTTGATTTATGGTGCGAGGGATTTTAGACAATTCCTTTCGTATACGATGAATATTTTATAAAGTGATCTGTAAATTTGATCTTAAGTTTCAAAGAAGAAATGTACATACATTATTGATAGTTTCTAAAAATACAGAGGCTCGAAAGTGACGTTCATTTTATTGTGGAGTGTCTGCCATAATCACGTTTATATCTTGAAGGAAAGTGTTATTTAACAAACTGGAGTGAAAATAAGTTTTATTTGAAAGAATAAATACCATATGTAATTCTAGAATTAAAATTTGTTTCCCCTTAAAACTGCAATTAATTCCTCAAATTTTAATGTTTGTATGGCAAAAGAAAGTAAATCTTTGTGTAATATTGGCAGAGAACAAAAAATTTAATTAAATAAATCCTACTATGTTTGAAATGTCTTGAACGTGTATGAAAATAGGCACATTTAGTTTTTTTCACACCGAATTAATCCCCTTTGTCGTCGAATAGTCGTATTTTATCAAACATTTTTTTTTTCAATTCTTAAATATGAAATTTCATTTTGTTTTGAAATATAAAAAATCACTCAGAAGTTTTCTTTTAAAGGTGAGTTTACGTTTACGTCTGTCCTTTCAAATTTGTTACTACGACGTCAAAAACTTCATTACATGTGATAAATTCAACGAGATGATAGTTTTTTATTTTATGTTTTATTTTATTGATCTATTTTATGTCTTGAAAGTTGGATTTCTGGCATATGCCCCGAGCCGACAACGACACGCTTGAAGTGATGGTTGCTCCTGAAAAACTGGAAGAGGTGAAGAACATCTTTAACAGTCTCAAGATGGATGCTAAGCAGGTCGTCGATAACGTGGAAAGGTAACCCTGACTTTGAAAACTCCGTCCTCACTTAAGTCTATAGCTACTGCACATTGTAATCACGTTACACCACCCTAGTTATATCAGCTTTAGAACTTGAAGTCCGTTTATTACGCACATATGTAAAACTGCAAAGCAGTTGCTGAAAGCGTTACATATTGTGACCCAAATGAATTTTACTTTCGGAGCTGCCATAAAACACTTGTTATGTTGGGTATCAACAGCGCCTTTTTGCAATAGAACAGTTTTTGTAGACATGATAAATCTATAAAACTATCATTGCGATAGATTTATTCTAGCATTGCATGTTGAATGTTGAAATCCAATTCTTGATCTTCAAAACTGTAAAAATATGCATTCCATATGTTTAAAACCTTTAAAACTTAGTCTTTGAAGCATTTATACAAAATCTAAAACTGCTCGGGTCTTTCAGTTTGTTTGAGAAGGAGCGAACATCAGTGCACCACATCAGGCGTCGGGCTACTCCGTCAATCAGCTCCTATACCCACAACTTCCACAGCTACACAGAGGTTAGTTCTCTAGATATACTAGTCTTTTCAAGAAACAAAACTGAATTGAAACTCAGATAACTAAAGATTAATCATTTAGGATAATATGGTTATCTATAACAAAATATAAACATGACTGAAATCCTTGGCTGATAAAATCCTAAGCGTTAGAGCCACCTTCAATTGAGTTGCTTTTTGAGATCTATATTTTATGTGCGCTTCTCCCAGATCACCGATTTCCTGCATGCAGTGGCGAATAGCCCGTCCAAATACAGCGGTGTATCCACGAGCTTGTTCTCCATCGGAAAATCTACAGAAGGAAGAGACATGGCTATGATGAAGGTGAGTGAGTGAGTGATTGTTTAGCGCCGCTTGGGCAGTATTGCATTTAGCGGCGATATGATGAAGGTAGGAAACTTTCTATAGAGATCTAATTTCCTTGCCTTATGTGAATCCTTATAACTAAAATCACCGCGACTCCAATTGGATATCGAACATTTCTAACTGTTTGTTTGCGTTTTAGATTCAGCGCGGAAACAGCGGTTCGAAGCCAGCTATTTTCGTCGATGGAGGAATTCACGCACGTGAATGGATCGCACCTGCAGTGGTTGTCAATTTCATCTACCAGGTAGGTCTGTTCCATCTGTGGTGCCTGGTGGCGCTATGGCTGCTTCAGTCTTGGAACACCCTGAAATTAGTTGTATTTACTGTAACGGCTGTGGAGTAAGATCACTTAGGATAAGTTATATATTTTGAAATGTATTTGTAGTTTTTTTTTAAATTCAAGGCGAAATAAGAGCGATAAGAACAGCTATCACCGATGAGTTCAGTCAGCCCAGACAACTGTCTAATGACTGGTACATGTATAAACATATACTTATCAATATTTGCGCTACATAAATTTTATAAAGATCCCATATATGATTGGGTGTGATTTTATGCAAAGTGTTAATGTAAATTGTAAATGTATATTGCTTATTTCAGAAGGTTTTTTGCGATATTATATAATGTCTCTTTTGCTATATACTGATATACCGAGGCGATTATTAATTATATATCATGCTAAAATTAAAGAAATTCATTTTGCCGTTTATATCGAATATACTGACTTCTATATAAGTACAAACGTCGTGGGTATATTCCACTTTTTATAAAACACGATCGCGTAAAATCACTGAAGATTCAAAATATCAGGCGTTTGTGCCACACGAAAGAAAATAAAAACAGTTCATATATATCAGGTGGTAGGATTTGTATATTTTACAAAATTCCATCTCCAAAACCTTAAGAATCCATTTTTTTCAGCTTGCCTTCAACCCGAACCACGACCACGATGTGGACACTCTTCTCAACTCGTTCGACTGGTACCTCCTCCCACTAGTCAACCCAGACGGATACCAGTACAGTCGTACCAGGGTACCTCTTATCTCTGTTACTATTGTTACTTATCACCCAAGGGGTTTTGTCACTGAGGAGGTCATTCATAGAAAGACAGCATTATCAACTGGCAATATAGTCAAAATGTGATTGTTTGACTGTTAAGTTCTGATAGATAATGATCTCATTTTGAGGCCACTGAAACGTAATACTTCGACGTCACAAGGTATGTTTTTTATATTTGCTTAAAGGTTTGCTTACATTTATATACATGATAGTTTGAAAATTTAGTGCTCCTGAAGAAAAACATATTAATTCATGCTTGGATTAAAGATATTTGAGAAAAACTCTGGATATTTCTAACTTTCGTAAACATTATATCAATTATATCTTGATAATATAACCATGATGAAGAAAATATCAAAAATGAAAGTTTAGAAACTGATTCATTGGTGGTCGCTACTTCTCCTTGCCACGTTTATGAAGATGCGTTTTGGAGAGTTAACCCCTTTCTTTATTTTTAATTTGTGCTCTTCATCTTTGTTACTTTGCATTTTACTTGTTATAGGAACGATCTTGGCGGAAGACCATGTCCGTCAACGGCAACTCACGTTGTAAGGGAACGGACGCCAACCGAAACTTCGGATATCACTGGAATCCCTGTGAGTTGTAGCTTCTGTCGCAAGGCATATCTGGTGTCAGTTTACATTACTGGTTAATTTAAGTCTTTCAGCGTAATTCAAAATGTTCTCTGCTGCCGCTACTTTAAAGGTTCATAGCAGTAGGCTAAAGGCGTGGCGTTGAATAGTAGTGGGGCTGAGGCAAGGTTTAAATGTACTATTGATTGGGACTGGTGCTGGTTAAAGGCCTGATTTACTACGTGTCATAAACTTTCCAAAACGTGCTCATGACAACTTCTTGGACTGAACAACTGAGCCTTATCAACATGGTATGCTGATCCAAAGGACTTACTGACATATTATATCTTAGGCGGTTCGTTAAAAAAATGGATAAAAACCATAATGTCCCAAATGCCAAAAATATTGCTCGTTTATCAAAATAAACTTTCTCAACACTAAGTCCTTTTTGGAAGCGCTCGTAAAATACCAAAACTAAGTAAAAATCTCTTCATTACAAAATCGTTCTCCCTCTACCGCTCGCTATATGATAGCTGTCAAACCAACTTTATTCACTTAACCCATTGTACACCCTAGACGCAGGAGGCAGCACTGACCCTTGTGAGGAGATATACGCCGGCCCTCACTCCTTCTCCATCCCCGAATCGACCAACCTCGCCTCCTTCATGCGTCAACACTCGTCCAGCATCAAGGCCTACCTCACTCTACACTCGTATGGTCAGATGATCCTCTACCCGTTTGGTTACAGCAGTTCTGCAGTTGCCTCCGACTATAGGGATCTGGTGAGTATGGTTCAGTGTAGTTTTGGGTATCTTAAGAGTATCTCCATCCTGCTACATCAGGGGTACCATGTGTCTTGAACCAATCCATCCTGCTACATCAGCGTATATGTCTCCGCGTTATGCTCCCACCTATCCCCTGATGTCCTACAATCATATTTAGCCGTATGATGAAGCGGGATGGGACCACTCACCAAAGAGGCAGCTCAGTCTTATCTTGCTCGGATACGACTGAGCTGCCTCTGTAGGGAGAGAATGATATCAATTGAACCAATACCATATCGTGGTGTGGTGGTCTGTGTTCTTCAGCGACCATGAGAGCTTTGCCAGCTGGGGCTTTAATGTTAATGGTAGGGTCACCGTCATGCTGGATAAATTGCGGATAGAAACCAGACTACATTTGGGTGGTCTTCATTGACCTATTTACTGTCTTTTGGATGGCAACGTCCACGTGTTAACTTACTGAAATATTGTTGATATCGCGTTTCATCCCTTTCGCTCTCTTCGCGTGAATCTGAGGGTGTTATTTAGGGATCGTTTCATGCAAAATTTTAAATTTCGGCTAGATGTGACTGACAGCAGTGGTCACATTTTTTAAATTCATGATTTCTTTTATTACGAATAATATTCAACAATGACTCTCTGAGAAATTATCAGTACTTACATTGACTTGTTTGTAAAGCTGTCGATCACTTATGTAGAGAAACTCAAAATAATGTTTCCGAAATTCTGATTCTATAATGAGAAAACAAAATACCTCCATAACAACAGACGAAATGCCTGATAGGTTTCTGAAGAAAATAGCCCATTGTGTGTTGCAGGATTCCCTGGCTAGAGCTGCAGTCAACGCTATGTCCAGCTACTACTTTGTAGGATCTTCTGGAAAGGACTTGTGTAAGTTTCAATGGACACTGCTGTGTCAGTCTCAGTAACTCTATTGAAAGCCTTGCTTGATTGTCCAAGCAATTGAGATATAGTAACGCAGCTCCTTATTGCCGATGAGTGTAACTTCTTGGTGTCAAATTCAGATACGGTAGGCAGAGGATGTTAGACAGCTTTGTCGACGAAATTCAGCGATCTCGGTTTTACCTCTCATTAATGATTACCAGCCATCCTCAGATGTTTATAATCTCTACCGAAACCTCACCATCGTGGTTTCTCCTTTACATAAGGATTTGACATATCTTTCCAAGATCGTGCTCTCCATATTACTCTAGATGACTCAAGTCAAGTGGACAGTTTCTTTCTGAACGGGATTTAACTTTGATATCTAACGACCTTAATTTTCACATATTATCACCCCATGCAGGTTGATCTATTTGAAATGTCAATATATCATTTTTTTCAAAATACCTATCACTTACAGACCCAGCAGCGGGTGGTTCTGATGACTACGCCAAGGGTCAGTGCGGGATCCCCTATTCTTACACAGTGGAGCTTCCCCCTCGAGATACAGCTGGGATTTACTCGGGCTTCATCGTGGATCCCTCACACATCCCAGCCATTGCTGCTGACACTTTCAAAGGACTGAAGGCATTCGGCAAGGAACTGGCTCGGAGGCTACATTAACTAGTAAAGGGCTTAGAAGTGTATCACTCGTTTTGTTTTGTGTTTTTCTCTGATGGTTAAAGGTTTGATGTTTGACAGCATTATCGGTCATAAGGAATTAGTGGAATGGAACCATTTGGTTGACCTAGGATGTCCGTAAAATGGCCTAGACACTTTAAGTAAAGTTTTCATACATTTTAAATAATATTAAAGCTTTTGACGTTGACCCTTGATTACATGTAATTTTCTGAAAACTGTTACATCGAGCATTAGCTCGGTTTGTTTAATGATTCCCCATTTCTATTCTTACATCTCTTTTCACCAGGTAATTTGGGCATGGTCAATTTTTTTGCGGTTATTGGCAATATCAAGGATGATACGCTTCTTTCCCCATCAATATTCGAAAACTAATGGAAATTAGAAGACGTTTGTAGCCATATCTATATTTTTGTTTGAGTATTGAAATTTGGGTGGCTCATTAAGACTTTCAAGCTCATGTCAAAAGCCTTGGATGTGCGAATTACAAGCGTATTCAAATTGTTTTTAGTAAATAGAACAAATCCTTTGTATTTTTGGAAGTAGATTCACAAAGAAGAAGACATAAATTTACAAAGAATTTAAGAGGGTTTATTACATAAAAATGACAAAGTACAAATACAATGGTGTGATACAGTATTGTAGAGAAAATATCTCTGTAGAACATTCAACATACAGGCACTACCTGAGTGAAAAGTCGGAATATTATGCTTGCTCCCATTCATCAAATTGTATCAGTTTGAAATCAATCACTTTAGAGGAACAAAATCGCAAAACCTCTATCAAGATACAAAATCCTCTCCACTAGGTCTGACCGCAGGCCTATAGGTCGCATGATTTTTACCAATTTAGTGTTTGCGAAACCTTGTCATTAGGGGCCCAATCACATCATTACGCTTAGAAGACCGCCAGTGAATGTTGAAGCATGGTTTACAAGAGTTACTTGCCCCTAGATACTCATATTTAAATCTTTTGCTGGATAACTTGTGATAGGATTTTTTAAATCCCATATAACCAATGTAGCGCTTTCAGCATACTTCAGTATGGATACATGCACTTGAAATGTCTTATTATTATTATTTTTACGTCATAACATGCAACCAATAGAGCTGCAGTCAGACCTTGTTGAAAGGATACCAAAAGAATGAAAATGTCTGAATCTCACAATAGAGCTGATATTTTGAAACTTGTTCCTCGGGACTGGGCAAAAATTATTCAAAATACAAATCATATATCATTCCTCGCTTCAATCCAAACATGCACTATAAGGGATATACACTGAGAGAAACTAACAAGGAAACACCTGAACATTTATTGATATTTTGTAAATAGCCAAAAACAAATGCAAGTTGGCATATAGAGTTCATTGTGCCCTGTTTCAATTGTTCAACTATATTGAATATTTTGATATGTTATGACACCAAAGGACTCAAAGTGCAAACTGTTCCCTTATTTATCAAGCTCAGTATTAAATTCTAGGCCATGGGATCATTGATTGACACCTGTTGAGTATGAATTTACAAATTCACATGCACTAATTCTAATATTATGACATATATGAATATCATTACACCACATACATTTCATATAGTTTTCAAATCTTCTGTTATATTTCACCTTGATTTTGTTAGTTTCCATAATACTTTTCCAACTTTTTGACAAAATATCAAAGGAAAAACTTGACATAATTTATGGATTTGAATATATCACGATCATCAAAAAATGCAAAAGCAGACTGTGTACACAATGCACAGTATTTAAGATAGAAGATTAAAACAAATTAGAATATATTATCCTGAACAGCATAATGGATGTTTCAAAATCATTTCTTGCCAAAACTTAATTCACACATATTTGCATACAAATTGTCTGTAGACATTCTTCCATTGATAAGGTATGTATACAAAGTTTCTGATTAACATTCAAGTACAGTACAATACAGAAGAAAATTGAAACGACTAACATATTCGCTACATTCAGCAGTCATTAATATTTATAGAGCTTATTAATTATAGAATAAAACTTGAAAACAAGTGGTTGAAGAAGACAAGTTTGCTATAAAGAGCAATGGTAGAGAAAGTGAATTATGCATGATATATGAGTATGTGTAAATGTTAACAAACAATAATGCTGAAAAATATTATCAGAATGAGTCTACACTTTTTGATAATTACTTACCCTTTATTAACTACAATCTCTTATATATCATCTTAAAAATAAATACAAGCTTACAGTAAAAACATTCTACCATCAACTATCTTTATTTTTTTAAGTAGAAGTCAAGGAAAAATACAAAAAGTTCAATTATTTTAGTTAATAATGAAACAAACTTTCAAGATAAATTTACTTGAACAGTTGTTTGTTATTATGGTCAACTAAAACAATTTCTAGATGTTTTAAATTATCTCCAAAGGTAGATTAACAAAGGTTGAGCAATTTATTTGTTCTGTTGTAAACTTAGTATGATTGGGCAATATTTCTGTTTGTGCACAAAATCACTTAGCAAAGAAATTTTGGAACATTGGTACTATTCTATACAATTATAGACTGGTGATGAGGTCAATGCCTGTTTTTATAGACAAGAGGAAAACAATATAGATTGACACATCAAGTTGATTCTGCAAATGTTTCTAGCCTTACTTCAGGATTCTCTACTGCGGGAAAACAATTGGAACTTTTGACACAGGTTTCATGTTAATTACCTTTTTGGAAGAGCGATACTTGAATGTTAAATCTTTTTCTAACACAATGCCCAAATTCTAGTTTACGCTCAATAATATCTGAAAAACACTTATTGACCAAAATCGAAACTTTTGACACAGGTTTCATGTTAATTACCTTGTTGGAAAAGTGATTTCTAAGGACTGACACTTGAATGTTAAATCTTTTTCTAACACAATGCCCAAATTCTAGTTTATGCTCAATAATATCTGAAAACTACTTATTGACCATGATTGCTTTAACAATGGATAATAAATTATTATGCCTAGCATCAAGTGCAAGGAATGATGAAAATATCAAATCTTGTGCTTTGATTCGACAAAAGTAAACACAAATCTAAAAGAAAACAACAACATGTCATATTTTCATTTTTAACATAAATTCTTTATATAATGTTAAATTTTAAAATAATTTTTCATATCACATTTTGGTGTAAAAAACACACTTCAAAATTTGTAAAAAGACTTTGACTATCATATAAGATGTACAGAAGAGACACCCATATTATAGTCAATATGTCATGTTTTCTCTTTTTAACTTCTTATTCATAAAAAGTTCATCTAAACATCATTATTTTTTTATTTTGGTGTAAAAACACATTTCAATCACTTAAAATGGTAATGCCAAATATATGATAAGTGCACAAAAACATAAAAAGGGTAATTTGTGATTGTCACTCATAAGAATTTGCTACACACTTAAAACAAAGAAAATATTTCAAAAGAATCAATGATATATATATACAATATTTTACCCACAGATATCAAAATAGAAATATCTGAATATCTTTAAAATATCTTGCCAAATATTTACTCATAAAAGATAGAAAGTTTAAAATACTAAAATATAATTTTGCCTTAATTGCACTTATATGTTACACCTTATATGTTACACCAATATGTTCCAAATAATTTCATTCAACTCAAAATTCCAAAGGATCATGAAATATTGAAGTTATATTTAAGAAATGAAAAAATAGTGGTTATCAAAATATTTTCAATTTGCACCAAAATATAACTAGTTTTGTGTACCTTAAACATGTTACGGCAAATATCTACAACTAACACTTCAAATCCCCTGAGCAAAACTACTGTAACAAACCAAATACTGTATACAAATCCTGTTCATTGAAGCATTTGAAAAAGTCAAATGTTTATAAGGTTTATCATGGGAATTTAAACATTTACAAATTTATTTATATCATCTCAAATCATCAAATTCCAATCATTTAGTTGAGCTTGATTGAAACAAATATCAATTAAAAAAAATCTGACCATGTCAGCACTTTTCTGCATCAAAGTAAATCCATTGTTTAAAGCATTTGTTGAGGTTGAAGGATTTTTAGAAGAACTTTTAGAAGAACTTTTACAAAACCTCTAATTACCCTGCAAGGCGTAACTCACATCAATCATCATCACTAGCCGGTCTAAGCCTTGCTTGTGAAGGCCAAATTTATGGTCTTAGCAAAGCACCCTCTTCAACCTTCATACAATTTCTTTAAAGGCTGTAAAATGTTAGTCACAAATGGCACAAAAAGTTAAAGAGATGATTAAGGTATTGAACTAGAAAATCGGATTGATGCAAGTTATGCCTTTGCAACTCTGATCAAAATGATCTTGTTTTTGAGGAAGAAAAGCCGCAAAACATTGATGCAAGCAGGATACTTGTTCCATCTCGAAGTTTCCTCTCCACACAATCTGAGAGTAGCCATGCAAGTGGTATGTTCTGATATACCTGGTATATTGAAGTCTCTTAAAAAATCTTTTGGTGTTATTAGGGTTAGGTGCCTCCTTTGTACCCTTTGTTATATATAATTGCGGCATGTCAGCTTTTTAAACTTCAATGACTTAGTCAACCTCAAAACCTGGTTACAGAACATGGGACTAGATTGGCTGTTTCAGACCTTGTGGAAAGGAAACTTCCTAATAGAACAAGTTTGTATCCCAGTAGTGTCAATATCTTGAAATCTTTGTTCCTCCGATTTTAATCAGACGATGCCATTGCCTGACAATCTATTTGTTGGCATAAGAAGACTTGGCAGGGCTGTCGAGACCGATAAAGACGGGATTCTTAGCAGAGGAGATGACGCGGACTCCCATGTAGGAGATGAAGCCCTGGGGGGTGAAGCCGAGACCCTCGGTGCTAAGGATGGACTCGTATGCTTCTCCCTCCTTCTCATACTGGCTGATGATAGCGGTGGCTTCTGCGTTAGCTCTGGAATAGGGAAATTTAGTGAACATTCATCATTTAAATAAACTGGCTGAAAATGTTCAGATTAAGTTTTTGCCACTGACTTGGTTATTTCACTACAATGATTATGAGGTCACAATCATTGACTGATGTCTGTGTAAACACCCAATTCAGACTCACTTAATTTGCGGATTTCATTTAATCATACATTCTGCCCCCTGTGTCTTGTATTTTGTTAGAGTTCCAGTAGGTCATATAAATTGTACCTATGAATTCACCTTGTTACTTAAATAACATTTTGCATCCAGCCGCTGGGCCAAATATATCATATAAATTGTACATATGAAAACACCTTGTTTGGTTATACATTAAAAACAAGGCAAAAGTGAGCGCAGCTCACATACCCCCGCCTGTAGTTTGACCGCCTTTCCTTGACGAAAATAGTGAAAAGTCATATGTTCTGATAAGTCCTAGGATTGTTACCGTATTTTTAAAATTTAATTTGTCTGAATAGGTGTAAACTGGTATAACTATGTGATAAATGTTTTTCAACAAACTCTCACCTTCCATTCAGTTCCACGTAGGTCAATTTATATTCCAATATAATTTATGTAATCTTTGCAGTGGTATTAACATTCCAATATATATGTATTCTTTGCAGTGGTAAAAATTTCAAATATTATTTGAACTTTGGAATTAAAACCTCTAAAAGGCACAACAGCATCATTTAGGTTACTGCCATATCAAGTTTGAAAATTCCACGTGGTATAGTTTTAAAATTACGATCCGGAAACTACACAAAGTCCGAATATCTGACCGTTTTTGGTCAAAATTTCAAAAATTATTTGAACCATTGAGATGAAACCCCTTAAAGGCACAACAGCATCATATAGGATACTGTCATATCAAATTTGAATTTTCCAAGTGGTATAGTTTTTTAATTATGCTCCGGAAACGAGACAAAGTCAAGAAATTGGACGTTTTTTGGTCAAAATTTCAAAAATTATTTGAACCATTGAGATGAAACCCCTAAAAGGCACAACAGCATCATATAGGCTACTGCCATACCAAATTTGAAGTTTGTAAGTGGTATAGTTTTAGAGTAATGCTCCGGAAACGATTTCGGACGGACGGACACACGGACGCACGCACGGACGGACACACGGAGCGCTATATACCCCCGACTACGTCGTAGCGGGGGTATAATAATATCTGATCATATTTGTCTTAATAAAAACAGCATTACTTAGAAGTTCCATAAATCTTCTTTGCATAGTCATTACTAAACTCATATCAACTATGCACAATTATTAACAGTAATAAATGGAACCTGATATTGTAGCCTTAATGAATATTTTTTTCAAATAACTGTATGACACCAGAGCTCATTTTGTAAGCAATCTACCGTAAAAAAATAACTCACTGATTCTGCAGGATCCTGGTCTCTATGATTTATCATGATAAAATTGTATCACAAAGGAGCTCATTTAGCATTCTCTACACATCCTCAATGTTAACATTATGTCATTGACTAAAGAATAGTAACTCCCTGGTTCTGCAGGATCCGGGCCTGAGAGCTTATTAATTGAGAAAACTGTATCACACAGGAGCTCATTTAGTATGCCTAGACTCAAGAAATAGTAAATCTCAGGTTCTGCAGGATCCTGGGTTGTAAGCTTATTTACTGACAAAACTGTATCACACAGGAATTTATTTAGCATTCTATACACATTCTCAATGATGAATTGATGTCATGTATTAATGAACAGTGTCTCACTGATTCTGCAGGATCCTGGCCTCTGATTTATCATTTATAAAATTGTATCACACAGGAGCTCATATAGCATTCTCTACTCATTCTCAATGATGTCACTGACTAATGAAGAGTAACTCACTGGTTCTGCAGGATCCTGGCCTCTGTTATATATCATTTATAAAACTGTATCACACAGGAGCTCATCTAGTAGGCCTAGACTAAAGGAAGAGTAACTCACTGGTTCTGCAGGATCCTAGCCTGTCATTAAACATTGATAAAACTGTATCACACAGCAGCTCATTTAGCATTCTCTACACCTCTCTAAATGATGTCATGAACTAATGAAGAGTAACTCACTGGTTCTGCAGGATCCTAGCCTGTTATTAAACATTGATAAAACTGTATCACACAGCAGCTCATTTAGCATTCTCTACACCTCTCTAAATGATGTCATGAACTAATGAAGAGTAACTCACTGGTTCTGCAGGATCCTAGCCTGTGAGCTGGCCTTGTCTGTGATGATCTGAGCTTGTGTCTTGGCCTCTCTCTTCACAGTCTCCGCTTCAGTCAGCAGTCTGGGACGCTCATTTACCGCCACCTGTAAAAGGCTCAGATTAGTTTTAAAATTGCTTACACTTGTACTTTATCAATTCTGATATATTTTAAGAATGCTGAATAGTAAACAACTTACCATTCAAAAACATTATATTTCTACTGCACAAAAACATGTTATTTACCACAGTATTTTCAGTACAAGTTTTGTAAAAGGGGCTGACATTTGCATTTTATAATTGACTTGTAAATTACATCCTCAAAAAAAAACAAGATAACACTACAACTTCTTTTTAATGATGAGAACCTTAAAACCCCCTTATTGAACAAGTTCATGCTTCAGAAAAAAATTTCATCTGTCCCCCTTAAGGGGCAGTAGCACTTTTTTTGAAAATTTTAAAAATTATTTTCAATTTTTCACTGATAATTCAATAGTGTCAAAATCTCATTACACAAACCAATCATCCATAGTCAGAGAACAAATCATGAAAATTCACATAAAGTCCATTGGCGGCCATTTTTGTTTTAATACCTTTAATTCATTTTGTGTAAGAAAAGGAATCCCATGTCGGAACTTTAAATTAGATATTCAATTTTTTACTGTTTCATCTATTTTAAAATACTTTGTCTTAATACTTTGTCTTTCAATTGGAACCATTTATTTTCATTTTCCTGCCATCACATTAAATTCCCCCTTAAACGTGCACTGCCCCTTTAAACAGGGGAGATTTGAATCAGTTAAGATACAAAATCATAAATATAAATCATCACCTGGATGTCCTCCCGGGCCCTCTCCTTGCTCCTGATGGCCGACTCGTACTCTGATGGGCGCTGGATGTCATTCACCTGCAATAGGCAGTATATTCTTACTAGTCTTCATAAACCTTTACAAGCCTAATCAATTCAATGATATTTATATTTTTTGTGCAAGCCTTAGCAAACTGACAGAAGAAATTATTTTCGTAACGAATATTGTGCAAATTTTAGGGAATTGTTGGACGAATAAAAATGTATTAAAAAATAATTATTTGGGGAATTAATCTGTAGTTTCAAACTGTGTTTTATGGATTTTCAGGAATTAATCAGTAGTTTCAAACTGTTCAGAGCAAATTTTCAAGCAATGAGTTTTATACTGTGAATGATGTAACTTCAGTGATTCAAAATGTAGCTACCAGTTATCATTTTTAACAAGCTTTATTAGACAGACATAGATAACGAAAATTTATCCAAAAGTTTCAGAAACATATACGCTAAATTGATCGTACAGATCGAAAACAAAGATTAATATTTTTAGATTTTGTCTCGCCCAGAAAGTTTCATTTTGAGAGATAAGTACTCGTCATCCAGACCCTAAAGCAAATTTATTTAATTGATGACCAACCCAGTCTAGAAAAGTATAGCAAGTCATGATCGCTCAGCTGAAGTTAAAGCATCTTCTGGGCTCAATTTTGTTATAATACATAATTTGTTTAAAAATATTTTCAATATTGAAAAATATACTTCTGAGACTAAATGTTAGAGATAAGACTTACCTGAAGATCAGTGATGTCACATTTGAGGATGTCGTACCTCTCTCGTAGTTTGGTTCGAACTGTTTCCTGGAACTGACCTCGTTCTGCCTGAACCTGGGACGTGTTGAACATACTACATGCCTCGTGAAGAGCAGCCGTTCCTAGGAGTTGGAGAATTCCAAGAAGTAGAGATTATGGAATTTTTGAATATATTGAGTCACATTTAACTCTGAGGTACAACTGGCTCCATTCTGTTTCAAATACTAATAGTAATGTGTATAATGTGTATAATGAGTATTATATTGCGCCTTTTCCAAGTCCTAAGACATGCTCAAACCACTACAAACATCATTATCCTGAAGGAATGTCTTTCACAACTGCTACTAAGCACCTGTTTCGACCACTTAGGTCAGTATATCCTGTTTTAAGGTACCCATTTTAACAGCTGACAGGACTAAGTGCAATTTGGATGACACAGGATGAGACCCAGGTCACAAATGTTTGGTGTCTCCACCGGGATTCAAAACCCGGGATCTGGCATGACAGGCAAGCATGCTAACCACTACACCACTATGCCATTCAAAGACTAACCTAACCCTTACTAAATTTTGCCACGAGGCTGGCCAGCAGCATAAATAAAAAAAATTATTCTTGCAGGAGAGGGGCCAAACTTTTCATTTTATTAGCTCGGTTTTGAGCCAGCTATGATTAAGGCTAAGCCTGGGCAAAACTTCAGCAACAAGAGTCAGGACTTCTTCAGAACCAAGTTGAAGTTGAAGGAAGAAGAAAGAATATATATTTATTAGTTCCTTACTGTATTGCCGCAACAGATATTACTTACCTATGTATTTAAGAATCTTCTGGTATCCTTCAAAGTCCTTGAACTTGAGCACGATGTCGTGCACGCTGGTTGAGCGGGCCTTGTACTGGTAGGCGACATCTAGTTTGATTACAACTCCGTCTTTATTGAGGCACTAGAGGCAAACCAAGAGAAAATTGAAAGATAAAATCAACACTGGAAATGGAATGAGAAAGAGGAAAACTTCAGTCCTCAATTCTCTCATTACACTTTGTCGTTTTGAATAATGTCTTAACTTCAAATATCTCTACAAATCTTTCTTTCATTCTTTCCCCTTTCACATTATGTACTTTATCACTGTTATTATACCCTATTTAATACAAAACAATTATATGGATGACAACTTTTTTATTTATTCGAACGACCTTTCTAGGATAGTTCTTGCCCCTTCTTCAGACTTCTGTTGGCCAGTTCTTGCCCCTTTTTCACCTGAACTAGCCAGAAACATTGTGTGAAATAAATAAAGAAGTTGTCATCCATATCATTGTATTTCATAACAATCCATAATGTTAACATTACCCACTAAACAAAAGCAAAAGGCCTCATATCCTATGACAGGGTTTAAAGGGACAGTAGCACATTTTTTGAAGATTTTATAAATTTTTCAATTGTTCACTGATAATTGTAAGTTAATGCTATATAATGTATAACTTTGATAGTGTCAATATCTCATAACACAAACCAATCATCCATAGTCAGAGAACAAATTTTAAAGATTAACATAAAGTCAAATGGTCACCATTTTTGTGTGAACACCTTTTATTCATTTTGCATAAAAAAATGGAATCACATGGCTGAACTTTCCATTTTATATTTGAATTATTACTGCTTCTTTGAGTTGAATAACATTGTCCTTCAGTTGGAACCATATATTTGCAATCAATGTCCTGACATCACCTCATATTCCCCGAAAAACGTGCTACTGCCCCTTTAAAAGGGTCTCAGAGTTTTCTTAAAAGAAGTGATCTAGTTGCAGTATTATCCAGATTGAATCCTGCTGTACTCACAGAGAGGTCCCTGAAGTTCATGGTCGTGTAAGTGTTGGGGAAGATGATGAACTCGAAACCCGGCGGACCATTGTGTAGACCTTCCTGCTTCACCGTACTAGATAACTTCTTCTGGAATACGTCATACGCCAACCCAACTGAAACCGGAATCAGTTTAGTGTGAGATCACATGACCTGATCAAATGATTCTGATTCATGGGGGTAGTCAGATTTAAAAGAGGTGTAAAGATACAGTGATAAGATAAAATAAATCTTTATTGCCTGTTAAGGAATTTGTGACCTTCATTAAATACTCCCATGAGTTGCCTGAGAGGATTTCAAAAGATTTGATTATGGAAATAACTATAGATACAGTATCGTATCGTGATATGTTGTATCGATTTGAAGGATGTGTGTCGTGATTCGTGATATATAGCATTTTAATGAATTATCAATGTAGATGCTAAAACTGAGATAAAGATTGAGCACAAAAACCTCTCCTAATTGTTATTATGTATCGTGGCCTATGTCATATATTTGTACGGCTTCAACTTCTTGAACATGGAATAATACCACAAACAGTTTCGGTAACCATGCTCGATTTATTTACTTCCGGTCAGGTAATAAAAAAGCATAACTTTAAGGTGGAACGGAATAATTCGCATTTCGCATGATGCGACACAACATTAATACTTGGAATTTGGATCATTTTATTCATCAAACCAGGTAAAGTTAAAATCTTGCACACAATTATTTGATCCATATATTTGGTGAAAAGATCATTGTGTAGGAGTTAATGTGTATCGGGATATGTATCATGACGTAACCTCCATTTTGGGATACTAACGTATTGTGACCCTCTCATACACCTCTAGATTTCAATCAGTCTGACTCCACTAACTCACACAGAGAATATTATCAAAGTTGAAGGGTAGCTTGCCACTAACACTTGCAGGTTATTAAATATATACTCACTCTCGTTGGATGCCAGTTTTTTCAGTGAGGTAGCTACAAGGGCAATGGTAAGGATCACCAAAACACCGATTCCAATCAAGATTCCTACACAAATTTTTCCACCACTTCCCATTGTGATGTCTGAAACAGAAAGCTAACAATTCATATTCCAGTGAAATATATACCATTATTCCTCTCCCATTGAAGATTTTACTGTTAAATAAAACTACCATGTTATAATACATATGTGTCATAACATCGCGTGCTGACCGATTGCCGCTACGTAATAATGACATCGCAAAAGTATGACGTCACAATGTCAGCGAGCCGGCCGTGATGGTCATGTCAGCGAATTTCTCTATATTTTTTACGATGTAATTAAGCCAGTTATAAATAAAATACTAAACTCGGTCCTGTTTCATAACATTTTAATGAAACTTTTGAATGGTTTAGGCATTTAACTAGCCTTCGCTCGTTGAATACCAACCCGTTAAGAATTCTATATTAATCTCACACAGAATTTCAAAGCTCTTAGTGAAAGTTTATTAAATTTTCTGATTGTTATGTCACTGTCATATAATAAAAATCATGTCACTGTTACAATATTGGAACACAGTTTATTATTATCAACAAATTTCCAAATTTAACAACCATGCATACTGTAATTTCTAAATTCTTTTCGTCAAATTTAAGTAAACAAATTCAAAATAGGGCTTGTTCATTTAATAAAAAGAGCATGAAAAACAAGAACTGTGGAAAATTGGATTATAAGAACAATGTAATTTTTCAAGACATATGTACTTCCGCTCAAAATCATTGCTTGTAGTTATTTACGAAGTCTGAGTAAGTCATGTAATCTTTTCAAAAAGTTTTGACGGATAACTAAGCAGGAAGACAAAACAAGATTGTTGGGTTTATAAAAGAAAACCCCCTTTTAATAAATCTGTAATGCTTTCATGATATAGTTTGGAATTTGTGTGTGCCTTCAAATGGCTTCAATGGCATCTGCCAGCAATAGTTCAACGCCAGTGCAAGAGATAGTCTATCCCTATAATTGGCATCATGCCAAGAATATCTTATTTTAGCATTAATATACTATACTAAGCTAATAAACACATCTGTTATTTAAAGAGCCACTACGTTATTTTCATAATATATTATTTCGCTTAGTTACAAATGTAAATGGCATGATCCATTATATATATATAATCCCAAAATTCTCCCACATTCATCTCAAATTGACAAATATTTGATAAAACTTGTTTTCAATGAAAATCAACAAAATAGTCTTTTATGTTCACAAAAGGCAAATCCACAGGTCAAATAAACATGATTACTAGTTAAATACCATAATTTCTCTATCAATTCAGAATGTCCAATAATTTGATCACATAATATTTTCTGTGGTCACAAATTCAGAACTCTGCTAAAATATCAACCATGTGCCAAGAGTTGATGCTCCTATAATTCATGCATTGCTTGAAACAATTATTTAATTTGGAAATTAAAAAAAAAAAATTCTCTACTGCAGTAATCTGTAAAATTTCTTGATTATGATTACATTGCCAATATTTTGTGATCATCTTTAAAATCTATGCATTTATATCACACATTAACTTGTTATTTATTCAAAATTTAGACCATAGTGCCAAATGATCCACCAAAAGTGTAAAACAGTTCAACCATAGACCTTTTTTGAAAATCTTTGGAAAATTTTAGGGTCGAATTGATAAAGAAATTATGGTAACCTATGGAACAGTGTCCACTCGAAAATGTCATTTTGAAAGCTTTCGATAAGTTTCCAAAATTACTTTTGACTGATTTATACGCCTGTACGGTTTTCGATCCCAATCTTGAATAAAAAGCTTCCAATAGTCACTATACAATGTCAATTTGCTTTAGAATTATTCTTTTTTGCATCTACCTATACTTTCTGATCAAATGACATTATCGATAAACTTTGTCGTATACATATGTGACCCCCAAAAACTCACTGATTTGCTCTTTTAAAGATATTTAATGTTGACAGCTATTTAACTATCAATTTAAGAAAATGATAAAATTATCAAAATGACATTATCTTATTCACAGCTTGGTAATAACTTGAAGTGAATTTTACTTTGAATACTTTGAATTTATCTACTTCATCCATTCAAATTCAAATGATTTGTTTAATTGTCACTGTATCAGTTTTGTTATTGCAGTTATCTCCATAGCAAGAACGTGATTCTTTATTGCTTATTGATAATTATAAAGAAAGTCTAAGAAGAAAACAAAATACATACATGTATACGACGTAACGTAACTGGTAAAGGACTGAACTGACTGGCTGACAAGAGAATGTTGAAACTGCTGAACGATTTCGCAATCGATTTCCCAACAAAACACTTGTCTTACATGAACATAACAAGTGCGAACATGTCGACATAGAAGGAAAGACAAACGAACATCAAACCTGATAACGTTGCTCCCTTTCACAGATATATATTGACATCAATATACGATGTGCAAAACATATCAGCTTCACACTAAGATCTAGACTACTCTTGACTCGTTACTGGCGGTGTCGATACCGACAACCAAACCGTGTTGCCTACATGATTCGATTGCTACATTGCATACCAAATAACCAATAATCATGGAAACTGGTCTCGTTAAAAGCCATTTATATCAATATGAATTCCATAAATATGAATTGCAGTTGCGGAAACCATCACAAAACATGAAAACACAGCAAACCTTTGATGCGACGGATTTGAGAGGGTTGTTGTTTTGGAACAAGCTTCCGTGTTGCGCAGGATCTGATTCCGGATTGCTAAACCGGTTCAGTCATGACTGGTGTCTATCAACGTTTGAATGCGCAGGACGCGCATCGTTGAAAAACTGGGCTAAGTCTGGGGCTCATTCAGCAAACTTGTTTGATAGTCTACACACGAAATTCTTAATACAAATATAACTTTAACAAAACTGGAAAATTGTTTTTTTTTTTTTTTTATTTAAATTTTTATTTCAGAAATACATAGGTATCAATCACACAAACATGTTTACATAAACAATAAATGACATGAGTGACCAGAATTTGAAGAAAGTATCAATTCTATTTGACATTTCGGCTGCACATTTGGTAACATTATAATAATCATAAACTTTATAGACTAGTGTTTGTAAGGTTGGCGGCTTTTTTTGTTTAAGATCGAAAATAGTTTTTTTGTATAATAGTGTATTTGTTGGAAGGATATGGTGAAGGATATTATATTGGAACCATTGTAAATTTGTATGGGTAGTGCATCTAAAGGGTATCATGTTATATTTGCGCCATGTCTGTACAGGAATGTTGCATTGCAATTCGAGATTCCATTTGTTGATGTGTTGGTTTTTTGTGCATTGTTTGTCAGTAAGAATTGAATAGTAGTGTCCACATCCTTTATTCTCTTTACAAAGTTGTTGTATATATAAAGGCAACGTTGGTGAATCTACTTTTATTATTTTTGAATATCCAGTTGATTTGATGTATGTTTTTGTTGACTGTATCATGCCATAATACAGAATAAAGTTTGTGTTGATGTCATATTTTTTCTTAAAATCAATATAGTTCAGAAAGAGACCGCTGTCATCCAAAAGATCGTTTATAAAAAGAATTCCTTTTGAGTGCCAGTTCGGGTAATAAATACTTTTTTTACCAATTGTAATGTTGCAGTTATGCCAAATTGTTTGTTTAGGAATATCTATATCCGATTGGGGTGCGATATGTTTTACAAATTCAAGCCAAGATGTAACTAAATCTACATAAAACGGGTTTCTGATACTAGAGGTTATTTCATTCTTCAAGTGGTGGTAATTAAGTTCTAATATACTAATGGATGTCATTTTTGGCAAGTTTTTGTCCATTAGATTGGCCCAAGATGTTTGTTTCGTATGGAAACGTCTGAGAACGGACAACTTTTGCGCTTGAATCATCTCTTTTATTTTGGGAACTTTGAAACCTCCGTCATTTTTATTGCATATAACCTGGCTTCTCTTTATTTTATCAGGTTTATTTTTCCAAATGAATTTGAAACATTTACTTTGGAAATGTTTAATGACATTTTCAGGTGGATTAGGGAGTGTCGAGAAGAGGTGATTTAGTTTTGGAAGAATAAGTGATTTTAGCACCGTGTTTCTGCCAAGAGGAGTGAGGTTTCTGGCGGACCATATATTCATTAATGTTTGGCATTTTAAGAATTTTTCATCATAATTCATTTTGATCATATCATCGAGATCTAGACTAAAGTGAATTCCTAAAAGGGTAAAGGAATCTTGATCCCAATTAAGCTTCCACTGGGGGCATATCTTCATTCTCGATCGCTTTTTTGCTCCTAACCATAAAATTCTAGTCTTGTCAACATTTACCTTCAGTCCCGAGAAACGTGCAAATTGCTCTAAAGTTTGCATAACAGCATATAAACAACGTTCGGTGCCATCCAGGATACAGGTAGTGTCGTCAGCAAATTGGGCTAATAGATATTCAATGTTGTCAATTTTAATGCCGTGGATGTTGGGGTTGTGTCTAATCATGTTACTTAATATTTCAACACATAAGATGAACAGGTAAGGGGATAAGGGATCACCTTGTCGACAGCCTCTTGAAATGTTAAAGAAATCAGAACCAAATCCGTTTATTAATACACAAGTTTCAATATCCCTATAGAAAGTTTTTACCCAGTTTCGAATAGAGTTTCCAAATTTAAAGAATTCAAGGGCCTTATCAAGAAATGTCCAGTCTATTGTGTCAAAAGCCTTTTCAAAGTCTATGAGTAATAACAGACCAGGTATCTGGTAGCTTTCGGTATATTCTATGAGATCATAGACAAGTCTGGTAATTTCCCCTATATATCTCCCTGACATAAATCCTTTTTGCTCTTCGTTTATGATCGTGTCAAGAACAGTTTTAATTATTTTGGAAATTGCCAAGGAGCCAATTTTATAGAAAATAGAAAGCAAGGATATTGGTCTCCAATTTTTAACAAATTGCTTAGGTTTTTTACCCTTTGGTATACAGGTGATTAGACCCCTTTTTAAAGATATCGGCAGTGTACCATGTCTATAAGATTCATTCAAGCAACGGACAAGATATTTGCCTAGATCAAGCCAAAAGACTTTTATAAATTCAGCAGTAAAGCCATCTGGTCCAGGGCTTTTATCGTTTTTGAGGGATTTAACTGCTGAAAGAACCTCTTCAAAAGAAAGTTCTCCTTCAAGTGTCTGCGCTGTTTCATCTGATAGTTTTGGAATGTCATAATCATCTAGAAGATTGTGTAAATCGACGTTCGAGACGTCTTGTTTAGTATAAAGCTTTTCGTAAAAGGATTTTACCTCATTTTGTATTTCCCGCTGGGTTGTAACAATATTTCCATTCTTGGTTTCAATACGCATAAAGGCTTTATTAATGAAATTTCTTGCTTCAAGGTTAAGGAAATATTTTGATGGTTTTTCTCCACTTTCTCCCCATAATGCTCTAGATCTTATCATCATCCCTTTAGTTTTAATGAGGTTTAGTTCTTCTAATTTATCATTCAAGATTTCTATTTCATTTAAAATAGCGCGTTTTTCTGTCTCTTCGGTAGAAGAATCAAGTTCCAAAGTTTTTCTGTTCAAATTTTCATTCAAATTCTTTTCCTCTGTTTCTCTTTCTTTCTTTTTAGCAGAGGAGTATGCGATTGTATTGCCCCTTATCATTAATATAAACATTTCCCATAACATTTGATCACTTAAATGAGATTCCTTTTCTTGTCCATTTTTTACTTTATACTGATTTGTTGTGTCTTTTATCACTTTTTTCACAAGCTTAACATATTCAGGATCACTGAGGAGCGAGTTATTAAACTTCCAGAACCCTTTACCACGCGTAAGGTTTTCCATTTTTATAGTAACTGAGATAGGAGAATGATCAGATTTGAAACTTGGTTCAATTTCGCATTTTACAATAGAGGATAACAGGTTGTGTGATATGAGGAAATAATCCAGTCGACTTTGTTTCAGTGGGGTAGTCTGTCGCCAAGTAAAACGTTTTTCATTAGGGTTAAGGTTTCTCCAAGAATCTACTAGGAAAATTGTTGGTTGTCAAAATATTTTTAGAATATGATATATGAGATTTACGCTATGAGCCGTGTTAACGATTGATAGAAGGAAAACAAACTGGAGCTTGCCTACCCAAATCAGTATTATAGGACCTATGGTTACATATATTTGCAATGAAAGGCCTATACTAGTTAAAGATCTCCTTTTAATTTCACACCCCTCTGAGGAATTCCATGTTTATCGGTTCTGCAAAGTCATGCAGCCATCTCCTAAACTTCACGAGTGAGAAATGGGCTAATCATGTGACAAAGTGTTGTAGATGGCTACTTAAAAATAATATAGGCCAACTCAAGTGTATAAAATAGATTAGAAACCTAGCCTGTTCTGAAAATTATTTGGTCAATTCCATAGGGAAAAAAAGTTTTGAAAAGTTACCAGTCCTGACCACAAAGTAACCATGCAGTCCTGGCAAAAACTAACTTATTATGAATCACGTGTAAACATGTCCCTCTTCTATCAATCAATTATTTTTTCTTGATTTACTCAATGAATTAGCATGATACAGTACATTTGTTTTCTCGAAATGCTAACAATTCAAAATGGCGGAGGAAAGCCGATCGAACTCGAAGCCTTGATCATGGCGGCCACCAGGATTATTGTCAGCTGATTGTTTGGTCGGTGTTGTAGTTAGTTGGATGTTTAAATAGTAGGAGATTTGGTAATAATGTTTGCATAAGAAAATATGACAGACAGACTGTTTATTGAAATCTACATATGACACCTAAAATGGCTAGGAGTGATAATATTTATGTATTATATGGTTTAAGTATCGTTAGCAGAGCCAAGTAGTTGGTTATGATCTTTATTTATATCATGATTTACTTTCTATTGTTGACGTTTAGAACTGTAATGTAGGGGCAACATAAGTCTGCTTGGCGCTTTCTAGTTAATCGATGGTGTTAGTTAGGAAATTAGTTAAGAAATCATAAAATCAATCGTCGACTACAATACCTTGTTTGTTAAGAAAACTATTAAATTGGATTGTGACAACTACTCTCAAAGTACAATGCGTAAGTTATTAGAAAACTATTCAATAAAGACAGTTATAGAGGTTTTGTCTGGTACGTAGGTACTTTAGGAATATCGTTAGGTTTTTGATTGTATTGTTTTTGCTAGAGAACCAGTAATTATAGGTTGTGAGATGCTTTTGATTGACAATTGCCAGTTACTTACCTGATTAAAGTCTTTATTAACAAAAAACAACACTCAGCATTTATATATTTCATTGAAATTTTCTACTTATACGAAAAGACCTAAAAATCCTCCTACGAAAAGACCGAAATTCACTCCTACGAACGGGATCCTCCTACGAAAAGACCTACACCCGCTTAATTATACACAGTACGTATTGCGCTTTTCCGAACATAAAAACTTCATGTGAATTAAGTGACTAAGATTTATTTCTAAAGGAAAAAAATGTTTTACTATGAGTGAGGTTGTGCGAACTGCGAAGTCGAGGGCGAACGCGAAAGTACGATTGAAATTCACATGCGATTAGACAAGAGAGAAAAATTAATGTCAAGCGGATTTATTTGGGAGACATTCCCCCAAAATGAAATCTACAATAAATTTACGGATTTTTAACTGGATAAACATTTTAAATATTTGCGTTACAATCATGAGCTGACATGTCACTGCAAGAGGCCTAAATGCAACTGATTTTTCTGTTGTTCACACGACAAAGATTTTTCTAAGGATGACCCTTTTACACATATAACCATCTAAATTCCATGATATTAACGTAGTGACTGTTTTTAAAAAAACGAAGGTCCATTGTCGAATTTTGACGGGCACTGAAAACATAGGTCCCACCCAGAATTATCCCTGCAGACTACATTGCATTATGGGAAGGGACATTTCTCATTCTATTTATAGATCTGCTAAACAAATGACGCGCTGTGCCTAAAAATAGCTTCGTTAGCAGTTTAAGCCTATCGGTGAAAAGGGGCTCGAACGGGCCGTTTAAGGACCGACGGACGGGCTATATTCTAAAACTGTATGCGCCTTGGTAATAAAGTACATCGCAAATCAAAAGTGATTAATTGTCAGTAAATTAAACTATAAATATTAATGTAAATATATTTGTAAATAAATATGCGCATGTAAAATGGGTTTCAGGCTATATGTATGATTGTTGAGAAGTCAACATTTCCTGTTTACATGGATACAAGTCCGGCGTCCTAGCTGCGTGTCTTGATGCAATTACCTATATGAACATAATACTGAAATCTGACTGATGAAACGCTATTTATATTTAGAATTTATAGATGAAAAGACAAACCATCGACTAAATAAATATTGCTAATTCCTGTTCCTAAAACCCAAAAAAATAAAGAAGCCTTTAGAAGGTATATTGGCAAGTCTAGATGCCTCTTAAAATTGTTCAGACCGCTTTTATAAATTTCTATTTGAAATAAATACTATTGTTAATTAACTCATTTTATTTTTCGAATTTATGTTTATAGTCTAGTTGCTAATAAAATTTAAATTCAAAATTCTGATTTCAAAGTTTATATTATTATATTATATTATTTTATATTATTTATATACAGATCTTAAAATAGCAAAGTTTTCCCTAACTAGTCCTTATATAGCAATTCGAAAATATAATTTATATTGTCTTTTTCCAGGTAAAGATGCCCAAAATTTGCATATTTGCAAAGGAATATGCATTTGCACGAGCGTTGCAACATTTGACAACAAAAGTTATGAATGAAAAAATAAGAATATTAGTTTGTAACACAGGTTTGCTTTTTTTCAGTTATTTTATGAATGTTTATATGACAAAGGTTTAAATAGTATAGAGGAAATAAGATAAACTATATAACATTATACAAAATGTTTTAAGTAACCACACTCAGATTACAGCTCATTTATATACTATAGATTGCATCAGAAACATATATTTCAATGAAAATTACACGTTGTTCAGTCCTGTAAACTCATATATTTCGTAGGTTATTACAAAAACTGTCTGAAACAAAAGTTGGGGAAAATCATTGTTATGGATGTTTGTGTTCAAATTTCAAGTTTGTTAAAAATAAAGAAATAATCATCAAAATAATTTTATTTCTTTTCCCGTATATATAATAGAATATCGTTTTTCATAGTATAGAAAGTCTGGTCTACAGGAACCATCTGAAGGAAAATCAGAGGGTTAAGATTGTAGTGTACTTGTAAAACATCGCGTTTAAGTGAAAAGTCTCTTAAATTACTTCTTATTAAACAGTCTTAACCCTCATGTGTCCAATGTTTGTAAAGGCTCAACCTATCAGCCCTCGTTGACCAGGGCAATCTCAGCACAATTAGCGTTACGCAAAGTGCAAAATGGGGTGAAACGGGGCGATATAATCGCCTGTAACGGCGTGGAATAAGTGAAAGCAAGACAAAGGAGGTTGAAATAATGTTTACTCGTATATCTTGGGATATGATCATACAAAATCCGAATCGTCTGAGTATTATTGTAATATTTGAGGTTTTTAAAATTTCACACAAACAACTTTTTTCTATCCTTAAATATCTTGCTTATAATAGGGATGCAATTTTGCAAATTATGAACTAGATGAATAAATGAATATAATATGTCTCTTTACATCATTCTGCGAGATTGATTTGTTGTTTTTACTTTCTAACTGTTGTATTTCCGAGTCTGAAAATGTGATCGACAGTTCAATATTTGTTTTTTACAGAATGACCTAATATAAAACCTGTTGACCTTAATTTATTTAGATTGAACATGATCCTATTTAAACTTGGTAGTACTTTAATGTGCATCTAGAGATGCAACTATTTATGTTAGATCTGAATTATTAAGTCTTTATAAGAATTTTTTCTTTCTTTTGTACAGTTCATTGCCGTCTTATAATCCTATCTAAATAATGATAGTACCATTGACTAGAATGACATGTTCGTTTATTGTAACATCTCAAGTAATATCTGGTACCTCATCCCTTTTGTAAATAGACGGCATACAGGGTAATTGGCATTTTATACATTTAAGGTTTTATAAAGAACGTTTGTGGGATAAGTGTTTCTAATGTTTTCGAAATATTGACAATAACTTAGATACAAGTTTACATAAGGTTGCATAAGATACAATGTCTATGTCGAACCACGTGCACCTTCCGATAGTTTGACAATCTAAATTGTACATGAGGGTTAAATATCTATATTTGTGGAAGATATTGTACAAAACTTAATGTCGGTGTTATTCTTGATGATTTTCTACAAATAACTATTGACGACGCTTCAATCAGGATGCAATTTTAATAGTATTTAAATTTTCAAATCCCCAGATTTAACATTCAACTGTTAAAATTGGAACAAGTACACAGGAAATTTCCAACTGACACATAATTTTGATAAACTGATAAATCTTTGTTTCGATAAATATGTTTATCAAGCTCCTGTCACAAGGTGCAGTTTTGGTGAAAATTATTCCCAAGTATTTGCATTAATCAACTTTTTATTTTTGTTTGTTCAATTTTGAATATATTAAACAGTATTCTCTCTTTGTGTCATGAAATATCAAACCATTACATAATTATGAATATGATCATTAACTTGGTTCACAATTTGCTCTTAATGCATCAGGTTATTTCCGCAGATCACATCAATTTTACTTGTTGCTATTAAAATAAAGTTGTCTGCATAAAGGAGTTTCTCAAATATATACATGCGAGCATTACATCTTTATTCAAAACTGTCACAGGGATCACATTGTACTATTGCTCAATATATTCAGTCGCAGGTACCATACATTTACATTCGTTTACGATATCTTACATGTAGTACTAAGAGAGCTTTGAAAGCTGAAGCCCAGTGAATTAATTACCTTTGAGGTGTCCTATAGCGACTTTTAATTTCATCATTGTTGATAAGTTAATGTTGATCGACACTATTATTCATATGATTGGAAATATATTTGTACAAAATCGTTGAATGATGTCCAAGATATAAGTAACGTTTTCATTTTGAAGCATGATGAAAATTCTGCCAACAAAGATATAAAATATTTTTTATAAATAAATATCATCATTGCTTCATAACGTTAGCTTGCTTTGTGCGTATACTTTGTAAATCTGTGGTCAGTCAGTGGCGACCCTTGTGACCCCTGATTAAATGGACCCTCTGAGAAAAACACTACAACACCGCCTCGTGAATTATACCTCTTTCACCAGAAATAAGGTTTCGCTGAAGCGACAATTGTCTTTCAACTAAAACAAAGGCTTTGCGCTGTACGGAACGTGTTTCAATCTATCTTTTGGTTCACCAAAAACCTTAAGGCGGATTATCAGTGTGTATTAAGGATTAGTACATCAGACTTTTCTAATTGTGGGAGGGGGTTAATATACAGGTGTGATGTCTCGCAACTTTACCTGGACAGGTATAAATCTAGGTGGAATCATCGGTTGTGCTATCTGGTGATTGGACATCCTTGGAAGCAAGGTAAGTTGATTTTGTAACTTATAAACCTTCAACTCTTTTCTATTGTTCTTGAGAGACTGTTTCCTCTGCCTCACATGACAAGGGATCTTTGAACTAATGTCATTTTATCGTATATTACTCGAGGGACTGTTCGCTCTGCCTCACAGGGCAAGGAATCTTTTAACTAATGTTATTTTGTCGTATTGTACTCGAGAGACTGTTCCCTCTGCCTTACATGACATGGGCTGTTTGAACTAATGTCCTTGTATCGTATTGTACTAGAGGGACTTTTCCCTCTGCCTCTCATGACAAGGGTCTACTTGAATAAATGTTTTTTATTCTAATGGTCTTGAGTACAGGGATTTTTATCGTCGAAAATAAATGATTAAAAACAGCTTGGGTCGACGATCCAGCACATATTATAGTCATAAGAGCTGGATCGTCGACCCCAGCTGTTTTATAGTAATATGTGCTGGATCGTCGACCCCAGCTGTTTTTAATCAATTATTTTCGGATCAAGCACATATTACTATAAAAACTATTTTTATAGTCTTGAGGGAATGTTTTCTCTGCCTTTACATGACGACTTATCTTTAAATAAATGTCCCCTGAATGCAGATTATCATAAACCTAATTTAATCGCATAAAATGGGTGAAAATATATCTCAAAAAGTTTGCAAATACCGCGAACAAGAGTCTTATCGGTCTTGTACTGTAAATTACATTTCTTACCTTTGGTAATATTTGTGACCTTATGTGTCAAAACTCACTTAGTAATGGTCCAACCAGTACAGCTAGTTTTAACTAGATTGGTTTTTAATCTGTCTGAAACTTCCACGTTTTTGTGTCCTATCTGTCTACCTTTGATATAAATTTAGAACGCTGTCACGTGTGTTCTCGTGGTTTACGCGTTGCACTTTGAAATTATTGTTTGACGTTCAAATGCCACTAAACGATGAACGTGCGCCTCTCGATATTTGATTTCATTTAACTTTTTTTTAAATAAGTCAAACCTAAGTGGAATTTAGTGACAATTTTATATTAAACTAATAATATTTAGCTGAGAGCGAGCATATGAGAAATTTTTGAATAATTATTCTTCGGATTAATAATATTTGGTTTTGGTAATCAACATGACAAAGGGAACAGCAAGAAAGATTTTCATTTGAAAGTCATATCATTACATTACCCATTACTCGAAATATTCCTTGATAGCATACAGTGAACTAATTACTAATGTTATCAAAAACCTTTCAATATAAAAAGATCAGCTATTTCAATAAAAATACATTTACTACAACTTCATATCTCTATAGACGTATATACGACTGTGTTAACATTATCTAGAATTGTCGATCTAATTGATTTGATTTGAGCTATGGTATCCTTTATTAAATAATGAAGTCCAAACACTGTTTTTCAGAAAATGAGCTGCAAAGTCTTAGCAGTGTTGTTGTGCGTCGCCTCCATTGCCTCGGCATGGGACGAGGAGCCAAACTACGCGAGACTGGCACGAGCTCATGCCCGTGCTAATAGAGCTGCCCATGTCGACCAGTGGATAGAAAAGGCTGGGAAGTCTGCGCATGCGTTTGTTCACCACGTTGCCGATCACTCTAACTATGGTGACGAGGCTGGACGACTTGCCCACGCTTTTGCCCATGCTGCTGACCACTTGTCACCAAAGTCCGGAGATGAGGCCAGAAGACTGTCCAGCCTTCCCTTGGCTTGGAGTGACCGCACTAGAAAACTCGCGCATGCAATGGCCCACGCCAATGCCGACGATGATCACCATGTCTGGGGTCACGGAGTGGAGGGACTGGCCCATGCTGCTTTCCATCACGATGGTCATCATTGGAGTGAGGGAAGACTTGCCCATGACGCCTTTGATCACGATGGTCATCATTGGGGCGAGGGAAGACTTGCCCATGACGCCTTTGATCACGATGGTCATCATTGGACTGAGGGAAGTCTTGCCCATGACGCCTTTGATCACGATGGTCATCATTGGGGTGAGGGAAGACTAGCCCATGCTGTTGCCCATGTCGCTGACCACGCCCCCCTTGCCTGGAGTGAGGGTGCTGGAAGACTTGCCCATATCCTTTCTCACGCTGCTCACGATGAGGTAGGCAGACTTCACCTCAATATTTTCTTCATAAATCATTTTAGTCTCTTATTTTAACAATGGCGCCGCTAATGGCTGCAATATTGCCTAAGTGGCGTATAACATTACCTCACGTACTCACTAATTTAACAATGATCTTTATACAGTCTTATCGATTGTCATCAAAATGTGTCTCACAAACGAATCAATCAAGACCGTTATATGTGTAACAGCACGATCTCCACGAGCACGCTCCACTGTGGCAGCACCCTATGGGACCTTACAGAGGCTCCTTCTTCTGGTGGCAGCTGCACCAGCGGCGTGTGGCGGCCATGAGGCAGAGGCAGGAGGAGGATCTGGAACTGGTGGAGAAGCATCACGACATGCATCAGAAGATGGAGCAGTTCGAGAAGTTCAACAAGTACGTGGAGGGCTGGAGGAAGCACCAGAAGCACATGGAGGAGACGAGGAAGATGCAGAAGATGGCGAAGATGCACGAACAGGTCAGTCTGTCTTCGGGAGAATCGAAGTTGTCTTGCGGAGAAGTTTGCATTTTTGAAGGGTAGAGAAAGATAATGGAAGAGACGAATTTTCCAGGTATCGATGAAGAGAAGTGAGACGTAGATTTTGCAGTTTTGCCAAGAGAATGCCTTTGCTTAGGGGAGAAATGTGCCTTTTGGCGGGGGTTGCTTTGGGAGATCAGTATGCTTCGTGCTGTATTTGGATAAGGTAGAGAAAGAGGAGTTTTCTTGGTATCTAAGAGTCATTGGGATAGAGACGCGATGTTACCCAGTAGCATTCCATAAGGGAAGATGCAGAAACAGGGCTTGTTGTGATGAGTTATGATGTTAGGGAGATTGTTTCATGCTACCTAAGAGTCCGCGGAAAAGAAACGAGATGATTAAAGTCGGATGGTTCAGTAAGGGAAGATGTACAAACAGGAGGATGGGAGAAGTTTTCCTTGAAGTATTTCTCGGAAGCACTTTGGTTATGAGAGTGAAGATATTCTGTTTTTAATCTGACCTGTCCTAGCCCGTTCCTTTGTAGATTCTCATTGTGCTAATTTGGCCAGCACCCACATCGAATTTACTTCTTTATTCATGCTGTGTTTACTAAATCAATAATTGTGAGAGTGTATAAGCCTCACCACCTGTTATATATTTAGTAATTATATAAACAAATATATACATTATTTTTCGTTCATAACTCCAGGCCCACAGACAGCAGCAGTTTGGCGAGATGTTGAAGTCATTTGCACACAAGAAGAAGGAGTTCGTGTTCAGTGTCCTCTTCGAGCTGATGAAGTTCTGCAAGTGCAAGGAGTCTGTCAAGAGACTGAACGACTACTTCAACCCCAATGAAGAGCACAACATGGACGGTTTCAACAACACCGACATCATGGACATCGACCAACACATCGTCATCCTCCACCCTAGGTCAAAGGAAGAAGCTAAGAAGATGTTCCTGAAGGTAAAGGACAATCACCAAATGCTGGAATTAGTTTGAAAGTCCTCATAGTTTTCCCGTGAGTTGGTACTGTGATACAAGTGCATCGTCTGTTGGCCTAACACAAGGTTATCATTTCGCATGAACCATATTTCCGAAACATTATATTCCTTTTTCGATCAATGTCGGATACACCTTGTGTTTTGATGCGCATGTTTTGATACATTTGGGTTTATTGGAGAATTTGAGTGTTTGCTGTGGTAAAGTACATTTATATATTTTAACCTTTGGTTTAAAATTTTTTTATTGACAAGATGTCAAATGGATCGGGCAAAAGTGAAAACATTTACTTGGCCCTCTCCAATACAAAATTGATTAATTAACATAGGTTATAAAGATTTACAATTTTTCATATATTAACACAGGTTTAACAATTAGGTTTGTGCAAGTATGTACAGTGAAGTATTAACACTTGAACTAATATACAGTCGGTCCTTCATACTAGCATCGACATCTGCCGATGGTGGATTTTATATTCAGCCCCATGTCTTCATCGTTTTGTCACTCGCATATTGGCATAATTGCTCCAGACTGTATGTATCAGTGCAGGTTTTAGTTTCATTTCGATGCATAACATGTAATAAACTTTCTCTGGGGTTGCACCAAACTCTATAATGTGGTCTTGTTGCAGGGTTTGCTCCAGACTCTGTGCATCAGTGCTAAGGGCTACGTTCACCACGTTGAGCTGGTGGCGGCCCATCATATGGCTCTCCATTTCGGCATGGGCGCTCTGGGTAGCATGGGCGGAATGGACAACATGGACAACATGGACAACACAAACACCATCGACAACCAGAACAACGTCAACAACGGTCAAAACAACAACGATAACAACAATTTTGGCCAAGACAACCGCAACATTGATGCTCCCCAAAACAACAACAATGGATACTATAATGGCAATAACAATCAGAACAACAACAGGGACTTTAGCAATGGCAACAACAACCGTAACTACAATAGGAACTTTGGTGGTTCAACAATGGTTTCCAATACCGGGGTAAGTACCTACAAGAACAGAATGAATGTGAATTTCATTTCATTTTCCATTTTATTTTGCAGAACTAACATGTGTTCATTGACAATATGTATATTTATAAAAAGTGCCATAGATAAGTCTCCTAGTAAAATTGACAAAATTAATTCATTTAAATTTTTTTATATGTTTATTAATTCTGTCGTTGTCCTTCAGTTTTATACACCGGTCACAACATGCTGGGTTAATTATGTTGTCTATTTTCCTTTTCAGAGATAAACAATGGAACGGACAAACCAGGAATAAGATGTTTACAGACATTAACAGCGCTGTTGAAAATATAACAAATAAAAACTAAAAAAGAATCGTTTTTGTACTCTTTCTATAACAGACACCAAATATCGATGTTTTATCTTCCGAACATTATATATCATTATTGCCCTGTCCGAAGTGGAAGGGAGATATACAATGTAGGCTTGAAGTCGGTAGTCCGAGTAAAGGAGAGGGGGGGGGGGGGACTTTTATCAGAATGTACTAATTTGCTACATGTTTCATAGCTTCAATACCTTGATAGAGTTCGAAAACGAGAAGCGTGCACATATATAAAAAAAGTTATGGCCCTTGTTTCTTAAAACTCTGTTCAGTGTATCTTCAAAAAGGACAACTTTCTTTTAAATTATTTAAGAAAGTACAACCAAATTATATGTGTCTTCTCCGTATCAATACCTCAACGAAGTTCGAAAATGAGAAGCATGCAGTCATATTTTACGGATGTATGACTCTTGTTCCGTGAGTTTGTACTCTGTGCCAGTATATTTTGAAAAGGGACATTTTATGTTAAAAACTATAAATGTTAGGATATGCCAGTTTGAAATGTATCTTTAGAGTATCAATACATTATGGAGTTAAAACTGAGAACTGTGCAATAGTTTATGGTTCTTGGCTTGTTCGTGTTTCTGGACTGTTATAATGTGCATTTAGAAAGGGAACAATCATTCTCAGAAACTATTTAAGATAGGACAAAAACGTTGATGTGTGTCTTCAGGGTATCAATACATTGAAAGTGACAGTAGAAGCGTGCACTTATAAATATGTCCAGATTTATTGCCTGTTTTCTGTTACATTGATTTTGGACATTAGGGACGTTTGGAACTTATTTTGAGGAGGAAGTTGATGTCTATGTCTCCTTGTTTATATAATATGGTGTTCATTGGTGTGAGAGTACCCACCAGGTCATCTTCCTACGCAAATCCTAAAACGCAAGTTTCCGAAATCAGTTTTATGCCTCGCTGCCAACCCTTGAGTTTTCTGTGCTTGCTCTCTAGCTTACTATGAGAGAAGGCTATAGTTAAATCAGAAAGTAACTGGAGGTTGCTAAAAATCACCTGTAGGGGCGCTGATATCAGCAAAGAAAACTAAACGGTCGGCAGCAAGGCAGAAAATTGACGGTCCTGGTTGCGTTGTATAGGAAGATGCCACCAGGTAGACTTAAACCTGATGAGAACATCAAAAACTTTGGTACAACAGAATCATTGAAAGGGAAGAAATTTAGGTCAACACTTGACACACTTACACGCTGATAGCATAATAATCTTGAAATATACAATGATGATTCTGTGATTGTTTGGGAATGGTGGGAACCAATAAAAAATTAACAAACATGTATGTAGTTCAAATGCTTTTATTAATGGCTATGTCAGCCGTATTTCCTTAACATTTAAGTTTCTATCTTTGAAACATTCCAACTCAACATGAAAGAAGTTTATGTGGTCAGCCGTCATTATCAGCGTGGTTACAGACAAACAAGTTAAGAGCTACCTCCCTTTCCTAAATTCTCTGACTGGCAATGTTTCAGATCGTTTCAGTCACAGTGAGACGAATGTCTGATTAAGCTAAAAACATGATAAGTAGAATGAGGAAGAGACCGGGATAGGCGAGGAGGGGCTAGTGGGCTAGCGAGATGACTAGTTTCGTCCGGGATTGGACTCATCAGACCGGGATAGCTCACTAGCCCCTCCTCGCCTATCCCGGTCTCTTCCTCATTCTACTTCCTACTCCCTACCGGTTTAGGACAGGATGTCTACTAGTGTACATCCGGTCCAATCGACTACTAGCTTTAGTAGCATGATAGAAGCAGAAACCCATTCGGACCTGCGTACTACCAAAAAACGGAAACTCGCTTTCGACCTGGAAGTACCCACCGGAAATCCACCCACCGAGTCCAAAGCGGTCGACCTACCGGCACCCCTGCCCTACGCAACGCCCAATCGAAGACCACTCGTCTAGGAGTACAGATTCAGTATCTGGAAACTTGCGTGCAGAACGATTTGATCCCACCTTCCTACCGGGTTCAAATCCCCAGTCTCCAGGCCACCTTCCCGGAGACCCTGGCGACAGCACGAGCCAATGCTGTCCAGCTCTGCTCCAAAACCCTCATGAGCCTCCACCTGGATTTGCTACGCCTTCAGCAAACCTCCACCGAAGATACCATCAAGAGACTCACGCAAGAGTTCCCCTCCGACATGTCTCCTCAACAGAGACAACTCATCACCACCGCCATCAACGCTGTAGTGGATAGAGAAGAAAATGGTACTCACACCAAATTCAATCTTCGCCTACAAGAACTCAACCAGAGTTACAAAAGCGACCCCCAACAAATTCATCAACGGGAACACCATCCCAACGAAGCGTTCACGCTCCCGCAGCAGCTCCCGCCGCCGACGCAGTCGCACTCGCAGCCAGGCACCCAACCGACCACCACCCAACCGTCGCTCCAATGACAACCGTCGCCCTAACGACAATCTCCATATTGACAGTGCCCCTCAACGACGACCCAGTCGCCTCAACCTCAAGAGTGCCCTCGCTCTCATCCAAAAGAATCTGGACATGAACAATTCCTCCGGACCTCTTGTGTGTGACATCGCCAAACTCTGCTGTTAATAAAAATACTGAAACTTATCAGAATTTTGTTGTCAATTTATCTCATTATCAGCTCAATGATAATGAGATAGGTCTCCTTAACAAAGGACTAACTTTTAGCCCTACACCTGCCAAAGGTAATAAGAGTCAATCGTTCTCAGACCTCAAAGCGTTCTTCAGATATGGTTAACACTTACACCAGTTCGGTTTTAGATAGAAAGTTTGGTCCCAAAAGTACTTGGCACCCGCCCTATTCTTATAATCACAGTCTAGAATCTTTCACTAAAGCTGTCACCAATGACTTCTTCAAACTAGAAGACAAAAAGTTCAAGAGAAGTAACATCACTAAACTCGAACTTCAAGCCATCAATCGCCTAAAAAATAATAATGAGATCATCATTAAAAAGGCAGATAAGGGCTCAGCAGTAGTCATTCAAAACACGACAGACTACATTAAAGAGGCTGAGAGACAACTCTCTAACTCTGATTTCTACTGTAAACTAACAGCAGACCCAACAGCAGAATTCTGCACTCTCATATCAAAAGAACTCACCAACATCTTTCTCAAAGATGAAATTAGTCAAAAATGCCTAACTGTTCTTTTGCCTACTGACTGTAGCGCAGGCAGACTCTACCTCCTACCCAAAATTCACAAATGCCTAACCCCAGGTAATGTACCAGGCAAACCCATTATTAGTGGCAACAACACCCCTATACTGAAAAAATCAGTAGTTTTGTTGACGAACACATCAAAACGTTCGTCAGCCAATACCCATTTATGTCAAAGATACCACACACTTCATTCAAAGGTGTGAATCACACAAACTAGATCAAAACCAAGATATCCTTATGGTCAACATGGATGTTACCAGTCTCTACACCAACATTCCAAACGGTGAGGGTCTTAGAGCTGTAGCTAAGGCTATCAGGAAGTTCAAACCTGACTGGTTAATTCAACCGAGCAGTATTCTGACACTCCTCAAACTAGTCTTACACAAAAACAACTTTGTCTTTAATGGCACACACTACCTACAAACTGGTGGCACTGCCATGGGCACCAAACTCGCGCCCTCCTACGCTTATATTTTCATGGGAGAACTAGAGCAAACCCTACTCGAAAATCACCCAGACAAACCCGATCTATACATCAGGTTTATCGATGATATCTTCATTATCTGGTCACATGGACAAGACAAACTTGAGAAATTCATCAATTATCTCAACACTGCACACCCTACGATTAAGTTCACTGCTGAATTTTCTCGAACCAAAGTTTCCTTCCTGGACACGTGGGTTTCAAACGAGAATAAACTCGAAAATCTCCAGTTCACACTCTACTGTAAACCCACAGATACACACTCCTATCTGCTTTACACTTCTTGCCATCCCACCCATGTCAAGACAAAAGGCCCTTATAGCCAGTTTCCACGCCTCAGGAGAATTTGCTCCACGGACAAAGAATATGAGAAACACAGCCTGAATCTCATCCAGTATTACCTCAAGCGGGGATACCCCAAAAAGATCATTAAAGCTTGCCAAATTAAAGCTTGCCAATTATTTCGTACCACCCACATGGTCACGTGGGTATAAATTTGCTACAGCACGGTCCATTGGTCGTTGAATCACCAGGATATGCTTAAAACAAATATCATTGGCTGAAACTTCTCTTTGAAGTTTCCAAGAGTAATATAGAGAGAAACTTCTGCCATTAGTTTTCAATATCAGATGTTACATAACTTTGGGGTCTCTGGACCCCAAAGTAATAATGGTTTGGTCATTTGTAAACAAATATGGCGAGAAGTTAAGCAACCACGTGAGTGATTATCCACAGATGTGACGGATATGTTACGATAATTTGTGAAGCATATTTCTTATATATGTTGCTGATTTTAATTGAGATTTGCTATGAAACCGAGTCACTCATGAAATAAAGTAGAGATTAGATCTTGATTGAACAACAAAAGATCGACAGGTTTCATGATTTTTTTTTTTTCAGTGACAATTTTTTTCTTGATTTGTAAGTTGTATGGCTGAAAAAGAATATATATGCTGATAATTTAACGACTGTGGTCGATTTATGGGAACGTGAAAATGACCATTTGGGGCATGGTTGAAATGTTAGGAGTGATTTGAACTTTTTAACCTCAGATTAACGTACGTGGTCGAATTATCAGAGATGTCGAATTAATAGAGAAATTACGGTACCCCAAAAAGATCATTAAGCAGAACAAAACCAAGTCCGATTCTACCTCCAGGAGAGATCTTCTCCAGAAAGGGCCCAAGCCACCTAACGAGGATTCTCGTCAGGTACTCGTTTGCGACTATAACCCCATGAACATGGAGCTCAAACATATCATTAGAAACCGCTGGCATCTCCTCAGCGGTTCTGACACCTGCAAACTAATCTTCCCCTCCCCTCCCATCACGGCCTTCAGACGTAACAAAACGCTGAAAGACTTACTTGTTCAATCCAGTCTCACGTACCCACGCCCACCACCTCAAATCGGGGACAAAACAGTCCAATTCTTGGACGACCAGTGTGATAAGCCTAATTGCAAAATCTGCTCTACTCTCAGCTGTCGACTGTCATTCCACAGCTCTCACACAGGACGCAAATACACATCCAAAACCTACAACTGCCAGTGCAGAAATGTAGTGTATTTGCTTACGTGTCGTAAATGTAACAAACAATATGTGGGTGAAACTAAAAGGGCGTTCAAGATCAGACTCTCTGAACATTTTGCAAACATAACTCACAAGAGAGACAAACCAGTCGCTCATCACTTCAACCTCCCAGATCATCTCAAAAGCGATGTTAGATACCAAATTATCGCTCAACTCAGACAAAACCCTGAGAAGGAGGAAACTACTAAAGCACGAAGATCACTCGAGCTTAAGTGGATTTTTGAGCTTAATTCGTTCCAGCCGCACGGACTCAACGATAAGATAGTTGGTTGAAATATCCACTCCTGTATTTCACTTACTAAGCCATTTTCAAAAACAGTGAGTCAATTATAAAAAATAATTCAACAAATAATAATCATCAATTTTATTCAACCTCAGTTCTTATATGTGTGCCTCTTATTTGACTTAATCTGTCTAAACATAAATTATTTCAGTTACTCAGTAATTATCTTAATTAATGTTTGACTATTATATATGCTTAACATTTCAATGAATAATCAAGTTTCAATGGTGTGAGTTGACTGAATTACTGACATGTAGTTAAAATCTAATATTAACTGGAACGCAGACGATATACAGATCTATCTATAGAAACCCATAAACCATGCAAAAGCAAAATACTGAAAATACATTACACTGGGTAAAATAAAAGTACTATGGCTGTTTTAAAAATCAATCTATTACGTTATGATGCATATCAACTACACACACCACATAAGCTTTTTGAGCCTGTCAAACTAGCCAACGAATCGGCCAGTTTTCGTAACACTATCACTGCAGGATCCTGCTGTTCCTTTCTTCCCCCTACAGTAATGCAAGCTCCAAACACTGTGTTAATGGAGTTGCTTGCAAAGTCGATGCATGGAGCTTGTAAAGTTAGCGGAGGGAGGGTATAGTAACAGCGTGTTAAAATTACTATGTTAAGTTGTTTGTTGTCTTTATTTCTATTACAATTCAGATTAGATAGTGAAATTTGGATTTAAATTAATGACAAAATATTTTTTTTAATTCTATACACGCTTTCGAGTCCCCTTTTTAACTATATTTGTTCCACATTTCCTAAAACAATGGCCTAATGACAGAAAGTGTGGAACTTATATTTAAACGATTTATACTCATACAACTGCATTGAGTCAGATACTTGCTATGATCCCTATACATTGTGAAGTCAACTGAGTGATGGCGTATTTGTCAATATGCATCATTAGCCGAATATGGCAGTAAGTAACTGAAAGGGGCAGTCCTTTCGTTTTTGTTGGCGGGAACGAAATTCAAGACGACGCAGTGATGCTTATTATTCTTTGTCCAATTGTTAAATCTAGAATAACTAAAACGGTATCCTCACTTACATATATGAAAATAAGTACGAAACAATCTTGTAATAATCATTGATAAGTATAAACATGCATTTTCTCTTGAATTTTGATTGTTTCCACAAAGAATACCCCGATAAAACTGTCCCTTTAACTACCATTGATCAAAAGTGAACGAACTAAGTTACATCGTGCAACGTCTGTTATCAACGCTTAGACTCCATTACAAATATACATGATTAAAAAATATGATTTGTTTTGGCATAACTATATCTTCCAACGATAAGATGTCTTGTCGTCTCATAAATCCTGTTCAGTCATTACTGTCTATTTTCCTGTGTCAATCCTTGTAAAGCCTCTACAATAGAAATGTCCTGATATCAACTCCAGTCATCCATCATCGTTGAGCAAAGACAATCCTGCAAAAAAACCTTGACATCCGTCCACATGATGGAAATCAAATTTTAAGTTTTCTCTGCCGTACCGGACTTGTATCTGTGTTTTCAGTTCAGAACCAAGGGCGTGCTGTATTTCATCGTCTGTCCCAGCACTGACTTCAAACCAAAACTCGCTGCCTGCCTTGAAAGTAAGAGGTCTCTGAAAGGTAATTTCGTCGAGGCACATCTCATCAATGAATGTTACATTACTGATTGGAACAATGGTGCCCCTAAACCCTGGTTTCCAACGTACGAGTTTATATTTGAGACTCTGTCGATGTTTGGAACTATACAAGAACAAGCCTCCAATGATCACGTCATGGTCACAAGATAGTCTAACAGTTTCAAACAACTTGACCCCTTTTGGTGCTGACACTCGATTCTTGTAGAATATCACCTTGGATTGACTTAATGAAACCTCTCGTAATTTGAACGGTGCTACTGCAGTGGTTTGACTTGCCAAATAACAGAAAATCTTAGTATGCTCCTCAGGGGATAGAATATTGGTTGGAACAACAACTTCTGTAAAAGTCTTTGCATCCATTGAAGGAAAGCCAATATGGAGAATTGACTCTCCAAGAACCTTACGCTTATTTTGCGCAGTTATCTCTTTCCCTTGACGCTTGCATTCTTCAGAAGCCCATGAGAGGGCAGCTCTGAAGATAACTTCAGGATCTGAAGTAATTTCTTCAGATTGAATGACCTTGTCAACACAGATTTTGCAAAGTTCCTTGAACTCTTGACTCATCAAAGCATCATCAGAATTGTCAACAATCATTTCAAGTGCCTTGGTCATCAAGACCTCTTCATCAAAGCGGTGAGCTTGTTCCAGGATTGTGCATGCGCTATCTGCAGATAAAGACGACTCCAGGTATGCAAGACACATTTTCTCCAAGCTTCCAACAGCGTACTTCCTCCCAAGGTAGAGCAGTGCAGTTACATTATCTGGGGTCACATCCACCTTGTCCGTGTAGAGAAATCTGTAGGTAAACATAGATAACCTTATCAACTGTATACATGTATACAATCACGTTGACATTTATGAGTTAATAAATGATAGACAATATTTCTGATCCAGTTCGATGTACGAAATGTAACAAGACATACATGATTTGTTAATTAAACACTGATGACCCCGGATATCAGTAACTTGAAGCCTAAATGTATATTTTGTGTGTGAAATATCAAAGATCTATCTCTATCGAATTACAAGTTATGGCAATGGTTAAAGTTTACCTCATCTAAAATGTCTTATCACAGTATATGCATATGTGAAATATCAAAGGTCTATCTATCCAATCACAAGTTATGGCCATGGTTAAAGTTTTCGAAAACTGTTTGTTGTGCTAAGGTCAAGGTCACGAGGTAAAACATAATAAACTCATCTGAAAGATGTTATCATGATAGATGCACATGTGAAATAAAGGTTTACCCCCAAGCAATCAACAGTTATGAGCAAGGTCAAAGTGACAGACAGATATATCTACAGACGGGAAGGGCAATATACCCGCGGAATCTCCAATTAGGGGCCATAAAAAGGAAATGGTAGCTCGTTGTTATAGAAGGAAAATTCTTTAAAGCATGTGCAATGAAGATAATCGAATTTACAGGGAGACGAAAGAAGAAAGGAGCTCTGTCAGTCTCACCTGAGAAAGTCCCTGAAGATGACTTCTGGTACGTCAGGTATCCTAACCTCCTCTCTCTCTGCTAGCGGACCCCTCAACATGGCGTGGAACACACAGCTCCTACTCATCAGAACATAGCGGTGAGCCCTCACCACAGCCTCGTTCTCGCCAACCAGGAAAGTGACGTCATACGAGTCCTCTGACGTCAGCATATGAAGGTTGCAGTCAGCAAGTGACTTTCCGGACTGCCAGTCGTCTACAAATCCTGACTTACTCATTTTTGAAGTACTGAATAAAAAGGGAATAATTATTTATTTATTATTTATTTTTTATAAGTCACGTAGTGTTCTTCTCACCTTTTCTATCACCAATTAAGTTACCTTACAAATGTATTTTTCAAGAAAATGGTTTTACAATTATCAAGGATTTGACTTCTCGTCCCGTAAATAATCTCTGCAAAATCTAATGAAATCATTAATGCTTAACGACGATTCTGTGTACTGCGGATGTTTCTATTTTAATAAAGATAGTGTGACATAGCCTTATCATAAAGGGGAAGTATTTTTTCGAAAGTGTGGATGAAGATTATTTGGAAAATGTGCAACTTTTAATTTTGTACACCCATTGCTTTAGCTCGTATGATACCAAAAATCACATTCGTTATTTTCACATATCTCTAAGGGGCAGTACTACATATTTGAGAAAATAAAAACAATCTCTTGAAAATAAAGAGATATGTTACCTTTTGTTTTTTCATCGTTAGATAAAAACAGGATAAACGATAATTGTTAACAACAATAACAATTGATTTAATAGCTATTACCTACAATTCCTTTTCAACAATGTCGTCTTAAACAAAGGTGGGCGATTCCGGAAATACCAACTTTCGTTTTGAGAATTGTCAGGTTATCAAACCTGTATGTTCTAAAGGCTGAATTCATTTCTTAAAACGAATATTGTTTACGCCTTCTGTCGATAAATGATTAGTTTTCATCCTCTATATATGAAATAATACGATAAAGTTTTTCTTCAAGCGTAGGACCTGCTAGTATTACGTAGTCACGTTAACATACCTGTCTCCACCTTCAATGCTCGGCGCTGTATGGAGTATTGAGAGTTGAATGGCTAAAGGGAGAGAACTCCACCAGGCCTTTGGCAACAGTCAGATTGTGCTATTTTAAAGTTTATGCTGTTTTGTTTATTTTTCACTGAAAGTGTGAGATAAAAAATTAAAAAAATTAAATAATGATTTAGTTTGATAAAAAAACAATGACTATGAACATTATATTTGTGAACATAAGTATTTGTTTTATGATAAAATTTATTTCACTAATTAACCTTAAGAACTAATGAAAATTTCTAAAAAGGGTAATGTTGACAATGAAGAGTTATCTCCCCTGGATGTTAATTTTCATTGATGTGCCTAAATTGAATGTGAATATCCCTGTTATCCCCTGGTGACATATTGTTTTTTCTTTTTAATCTTATTCTAGTGTGTATTAACTATAAAATATATAATTTTCAAAAAAATCTGAATACGAGAAATCGATTTTTTTCATAAAAGAATAATATTTTACAAAAATAATCATACAAAAAAAAAGGTTATGTGTATGAAATTACTTCATATTATTTTCAAGTTCCCTTTTTCTGACTTAGTTTATTTCCATCTGGCAATGCCTTAATAGAAAAACATTTAAATAACAATTATATTCAAAAGTTATCTTAAAAGGGAGTTTTTAAATTATTGTATTTTCATCATTGGGTGCCCTAACGGATGGGCCCTTTTTCGAAAAAAAACTGGGGTGACATGGTATTTTTATGACATAGTTTGATTCAAGACATATTTTTCAACAAAATAAGACTAAATTTAGCTATTTCTTAATACCTCGATATTTTGTATCCAACCTCCTTAAAGATGCATATTCAAATCTGCATTCCTCTCGACGTCTTTTTTCAAATAATTCATTTTCAACAAGGAAAATCATTTAACAATATTTTGACACCAAAAACGATATTTTAGTCAACAGTAAAGTAATTTTAATGTTGATTCATACCACCCTTAAATAATTAAATAAATTAAATAAAGCCGATGTCTAAGATGCCATTGTTAATTTTTGTACTTCCGCTCATTGGATTTTCCTAAATTTCTTGGGCAAGCTATATATAGTATGTTATAATTTGTAATACGATCATGCAATAATATTTTACCTTTTTCTATCAAATTACTATTATTCGAAATATTGCATACATCTATCTCATGAGATAATATTTGTTGACAATCCTTAGCGCGTTAAGAATAAATATCCTTACTAGTTCATACACAATTGCTGATTGTAGATAATAGATAAGATTGTAATGTGAAATGGGACATGCTTGTCCAATGATTATAACAGAAATATAAATAATTTTGGAAAATATTTTTTTTGAAAATAGCTATGCTCGTGGGTACCTCTCAAGTAATGATTCTGTTGTTGTGATAAGTGAATACATGGTTTTATAATGTATACTTTATAATGATCTTATATTTATATATTTTCGAATGATTATCCCCATCTCATGATACTCTACATTCTCTCCTCACAGAGGCAACTTAGTCATACCCCAGTTAGCCTCTGTTCCATTACGCCAAAATCCTGGGGTTCCGGCAGATCGCCCTAGCGGCAAAAAGTTGTAACTTGAGATATCTCCCTTATTTGCAGCCAATGAAAACACCTTTTGGATTTCCACGACTTCGGGAATACTCAACGGTCGCTCAGTGACTTTTAAAAGAATCATGCCTTTAGGTTTCTTTTTCATTAACAGTGTGAGTCTCAGAGAGGGAAACTATTTCAAAATCAGATATGTATAGGGTTTTTCATTAGAAACATATTGTTTTATAATTGTGTAAATTGTTCTTCGTTTTATGATTAATTTTATTTTAATAATTCACCAAATAAAAACCAATGCGAAGGTAAAAAGCGATTGTTTTGTAGAAGAAAGAGTTATCTCCCTTTGATGCGGATATAGCCGAACTTTTGCGAATGACCACTTTTGAAACGGCGTCGCTGATTGCACAACTAACTTCGATTGCCTCCAATCAGATTTCTACCTTTCTATCCCGTATGTTAGCCGTAATAGAACAGAGGCTAATTCAGGTATGACTGAGTTGCCTCTGTGGGGAGAGAATGGATACTCTAATGACTACGCTGTTACTTAAATCAAGGTTTTGATTTTAACATTGCAAGTAAACTGCCAGGCAACAGAAAGTACGTTAAATTAACTAAATATATGAGAGACATATGATGTATGTGATAATGGACGTTAACAATAAAAAATTGCAGTAGTTTGAAGAAAGATAATTGGTCTCTGGCTACTGTTTTGTTAAGACATATTTGTTTAATGTAGTCAGGTGTAAGAAATAGAGTTTCACACTATCATAATCACTACCATGTTTAAAGTATTGTCAATATGTGACAAAATGAGCCCGATTATTGATTTTCACAATTAATATGTCTTCTTTGTTGATGACCTTTTGTGTTATAACAAAATCTATTTGAAAATTGTATTAACATAAAATTTCATTTTAAAAAACCCACTAAACATGTTTGAACGATGCTTTAACTCTTGTTTCTATCATTTTGAGAATATGACATCAAAAACTCGAAATATATGTAATTGAAAATCTTACATATCTTATATAAGATAAAGTCTACTGAAGTGTTTAGTTTTTTACCAGTCAGTTAACTGGGTATGCATTCTTCCTGACTAAGTCCCGAAAGAATAATTCCAAAGTAGGATATTCTACATTCTTATCAATAGTGTTGTCTTTGTATATACGAATGAGGACTTTCTAATCTCTGTCGGTAAATCGAATGCTTGACGAACATTTAAGAAATGAATTTCATTATATGGTTGTCCACACGGTTATAACCTGTTTGAAACTTGTAAGATAAACTTGTATAACGTGCGAGCTAACTCACTCACTTTATACAAATATTATTTCTGTTTATTTGGAACACTCGCCCTAATAATCTGTATATGATGTTTGAAGAATAAACATTAAGTTACAAATACATAAAGATGTACATGTAGATCTGCGGCCACAGAAATTGGGATAGTGGGCGAAGTTACACAAGGGTATGTTCATAATTTCAAAAGCATGAGTTGAGCTCCATTCCGAATAACCTGACTGGTAGCAACACAGTTTCAAGGCACCCCATTCCATGCACATCAAATAGTGTCATGGCACGCACTCTGCCTTCATTGACAGTTTTAAACCATCTAAATCATTATCAAAACTGAAGTACCTCGTGACTCTCGGGTTTATGGTATGTAAACAAAGCAATCACGCCATATAACATGACACATTGGATAGAGAGTACGGTAAAATAAAGGGTTATCTATGTAATAAAATGATGTAGTAGATCATTATGTTATTACTAGTAAGCAGCATGTGAACATGGCGACAATGTTGATATGTGTTCTAATCTTTTGTGGAGGAAAATTATGGGATAGGGACCATTCATTTTTGCAATGTGAAGCAATAGCATTATTTTAATTTCTAATATTCTATGTATCCTCTTTAAAATTATAAATAATAATATTTTCACAACTATGTTGAAACCATGAGAATAAAAAAGGTGAAATTAAGAAAATAAAAATCATTCTTGAAGATGATGTTTTTTCACATTGTTGAAATTGATATGCAAATTAGAAATTCATATTTTCGTCAAAGGCCGAAATATTACAACTCGATACGACATTGATATCTGTGGTTTAAACGTATTTATTTCATGAAATTTGACATGAAATTGGATTGGTCAACAAGCTAAGACAAGCTTATTTAAAGACATTGAACATACATAAATATATACAAAAGACATCATCATGACAAGCTTAAGTACATGATAAAGCAATAAAGTTATATGACATTGGTAAATAGTCGAGTCTTTGAGATTAAGTCAAGTATGATGGTTAAATACATTCATGATACACGCAGTCAATGTTAGAGGAAACAGCATGGTTTGGCTAAGAGAATCGTTTAGTTTCAATGATAAATTGATGAACCGATGATATCTGTTGGAATGGACATATGCAAATTACTAAAACTTATCCTTTGAATTATTGAAAAAATTATAAGTGTTTTCTATTAATATTGTAAGATAAGTTGGAAATACGTTTCTCAGGCCCCAGGAAAATGGACACGATGCTTTCATACATTTACTGGAAAAAACATGACTGCAAAAAATCAGAGGGCATTTATCCCCACGTTGTTCCCCTTTGAGATGTGTAACGTAGTGCAGCAAAATTAACAATCTCATGCAAACGAGATTTGTTTTAAATGCTATATATTCAATGACAGTTATGTCTTAGAATTCTTTTCTTGTGCCATTTGGTATTCCCGATTCAATTTATGTACTGCATTAGTAAAAATTCTTATTTGCCTACATTTACTTCATATCATTGAACTACTGAGGACATTTACGACGCATTAAGTGTTAAAAGGTAGAAATCAGAGTTTTTACTTATCTTCTGATCTTTATTTAACTGATTTGTGATGAAATATTACAAATAATATTTTTTCTTTGATTGAAATGACTCGCCCCTACATTCATCTTGGTACGTTACTCATTTCTCTTCTGACACATATATTTGAATATGCAGATAAGGGTCAACCAGTGTTAGGGCGGGGCGTATCTCCTGTCGAAAGACTGTAAACAACAGTTAACAATACGAATGTTTTTGGTCAATTAAGTCCATTTCCAGTGTATAAAATAGATTGGAAACCTAGCCTGTCCTGAAAATTAATTGATCCATTTCTTATGGGAAAATTAAGAAATTTTTTGAAAAGTTACCAGTCCTCGCCAAAAAGTAACCAGTCCTGGCAAAAAGTAGCCCTTCAAGGACTGGCGGACGGGCTATATTTTAAACACTGCCATTTCCCCTTTGAATTTCGGTGAAAATAATTGGCTGTGTTCTGATGAGATGTTCTTTGATCAGGAAAAAGTATAAAAACTATATTTCATTCATATTGAATTTTCAATCCGAACTACCAATTACAAGTTTCAAATTGTTTATAACCTTGTGGACAACCATATTATGAATTCATTTCTTATGTGTAGCACGGTGGTGTAGTGGTTATCATACTGGCCTCTCATGCTTGAGGCTCGGGTTCAAATCCTGGTGGATCGCATCCTGTGCTGGGTCCCTGGGCAAAGCAAGTAATAGTTACCGACTCAGACCGAGGTGTTCAAGTAAGATGAACCCTCGCGTACGTGAATCATGAACGCCGAGGTCATAGGCCGTTAGGCCAAATTGTTCATGAATCACGTGCGCCAGGGTTCATCCATTCTCTCCCCACAGAGGCAACTCAGTCATACCTGAATTAGCCTCTGTTCTATTACGGCTACTTCACGGGATAGAAAGGTAGAAATCTGATTGGAGGCAATCGAAGTTAGTTGTGCAATCAGCGACGCCGTTTCAAAAGGAGTCATTCGCAAAAGCTCGGCTACTCCCGGCTATTCCCGGTGATTCGGCATTCAGGGGAGATAACTCTTCCTTCTACAAAACATCACGTTTTTACCTTCTCATTAGTTTTAATTTGGTAGACTATTAAAATAAAATTTATCATAAAACAAAGAACAATTTACACAATTATAAAACAGTATGTTTTTAATGAAAAACCCTTTCCATATCTGATTTTCAAATATTTCTCTCTCACACTGTTAATGAAAAATAAACCTGAAGGCATGATACTTTCGAAAGTCACTGTACGACCGTTGAGAATTCCCAAAGTCGTTGATATCCAAAAGGTGTTTTCATTGGCTGCAGATAAGGGAGATATCTCAAGTTACATCTTTTTGCCGCTAGGGCAATCTGCCGGAACCCCAGGATCTCGGCGTAATAGAACAGAGGCTAATTCAGGTATGACTGAGTTGCCTCTGTGGGGAGAGAATGGATGTCAATTCGAACATGGGAATTTCCAAATGCGAATAATATCAACTATTTAAGACAGATCTCTACTTACTTGTGATTACAAATAATTAAATATCAGTAAACCTTCTACAAAAGAAAAATTCAATTTTTTCAAAACAAATATTCTGTTACAAAATGTGTTAAATCTAAACTGCAAAATAAAGATAAAGTTATGACGAAGTAAATAATTATGATAAATAAGAAAGTAATGTGTACTTACTTTTCTTATTCTTTACGTGTATTTACTTGACAGGGTCATGTTTGAAACAAATAGTTAAAAAGAAATGATATGACGCATAAGTCGCTATAAGTTTTGCACATTATACGGTGCGTTGTGGCGATCATTCGAACAGCAAAAATTCGTTACCTAAAAATGAGTCAAATATCTGCACAACTTGATTACCTGTAGTATTTGTTGATCTCGGAGAAGCTTAAAGGTGCAGTAGCACTTTTTCATCAATTTGATATTTTCAATTTTTCAATGTTTAGTGTACGTTAATGCTTAATGTATTATTATTATAGTGTCAAAATCTCATTACAAAAACCAATCATCAATAGTCCGAGAACAAATATGAATATTCACGTAAAGTCCATAGGCGGCCATTTTTGCGTGAACACCTTTGTAAGAAAAGGGAATTACATGTCAAAAATCGCATTACAAAAACTAATCATCAAAAGTCCGAGAACAAATATTTTCATTTTCAGAATGAAAGTAAATTTCATTTCATTTTCCATTTTATATTGCAGAACTAACATGTGTTCATTGACAATATGTACATTTATAAAAAAGTGCCATAGATTAATCTCCTAGCAAAATTGACAAAATTAATTCATTTAAAAAATATATCTTTATTCAGTTTTGTCGTTGTCCTTTAGTTTTATACAACGGCCACAGCATACTGGGTTAATTATGTTGTCTATTTTCGTTTTCAGAGATAAACAATGAAACGGACGAACCAGGAATAAGACGTTTACAGACATTAACCGCGCTGTTGAAAATATAACAAATAAAAAGTAAACAAGAATCTTTGTTGTACTATTTCTATACCAGACACCAAATCTCGTTGTTTATCTTCCGTTTTTGTCTTGATATGATCGAATATCATATATAATTATTCCCAGGTTCGATGTGGAAGGGAGATATACAATGTAGGTTTGAACTCGGTAGTCCGAGTTAAGGGAGGGGGGGGGGGGCAATTTTATCAGAATGTACTGATTTGTTTCGTGTTTCATGGTTTCATTACCTTGATAGAGTTCGAAAAGGAGAAGCGTGCACATTTTTTACAAACTTACGGCCCTTGTTTCTTTAAACTCTGTACAGAGTATCTTCAAAAGGGACATATGTTTTCTTAAATTATTTAAGTTGTTTTGTGTCTTCTCCGTATCAATGCCTGAACGAAGTTCGAAAATGAGAAGCATGCAGTCATATTTTACGGATGTATTACTCTTGTTCCGTGAGTTTGTACTATGTGTATACTCCCAGTATATTTTGAAAAGGGACATTTTATGTTAAAAAATATAAATGTTAGGATATGCCAGTTTGAAATGTATCTTTAGAGTATCAATACATTTATGGAGTTACAACTGAGAACTGTGCAATAGTATATGGTTCTTGGCTTGTTCGTGTTTCTGGACTGTTGTCAAGTGCATTTAGAAAGGGAACAATCATTCTCAGAAACTATTTAAGATAGGACAAAAACGTTGATGTGTGTCTTCAGGGTATCAATACATTGAAAGTGACAGTGAGAAGCATGCACTTATAAATATTGCCTGTTTTCTGTTTTCGGTTACATCGATTTTTGACATTTAGGGACGTTTGGAACTTATTTTGAGGAGGAAGTTGATGTCTATGTCTCCTTGTTTATATGATATGGTGTTCATTGGTGTGAGAGTACCAACCAGGTCATCTTCCTACGCAAATCATAAAACTCAAGTTTTCGAAATCAGTTTTATGCCTTGCTGCCAACCCTTGAGTTTTCTGTGCTTGCTCTCTAGCTTACTTTGAGAGGAGGCTATAGTTAAATCAGAAAGTAACTGGAGGTTGCTAAAAATCACCTGTAGGGGCGTTGATATCAGCAAAGAAAACTAAACGGTCGGCAGCAAGGGAGAAAACTGACCTGGTTGCGTTGTATAGGAAGATGCCACCAGGTAGACTTAAACCTGATGAGAACATCAAAAATTTTGGTACAACAGAATCATTGAAAGGGAAGAAATTTAGGTCAACACTTGACACACTTACACGCAGATAGCATAATATTCTTAAAATATATAATGATGATTCTGTGATTGTTTGGGAATGGTGGGAACCAATCAAATATTAACAAACATGTATGTAGTTCAAATGTTTTTATTAATGGTCATGTCAGTCGTATTTCCTTAACATTTAAGTTTCTATCTTTAAAACATTCCAACTCAACATGAAAGAAATTTATGTGGTCAGCCGTCATTATCAGCGTGGTTACAGACAAACAAGTTAAGAGCTACCTCCCTTTCAAACTTCTCTGACTGGCAATGTTTCAGATTGTTTCAGTCACAGTGAGACGAATGTCTGATTCAGCTAAAACATGATAAGCCATTTTCAAAAACAGTGAGTCAATTATAAAAATTAATTCAACAAATAATAATCATCAATTTTATTCAACCTCAGTTCTTATATGTGTGCCTCTTATTGCTTTGGGGTCCAGAGACCCCAAAGTTATGTAACATTTGATATTGAAAACTAATGGCAGGAGGTTCACTCTATATTACTCTTGGAAACTTCAAAGAGAAGTTTCAACCAATGATATATGTTTTAAGCATATCCTGGTATTTCGAATCATCAATGGACAGAGCTGTAGCAAATTTATACCCACGTGACCATGTGGGTGGTACGAAATAATTGGCAAGCTTTAATTTGGAAACTGATCATTATAATAATGTTATAATGTAAAATATATCGTATATTTTCAACAATATATGGATGAGCCTTTACACCCGTAATAAATATCAATTTTTCATATGCATGTGAGCTGTTTTGTAGTTATTCGGTGTATTTTTTTTGCATTCCACATTCGGAAACGACATTTCATTTTTGTATCAACTAGGAATTCGGTTCCTCCAATTGTTTACTGTAACGCGAGCGCTGAATGTCCCGCCTTGTCAATGACTGATCGTTCAGTCAATGCATTTCATCGCCTCACGAAAAAAATGGTACTGAACAGGCCATTTTCAAATTTCATGTTTCAAAACATAACGTTATGAATGACTTATTTACGTTTAAGGTTGTCTCTCGAAGAAAGTATCAACATATAGGGCCTAAAGTATAATAAAATATTCTTAAATGTCATCCTATAACATAATGAAAATTATGAACTTGTAGCTGAGATCATTTCTAAATTTATCAGCACTTTCGGCTGTAATTCGATCAACACTCAATTAAGGAAAATTACTCTTGCAACATGTAATTATTCTGAAAGTCAATGGGAAATTCGTCGGGTTTTAAATTTGCGGGTATTGGAAAACAATTGATCCCGGAAAGTTTACTAGCGCAACTATTTATCTTCTAATTAATCACTGGCTCTTGTATTAAACTCACCGTCAGCTATCTTTTAAAGCAACATAAATTTGAATTACCGTATTAAAGTCCCTTATTCAGACTTGCATATCCAGCTAAGCCTTCCGAAAAATTGTGGCACAGGAGCACATAGACGGGTAGAAAAATCTTTCAGGAAATTTTTGATACCAAAATCAGGTTATTTGATAAACGGGAAAGTACCTAACTTGAATTTTGAAGTACACCACCCTCAAAAACTTGCCGTAGCCTTAAACGACCCCACAATCAGTGACATCACTGTTTCATGCGTAGAATTCACCTCATTTCCTGTTTATCGAAATCATGGCCATTCAGGTTCCCTGCGTGTATTACGCTGCGCTCCGACTGGCTACAGACACTTAAGTACAAATTTCAAACATCTGCATTATCTTAATTACTTGCTGTCATATCACCAATTTTACAGAAAACATTTATCGGTAATCTTGACTAAACGATCAATACAAAGATTACACCCGATCGTTATTATTTCAATTCTTTTCTTAGAAAGTAGTTTTGGTTATGAACTAACCAAAATAAGGAGAGTATAATTCATAAAAATAAAGAAAAATGATGTTCAAGAGGCTGAATATTTTTTACCATAAACCTGCCTACATATAAGGAAGTCTAAATCTGCGAACAAAACAAAATTTGCGTCCTTCTGACTATTATATTATGCCTTACAACTTATTTATGCAAATTCGAAAGATTCTTGTGTTGACAATGGCTAAGGCATATGAACTCAATTTGTTCCCGCCTTGCAAAATGGACGAAACATGCAAATGATATCAATGTATTTGAAAGTATTTAATTTATTGATAAGTAAAATCGCCTGCAAAGTTGCGTCACGTGTTCACTTCCCACAAACCTTTGCGCGACATTGCAAAAAATACGCCCCTTTCTTTTTATAGCAACCTGCCGGTTCGGGAAAGCCGTTTCGATTTTTTAATTCTTATTTCACGAATAATAATCTGATTTCAGGTTTGGTTGTACTTATGGATTTCTGAATATTCAGAGAATCCGTTAAAAATACTTAAAAAATTATCTATGTTACTAAAATTCTGATTATGGGACTTTAATGTTTAAAAAATTATATCATAATTGAGTTAGGAGACGTATCTATCATTGTTGGAATTTAAGCGGAACGAACGAGATGTTTTACTTTACATAGTGTTCTGATAACTATCAAAACAAAGAGTAAATAATATGCGACTCCGATTGGAACAATTTATTCAAGTAGAAGTCCCCGTCCCCGTCCTCCCTAACCCGAATCTCCTGGTTCTATATATAGTGATACATAACCGGGTGCCCCAAAGCTAGCCTTTTTAAAGGCTTTTCTTGTTTGACTTAAACTGTCCAAACATAAATTATTTTAGTTACTCAGTAATTATCTTAATTAATGTTTGACTATTATATATGCTTAACATTTCAATGAATAATCAAGTATCAATGGTGTGAGTTATTCATTAACCTAAAATCTAATATTAACTGGAACGCAGACGATATACAGATCTATTTATAGAAACCCATAAACCACGAAAAAGCAGAATACTGAATATACATTACACTGAGTAAAATAAAAGTACTATAGCTGTTTTAAATATCTATTACGTTATGATGCATATCAACTACACACACCACATACGTTTTTTGAGCCTGTCAAACTAGCCAACGAATCGGCCAGTTTTCGTTTCACTATCAGTGCAGTAATCCTGCTGTTCCTTTCTTCCCCCCTACAGTAATGCAAGCTCCAAACACTGTGTTAATGGGGTTGTTTGCAAAGTCGATGCATGGAGCTTGTAAAGTTAGCGGAGGGAGGGTATAGTAACAGCGTGTTAAAATTACGATGTTAAGTTGTTTGTTGTCTTTATTTCTATTAACATACAGATTAGATAGTGAAATTTGGATTTAAATTAGTGACAAATATTATTTTTATATTGTATACACGCTTTCGAGTCAGCATCAAAAAAATAAGTCCCTTGTTTAACTATATTTTTTTTAACATTTCCATTTTTTTTAGATCGGCGGATCAGTAAACCAATTGTTAAAAAATGGCCTAATGACAGAAAGTGTGGAACTCGTATTTAAACGATTTATACTACTCATACAACTGCATTGAGTCAGATACTTGCTATGATCCCTATACATTGGTGAAGTCAACTGAGTGACATTCTCTCCCCACAGAGGCAACTCAGTCATACCTGAATTAGCCTCTGTTCTATTACGGCTACTTCACGGGATAGAAAGGTAGAAATCTGATTGGAGGCAATCGAAGTTAGTTGTGCAATCAGCGACGCCGTTTCAAAAGGAGTCATTCGCAAAAGCTCGGCTACTCCCGGCTATTCCCGGTGATTCGGCATTCAGGGGAGATAACTCTTCCTTCTACAAAACATCACGTTTTTACCTTCTCATAAGTTTTAATTTGGTAGACTATTAAAATAAAATTTATCATAAAACAAAGAACAATTTACACAATTATAAAACAGTATGTTTTTAATGAAAAACCCTTTCCATATCTGATTTTCAAATATTTCTCTCTCACACTGTTAATGAAAAATAAACCTGAAGGCATGATACTTTCGAAAGTCACTGTACGACCGTTGAGAATTCCCAAAGTCGTTGATATCCAAAAGGTGTTTTCATTGGCTGCAGATAAGGGAGATATCTCAAGTTACATCTTTTTGCCGCTAGGGCAATCTGCCGGAACCCCAGGATCTCGGCGTAATAGAACAGAGGCTAATTCAGGTATGACTGAGTTGCCTCTGTGGGGAGAGAATGACTGAGTGATGGCGTATTTGTCAATATGCATCATAAGCCGAATATTGCAGTAAATAACTTAAAGGGACAGTCCTTTCGTTTTTTTGGCTGGAACCAAATTCAAGACGATGCATATTATTCTTTGTCAAATTGTTAAATCTAGAATAACTAAAATGGTACCCTCACTAACATATATGAAAACAATCTTGTAATAATCATTGATAAGTATAAACATGAATTTTCTCTTGAATTTTGATTGTTTCCAAAGAATAGCCCGATAGAACTCTCCCTTTAACTACCATTGGTCAAAAGTGAACAAACAAAGTTACATATCGTGCAACGTCTGTTATCAACGCTTTCACTCCATTACAAATATACATGATTAAAAAATATGATTTGTTTTGGCATAACTATATCTTCCAACGATAAGATATCTTGTCGTCTCATAAATCCTGTTTGGTCATTACTGTCTATTTTCCTGTGTCAATTCTTGTAAAACCTCTACATAGAATTGTCCTGATATCAACTCCAGCCATCCATCATCGTCTAGCAAGGACGATTCCTGCAATAATTCCTGGATATCCTTTCCATGGATGGAAATCAAATTTTAAATTTTCTCTACCGTACCAGACTTCTATCGGTGTTTTCAGTTCAAAACCAAGGGCGGGATGTATTTCATCGTCTGTCCAAGCACTGACCTGAAACCAATACTCGATGCCTGCCTGTAAAGAAAGAGGTTTCAGAAACGTTATTTCTTCGAGGCACACCTTATCAATGAATGGTACATTACTGATTTGAACATTGTCGTTTATAAACCCTAATGACCCATGTGAGAGTTCATAATTGAGACTCTGTCGATGTTTGGAACTATATAAGAGCAAGCCTCCAATGATCACGTCATGGTCATTAGAGAGACAAACAGTTTCAAACATCTTGACCCCTTCTTGTGATGACACTCGATCCTTGTAGAAACAAACCTTGACCTCTCGTAATTTGAACGGTTCTACAGCAGTGTTTTGACCGGCCAAATAACAGAAAATCTTAGTATGCTCCTCAGGTAATAGAATATCTGTTGGAACAACAACTTCTGTAAAAGTCTTTGCTTCCATTGAAGGAAAGCCAATATGGAGAATTAACTCTCCAAGAACCTTACGCTTATTTTGCGGAGTTATCTCTTTCCCTTGACGCTTGCATTCTTCAGAAGCCCACGAAAGGGCAGCTCTGAAGATAACTTCAGGATCTGAAATAATTTCCTCAGATCGGATCACCTTGTCAACACAGATATTGCAAAGTTCTTTGAACTCTTGACTCATCAAAGCAACATCAGAATTCTCAACAATTGCATCAAGTGCCTTGGCCATCAAGTCCTCTTCATCAAAGTGATGAGCTTGTTCCAGGATTGTGCATGCGCTATCTGCAGATAAAAACGACTCTAGGTTTGCAAGGCACAGTTTATCCAAGATCCCAACAGCGTACTTCTTCCCAAGGTAGAGCAGTTCAGATACATTATCTGGGGTCACATCTACGCTGTCTGTGTAGAGAAATCTGTAGGTAAACATAGAGAACTTTATACATGTATACAAACACGCTGACATCTGGTGGATTAATAAATGATAGCCAATATTTCTGATCCAGTTAGATGTACAGTATGAAAACAGTAACAAAGCAATTATTTTTAAACACTAATGCCCCGGATATCAGTAACTTGTAAATGTATATTTTTTGTGTGAAATATCAAAGGTCCACCTCTAACATATCACAAGTTATGACAATGGTTAAAGTTTACCTCATCTAAAAGGTCTTATCATAATAGATGCATATGTGACACACCAAAGGTCTATCTATTCAATCAACAAGTTATGGCCAAGGTCAAAGTTTGTTGGGCCATGGTCAAAGTTGAGGTCAAGGTCACGAGGTAGAAAATTATGACCTCATCTTGAAGGTCCTATCATGATAGATGCACATGTGAAATATCAAAGGTCCAGCCCCAAGTAATCAACAGTTATTAGCATGGTTAAAGTGACTGACAGACAGACCTACAGACGGAAAGGGCAATACACCCCCTGAATCTCCAATTAGGGACCATAAAAAGGAAATGGTAGCTCGTTATTACAGAAGGAAAATTCTTTAATACACGTGCAATGAAGATAATCGAATTTACAGGGAGACGAAAGAAGAAAGGAATTCTGTCAGTCTCACCTGAGAAAGTTCCTGAAGATGACTTCCGGTACGTCAGGTATCCTAACCTCCCCTCTCTCTGCTAATGGACCCCTCAACATGGCGTGGAACACACAGCTCCTACTCATCAGAACATAGCGGTGAGCTCTCACCACAGCCTCGTTCTCGCCAACCAGGAATGTGACGTCATACGAGTCCTCTGACGTCAGCATATGAAGGTTGCAGTCAGCAAGTGACTTTCCGGACTGCCAGTCGTCTACAAATCCTGACTTACTCATTTTGAAGTACTGAATAAAAAGAGAATAATTATAAAGTCTGGGAATGCTCTTCTCACCTTTTCTATCACCAATTAAGTTACCTTACAAATGTATTTTTCAAGAACATGGTTTTACAATTATCAAGGATTTGACATTTCCGTCCCGTATATATCTCTGCAGAATCTAATGAAATCCTTAATGCTTAACAACGATTCTGTGTACTGTATTTTCCCGAGGCAAGGTGAAAACGCTTCGAGCAACTTTCCTCGTTTAGACCTTGCCATCACAAGATAAAAAACCGGTGATCCGGAACAGCAACGCCTATCGTGATCACGAGTTACGCCCCTCACCAGCTTTTTCAACAATTATAGCCAACGAAATCGCTATTTACATTAGGAACAAATATAAAATACTAATTAACAGACGATCTTTTTGGAAACTATCCAAGCGAAAATTAATATCCAACCTCTGTTCGCATGGTTGTTTTCATGTTTTTGATGAGCATCGAGAAAATAAACATTAATGCATCATTCAAACAAAGTGATTCTCTCCCTTGTAAAACACATACAAAAGTATTTTTTCAAATCAGCTTGTTTTAAGAGTAACTTATTTTTACTCTACAAAATTGCTTTCATTCTTCTAAGTAATTCTAATATTTGTCACAATTTTGGTTATTCAATTTGAATTAAATAGAAAACATAATATTTGGCTTTTAATCGGATTATTGAATAAATAATCACGTCGAAAGCATTTATTTTTCACATGATATCCAAAATTGATTTATGTACAAGAAAGAAGTTACACATGTGGTGTACGAATAAGAATTCCTTCCAACACGACATAAATCGTTTATATAACATATTCATTTGAAAGATATCAAAGAAAACATGTTATTTATAATAGCAGTCAATGTCTTTACGCATTTTCTTCCTTGTTTACGATATTTTTTAAAACATGTAACAATCCTCATCAAATAAACCTAAGGTCGGTGCATATATATTTACGCCAAAAAATCGATTGATCTCACACTGCATTATTAGCTTGATTTAAAATACGGTCCTGCATGGAATTTTAAGAAAAAGATAGCCGGTTATTCTGATGTGTATTGTGATTTAAGATACTTACCTAAAATTTGAAATCATTGATTTAAAAAAAACATGTCCTCGTTTAGTCAGTGGTAATATAACGCTGCACAATTACCCGACATCCGAAGTTCAATTTACAAGCTGTCTGATTTGACTATTCTACTTCCGTGCAGTGGGTTGAAATGCTAGCACAGAAATTACGGCCAATGATGTCTAGGGAGGAACGGAAAAGTTTATAAACTTGTTCGTTTCGCCCGTGACGTTGTGAAGATGGTGTACTGCGAATGTTTCTATTTAAGAAAGATAGTGTGATATAGCTAGATATTTTAAGTTACAACTTTTTGCCGCTAGGGCAATCTTCCGGAACCCCAGGATCTTGGCGTAATAGAACAGAGGCTAATTCAGGTATGACTGAGTTGCCTCAGTGGGGAGAGAATGCTTAAACAAAGGCGATTCCGGATATACTAACTTTCGTTTTGAGAATTGTCAGGTTATCAAACCTGTATGTTCTAAAGGCTGAATTCATTTCTTAAAACGAATATTGTTAACGCCTTCTGTCGATAAATGATTAGTTTCCATCCTCTATATATGAAATAATACGATAAAGTTTTTCTTCAAGCGTAGGATTCGCTAGTATTACGTAGTCATGTTAACATACCTGTCTCCACCTTCAATACTCGGCGCTGTATGGAGTATTAAGAGTTGAATGGCTAAAGGGAGAGAACTCCACCAGGCCTTTGGACAACCTCCTCACAGTGCTTGTATCGAGCCCATAAACGATCAGCAAGTGGGGACGAGGTTGGCCTTTGGGATTCTTATAAAAATAGCAGCATCGAGTGTACTCAGTGTAGTTAAAGATGCATATTCAAATCTGCATTCCTCTCGACACATTTTTAAAATAATTCAGTTTCAACTAGGGAAATCATTCAACAATATTTTGACACCAAAAACGATACTTTTGTCAACAATTAAGTAATTTTAATGTTTAGGGGAGACCAGGGCAAAGCGCGCCCTCGGGGCAAAGTGACCAGGCGTTATTTCTTCAAAACTATCGACAAATGGAGTAATTTGTCATTACCAACGAATGAAAGTAACCGTAATGAAGCGTTATGACTAACGCTGGAATCATGTGCCTTAGTTGTGGACGCAGAATTTCAAATGTTCGAAAAAAACGCGATTTTACTATATACAAATTCAAATATTTCATAAGAATATAAAACTGAACTGTGAACTCTGGTGCACATATAACAAGAATTGGTATCATTAATTCATTGAATAATAAAATTTGTAATTACTTGCTTTAATGATTTTCTTTGATGTACATAACAAATGCTACCCTTGATGGGGCAAAACGCACCGGGGGTGCACTTTGCCCCGTGTGTTATAAAAAATATCGTTTTGGATAACATATTGGTGCAAAAGTTATTATTTTACATTTCTTAAGCAAATAATGTAAAGGAGGACTATCATTTTCATATCAGCATGCTGCTGTATTCTATAAAAATGAAATACACCATTTCACTAAAAGGGTGTTGTTTTGTTAAAGAATGATGACACGTAACAGATACAAAAACATATTGTTCTGTTGTTTTTTAATTCATGAAAATATAATTCATTGTATATTACTGTTCAACCCTAAACAATAAGCAATTTATGCCGTTCTGCCAAATTCGACACAAAATAGATGATGTGATTTTTTTAAATTCGTCCATATAACCAATTTTATTCTTCTTTTCTTTTATTTATTACTGGTTTTGATAGTCAATTACCTACATTATTAACATTTTCGTATTTAACAGAAATGTAAATGTACCAACCATAATGATATTTAGTCATTAAGAATTTTGAGGAATATTTTGAGCATCCTTGCATATATTGCCAACTTTTATGTTAATTTTATCCTTCATATTGGTTCTATAGTTGCCTTGCATTATCAAGATGATAGCTTTTGATGAGTATTACCTGATAATAGGTGTGTAATATCTACTACATTCTGTGTTGTTTTTCACATGGGGCAAAGCGCCCAGGGGATTGGGCACTTTGCCCCAAACTACAGGGCAAAGCGCGCCCCCTTAGTCAAAATATATTTACGTAAATATATCCTTATGCCGAAATAGTATAATAAACAAGCATGTGCCATGTAACAGTATATGTTATAAATATTAGAGATAGTGTGCAAGTTGCATTCTGTACATGTTGGGGTGCCCACTAGACGCACTTATGTGTTAGGGGGCGCACTTTGCCCTGGTCTCCCCTAATTCGACCACCCTTCAGGTAACTATTAAATAAAACCAATATCTAAGACGCCATTGTTATTTGTTTGTACTTTAGAACCTTGGATTTTCAAAAATTTCTTAGACAAGCTATATAATATGTTATATTTTGTAATACGATCATGCAATAATATTTTTACCTTTTTCTATCAAATTACTATTATTCAAAATATTGCATACATCTATCTCATGAGAAAACATTTTGTTATTTGTTGAAAATCCTTAGCGCATTAAGAATAACTATCCTTACTAGTTCATTCACAAGAATCTCAAATAGATTGGTGGTTGTAGATAATAGATAAGATTGTAACGTGAAATGGGACATGCTTGTCCGATGCTTTTGAAAAAAATATAAATTATTTTTATTCATAAATTATTTTTTTGAAAATAATTACGTGGAAAGCTACCTCTATATGAATGAATCTGATGTTATGATTAGTGAATGCATGTATTTATGATGTACGCTTTATTATGAGATTAGTTCAACCTATTTTAGATATTACCTCCCCCCTCTAAATATCTGCGAGACATGCGATCCATTTGATTATGGCACGTTAACAATAAAACATTTGCAGTAGTTTGAAAAAGATAATTGATCTCTGGTTAATGTTTTGTTAAGATATCTTTGTTTAATGTAGGCAGATAGAATTTACAATATCATAATCACTACTAAAGAATTGTCAATATGTGACAAAATAAGCACGATTATTGATTTTCACAATAAATATGTCTTCTTTGTTGATGAACTTTTGTGTGATAACAAAATTAATTTTGAAAACATTATTCACATAAAATTGCATTAAAAAAAACTGTTTGAGGGGTGCTTTAACTCTTGTTCTTATTGTTTTGAGAATATGACATCAACAACTCGAAATATTTGTAATTGAAAATAAAAGTGAGATTGTTTAATGTTTGACAAAAGAATGTGTTTGCCTAGGGGAGAAATGTGCCTTGTGGCGGGGGTTGCTTTGGGAGTACTTCGTGCTGTACTTGGATAAGGTAGAGAAAGAGGAGTTTTCTTGGTATCTAAGAGTCATTGGGATAGAGACGCGATGTTACACAGTAGCAATCGATAAGGGAAGATGCAGAAACAGGGCTTGTTGTGTTGAGTTATGATGTTAGGGAGATTGTTTCATGCTACCTAAGAGTCCGCGGAAAAGAAACGAGATGATTAAAGTCGGATGGTTCAGTAAGGGAAGATGTACAAACAGGAGGATGGGAGAAGTTTTCCTTGAAGTATTTCTCGGAAGCACTTTGGTTATGAGAGTGAAGATATTCTGTTTTTAATCTGACCTGTCCTAGCCCGTTCCTTTGTAGAATCTCATTGTGCTTATTGGCCAGAACTCACATCGAATTTACTTCTTTATTCATGCTTTGTTTACTAAATCAGTAATTGTGAGAGTGTATAAGCCTCACCACCTGTTATATATTTAGTAATATATATAAACAAATATATACATTATTTGTCGTCCATAACTCCAGGCCCACAGACAGCAGCAGTTTGGCGAGATGTTGCAGTCATTCGCACACAAGAAGAAGGAGTTCGTCTTCAGTGTCCTCTTTGAGTTGATGAAGTTCTGCAAGTGCAAGGAGTCTGTCAAGAGACTTAACGACTACTTCAACCCCAAAGAAGAGCACAACATGGACGGTTTCAACAACACCGACATCATGGACATCGACCAACACATCGTCATCCTCCACCCTAGGTCAAAGGAAGAAGCTAAGAAGATGTTTCTGAAGGTAAAGGACAATCACCAAATGCTTGAATTAGTTTGAAAGTCCTCGCTGGCCTTTTGCATGGTCCTGCATAAGTTGGTACTGTGATAAGTGCATCGTCTGTTGGCCTAACACAAGGTTATCATTTCTCATGAACCTTATTTCCGAAACATTATTCCTTTTTCGATCAATGTCGGATACACCTTGTGTTTTGATTCGCATGTTCCAATACATTTGGGTTATTGGAGAATTTGAGTGTTTGCTGTGGTAAAGTACATTTATATATATTAACCTCTGGTTTAAATATATTTTATTGACTAGAAGTCAAATGGATCGGGCAAAAGTGAAAACATTTACTTGGCCCTCTCCAATACAAAATTGATTAATTTACATAGGTTATAAAGATTTACAATTGTTTATATATTAACACAGGTTTAACAATAAGGTTTGTGCAATTATGTACAGTGAAGTATTAACCCTTGAACTAATATACAGTCGGTCCTTCATACTAGCATCGACAACTACCGATGGTGGATTTTATATTCAGCGCCATGTCTTCATCGTTTTGTCACTCGCATATTGGCATAATTGCTCCAGACTGTATGTATCAGTGCAGGTTTTAGTTTCATTTCGATGCATAACATGTAATAAACTTTCTCTGGGGTTGCACCAAACTCTATAATGTGGTCTTGTTGCAGGGTTTGCTCCAGACTCTGTGCATCAGTGCTAAGGGCTACGTTCACCACGTTGAGCTGGTGGCGGCCCATCATATGGCTCTCCATTTCGGCATGGGCGCTCTGGGTAGCATGGGCGGAATGGACAACATGGACAACATGGACAACACAAACACCATCGACAACCAGAACAACGTCAACAACGGTCAAAACAACAACGATAACAACAATTTTGGCCAAGACAACCGCAACATTGATGCTCCCCAAAACAACAACAATGGATACTATAATGGCAATAACAATCAGAACAACAACAGGGACTTTAGCAATGGCAACAACAACCGTAACTACAATAGGAACTTTGGTGGTTCAACAATGGTTTCCAATACCGGGGTAAGTACCTACAAGAACAGAATGAATGTGAATTTCATTTCATTTTCCATTTTATTTTGCAGAACTAACATGTGTTCATTGACAATATGTATATTTATAAAAAGTGCCATAGATAAGTCTCCTAGTAAAATTGACAAAATTAATTCATTTAAATTTTTTTTATATGTTTATTAATTCTGTCGTTGTCCTTCAGTTTTATACACCGGTCACAACATGCTGGGTTAATTATGTTGTCTATTTTCCTTTTCAGAGATAAACAATGGAACGGACAAACCAGGAATAAGATGTTTACAGACATTAACAGCGCTGTTGAAAATATAACAAATAAAAACTAAAAAAGAATCGTTTTTGTACTCATTCTATAACAGACACCAAATATCGATGTTTTATCTTCCGAACATTATATATCATTATTGCCCTGTCTGAAGTGGAAGGGAGATATACAATGTAGGTTTGAAGTCGGTAGTCCGAGTAAAGGAGAGGGGGGGGGGGGGACTTTTATCAGAATGTACTAATTTGCTACATGTTTCATAGCTTCAATACCTTGATAGAGTTCGAAAACGAGAAGCGTGCACATATATAAAAAAAGTTATGGCCCTTGTTTCTTAAAACTCTGTTCAGTGTATCTTCAAAAAGGACAACTTTCTTTTAAATTATTTAAGAAAGTACAACCAAATTATATGTGTCTTCTCCGTATCAATACCTCAACGAAGTTCAAAAATGAGAAGCATGCAGTCATAAATTTACGGATGTATGACTCTTGTTCCGTGAGTTTGTACTCTGTGCCTATCAATACATTATGGAGTTAAAACTGAGAACTGTGCAATAGTTTATGGTTCTTGGCTTGTTCGTGTTTCTGGACTGTTATAATGTGCATTTAGAAAGGGAACAATCATTCTCAGAAACTATTTAAGATAGGACAAAAACGTTGATGTGTGTCTTCAGGGTATCAATACATTGAAAGTGACAGTAGAAGCGTGCACTTATAAATATGTCCAGATTTATTGCCTGTTTTCTGTTTTCGGTTACATTGATTTTGGACATTAGGGACGTTTGGAACTTATTTTGAGGAGGAAGTTGATGGCTATGTCTCCTTGTTTATATAATATGGTGTTCATTAGTGTGAGAGTACCCACCACGTCATCTTCCTACGCAAATCCTAAAACGCAAGTGTCCGAAATCAGTTTTATGCCTTGCTGCCAACCCTTGAGTTTTCTGTGCTTGCTCTCTAGCTTACTATGAGAGAAGGCTATAGTTAAATCAGAAAGTAACTTGAGGTTGCTAAAAATCACCTGTAGGGGCGCTGATATCAGCAAAGAAAACTAAACGGTCGGCAGCAAGGCAGAAAACTGACGGTCCTGGTTGCGTTGTATAGGAAGATACCACTAGGTAGACTTAAACCTGATGAGAACATCAAAAACTTTGGTACAACAGAATCATTGAAAGGGAAGAAATTTAGGTCAACACTTGACACACTTACACGCTGATAGCATAATAATCTTGAAATATACAATGATGATTCTGTGATTGTTTGGGAATGGTGGGAACCAATAAAAAATTAACAAACATGTATGTAGTTCAAATGCTTTTATTAATGGCTATGTCAGCCGTATTTCCTTAACATTTAAGTTTCTATCTTTGAAACATTCCAACTCAACATGAAAGAAATTTATGTGGTCAGCCGTCATTATCAGCGTGGTTACAGACAAACAAGTTAAGAGCTACCTCCCTTTCCTAAATTCTCTGACTGGCAATGTTTCAGATCGTTTCAGTCACAGTGAGACGAATGTCTGATTCAGCTAAAAACATGATAAGCCATTTTCAAAAACAGTGAGTCAATTATAAAAAATAATTCAACAAATAATAATCATCAATTTTATTCAACCTCAGTTCTTATATGTGTGCCTCTTATTTGACTTAATCTGTCTAGACATAAATTATTTCAGTTACTCAGTAATTATCTTAATTAATGTTTGACTACTATATATGCTTAACATTTCAATGAATAATCAAGTTTCAATGGTGCGAGTTATTCATTAACTTAAAATTTAATATTAACTGGAACGCAGACGATATACAGATCTATATATAGAAACCCATAAACCATGAAAAAGCAGAATACTGAAAATACATTACACTGATTAAAATAAAAGTACTATGGCTGTTTTAAACATCAATCTATTACGTTATGATGCATATCAACTACTTGACACACACACCACATAAGCTTTTTGAGCCTGTCAAACTAGCCAACGAATCGGCCAGTTTTCGTTTCACTATCAGTGCAGTAATCCTGCTGTTCCTTTCTTCCCCCTACAGTAATGCAAGCTCCAAACACTGTGTTAATGGAGTTGCTTGCAAAGTCGATGCATGGAGCTTGTAAAGTAAGCGGAGGGAGGGTATAGTAACAGCGTGTTAAAATTACGATGCTAAGTTGTTTGTTGTCTTTATTTCTATTAAAATTCAGATTAGATTGTGAAATTTGGATTTAAATTAGTGACAAATATTATTTTTATATTCTATACACGCTTTCGAGTCAGCGTTAAAAAAATAAGTTCCTTTTTTAACTATATTTGTTTTAACATTTCCATTTTTTTTAGATCGGCGGATCCGTAAACCAATTGTTAAAAAATGGCCTAATGACAGAAAGTGTGGAACTCGTATTTAAACGATTTATACCACTCATACAACTTCATTGAGTCAGATACTTGCTATGATCCCTATACATTGGTGATGTCAACTGAGTGATGGCGTATTTGTCAATATGCATCATTAGCCGAATATTGCAGTGAATAACTTAAAGGGGCAGTAGCACGTTTTTTGACAATTTTACATTTTTAATTTTTCACTGATAATTGGAACTTAATGCTAAATGTATTACTTTGATAGTGTCAAAAATCTCATTACACAAGCCAATCATCCATAGTGAGAGGACAAAGTATGAAGATTCACATAAAATGCATTGGCAGCCATTTTTGTGTGAACACCTTTAATTCATTTTGGGTAATAAAATGAATCACATGACTTAACTTTTCATAATTATTTTGATTTATTACTGCTTTATTGAGTTTAGATACATTGTCTTATGATTGGAACCATTTATTTTCATTTTCCTGACATCACCTTATATTCCTCCTAAAAACGTGCTACTGCCCCTTTAAAGGGACAATCCTTTCGTTTTTTGGCGGGAACGAAATTCAAGACGATGCAGTGATGCATATTATTCTCTGTCAAATTGTTAAATCTAGAATAACTAAAATGGTATCCTCACTAACATATATGAAAATAAGTACGAAACAATCTTGTAATAATCATTGATAAGTATAAACATGCATTTTCTCTTGAATTTTGATTGTTTCCACAAAGAATAGCCCGATAGAACTGTCCCTTGAACAACCATTGGTCAAAAGTAGAATCAACAAAGTTATATCGTGCAATGTCTGTTATCAACGCTTACACTCCATTTCATAATATACATAAATCAAAAATATTATTTGAATTGGCATAAATATATCTTCCAACGATAGCGTGTCGTCTCATAAATACTTTTCAGTCATCACAGTCTATTTTTCTGTGTCAATCCTTGTAAAACCTCTACATAGAATTGTCCTGATATCAACTCCAGCCATCCATCATCGTTTAGCAAGGACGATTCCTGCAATAATTCCAGGATATCCTTTCCATTGATGGAAATCAAATTTTAAGTTTTCTCTACCGTACCGGACTTGTATCGGTGTTTTCAGTTCAGAACCAAGGGCGTGATGTATTTCATCGATTGTCCCAGCCATGACCTGAAACCAATACTCGATGCCTGCCTGTAAAGAAAGAGGTTTCAGAAACGTTATTTCGTCGAGGCACACCTTATCAATGAATTTTACGTTACTGATTTGAACATTGTCGTTTATAAACCCTAATGGCCCATGTGAGAGTTCATATTTGAGACTCTGTCGATGTTTGGAACTATATAAGAGCAAGCCTCCAATGATCACGTCATGGTCACAGGATAGTCTAACAAGTTCAAACATCTTGACCCCTTCTGGTGCTGGCACTCGATCCTCGTAGAACAACACCTTGACCTCTCGTAATTTGAACGGTGCTACAGCAGTGTTTTGACTGGCCAAATAACAGAAAATCTTAATATGCTCCTCAGGGGATAGAATATTGGTTGGAACAACAACTTCTGTAAACGTTTTTGCATCCATTGAAGGAAAGCCAATATGGAGAATTGACGTTCCAAGAACCTTACGCTTATTTTGCGGAGTTATCTCTTTCCCTTGACGCTTGCATTCTTCAGAAGCCCACGAAAGGGCAGCTCTGAAGATAACTTCAGGATCTGAAATAATATCCTCAGATCGGATCACCTTGTCAACACAGATATTGCAAAGTTCTTTGAACTCTTGACTCATCAAAGCAACATCAGAATTCTCAACAATTGCATCAAGTGCCTTGGCCATCAAGTACTCTTCATCAAAGTGATGAGCTTGTTCCAGGATTGTGCATGCGCTATCTGCAGATAAAGACGACTCCAGGTTTGTCAGGCACAGTTTATCCAAGATCCCAACAGCGTACTTCTTCCCAAGGTAGAGCAGTTCAGATACATTATCTGGGGTCACATCTACGCTGTCTGTGTAGAGAAATCTGTAGGTAAACATAGAGAACTTTATACATGTATACAAACACGCTGACATCTGGTGGATTAATAAATGATAGCCAATATTTCTGATCCAGTTAGATGTACAGTATGAAAACAGTAACAAAGCAATTATTTTTAAACACTGATGCCCCGGATATCAGTAACTTGTAAATGTATATTTTTTGTGTGAAATATCAAAGGTCCACCTCTAACATATCACAAGTTATGACAATGGTTAAAGTTTACCTCATCTAAAAGGTCTTATCATAATAGATGCATATGTGACACACCAAAGGTCTATCTATTCAATCAACAAGTTATGGCCAAGGTTAAAGTTTGTTGGGCCATGGTCAAAGTCGAGGTCAAGGTCACGAGGTAGAAAATTATGACCTCATCTTGAAGGTCCTATCATGATAGATGCACATGTGAAATATCAAAGGTCCAGCCCCAAGCAATCAACAGTTATTAGCAAGGTTAAAGTGACTGACAGACAGATCTACAGACGGGAAGGGCAATATACCCGCGGAATCTCCAATTAGGGGCCATAAAAAGGAAACGGTAGCTCGTTGTTATAGAAGGAAAATTCTTTAAAGCATGTGCAATGAAGATAATCGAATTTACAGGGAGACGAAAGAAGAAAGGCACTCTGTCAGTCTCACCTGAGAAAGTCCCTGAAGATGACTTCCGGTACGTCAGGTATCCTAACCTCCTCTCTCTCTGCTAGCGGACCCCTCAACATGGCGTGGAACACACAGCTCCTACTCATCAGAACATAGCGGTGACCTCTCACCACAGCCTCGTTCTCGCCAACCAGGAATGTGACGTCATACGAGTCCTCTGACGTCAGCATATGAAGGTTGCAAGCAGCAAGTGACTTTCCGGACTGCCAGTCGTCTACAAATCCTGACTTACTCATTTTTGAAGTACTGAATAAAAAGAGAATAATTATTTATTTATTATTTATTTTTTTAAAGTCAGGAAGTGTTCTTCTCACCTTTTCTATCACCAATTAAGTTACCTTACAAATGTATTTTTCAAGAACATGGTTTTACAATTATCAAGGATTTGACTTTTCCATCCCGTAAATAATCTCTGCAAAATCTAATGAAATCCTTAATGCTTAACGACGATTCTGTGTACTGCGGATGTTTCTAGTTAATAAAGATAGTGTGACATAGCCTTATCATAAAGGGGAAGTATTTTTTCGAAAGTGTGGATGAAGATTATTTGGAAAAATGTGCAACTTTTAATTTTGTACACCCATTGCTTTAGCTCGTATGATACCAAAAATCATATTCGATATTTTTACATATCTCTAAGGGGCAGTACTACATATTTGAGAAAATAAAAACAATCTCTTGAAAATAAAGAGATATGTTACCTTTTGTTTTTTCATCGTTAGATAAAAACAGGATAAACGATGATTGTTAACAACAGTAACAATTGATTTAATAGCTATTACCTACAATATTACTTTTCAACAATGTCGTCTTAAACAAAGGTGGGCGATTCCGGAAATACCAACTTTCATTTTGAGAATTATCAGGTTATCAAACCTGTACGTTCTAAAGGCTGAATTCATTTCTTAAAACGAATATTGTTAACGCCTTCTGTCGATAAATGATTAGTTTTCATCCTCTATATATGAAATAATACGATAAAGTTTTTCTTCAAGCGTAGGATTCGCTAGTATTACTGTAGTCACGTTAAAGGGACATTGAGTATGTTAATGTTTCTGATACAACATTTTATTCAAAACACCTATAAATTATATCAATCGGTAGATAAATCTTTTAACTACAATTTGGTATATGAGAGTATGCTGACAAATCACAATAAGTCGATGTTATTATGTTCAAAAGACATTTTTTTTAACCGGAAGCGCGCGCTAGTGAATTGTGATGTCATTGAGCAGATTTCCGATTTTTGCGTACTACGTCAGCTCGCCTATTTTCATCCGCAATATCAATCAATTACTAACAAATACCAACAGTATGTAAACCAGAGAACAATACATTATTTAAGCATTATATTGATATTGAATAACCAATTAACATAACTTTCTTCTAAACATTCCATGTAGCTTTTCTTTTCCTTTTCCCTCTTTGCCATCTGTGTTTACATTCAGTGTGTGAGCAGACTACGACATGGATATAGTAAATTCGTAACCAAACGAACTCGTACCGGAAACGTTTCCTAATTTTATTTATAGGTTTCGATAATTCAACATTAATTTCGTCTAAATATGTAACCATAACTATGTTGACACCAAGATAATACTAAACGTGAACCAAAAAATACAAATAGCTTTCTTGTCGAATCATATTAGACATATTCGAAATTTCTATGCAAATTAGGCAGTTCTTCATTCCGTTAAGGACCGAGTTATTATAACTAAATATGTCATCGGTTGGTATTTTAACCAACTTATGTAAATTACTTCAACTTGTTCTTTCAAAATTCGAAAGATCATAAACGATATCAGGAATATTCGTTCACGTGACTCCACAGTCAGCCATACACGGAAGAGCGACTGCAAAACTCGACTTATCGAGCCTTTTGAGGTCTGAAATCCTCGTGATTTTGACTCTGAATATTGATTTCATATCTATAAAATTATGTTTGGAAGTTAAATATTTATTGACAATATATTGAGGGTAAATAGGAATACTTTTACACATTGAAATAATTTCAAAATCAGAACGTGCGATGTGTTTTATAATGAGTGCCTTAATTGTTAAGAAAGAATGCTTTAATGATAAACATATCACTAATGACTAAAAAACCATCAAATGGACTGCGGATACGTGTTCGTCGTTTTGTTATAGGCACGAGTTTTTTTTCGGTACGAATTCCCGATTGGGAAAGATTCGTTTTGGGTACGAATTTACCCACAGCAACAATGACCACAATGCTTTGCGAGAGAAAGTTATAAACTCGATCTATTTATATCCTGGGGAAACACCTCTTCTAATTATTTCGGTTTCTAAGCTTATTTCAGGTCAAACTAAATGTTTCAATGATATAGATTTTTAGCAGTGTTCTTAAATTTGTATCAAAACACTCAATGTCCCTTTAACTTACTGTCTCCACCCAACCTGGTTCCCAGGCCCTCTTCCGCGTACCTAAGCGCACCCGGAAGAGGGCCCGGGAACCAGGTTGGTCTCCACCTTCAATGCTCGGCGCTGTATGGAGTATTGAGAGTTGAATGGCTAAAGGGAGAGAACTCCACCAGGCCTTTGGCAACAGTCAGATCGTGCTATTTTAAAGTTTATGCTGTTTTGTTTATTTTTCACTGAAAGTGTGAGATAAAAAATTAAAAAAATTAAATAATGATTTAGTTTGATAAAAAACAATGACTATGTTATATTTGTGAACATAAGTATTTGTTTTATGATAAAATTTATTTCACTAATTAACCTTAAGAACTAATGAAAATTTCTAAAAAGGATAATGTTGACAATGAAGAGTTATCTCCCCTGGATGTTAATTTTCATTGATGTGGCTAAATTGAATATGAATATCTCTGTTATCCCCTGGTGACATATTGTTTTTTCTTTTTAATCTTATTCTAGTGTGTATTAACTATAAAATATATAATTTTCAAAAAAATCTTAATATGAGAAATCGATTTTTTTCATATAAGAATAATATTTTACAAAAATAATCATACAAAAAAAAAAGGTTATTTGTATGAATTTACTTCATATTATTTTCAAGTTCCTTTTTTCTGACTAAGTTTATTTCCATACTGCAATGCCTTAATAGAAAAACATTTAAATAACAATTATATGCAAAAGTTATCTTGAAAAGGAGTTTTTAAATTATTGTATTTTCATCATTGGGTGCCCTAACGGATGGGCCCTTTTTCGAACAATAAAAGTACCGAGGATACAGAAGCTCACCTTAAAATGAATGATGTGGTAATATGGTTTAATTGTGTAACCATCTTTTATATGATAATTGATTATGGCTGCCATCATGATTTTTTTATCTCTTAAAATGCTATTCTTCTGTTGGAAACCACTAGAGCTTGAACAAACATTAATACAAGAATGATATAATCATGATTTGTCAACAAGCAGTAGGTTTTTGTATAATTTTTTTTGTATATCTATGGCTGAATTGGTGACCATCTTGGACCTTAAAGTTAATCTTCAAAATGCTACTTTTATGTGGGCATCTGTATTAATTTCATTATGATATCTTGATTGTTTTAGGAGTATTCATTTAGTCACACTCTCAACTTCCAAAGAACTAAAAAGATGATGCACATAAACATTTGGAATATATCCCTCTGACACAAATCACAAATTCAGCTAGTGATAAGTCCAATTGCCAAAGTAAACTGTCCAGGTCAATGTCTCATGTAATTCTAACTGAAGATTTCTGAATATCTTAAAGAGACACTCCGCGAGTTCTTGGGGGTCATATATGGGAAACTCTACAAATAGTGTCATCTGATCGAGAGATATCCATTCTTACAGGAAAGAATCATTTTAAAGCTAATCGATGTCGTCTAGTGACAAGAGGAAGGTTTGAAGTCGCGATTATGATCGAAAACCGGACAATGACGCGCGCTAATCAGTCAAACGTATTTTTGGAAACGTATGTAAAGCAGTCAGAATTACAGCTACGAGTTGGATTTGTTGCATAGGTTATATGACAAGTATTCGTGGAAAATATACTTGTAATTTTGATTTCCACGACCCTATATGACTGTTTAAAGATTTTCGTTGAAAACAAGTATTTGTCATATATTTGTCATTTGGGAATATATACATGAGATGTTTTGAATATATATAACAAATTTTACCATTTAGGTTCGTATCAAAGCAAAACCCTACGTGATGAAACTCACGGAGCGTCTCTTTAAATCTTGACATATGTTAGTGCAATCTGATTGGTCAGAATATGCTAGCAACATGGGGGTTTATGCTAATTACTAGATATGATGACCTATGATGACCTCTTGCACCTGCATGTAGCTTATGTAACTTATCCTCTTATGTAAGTTACTGTTATTCCATATAGTGAGTGTCCCCCCCTAATTTCAATATGCAATACAGATACCCTTTAGAGGAGAGTTGCAGGAGAGGGGCTGGAAGGATCTGCATAGGAAGGTGAAGGTTATAAGAGGCATGTCTACGCTCGTGAGTCTCTCTCGATTATACTGATTTTATCTGAATTTACGCGCCGAATGCCACTGAATTGCATGCTGATGCTTGCTTTTGTGAATGTGATATGAATAGAAGTGTATCTAAGAAATATAATAAGAAAAGAAACAAAATTCATAAATCCTTGAGCTCAAGTGAATCTACACCATCCACGTCAACAAACATGGCGACCCAGCAGGTAAACACATCCCATACTGGAGCGATGATACGTGAAGCCCTGGATACAGTTGCCCGCCCCTATGACAACTCACCATATCAACCGCAGCAACAAGTCTCATCAACTCCAACAGGACATCTATCGACACAAGGCACGCCATTTCAACCCCAGCAACTTGTGTTTTCCACGCCGGTGGGCGGAGGGTACCAACAGGTGGGTCTTCCATACGTTGCTAACCATCAACTTAATAACACTCCCGATAGAAGCCTCGATATTCTTGAGAAGCTTACTAACATTGAAAATAAACTACAAAAACTTGATGTAATGGAGACTGAAATTCACAACATAAAAACAAGTGTGTCTGGACTTGAGCTGAAGGTAAGAGATTTGGGTGAGCTCCGACCAAAGGTTGACACTATTGAAGAAAGTATCATTTTTCAGGATAAGGCAATAGAAGGTTGGTCTAAACGTTTCTCAGAAATTGAGACTGACGTAAGATTAGTGAAAGACAAACTTGATACCATTGATGCGCTAAAAACTGAAAATATTAGTTTAAGGGAATCGTTGATTGAACAGAGATGTCGCTCCATGCGGGACAATCTCATTTTCACCAATATCCCTGAAACAACGCCTTCATCTGGTACCCACAGTGTCAGTGACATTGAAGACACTGAAAAGGTGCTCAGAGATTTTATTGAGAAAGAACTCAAACTGGATTCAGAAAATCTTCAATTCAAACGGGTGCATCGGATTGGACAACGACGTACACCACGACACCCCAACGACTCTGTAAGGCCTCGATCAATAATCGCCAAATTTTTGGTTACAAAAGAACGTGATGCTGTCAAACGTTCAGCCAAGGAGCTTAAGGGGAAACCTTACAGAGTAGTCGAACAATTTCCGCCTGAAATCTCTGATTATAGAAATGAGGTGCTGATGCCGCTGTACCGAAGTGCACGTAACCAAGGTAAACGCGCATCTGTAGTCGTTGACAGACTATACATAAACAATCAACTCCAAACACCGCCTGTCCCACCCCCCTATCGTGCGCCTCAACCGCCGAGAAACACTCGCGCTCAGCAACCCCAGCAATACTAGGGATACGCGTGTGGGCAAGAGACATCCCAACTCAATGCTGTAGCGGAACAACGCCCTCAACCTGTATTAATTGACAATGTTAACGTTAATACCCATATGATAGATGTCAATGGACACAAAGTAATTGATGATGATGTAAATGTTACTGCAGTTAGTAGCATTAATACAACACAGGGAGTGTGTGATTTACAGAACTTAAATGTACTTAACCTAAATTGTTGTGGCTTAAGAAAGCGTTTAAACTATCCAGAATTCATAGATTTGATTTCTAACCGTGACATATTGTGTTTCCAAGAGACAAAAACAGACAATTTAGATGATATACAAATTGACGGATATAAGGTTTTTTGTAAACATAGAAGCGGTGCATATCGACGGTCTGGTGGAATAGCCCTAGCGGTACGGGATGTTTATGCACCGTATGTATCTCTTCTAGACATCCATGTCGATGAAGTTTTGTGGTTCAGATTATCAAAAGACTTATTTAATGTTGAACAGGATCTTGTTATTGGTATTACTTACATACCCCCAGAAGGGTCAAGGTATTTACAGGATAATACATTTGCTGACATAGAAAATTCTATAATAGATGCATTTACGTATTCAGAATATGTAATAGTACTAGGTGATTTCAACGGCAGAACATCAGATATACTAGATTACCATGTTGTCAATGAATTCCTATCAAAAGAAATGGGTCTTAATGAAAACACTGATTTAAACCCGGAGTCTGTGTTAGACCAGCTATGCATGCCTCATCAACGGGGTACAATGGACAAAGGTAAAATGAATAATCATGGTAAGAAACTTATTGAAATTTGCAAAGAAATGGATCTATTTATTTGTAATGGGCGTATTGGTTGTGACAAGGACCTAGGTAAGGTTACGTGTAAAGACAAAAGTGTCATAGATTATGTAATTGCATCATCCAAAGCATTATCATTATTCCATGACTTTGATATTGGTGATTTCTCACCCCTTTATTCTGATGTGCATTCCCCACTTCTATTTTCCCTATCCACTTCAACAAGAGAACATGTGATCCCTAAATCTAATGATTCAATCTTAGGGAACGTTGATTCAAATAGTGATGTCCCTGAAAAACCAAAGCGTTTCAATTCTGACAAAGCAAAAGATTTTATATCTCTTATCAACGTTGAAAAGTTTGACGAATTATCATATCAAGTCGACATGCTTCTCAACGGTCATGGCGACCCGGGTCAGGAGGTCAATCGCATAGCAAACGAGGCTACGCACGTGCTTTGCACTGCGGCTCGTGAAGCATTTGGTGTCAAGCGAGTGTCTGTAGGTCATAAGAAACCGACACCTTCTCTGAAGAAAAACAAACCCTGGTTTAATAGAATGTGTAAATCACATAAGAAACAGTATATTAAGGCAAAGAAAAGATACAAGAAACATAAAACACCTTCAAGATTTTTTAACTATAAATTTCACGCAAAAGAGTACAAAAAGTGTATGAACAAAGAATTGAAGAAGTATAGAGCTCATATATCACAGAAACTTAGAAACGATCAAACTTATTCACCTAAAGAATATTGGAAGATTGTTAACCCTAAAGATTGTAATGAAAACACAAACAGGTACCCCCCTCTTGAAGACTTTTATAGTTTTTTTAAGGATCTTAACGATTCCAATATGTCCAATCCAGATTTAGTCCAGCCTGATGATAACGAGGTCAATTACGATAGTTCTATGCTTGATGAGGCTATTAATATTGAAGAGGTCAGACGTGCTGTGAATAATCTGAAAATTAATAAATCGCCCGGAGTTGATTACATTGAAAATGAATTTTTGATTGAAAGTGTTGATGTTTTAGGCTCTTTCTATGTTTTATTCTTCAACCTTGTACTAGAATCAGGATGTTTTCCAGAATCTTGGTTAACAGGTATAATCAAGCCCATATATAAGAAAAAAGGGGACGAAAAAGACCCTAACTCTTATAGACCAATAACCATTCTAAGCTGTTTTGGTAAATTGTTCACAAGTGTCCTGAATAAGAGATTACAGCTGTTTTTAGAGTCAAATTTAATTCTATCATCTACTCAGGCAGGATTTAGAGAGAAGTTCTATACAGTAGATAATATTTCTGTTCTTCATAATCTCTCCAATATACTCAAGAAATCAAAGAAGAAACTTTTTTGTGCATTTATTGATTTTACTAAAGCTTTTGACAATGTATGGAGGGTTGGACTTTGGCAAAAAATGTTAAATTACAATATTAAAGGAAGATTTCTACAACTTGTCCAGAACATGTACCATAGTATCAAGTCATGTGTTAACATTGGTACATCTTACTCTGATTTTTTCTTTAGTAACGCTGGTGTAAGACAGGGTGAAAATCTGTCGCCGTTGCTATTCTCAATATTTATAAATGATTTGGAAGAATTTCTGTTAGCCCACGGCTCTGAAAGTATAACTATAAACTATCTTTTAGATGATTATGTAGACCATTGTATTAAGTTTCTGTTGCTACTGTATGCTGACGACACTGTACTTATGAGTGATAATCATATCCATTTACAAAAGATTTTAGACAATTTTGCAAGCTATTGTCAACAGTGGAAACTAGATGTAAATATCTCAAAAACAAAAATCGTCATTTTTGGCGGAGGTCCGGCATCTAAATCTAAATACTCCTTCTTTCTTGGTAATTATAAAATAGAACAAGTTGATTCTTACTCTTATCTCGGCATTGATTTCCACAGAAACAGGAAAATGAATACTGCGATGAAAAATCTTATACAAAGTGCATCCAAGGCTATGTTTGCACTATTGAAAAGAGCACGGAATATCCATTTACCACTGGACTGTCTATTAAAAGCTTTTGATGTAATGATTGTACCAATACTACTTTACGGGTGCGAAGTTTGGGGGTGTGACAACTTAACTTCTATTGAAAAGATTCATATTAAGTTTCTTAAACTAGCAACTGGACTTAGAAATTCCACTCCAAGTTATATGTTATATGGAGAACTTGGTCGTGTGCCACTAAATATTGTTGTATGTAAGAGAATTATTAGCTATTGGCACAAACTAGAATTAACAACGTTGCCTGTGAAAATGTCTAAACTTATTTACTTACTTTGTAAAACTGATACTGTTTGCTCAAACTGGTTAGATTATGTACAAAAGACACTCAATAACTGTGGGCTAGGTTACGTTTTCAATAATCCTTTATGTATTAGCACAGTTCACCTTGTAACACTGATTGAACGAATAATGAAAGATCAATTTATTCAAAGTTGGCAAGTTTGTGTGCGTAACAGCCCTAAATCTTTTTATTACAAATACCTGAAAGAATACCCGTCATTTGAAAAATATCTTTTGTTTCCCAAATCTGTTGCCTATCAAATATTACGATTCAGATGCTGTAATCATAATTTACCTGTTGAAACCGGGAGATGGATTAATATCCCTAGAGAAAACCGAACCTGCCAACTTTGTAAAAGCCCAGCGATTGCTGATGAATTTCATTACATTTTTAGATGTGAAGCCTTCGCTGTGGAACGAAAAAAATATATCCCTGATAAACTTAATAAGTACCCAAATCTATACACCTACAAGTCATTATTTTCATCACAAAAATTATCCATACTGAAGAATCTCTCAAGATTTATAACTGTCATTGATAAAAAACTTAAGAATTTGTAACAAAATCTACCTTCACCTTTGCTTTTATTTATGTTTGTGCATGTATATATGTATATCATTTCTCTTGTACCACCGATGGTGGCTGAATGAGAATAAAGAAATTGATTGATAGGAGGGGAAAGGGGGTTGTTTTTGGTGGGGGGGGGGGGGGGGGGGGGGGGATAGAAGGGTTGGGGGTAAAAGAGAGGTTTGCAATGGAAATAATCTGGAGGTCAACTCAGTAATATGTTTATTGAAGTATCTTAACTAACAGAGAGAATTGGTGAGAAAGACTTTGTAAAAAAAGAATTGTTCAGACAGCTGTTCAATGAATGCTGTTTTGAAGATGAATATTATATCTTTTATTAGCATGATAAACAAAATAAAAGATAATTAGTTATTCATTAACCAAAATTTTCAATTTGGAATAAATTAATTGCTTGGGAACAAAGGAGTAAACAAGATGTGTTTGTGAAACACGAATGCCCCCGGATGCATATGTCAAGTATCAAAGACCTAGCTCCGACCAATCAAAAGTTATGACCAAGGTTAAAGTTTTTGTGGACAAACGTACAGACAGACAGACGGACAGACGGACAGGTAAAAAACAATATACCCCCGGAATCTCCGATTCGGGGGCATAAAAACCTTACAGTTAGTGTTGGGAGTGAACAAATTTAATCATTTTAAATGCTTTTGAAAAGGATTTGTTTGCATTGAATGATCATCATAATTATTTAGATAATCATTCAGACCGTAATCAGATATAGATGATTAAAAAATGTATATTTATCCCTCACTGGCTATGTTATTTGCCATATATGAAGTGTCAGGAATTATGTAACCCACTGATGGAGTGAACAACTTTTATCATTTTATGTTTTATTAAAAGGATTTATTAATACAGTCATGCTTCAGGCTGTTCGCAGATAAAGACGATTCATACATTTTTTTGTAACTGTATTTATAGTGTTGATGAATATTACAACAAGCGTATCAATACAAATATAATGACATTGATTTGATTGATCAGGAAATGTATTCTTTTCAATGAATTTCATGAAATCTAATTGAAAATTCAATATAATTGACATATTGACCATCTTGGATTCTTGATAATAAAAGAAATGCGTCTTTGTCAGGAATCACCATATAAAAAAATATTCACTTTTCAGAATGATATCTTAATTGATTTAGTAGGAGTATAGTACTTGGCCTGAAATCTAATTGAAAAATAATGACTTCTATGATGACATGTTAATTGTTCCCAGAACCCCTTCAGCATTATACAATTATCATTTAGTTTTACAGGTATTTATAAAACACATGGTATTGGAACTGGAACCTGATACAAAATACCTCTATTATTAACTTATCATGTAGATTACTGTACATAAAAGAAGATTCTTGACTTGTTTAAATTGTTATTTGTAAAAAGTATTACTATTATTACAATACAAGTATACTTTTCATAAAGACAATTTATATACTTTCCATAAAGTCCATTATGTTCTATTTATCAATTAGGTCAGGATTACTATGCAATATACAAGCAGGCAGGGCTGCTAGCCCCAGATCCTTAAGGAGAGTGTAGCAATTTGTGTATTTGGCTTTGTGTACGTATATTTGGAGAAGCATCCTAGTGTGCTGAGCATGTAAACCTGAACTCTGGCTAAGACCTTATGTGTGGTATTAAAAGACTTGACGGGAGAGAACATGAATTGTTGTTAAAAATATATATAATTTCACAAAATATAGTTAGCTTATGTCCTAAATTGATTTTGTGTCAAGAAGAACTTCTGTTAGATATAGAAATGGTACAAATATGAGTAAAACACAGGGCCACCAAAGCTACAATTTATAATCTTCACTTGTCAAGGAGTCTGTACACAAAGTTTCAGCTTTCTAGGCCTCATGGTTCTGGAGAAGAAGATAAAAATAGGTTTTTAGGGCGTGGCATATGTGGCCCTTATTCGGGGTCACAGGGCGCCCAAAGCTACAATTTATAATCCTCACTAGCCAAAGTTTCAGCTTTCTAGGCCTTATGGTTCTGGAGAAGAAGTCGAAATTCCACAAAGTTTACAGACGGATGGACGGACGGACGGACGCCGGACACCATGCCAGGCCAGATGAGCTAAAAATTACCAAAAACCCTGAAAATGGCCCTTTGCAAACGTTGTCTTTCCCAATCCCTGTCAGCCATACATTACTAAAGTGAAAAAGTGGGGAAAGCAAAAAATTCATGGACAGGTGTCATACACTCTTCAAAAAAGCATTTATAGATAAGTGCTAAAATTTAAGTCATTTACTATTGTCATCAATATCACATACTAATATATTACTATTTTCATGTGTTTTACCTTCAAGGCCTTGTCATTTCACTTTGCATTCTGCCAATAACTGAGTGGCAAGTATTTGAATTGATGAATTCATAGTCCATGTTGAATCTGTGGACAATAAAATTGCCTTAAACAATTAGATATATAGAGTATACATACCAGTAATGTTACTTTCCATTATACCAGGTTAATTTCATCCAGTGTCATCATGGTAATTTTGACATTTCACAAGTCATGAAATATCAACTGTACCAAGATGAAATAAACCTGGTATTTGGAAGTACTATTCTTTTCATTATATGATTTTCAATGAAAAATTTAATTAAAATGACTTTAACACTGGAAAGTTACCCCCATTTGTTCACATTAGTAACCTAGCTGAAAGCAGTTCTGACACCTGACCAGTGACAATACAATTTAATGAATTTATCCTCACTGGTCACAGAGAAATATAATATAGCTTTGAGCTTTGGTGTTGCCTTGTTTACTTCACTGATAAAACTCAAGTGTTTCATCGCTGATCATGTAATAAATTTGTATTTGATTAATGATTCCACCCGCGCACACGCACGGAAGTGCGGCGCCATATCACCATTATTTACAGAGAAGGTGATTGTCGCCACCAGCAAGGGGCGGGTTCTAAAACCAGTCAGGGTGGGTAGCTTGATATGCTTAGCCTCCGGCTTATTCCAATAATGATCCCCATCCGTCAATAAATCTTGGATGGGGGGGGATTATTTTCCATAAGCCTTCGGCTTACGCATATCAATCTAGCATTTTTAAAGAAGACAGAATCACCTTCAGCTTCATATGTTTTAATTGCATCCCGTCAACAAACATAGCCATGAAATAACAATCTTTCACATAATTTTAACATATCTCATCAGATTATTTCCAGATGTCAACCCAGGACAGCGTCTGAGAAAGGCCGGCTTGCAACCTCCCTGAAGTAAAACTTCTTAAAGTTCTTAGCAGATGTCCAGTCAGCTGTTTCCAGAACATCCTTTAGCGAACAACCACCTCTCAAGGCAGCGGAGGCCACCACTCCTCTGAAGGAATGGGCTTTGAACAGAGTCGAGTCTATCCCACTTAGGGACAACACAAGTTTCAACAAACGGGCAACCGTACTCGTTGTCACAGGCTTAAGAGTCTTGTATGAAACAATAACATTAGGCGACGATCTAAGCTTCTCCGTCGCTTTTAAGTAGAAAATTAACGTGTGCATTACACATAAAGATTCTTTTGTATAACGTCGAAAATAAACTTTGTATGAGCTGCCTTGCTTAGAGGTCTTAATGATGTCCGAAAAGCAAAAACTAACACAATCTGCACTCCTGTGCATGTTACTGGTTTTAAGCGCACAGATAGTCTGGGCCCGAGGGGCAATTGCCAAAGCAATGAGTGTAACTAACTTAAGTGACAACATCTTTAATGATAAAGAATCTGAAGGAAATAAGGTCTCTAGGAAGTCCAGCACCAGCGAAACGTCCCAGGTAAAAACATATCTAGGCCGTGTAGGCGTTAAGTTCTGAATCCCTCTCATAAAACGAGGTAGAAAGTTCAAAGAAAGACACCACAGATTCCCTAGCAACTTTAGGGTTTCAACAAGCATTGCTTTATGAGTATTCACTGTACTGTAAGCCTTGCCTTGCTTGTGCAGAGAAAATAAAAAGTTCATAACTAGACATTCAGACGTCTTAATGGGATTACAGTGCCGTTGACGACACCAAAGTACCCACTTGCCCCAAGCGAGGTTGTATTGCTTCCTGGTCCCTGCTCTCCATGAGCTGAGGATCGTTGCGGCAACCGGTCCCGGAATTCCTTGCAGAGCACACTGTCGCAGGATACAGTCGTCGCGACGAGACACATCTGTGCTCCCATTGGATGAATCCTTCCGTTGTGGCTCAGTGTGAGCAGGTCCTTGTGCCTGGGTAGTCTGATAGGGATAGAAACAAGATAACTCATTAGATCAGAAAACCAAATCTGTGCCGGCCAGAAGGGCACTATCAAAATGGCCTCCTTAACATTATCTTCTCGTATCTTATTTAAAACCCTTGGTATAAGCTTGAATGGGGGAAAACAGTAAGGTTTGAAATTTTCCCATGATAGCGCGAAGGCATCAGCAGCTAGACACCCAGGCTCAGGGTACCAAGATACAAAACTATCTAACTGACTGTTTAAACGAAGTTTAAACGAAGCCTCTGCCACGCACCGGGCCCCATGAAGCCTCATGGGATACACGGATAGAAGATTCACATCTTTTCATCTCTTTGCTGATATCGTCCCCAAAAAGAAGGGTGGTCACCGGGTGTTGTAGGAGCACAGTTTAGCATAGGTTCTCTTAATATGAGGTCTGAGTAGGTACCTCCGTCTGATGCTAAGCGCAAATTGAGCCTGGCCCAAGAGAAGTAGCGCGTCCTGAAGGCAAGTTCGTGTTGCCTTATTGCCTTTAGCTTCCCCCGCCAGCTTGAGGATGGGTAGGACACCAGCCGTAATCAGCCCCTGAATGTTCCTAACTGCCCGATCATCTGTGTGCGCCTTCTTGCTAACCTCCCCCCAGACCTCCGCATTGACCATTGGTGAAGCACTGTGCCGAAAAGGCAAGGTTCAACATATTCGCCAAACTGTCTCTTACCGCCTCACCTCTCTCAGGAGCTTTCAACTTGGGTAACTCCCACTCCATAGGCTCGTCAAACCAATCTTCCGCAGCAGGGTCTGGCAACAAAGAGGGGTCTTGCAATGTTTCCTGAGCACATTGTGGCCAGTCAGGATCGACTATCCCAGAATCATCAAGGTTGTCTGTCAAGTCAGGTTGAGGGTTAACAGCCTCATTCGGGGCGAATCCCATTCTTTCTCTCAGGTTATTAATTTCCTGCTCAGATAATTTCGAGATGTCAATAGTCCTCTTTTTCTTTGTTTTGCCCTTGTTTTTGTCGGCCTTCCCCTTGGGTTTGTCTGGCTTGGATTTGTCTGGCTTGGATCTGTCTTTAAACTTTTCGACTGCAGGGACATCCCTGACCCTAAGGTGGTACTGGGCTTGACCAACGTCCGAGGCCGTGAAACCGTCGAAGCCACTACTCGCCTCGTCATCGAGGGCGAGAATGTCTTGTTCATCAGACATGTCTAGAACAGAACAGAGAAAAAATTAGTCGAAACGAAATACTCCTCGCCACAACAGGGCCCGAGGAAAGGTATTTGCGCAAGTCAACAAAGTGAGAGCGGCGATATTTCAGTTACCGGAACCACGTTCACGGTTTAAACTCAAAATAATTTAATTAAATTCACAAAACGAAAAGCTTACCAAGTTTTGTTAGGAAAGTAGCCTCGGAACTACGTTCTCGAAGCGTAATAGTGAAAGAATGCAAACACAATTATTGGCAAACCACGTGGGTGAACACGTGTTATGAAAGTCACTACAAAATTATCCAAATAGAATTACGATACGTAAGCAAACAACTGGAACCACGTTCTCAGCAAATACACGAATTTTGACTGTGAAAGTGTGCTTGAACCACGTTCTAAGCCACAGTCATTACCTATTAAAAGTTTATTTATCTTCGCTTACCTTCGACAAGAACAAGACCGATGTCAGCTTGAGAGGTAAGCGGAGCGTCTTAACTGTTGGAACGCTAGAACACGAATGGTGATATGGCGCCGCACTTCCGTGCGTGTGCGCAGGTGGGATCACGTGATGCACGTGATAGACAAGAAATTTCTTTAAATAGCGTCAATAACGGAACATAGAGCAACATGCTAGATTGATATGCGTAAGCCGAAAGCTTATGGAAAATAATGTATTTTAACTAAATGGAGCAGTAATAATTCAAATATAATGTAAAGTTTAGCCATGCAATTAATTTTTCTTACACAAAATGAATTAAAGGTGTTCACACAAAATGGCCGCCAATGGATATTTTAAAGTTAAGTGTAAAGATATCACAATGTTACATTAAATATCAAGTTCAGAAATTCATTGAAATCAGAAAACAAAGATTGATAACTTACATTGTTGTAAGACTGCAAGTATAATGTACCCAAAGAAGCTGAATTTCAGGTTGAATATCTGTTGATGATGCCAGCATATTCAGCTCAAATCTGTCCAACACAAGATCACTCTATTCAGTCAACAGTGAACACTGGAATGATCAATCAAAGAAATTAAGCATGTGAATCAAGTAAAGGTTGCAAAATAGAAACTTCAATCATGTTAGCAAATAAGCAAATCAAATCTTAATTTCTTAATCTTTTATTTGATTTTTTTAAATGACAGTCGGTATGATTAAAGAGAAGTAAGACTGACAAAAGAGTCTCACTTGATGATGTTCAGATTTACAACAAATTGCCTTCTCTGGTGTTGTACATTGTACCTAGAGCAGGTCCTGATTGGTGTACCTTAAAATTTGGAGCAATAGGATACTTTTACTTTTGCCAGGGGACCAATCGCCTAAAAATAGAGGTCAAAATGACTCCCTTACCTGACCCCCTAGAAACAACACTGCTTCTCAACTGACAAACAATTCATCGCTGCATATTGGTGCATGAGTAAAAAGAAAAGTGGAGTGTAATGATTCCCTTTTCTCAACATTAATAGTACTTAATAGTAATTGTGCAAAATCTAGTTAATATACAGTCCTTTCATTGAGTATAATAAACCTTTTGATTACACAATTTCATTCTTATTTTTACAAAGAAACATTCTATAATGAAATTTATCTTAAAGGTTGACTTATTTATACTGTCAAGTGTCCACTGAAGCCAAGAATGATAAAATTCGATATTTGTAAGCGTTTTGACAATACAGTCAATGTCCCGATTCGATAGGTATCGCAATGATATTAAAGAAAGATTATGATTCGACACAGTTATGTCACAGCACACTCTTTTCAGGGTATGTAATAGAAAAAACAAGAGCCATCAGAAGAGATGGCTTATCCCCCCGGCCCCACCGAAGTTAATCACTTTAAGCATATACGAGGGGCGTTCAATAAGTGTTGCAACTTCAATATAAAACCAACTCGCGTAGTCAATTTTTTACTTTTATTTTTCAATATAGTTACCCTTCACCTCAATACACTTATTCCATTTCTCTTTAAGACTTTTGATGCCGCTTTTGTAGAAGTCTTCCGTGTGCCCCCCTAACCACGCCTCTATGGCAGCTTTGACGTATTCGTCATCCCGGAAGTGCCTTCCACGTAGGGTGGATTTCAGGTTTCTGAACAGGAAGTAGTCACTGGCGGCTAGGTCTGGGCTGTAGGGTGGGTGGTTAAGCTGTTCGAATCCACAATCACGTATAGCGGCCTGTGCAACTCTTGACTTGTGGACTGGAGCGTTGTCATGCAAAATCAGAACACCACGTGTCAACATTCCACGGCGTTTCTGTCGAATTGTCTTTCGCAATTCTTGCATTAGGTTGGCATAATATTGACCATTCATTGTAGTTTTGGTTGGCAAGTAATCAATTAATAATATGCCTTTTGCATCCCAAAAGATTGTCGCCATAACCTTGCCAGCTGATGGTTGAGTGCGAAACTTCAGGGGAGGCGGTGAACTCAGGTGCTTCCATTGCTTGGATTCCAGTTTAGTTTCCGGGTCCCAGTGGTGGATCCAGGTTTCGTCACCTTACACCAGACGAGACAAAAACCTGGCTTCATCCGCATTTAACCGATCCAGGAGCCTCATGCAATTTCGGTTCTTTTCTGGCGATCTTGTGCTGTGAGGTTTCTGGGTACCCATCTTGCAGATACCTTGGACATACCAAGATGGTCTTGAATTATTTTTTCAACACTTCCAACTGATATCTGGAATTCCAAAGACAGTTCAGAAACTTTAACACGGCGGTCAGCTAAAATTCGTCTTTCAATAGCGGCAATAACTTCCGGTCGGGTGACTTCAGATGGCCTGCCTGACCGTGGGTCATCGTCTATGGACTCCCTGCCCCGCTTGAACTGAAGAGACCAGCGACAAACTGTTGAAAAGTTAGGAGCATCCTTACCCATCACATTACACATACGATTATGTATTTCTGTAGCTTTGCATCCCTCTTTAGTAAGTAACTTGATCACAGCGCGTTGTTCATGTTCGAGAGAATCCATGATTATGGAGACCCCTAGGTCAGCGCAGCTATATCTAAATAATTGTTATGTCTAGAAATTGTTCTGACATGTGTCAATGTTATGTTTTGACTATAGTAACACCTGCTATAAGCTGACACCGCTTATGTAAACACCAATGCCCCGCTTGCAACACTTATTGAACGCCCCTCGTATATAGAGATTATTAACCGAGTGTGTTTCCGTATCATAAATATCATATAATAGGAATAAAATTTGTATTATGCGAGCCTTTGGCGATATAATACATATATTTTTATTCCTATTATTTGATATTAATGATACGGAAACACACAAGGTTAATAATTTCTTTATCATATAATGTCATTTTGAAATAAACGGGTTTAAACGAAAATATGATTCCTACTTAAAATATGTTTGACCTAGATTTCGCGGAGTAATTGCTTTCGCAATAAACCAAGGTGAAGGTCATATTGTCGGCGATGTATAGTTGTGAACAGTCTAGAAATATTCCTTCATTAAATTATTTTTTCCACAGTGTTAGAAACGTCTTTTACAATCTATCAACATTTTCAGTATTATTCCCAGTGCACGGGTAAATATTGTATTTTTTTATAACACAAAATGTGTAAGAACCACTTGTCAACGTCGCTACAACGGGGGAAGTAACTCTAACTGCATTTTGAAAAGCTGCATTGTCATTGTTGTTACGCCAGTTCGGTTACGGTATCCTTGGTATCCAAACGCCGACTATTTGCGAAGGTGAGGTTGTTTCGTTTGTTACTCCGCTACTATCACTAGAATATGATTTGTTTTTGCTGATAAGTTGGTAACCGACATGGTCAAAGCGATCTAGGCCTATGTATATTGAAGCACATATTTTTTCGATAGTCGAGCTGCATATCGTTATATTTTGTAAACGAACGATGAAAACAACTTGAAATGCTTCGATAACCAAGCTATAATTTCCTAAATACGAATGTGTGATAAGGTTACCCTGACGGCTTTTGTACGATATTTTATTTGATAAAAAACACAAAACCTGAAAACTCCTGACGACGTTATCAATGGTCAGTTACCGTTTTAGGACTCGCATGACATGCATGTTTTGAGAAAATAGTTCGTGTTTTGACCTAATTTGCATCTTTATCAGATTTTGAGGCAATCGGATACCAAGTTTATCAGATAGCTTTATTGCATCGATAACACCCTCCATTATATGATAATTTTATATACTGATGGTGTGAATAATGTTGTATTCATACATACAGCTAGTTTTGTTCGACTTTTAATAACCAACAAAAGACTATGATAAACCACATATAAATCTTCTTAATAAGTTAAATTACTTATGTTATGCCATTGTCAACTTCCTCATGTGAATGGAACCCAGAAAATTAAAAATTTCAGAAAGTTGAAAACCCTAAAAGGCACAACTACATGCTATGATGAGTCAATATACCAAGTTTCATTGAGCTAGCTGTAACGGTTTTCAAATTCTGCCCTTGAAACATTGTGATCACAGACAGACATACAGCCAACAACTATATCTATATAGATAAAAAGTTTGATCAAACATCTTGTTTTTAAGATCAAACAGATATCACAGTCTGTTGTATATTGTCACATTATGGTCAAGAATTGTTGTTCTCAATGTATTGATATCATGTAAAAAAAGTCATTAGTCACACCTCTAACAGGAGTCTCATTTTGGGATAAGTCAAAATCTTCAAAGTCTAAAAGAATTTTAATAAATCTTGAAAAGGTTTGCAAGAACTTTTCAAGTTGTATTTCTCTCATTGTGCAGTATATATCCTTAGCTGACAATGTAAAACTACAAATACCCCTTTCATCCATACATCAATGTTACAGGAGGATAAGCTTCAATGAAGTTTGTTTCTGCAGACAGTATTTTTACTTTACATTGTTACACTGATTTACATGTATGCACAGATGAATGATATTCATAGAAAACCTCTGTTTAAATTATTAGAGGTGTAACGATACCGCAACACAGTATCATATCGCGAAAAAAATGATCCAGGATATATTGTATAATGCACATTGTGAAAACTGAGAAAGCGATATTAAAGATACTTATTAATACTAATTACGCACACAAGAACCTCATATCAAAATTACATCAAACCAAGTAAAATCAAATTCTTTAATTGATTAATTTTATTAATTTAATTGATCCAAATATTTTGTGAAAACAATATTGTACTCTACTGTGCATCGGGATTTGCATCACATCAGCACATCTCATTCCTTCAGTATGGTTCGTAACACCTCTTTAGGTAAATTAAGTTATACATGGAAGTGGAGCAACCTTCCAAAAACTAGCTAGGCTTAAAAGTGAAAGTTTATTCGTATTCAAGGCCTCATGGCCAAAAGTACAAAATCGTATGTACATATAATCAGAGCGCATGAACATCGAGATGGTATATTACATAGGTAAATTACGTTTGAGAAAAATAGCAAGATTCTTAAGATATTCAATATTTTGTGAAGCCATAAGCAAGTTAAATTTTTCCCTTGTCGGATTGGTATGAAAATGGTTTGGTAAAACTCAATTTTCTACTTATTTCATAAAATGGACAAACTAAAAATAGAGCCATTGGCTCTGTAGCTCATCAGGCTGTATATTTGATTTTGCTTTAGGGTGTGGCCAATGTGTTTCCCCCCTTAGTAGGGGCTACAGGGTCACAAAATCAAGGCCTCATGGCCAAAAGTACAAAATCGTATGTACATATAATCAGAGCGCATGAACATCGAGATGGTATATTACATAGGTAAATTACGTTTGAGAAAAATAGCAAGATTCTTAAGATATTCAATATTTTGTGAAGCCATAAGCAAGTTAAATTTTTCCCTTGTCGGATTGGTATGAAAATGGTTTGGTAAAACTCAATTTTCTACTTATTTCATAAAATGGACAAACTAAAAATAGAGCCATTGGCTCTGTAGCTCATCAGGCTGTATATTTGATTTTGCTTTAGGGTGTGGCCAATGTGTTTCCCCCCTTAGTAGGGGCTACAGGGTCACAAAATCTACAATTATTAATCTTCACTAGTCAAGGAGTCTGTACACAAAGTTTCAGCTTTCTAGGCCTTATTGTTCTGGAGAAGAAGATGAAAATAGCTTTTTAGGGCTTGGCCCCTGTGGCCCTTATTAGGGGACACAGGGCGACCAAAGCTACAATTTATAATCCTCACTAGTCAAGGATTCTGTACACTTAGTCTAAGGTTTCTAGGCCTAATGCTTCTAGAGAAGAAGATGAGAATAGGTTTAAGGGCTTGGCCCCTGTGGCCCTTATTAAGGGTCACAGGGCCACCAAAGCTATAATTTCTAATCCTCACTAGTCAAGGAGTCTGTACACAAAGTTTCAGCTTTCTAGGCCTTATTGTTCTGGAGAAGAAGATGAAAAAAGCTTTTTAGGGCGAGGCCCCTGTGGTCCTTATTAGGGGCCACAGGGCCACCAAAGCTACAATTTATAATCATCACTAGTCAAGGAGTCTGTACACCAAGTTTAAGCTTTCTAGGCCTTATATGGTTCTGGAGAAGAAGATGAAAATAGGTTTTAAGGGCTTGGCCCCTGTGGCCCTTATTAGGGGTCACAGGGCCACCGAAGCTACAATTTATAATCCTCACTAGTCAAGGAGTCTGTACACAAAGTTTCAGCTTTCTAGGCCTTATGGTTCTGGAGAAGAAGATGAAAATAGCTATTTAGGGCGTGGCCCTTGTGGCCCTTATTAGGGGCCACAGGGCCACAGGGCCACCAAAGCTACAATTTTTAATCCTCACTAGTCAAGGAGTCTGTACACAAAGTTTCAGCTTTCTAGGCCTTATTGTTCTGGAGAAGAAGATGAAAATAGCTTTTTAGGGCGTGGCCCCTGTGGCCCTTATTAGGGGCCACAGGGCCACCAAAGCTACAATTTATAATCCTCACTAGTCAAGGAGTCTGTACACCAAGTTTAAGTTTTCTAGGCCCTATGGTTCTGGAGAAGAAGATGAAAATAGGTTTTAAGGGCTTGGCCCCTGTGGCCCTTATTAGGGGTCACAGGGCCACCGAAGCTACAATTTTTAATCCTCACTAGTCAAGGAGTCTGTACACAAAGTTTCAGCTTTCTAGGCCTTATTGTTCTGGATAAGAAGATGAAAATAGCTTTTTAGGGCGTGGCCCCTGTGGCCCTTATTAGGGGCCACAGGTCCATCAAAGCTACAATTTCTAATCCTCACTAGTCAAGGAGTCTGTACACCAAGTTTAAGTTTTCTAGGCCTTATGGTTCTGGAGAAGAAGTCGAAATTCCACAAAGTTTACGGACGGACGGACGGACGGACGGATGGACGGACGGACGCCGGACACCATGCCATGCCATAAGCCCATCGGGCCTTACAGGCCAGATTAGCTAATAAAAAATAGAGCCATTGGCTCTGTAGCTCATCAGGCTTCATCATCAATTAAGCTGTAGAGTGTGGCCAATGTGATTCCCCCTTTATAGAGGCCACAGGGTCACCAATCATAAAATTAAGTATGTAGGCGACAAGTTTCAGTTTTATTTAATCATCACTAGTCAAGGAGTCTGTACACAAAGTTTCAGCTTTCTAGGCCTTATGGTTCTGGAGAAGAAGATGAAAATAGGTTTTAAGGGCATGGCATCAGTGGCCCTTATTAGGGGTCACAGGGCCACCAAAGCTACAATTTATAATCTTCACTAGCCATGGAGTCGGTACACAAAGTTTCAGCTTTCTAGGCATAATGGTTCTGGAGAAGAAGATGAAAATAGGTTTTTAGGGTGTGGCCCCTTTGGCCCTTATTAGGGGTCACAGGGCCACCAAAGCTACAATTTATAATCCTCACTAGTCAAGGAGATATGTACACAAAGTTACAGCTTTCTAGGGCTTATGGTTCAGGAGAAGAAAATGAAAATAGGTCTTAAGGGTGTGGCCCCTATGGCCCTTATAGGGGTCACAGGGCCACCAAAGCTACAATTTATAATCTTCACTAGCCATGGAGTCGGTACACAAAGTTTCAGCTTTCTAGGCATTATGGTTCTGGAGAAGAAGATGAAAATAGGTTTTTAGGGTGTGGCCCCTGGGGCCCTTATTAGGGGTCACAGGGCCACCAAAGCTACAATTTATAATCATCACTAGCCAAGGAGTCTGTACACAAAGTTTCAGCTTTCTAGGCATTATGGTTCTGGAGAAGAAGATGAAAATAGGTTTTTAGGGTGTGGCCCCTGGGGCCCTTATTAGGGGTCACAGGGCCACCAAAGCTACAATTTATTATCTTCACTAGCCATGAAGTCGGTACACAAAGTTTCAGCTTTCTAGGCATTATGGTTCTGGAGAAGAAGATGAAAATAGGTTTTTAGGGTGTGGCCCCTGGGGGCCTTATTAGGGGTCACAGGGCCACCAAAGCTACAATTACTAATCATCACTAGCCAAGGAGTCTGTACACAAAGTTTCAGCTTTCTAGGCATTATGGTTCTGGAGAAGAAGATGAAAATAGGTTTTTAGGGCGTGGCCCCTGGGGGCCCTTATTAGGGGTCACAGGGCCACCAAAGTTACAATTTATAATCCTCACTAGCCAAGGAGATCTGTACACAAAGTTTCAGCTTTCTAGGCCTTATTGTTCAGGAGAAGAAAATGAAAATAGGTCTTAAGGGTGTGGCCCCTATGGCCCTTATAGGGGTCACAGGGCCACCAAAGCTACAATTTATAATCTTCACTAGCCATGGAGTCGGTACACAAAGTTTCAGCTTTCTAGGCATTATGGTTCTGGAGAAGAAGATGAAAATAGGTTTTTAGGGTGTGGCCCCTGTGGCCGTTATTAGGGGTCACAGGGCCACCAAAGCTACAATTTATAATCCTCACTAGTCAAGGAGATCTGTACACAAAGTTTTAGCTTTCTAGGCATTATGGTTCTGGAGAAGAAGATGAAAATAGGTTTTTAGGGTGTGGCCCCTGGGGCCCTTATTAGGGGTCACAGGGCCACCAAAGCTACAATTTATAATCATCACTAGCCAAGGAGTCTGTACACAAAGTTTCAGCTTTCTAGGCCTTATGCTTCTGGAGGAGAAGATGAAAATGGGTTTTAAGGGCCTGGCCCCTGTGGCTCTTATTAGAGGTCACAGGGCCACCAAAGCTACAATTTATAATCCTCACTAGCCAAGGAGTCTGTAAACAAATTTTCAGCTTTCTAGGCATTATGGTTCTGGAGAAGAAGATGAAAATAGGTTTTTAGGGTGTGGCCCCTAGGGGCCTTATTAGGGGTCACAGGGCCACCAAAGTTACAATTTATAATCATCACTAGCCAAGGAGTCTGTACACAAAGTTTCAGCTTTCTAGGCCTTATGCTTCTGGAGGAGAAGATGAAAATAGGTTTTTAGGGTGTGGCCCCTGGGGACCTTATTAGGGGTCACAGGGCCACCAAAGCTACAATTTATAATCCTCACTAGCCAAGGAGTATGTACACAAAGTTTCAGCTTTCTAGGCCTTATGGTTCTGGAGAAGAAGATAAAAAAAGGTTTTTAGGGCGTGGCCCCTGGGGCCCTTATTAGGGGTCACAGGGCCACCAAAGCTACAATTTATAATCATCACTAGCCAAGGAGATCTGTACACAAAGTTTTAGCTTTCTAGGCATTATGGTTCTGGAGAAGAAGATGAAAATAGGTTTTTAGGGTGTGGCCCCTGGGGCCCTTATAAGGGGTCACAGGGCCACCAAAGCTACAATTTATAATCATCACTAGCCAAGGAGTCTGTACACAAAGTTTCAGCTTTCTAGGCCTTATGCTTCTGGAGGAGAAGATGAAAATGGGTTTTTAGGGCCTGGCCCCTGTGGCCCTTATTAGAGGTCACAGGGCCACCAAAGCTACAATTTATAATCCTCACTAGCCAAGGAGTCTGTAAACAAATTTTCAGCTTTCTAGGCATTATGGTTCTGGAGAAGAAGATGAAAATAGGTTTTTAGGGCGTTGCCCCTGGGGGCCCTTATTAGGGGTCACAGGGCCACCAAAGTTACAATTTATAATCCTCACTAGTCAAGGAGTCTGTACACAAAGTTTCAGCTTTCTAGGCCTTATGGTTCTGGAGAAGAAGATAAAATTAGGTTTTTAGGGCGTGGCCCCTGGGGCCCTTATTAGGGGTCACAGGGCCACCAAAGCTACAATTTATAATCATCACTAGCCAAGGAGATCTGTACACAAAGTTTTAGCTTTCTAGGCATTATGGTTCTGGAGAAGAAGATAAAAATAGGTTTTTAGGGCGTGGCCCCTGGGGCCCTTATTAGGGGTCACAGGGCCACCAAAGCTACAATTTATAATCATCACTAGCCAAGGAGATCTGTACACAAAGTTTTAGCTTTCTAGGCCTTATGCTTCTGGAGGAGAAGATGAAAATAGGTTTTTAGGGTGTGGCCCCTGTGGCCCTTATTAGGGGTTACAGGGCCACCAAAGCTACAATTTATAATCCTCACTAGTCAAGGAGATATGTACACAAAGTTTTAGCTTTCTAGGCATTATGGTTCAGGAGAAGAAGATGAAAATAGGTTTTTAGGGTGTGGCCCCTGGGGCCCTTATTAGGGGTCACAGGGCCACGAAAGCTACAATTTATAATCATCACTAGCCAAGGAGTCTGTACACAAAGTTTCAGCTTTCTAGGCATTATGGTTCTGGAGAAGAAGATGAAAATAGGTTTTAGGGGCGTGGCCCCTGGGGGCCCTTATTAGGGGTCACAGGGCCACTAAAGTTACAATTTATAATCCTCACTAGTCAAGGAGTCTGTACACAAAGTTTCAGCTTTCTAGGCCTTATGGTTCTGGAGAAGAAGATAAAAATAGGTTTTTAGGGCGTGGCCCCTGGGGCCCTTATTAGGGGTCACAGGGCCACCAAAGCTACAATTTATAATCATCACTAGCCAAGGAGATCTGTACACAAAGTTTTAGCTTTCTAGGCATTATGGTTCTGGAGAAGAAAATAAAAATTGGTTTTTAGGGTGTGGCCCCTGGGGCCCTTATTAGGGGTCACAGGGCCACCAAAGCTACAATTTATAATCATCACTAGCCAAGGAGTCTGTACACAAAGTTTCAGCTTTCTAGGCCTTATGCTTCTGGAGGAGAAGATGAAAATGGGTTTTTAGGGCCTGGCCCCTGTGGCCCTTATTAGAGGTCACAGGGCCACCAAAGCTACATTTTATAATCCTCACTAGCCAAGGAGTCTGTAAACAAATTTTCAGCTTTCTAGGCATTATGGTTCTGGAGAAGAAGATGAAAATAGGTTTTTAGGGTGTGGCCCCTAGGGGCCTTATTAGGGGTCACAGGGCTACCAAAGCTACAATTTATAATCATCACTAGCCAAGGAGTCTGTACACAAAGTTTCAGCTTTCTAGGCCTTATGCTTCTGGAGAAGAAGATGAAAATAGGTTTTTAGGGTGTGGCCCCTGGGGACCTTATTAGGGGTCACAGGGCCACCAAAGCTACAATTTATAATCCTCACTAGCCAAGGAGTCTGAACACAAAGTTTCAGCTTTCTAGGCATTATGGTTCTGGAGAAGAAGATGAAAATAGGTTTTTAGGGCGTGGCCCCTGGGGGCCCTTATTAGGGGTCACAGGGCCACCAAAGCTAAAATTTATAATCATCACTAGCCAAGGAGTCTGTACACAAAGTTTCAGCTTTCTAGGCCTTATGCTTCTGGAGGAGAAGATGAAAATGGGTTTTTAGGGCCTGGCCCCTGTGGCCCTTATTAGAGGTCACAGGGCCACCAAAGCTACATTTTATAATCCTCACTAGCCAAGGAGTCTGTAAACAAATTTTCAGCTTTCTAGGCATTATGGTTCTGGAGAAGAAGATGAAAATAGGTTTTTAGGGTGTGGCCCCTAGGGGCCTTATTAGGGGTCACAGGGCTACCAAAGCTACAATTTATAATCATCACTAGCCAAGGAGTCTGTACACAAAGTTTCAGCTTTCTAGGCCTTATGCTTCTGGAGAAGAAGATGAAAATAGGTTTTTAGGGTGTGGCCCCTGGGGACCTTATTAGGGGTCACAGGGCCACCAAAGCTACAATTTATAATCCTCACTAGCCAAGGAGTCTGAACACAAAGTTTCAGCTTTCTAGGCATTATGGTTCTGGAGAAGAAGATGAAAATAGGTTTTTAGGGCGTGGCCCCTGGGGGCCCTTATTAGGGGTCACAGGGCCACCAAAGCTAAAATTTATCATCATCACTAGCCAAGGAGTCTGTACACAAAATTTCAGCTTTCTAGGCCTTATGCTTCTGGAGGAGAAGATGAAAATAGGTTTTTAGGGTGTGGCCCCTGGGGCCCTTATTAGGGGTCACAGGGCCACCAAAGCTACAATTTATAATCCTCACTAGCCAAGGAGTCTGTACACAAAGTTTCAGCTTTCTAGGCCTTATGGTTCTGGAGAAGAAGATGAAAATAGGTTTTTAGGGTGTGGCCCCTGGGGCCCTTATTAGGGGTCACAGGGCCACCAAAGCTACAATTTATAATCATCACTAGCCAAGGAGTATGTACACAAAGTTTCAGCTTTCTAGGCCTTATGCTTCTGGAGGAGAAGATGAAAATAGGAATTTAGGGCGTGGCCCCTGGGGCCCTTATTAGGGGTCACAGGGCCACCAAAGCTACAGTTTATAATCCTCACTAGCCAAGGAGTATGTACACAAAGTTTCAGCTATCCAGGCCTTATGGTTCTGGAGAAGAAGTCGAAATTCCACAAAGTTTACGGACGGGCAGATGGACGGACGGACGGACGGACGGATGGACGGACACCATGCCATGCCATAAGCCCATCGGGTCTTACAGGCCAGATGAGCTAAAAATGAAATTCATCTTGAATAACGCCATAATTACATTTTGTACATTTGAGTAGGTCAGTATTAACATTTTTATCATATCGGTATTGCTGTATATTAAGTTTGTGACTCACACATCTGAACTTACACAGAGTACGTACCAAGTCTCTATTTGAAATAAGCTTAAATATGTAAACCTCTGGTTCCAGAATACTCTTGTAAGAACAATAATTATGCAGATATGATGACGAACATAATTTACTATGCCATAATTGATACTGAATGTCATGACATCGTTGTTTAAAACATTTAAAAAACGCTGGAATGTCACCACATTCTTGAGATATCCATACATATGAAAAACCAGTTTCCATTGACAAGGTACGAACATGCGACACCCAACTGATACCACCATGGTCGTCATATGATTTAAGCATAAGATAGCAGGCCTTTGGATGGCGACTCGTTTCCATGTTTAATAACCTGGTCCAATATTTAACACATCTTTGAAAATAGTAAATACATAGTCTTGTTCTACCAACTTCTCCAAGAATAATTGAGTTTGATACAAATTTACCGACTCCTAAATATTTCTTGAAAAAAGAACTATGAACTTGTTCGATTTTATCTCTCACAGAATAACCCCATATTTCAGAACCATATAAGAGTATTTGTGCTATTTTTTTGTCAAATATTTGGGTTATTACACTCAATGGGAGTTGAGGATATTTGTTAATGAGTTGAAAAATGGGAAAGCAGGCCTTTTTTAGCTTGAATAGCAAGAGTTTCACATGCCTTTGACCATACAAGTCTTGAGGAAAATATTATACCTAAATATTTGTAATATGAAACAACATTGAACTTTTCTCCATCATACATCCATTTTTCGTTCTTATTGAGATAACCACCATTTCTAAATGCATGATTTATCTAAGTTAACCTTTAGACCCCATTTATCACAGTAGCTTTTCAGTAAATCAAGCTTCTTCTGTAAACCAATAACAGTGTCATCTAATAACGTTACATCATCAGCAAACAATATCAACTGGATATCATCAGATCCGTGTCTCACAAAAATACCTCTTAATCCAAAAGTCTTGAATTCTTCAATTAACTCGTTGATAAAAAAGATAAAAAGCACAGGACTAAGAACAGGTCGGGGATAACCACCGAACGACCTATAATAGCTCGATTTAGCTATAGTAGATCGATCGAGCTATAACCGCATGTTTTTGACAATGTGCAATTATTACGGGTTTTCCGCAATTGAGGCTCCGCCAATATGGAAACATATTTTATCGATTCATTCTTAGCCCTTCACAGAATTTGGCTAAACCCTAGCGCTTTTTAGTTATTAGACATTAGTTTGCACTACCCAAGTGTCAATGTCACTTCGAATAGAAAATAACAACTCAAAAACAGAAAAATATACCTCGCAAAGTTGACACAACAATCGGCTGATGACTGATCGTTTCGATTGCCTGACTTCTGGTTTGTATGGCTATTTCGTAATCATAATTTTCCCGTGCATCTCGCTCGAGCGTGACAATTTTAATAATCTACGGAAATTACACTCGGCTTTCGGGCATATTCGGGTTTGAGAAGGGGCCATCCCTGCATAGATATTATAATTGTATAATTATAGTTTTAGCTTATATATAATAACGAATTATGAAAAGTTTTAATCATTAAAATTAAATATTATTATAATATCTATGCAGGGATGGCCCCTTCTCAAACCCGAATATGCCCGAAAGCCGAGTGTAATTTCCGTAGATTATTAAAATTGTCACGCTCGAGCGAGATGCACGGGAAAATTATCATTACGAAATAGACATCCAAACCAGAAGTCAGGCAATCGAAACGATCAGTCATCAGCCGAGTGTTGTGTCAACTTTGAGAGGTATATTTCTGTTGTTGAGTTGTTATTTTCTATTCGAAGTGACATTGACACTTTGGTAGTGCAAACTTATGTCCAATAACTAAAAAGCGCTAGGGTTTAGCCAAATTCTGTGAAGGGCTAAGAATGAATCGATAAAATATGTTTCCATATTGGCGGGGCCGCAATTGCGGAAAACCCGTTATAACTGCACATTGTCAAAAAAATGCGGTTATAGCTCGATCGACCTATAGACCTATAGCTCGATCGAGCTACTATAGCTAAATCGAGCTATTATAGGTCGTTCGGTGGTTATCCCCGACCTGAAGAATGCAACCCTGGCGAACCCCGGCGGATGTTGTAAATACTTCACTTGTCTTCAGTTTTAAGATGTCCAACTCTAACACAAGCAGAAACTTGTTCATACATATTTTTCAATATAAAAAACATCTTACCGTGTACACCCTTTGTTAAAAGAAGGTATAATAATTTGTTCCTATTCACGAGGTCAAACGCCTTCTTGAAATCTATAAATGCGGCATAAAATCTATGTTTCGGCTTCCGCAAATATTTCTGACACAAAGACTGCAGAATGAACATATTGTCGACAGCTTGAATTTCTCTAATAAGTTTTCAACGATCATACTCACTCTGTTTTAGGGCAATTTGTTTGCCTTGTCTGGACATATTCGAGGGGAATTTTTCCCAAACAAAACTTTACAGTTTGCTAGCCTGAAAATTGTGACTCTCTCACAGGAGAGTTCTAAAAATGTCAAATTCAATTAAAGCATTCATAAAATCTCTTCTTGAGAACAATAATTGAGCTATTAAAGAGACACAGAGTATGTTGATAGGATCACGTATGTCACATTTTGAAATCGATGAAGGTGGGGCAAGACGCCCATGCTAAGAACAAAGTCTTACTACATTTTATAGATCTGGGTTATTTTCACACTTTGGGTGTTAAAATATCTCTTTTTTGAAAACAATCGATAGGGTATGAGTGAACTTGTTTTCTTGCGCATCACTTTCGATAAATTGCAAAATTTCACTTTTACCATGTTTGGCCTTTTTGCCCCATGCATGGGGCAAAACGCCCTTGTGTGTGGGGCAAGTTGCCCAGTATAGGCGTTTTACCCCACATCATTTCAAACAAAATAAGATAACAAACCAGTACGATTAGACAATTTTATGTGTCTTTAATTATATTTTTAGTAACATGAAAATTGAGAACAGTCAACCTGATAAAATAAACTTGAATTTAAAATGTTCTTAACTAGAAACATCAGTACAGTCTACTGGAAATGTCACAACACTTTTTGATATTTTATCTCATCAAACACATTCGGAGTCATCGGAATCACAATTTTGGCATATGTATTGTGCATTTCCTGGCGTGCAGTCTTCATGTGCCCAATTGGTACATCGCTGGCACTGGACCCATTGCTCTCCAGGTTTGGAATTGGTGTACAGTTCACAGCATACCAGGCAGAGACACTCGTCCTCATCACTTGTCTCATCCTCCACTTAACGCTTTTTGATCTGATTCTTTTTTCCCTTTTTCTTTGTTTTTCGTTTTCTTGGAGCTGCCGATTTCTTGATCTGTTTGTTGGTGAGTTCTTTACGGAGACGATGTTAGGACTGCCGAAGACTCTGACTTGCGTGATCTTGGTCGCTTTTTGTGCAGTTTTGGCAATGGTGACAACACTTGGATCAGTTTCCGAATTTCTTCAACTCCTAATACACTTTGCTGTGATTGAGCGACAGTGACGTTTTCTTTGGGGGTTTGGTGGGTAGATGCGAAAGTTGTAACTGACAAAAGAACAACACAGTCATAGTGTACTGAATCATTTTCAGAGCTGTGGTACTGGACAAGCAAAGGCTGAGCTGTGAAGTTTGTACCATACCTACTGATGACTTGCTTCTCGGTGTTTAGGATAATGATGGGCCTGTGAAGAACCTTGGAAGTTGAGATGATCTCAAGCTCTCCGGGCATTGTACATGGCTCAGACATAACTCCGATCCTGTCTTCCATTAACGAGTAGGTAATCCAGGATGGCATATCGGCATTCACTAATGCCTTATCAATACTGTCGTAGTTTTCAAAATGTTCACACATGAAATTGATCATCTGACTTCTCAATCCATCAGCTTTGGTCTTCACTGCAATCGCAAATATTGGATCAATGATCCTTCCATGTTCATTCCTCGCTGATGCCTGAAGATGTGGGTCCATTCCGGTCACCAAACTTCTGAACAAACAGCGGCCATCAACACATGTCAGTATAACGGACTGGGACTGATTGTTATTGGCAGAAAGAAAAGACTCGGGGACTGATGGTTGTTGTCCAGTTCTTAAAGTACACATGCAGATCTGGTTGTTTCACACTAGAGGATTCCTTTTCGGGGGCTGAAGTTGAAGGTGGTTCAGAAGCTCCATCAACTTGTATCCCTAAGGAGGGAAAGGAGACATCAACACTTGAGTTTTTTGCAACATTGCTATGCTCTGTCTGGTCTTCGTCTGTCACCAAAGCTGGTGTGAAATCTGACTCTGTGAATATATCAGGATCTAGTGGCCAGAGTCCACATGTCTTGAAACCCTTTAAGGCTCTTTCTGGAGTTGCCGAGTGCATAAATGCTCTTCCTGATAGATCTGAAATATCATAAATGGAAATTCGTTTGCCTGGGTGTACTGCCATCCAGCTATCAGCAGCTGTATTGAAAGCGCCTTTCAATGACTTGAAGTAGGTACGATCCAGAGGCTGCATGCGATGAGTGCAATGTGGTGGATGCAGATTTTGGTTATTTTCTTTGATTTCGCGAATTCGGTAATAAACAGAATATCATATTCGTGTTCATGACATACTGTGTTTACGACACTCGTGCCTATATATCTGTATAGGGAAATACGCTCGGGAAATACTAATATTTAGGCACTCGTGTCGTAAACATACTATGTCATGAACACTCATATAATATCCTCTGTATATCTCGAAGTGGCCATTTCCGACATTGATGCGACTAAAAAATTAATGTTAATATTACAATACTTCATATTCATATATATTTTGTTTCATTGTAATTACCATGTGCTTTTGGGTATTTTGGCTCCACTATTAAACACGCTTTTTAATCAAATTTAGTTTTCTTATGAAGTTACAATATATACCTCCGAGCAAAGAAAATGAGACAACTTCAGATACAATGTTTTAATTTAATTTTTGGCATGCTTCTTAAACTTGGAACAAATGTATATTATGTCTGTCACTCCACTATTTAATATTATATACTCTACAATCCGCTGGGACATTGATTTTTTTAGACTTTCTATTGGTTCCAAAAAATACAACTTCCTCGTTTCATGAATCCCTCGTTACTAATCTGCAATAATGTTTGTTCTAACGTTGCCAGTTTCTTTTTTCAGACTCCTTTTGGTCACACAGTTAAACATCAGTTAGGCCTATAATCATAAAATGGAGTTTGGAATGATTCGGAAATGTGGTATATATTTAAGTTCTTAAGAACTTATTCAACTTAGAGTACATTCTTGAAGTTGGTTTTGGAAATGAGTCAAGCATTTTGAATACCAAGTGTTTGAAACATATTGGTAAATGGTCGCACCTAAAAGAATAATTTATCAATAACAAAATTTAATCATTGATACTGAAACTACAGTAGAAATATGAATTGATAACATTTATGGTGGAAAAACGTAACATTTTGGTACTGAGCGGAATTACCCACAAGGGTGAGCGGGATTGGCCCAGCTGATTGGAATTAGCCTACTCGTGAACTACGGTGTTATTGCCTAATTATCTTAATTAATTAGGATATTTTTTAGTAAAAATCTTCAATTTATGAAGTTTAAAAGTTTATTTTTCTGGCTGAATTAAAATATTTCGTCCATATCTTATTGTGATGTGTCGATATGACATCGCGTCCAAAAGTGAGCGGAAATACCCGGACCTACTTTACATGTTAAAATGGGTAGAGCCAAAAGTTCTCTTGCAAAACGGAAAGATTTTCTCTTTGTTCAATATTTGAATCCATCATCTCTGCACATCAAAGCACACGGTTTTTCATTGAATCAATGCGACCTATAATTCACATGAGCGGTGATAACCCCAATTTTCAAATTCTACAGAGGTCGAAACTCCAGCTCAGCACCGGCTGACATAGCAACATTACTACAACAGTAAATCTGACAATACGTCGGTAATCGAAAGCACTATGTAGCCTATTTATGTTCCATAAGTTTTTGTCGTATTTTCACCCTGCATTAGAAAGGGAGAAGTTCTTATTTTGCCTGAATTTGGCTATCACGTCGGTTACTAGGAAGTCGTCTGCTACAGCGTCGTCACGTGACCCGACTCAACGACAGGGGAGATAATGTTTTTGTTCCAAGTTTTTTTTATTGATGGGCACTTGGGCGACTTACCCCACACGACGAAGGGCGTTTTACCCCAAAGGGTACTTGAGTATTACAGGAATCCTAGCACAAAACCAGGTGAAAATATCACTCTGTAACTAGAGTACGTCCGGGTAATTCCGCTCACTTTTGGACGCGATCTCATATCGACACATCACGATTAGATGTAGACCAAATATTTTAATTCTGCCATGAGAATATGCATTTCAGCTTCATAGATTTAACATTTTTATTAAAAAATACCCTCATTAATTAAGACAATCAGGCAATAACGTCGTAGTTCACGAGTAGGCTAATTCCGATCAGCTGGGGCTAATTCCGCTCACCCCTGTGGGTAATTCCGCTCAGTACCAAAATATTACGTTTTTACACCATAAATGGTATCAATTCATATTTTTTACAGTAGTTTCAGTATCAAGGTTTATATTTTGTTATTAATAAATCATTCTTTTAGGTACGACCATTTACCAACATGTTTTAAACACTTGGTATTCAAAATGCTTGACTCATTTCCAAAACCAGCTTCAAGAATGTACTCTAAGAACTTAAATATATATATAAATAATACACCAAATTTCCAAATCATTCCAAACTCGATGTTATGATGATAACTGATGTTTAACTTGTGATCATTCGCATAAACTTGTAACAATTCTGAAAACAAATAATTATTAAATTCACATGAATATTTTTGGAAAATTTCAGATGCATGATTTGAGTTCAAAGGTCAATTTAAAGTTTCTATTACAAAACAATGTAGGCGTAAGGCCATAAACTTCAAGCAATAGCCGAAGTTTAAGCATGGCCTGTTTATTTTATTGTGAGCGGGATTAAACTACTTCCAATTATCGTCAAAAATAATGGAGGCTTATTCGGCTCACATCAAATTCATAGATTTTTTATTAAATCCAAAAATAATTGTATGAAAGCCACATCGCAAAGGCTATATTGAAGTATTTTATTGCTCATCTAAACATTTAACACCACTCAAGTTGATGTTATTTTATCAATGAGTGCCGACTGGGTTTGACTGACTGCCAACATCCAACGGCCATCAATCTGATAGAAATGGCGAAAAGGAAAGCGCGGGAAAACAAGACTTTAGTTTTCTTGAATTATTCAATTTATTACAATTAAGAAAATTTTGTTGGATGTCATGAATAACACAATATTGAAGTGAAGTTGTGAAATATGCAAAGTATACACAAAAACAAAACAAATTTTATTTGTAATGACAGATTTTATGTTACCGAGCGGAATTACCCTCATGAGCGGAATTACCCGGACGCACTCTAGTGTAGTTATGTTAAAGAGTTGACGTGAAATGGTGTAACAACGAATGAAGGAAGATATCTGGTTCAACAGAATTTCAACAATTACTGAATTGTGTACCAAATTTTATAAAATATTTCATCTAAATACATAAAATCATTTAAAATACTTTCTTTTTCGCGGACCGAGCATTCCTCCATTGACAGACGACATTTAACCTGAAAGCGAGACTAACAAAGGGAAATAACTCAGTACATGACGTTGCTCTGTGCGTCACGCAGCATAGGCGTTTTACCCCAACTGGGCGTCTTGCCCCACTCTCCCCTACATCGGTAACCACTAACTGTTACTGAAAATAACAAGTTAAAGGTCAATCAGTACATTTGAGCGAAAATACGACCATTCAAAGTCGGGATTTTGAGTGACAACCGGGCAATGTGGCTCGAGTGGCACTCGCAAATTTGCCAAAAGTTATTTTGAAACCTTGTCATAAGCTGACAGGAAGATATATTCGAATCGATATTGTGTATTAGATATTGTAACTAATAGGTAGATTAACTGGATGCATAATTTCGAATATAAAATTTATTTGAGATGTTTTCTTGATTTTTCCATAAAATCAAGCATTTTAGAGATATTATGCATAAATGGATATATTTGCAAGTCCAGTGATGAGATATGAACTTCAAGCAGCATATTAGATATTTTGTAGCTTATCAAAGCAAAACCAAATGAAATTTTAAAAAAGATACTCTGTGTCACTTTAAACTAAACTATAAATGTCCAAAAGAACAATGACCAATTCAATTTGAAATAAAATGGTCGATAAGGTACAATGTAACAAAAATATGAGTAGATGTAACGGAGGGATGGTACCCATTTTATACCCCTTGTTCATAAATTACTATTCAACTTATGTCAACATATCATTGCATGAATTAAACTTAGTCTTTCTGAGAAGCTGATATTTGTTTAATTATCTTTGGTCACGGGGCCCTCAATCGGTCATTTAGGCCCGTAAGTTCGAAGCTAGTTTTTTCTAGACCAGGTTTAGTGCTAGTCGTGGTTTAGTTAAACCAAGACCATTGGTCTAACTTAAACCGTAATTTTAAAAGGTAGTTTAGTTAAACTAGCATTCAGACCAGGTTTAAATGTATCACAATATGACAATGGAAATGACAATGACTGTGACAATGAGAGGCCTGGAATTAAATTTCCGTTGCAGACGAAGAAGAACGTGAGACTAGGGCTGCCTCAATACTTAAAATTTACATTTACATTACCCAAAACATAGCTTAAAGTAAAACAAATTCTTGAGAGGCATATAGAAGTTGGTAGTTCATATGACAGAGTAGGATGGATTACAACTTCTTTATTGTATTTGCATACGACGGTTCAAGGCAACTCCCTGTCCCTCCATCAAGCCAAATCCGTGCCCCTTCATCAAGGCAACTCCGTGTCCCTTCATCGGGTAAGTATGAAGGGGCACGGAGTTGCCTTGAAACGTCGTATGCAAATACAATAAAGTCGTTGTAATCCATCCTACTCTTTGTCATATTAAAGTAAAACGCTAGTTCATGGATATGAGATTGTTTTAAACATATTTATTTCACAAATGGTGTACATATTGTGAATGGGATCGGCCAACAAGCTGACAGCGCTTATGTCAAGGCCTCTCCCTTGAACATTTTATCAATACATGTTTAATACATACAAACACAGAAACAAAATATGTAAACATGCGACATTTTTACCAGCATGATAAAATTTCATAATTAGTAGTAACCTCTAAGCAAGGCATATTGTTTTAACAGTCTTATTAAACCGTAAAGTTTCAGCAATGTAGTCGTGTACGGATTGTATAATATGTTGATTTATGGTTGCTGATTTTTCATTGTTGATTGATTTCAGGTCATATCCTTTAACATAGAAATATGTGTTTTGTCGGATATCATTATATAATGGGCATGTAAAGAAGAAGTGGACACAATCCTCAGAAAAGTAGCCACATGAACATGTGGGTAAATTTGATATATGTCTATTAAATTTATGATAGTTAAGGTCACTACAACCTAGACAGTTAAGGTCACTACAACCTAGACGCAGTCTACAGTGAGCTATTTGAGCATGTCTTTGTCCAAAGATATGAGATTATGAGAGCGTAACTTGAACTCATATATCACATGATGTTATTTTGCGCGGATGAGCGGAGCTGAATAGCAGATACAAAAACTCCAAAGAAATTATTCTGAACAAGTGCAACCTGCAAATTCATTCCGGAAAAGTAATAGTATTTTATACTGACATGATACGGCATTATTCTAACCAGACCAACTTGCCACTTTGAAGTAGCAAAGTGTTCACGAGGTATTTCTTTTTACAAATTTCATGTTAAGTTTGTTTCAAATATCTAATACATATCCTGATAAATAATTACGATTTCTCACAAAAACTAATATTGCAGCATCATGCTTGTGAGGGTTGAATAACAGGTAATTCATCTATGCTGAATAGGTCCAATGATCTCCCTGCGTATTCTCGAGGAGGCGGCGGATTTCAGGAATACACAAATCCCCACAAAATACATATACACAAAGAACTTAATTAAGCACGGTTGCACCCCCCTATTTTGTAAAATGAATTTGGGTTGCCTTGGACTATTTGGATTAATTTGATTTATTGACCACTCCAGATATAACAATTGCTTTTTTATTGACTATTTAATTGAATTTAAGATCGCTAATGAGCAAAAATAACGAAAATATGAGAAAAACTGTGAGACTACTGAAATTTGGCCAAATATAACTATTGTCATAGGGGGAAAACTACACATTAAACTTTGGATGTTATGAATCAAAAATAACAATTTTGATCGCTAGTTGACATTCATACACAAAAACCCTTTTTATCATGCATGATAAGAGGCTAGCAAGACATTGAATTTTAGGACTTTTTTCATCAAAAATTGATAAAATGCCTATAATCTTAACATCTGTAAGTAAATTTTAGATTCCTTTAGTTGAAATTGTTGACCAAACAGTTCTCCTTCCTTCAGATAATCCATTTTCTTTGACAGTGGCAAATTAATGTCTTTGTGCAGTTTTCTTTAAATTCATATTTTGATAATTTTGTGATTTTGAAGGTTCATACTGCTTTAACGATTGACTTTTGCTATGAGGTTATTAACCCAAAAATATATAGGGAGTGGTTGATTTGCTAATGTGCAAACCACGTGAGGGCATTAATCTTTTGCTACTTTATAACTTGTGATTTGTTCTAGACGTCACCGCATATAGATGCAGAGAGCTGTACATGAAGTATACTGATCTCTCTTCCAGGTATTCAAGGTGAGCTTGTTTTATTTTATTCATGATAAAATACACCGATAGAAATAATAGTATTCTAAATTCAAAAGCTTTGAACTAGGGGAGACCAGGGCAAAGCGCGCCGTCGGGGCAAAGTGACCAAGCCTTATTTCTCCATAAGTATCGACAGATGGTCTGGTTTGTCATTATAAACCAATAATAGTAAACGTTAAGAAACGTTGTGATCCACTTTTGCATCGTTAGCGTGAGTTGGAGACTTACCATTGCAAAAAGTTTAAAAAACGTCATTTTTCTTTAAGGAAAGAATATGTCCGAATTCAAATATTATATATAAACACAAAACGCGACATTGAATTTGATTACACCTGTTACGCAAAAATATGTAACCTATTCATTGAATTAGGAATTTTGTGATTCATTGCTTGAATTATTTTCTTGTATGCACATATCGAATGGTACCCTCTAAGGGGCAAAGTGAGCCGGGGGGAGCGCTTTGCCCCGAGTGATCTAAAATATGTATTTAATGGTCATCAAATTAGTGTCAGAGTTATCAATTACTTTTCTTAAGTAAATAACGTCAAAAAGAATTGTAATCTTCATTCTATAACTTACCTGTATTTTTCAAAATCGATATTATCAATGAAGTTTCATATTTATATCATATGATTTTTAGAAACACGTATATTTTCTTTGCTTATTTAGCACTAGTTTAAAATTCAATATATTTTGTTTTATCCCTAAATAATTAAGAAATTAATCCGTATGGGCAAGCAAGAAAGAGATTAGATGTTTGAAAAATGTTAAATTATTCCTTTCAACCAATCAATTTCTTTATTTCTTTCATATTTTAAATGTTTTCTGATAGTAAATGAGTTAAATTGTCAAGACTTCATACTTCTTAGGAATTGGTATGTAGTAATCAAGTAGATTTTTTTGTTAAGAGCTTCGAAAACCAAGGTCCACGAAATATTTAAAATATTTTACTTTCTTTGCATACTCAGCCTAGGTTTTTATTTTTTCTACGTTTTCATAAGATTGCCTGTGAACTGCATGGCACTTTTATAAAAAAATTGTTGAATGGAAATAACTTATTAAAGGTGTTTGACATATCACAGTTGTGTGTCTATTCGCATGGGCGCTTTGCCCCAAACTACGGGGCAAAGTGCACCGCCTTTGTCGAAATACTTTTTCGTGTATATCTCTTTATGCTGGCATGGTAGGTTAAAAAGCATTTGCAACACAATAGTTTACCTGATGAGAATTAAAGACATGCTGCAAGTTGCATTCTAAACATGTTAATATGCCCAGGAAACACGCTTATAAGTTAGGGGGCGCGCTTTGCCCTGGTCTCCCCTACTAAACAAGCAAAAAAGTGAGCGTGGCTCACTAATACCCCCGACCGTGCATCCCTGACTAACTGAATTATTTTTTACTTTCAATGTAGTCATCTCTTGCACAGCATTTGACCCCCAAAGAGGAATTGAGAGAAATGACTAATCAAAGAAATGGAAGTTTGTAAAAAAAACACACACACAAAAAACACTCATCAATTTTAGTTTTGATTTGGCACTGCACCGCTCTTAGTAGGGAAGAAGACACATGCAAAATGTGAAAAGAATCAGATGAAATTTTTGTCCCGTAATAGGTAGGACAAATCTAATATTGGAAAATGACTAAGTTCAAAACATGGAAATTTGTAAAAAATTAATAAAAAATTCAAATGTTAACGAAATTTGCTGTAACTTCGCACTGCACCCCTCCTAGTAGGGTAGAAGACATGTGCAAAATTTGAAATTAATCGGTCAAACAGTTTTCCCGTTATAGGTCGGACAAATCTGATATTGGAAAATGACTAAGTTCAAAACATGAAATTTGTAAAAAATTAATAAAAAATTCAAATGTTAACAAAATTTGCTGTAACTTCGCACTGCACCCCTCCTAGTAGGGTAGAAGACATGTGCAAAATTTGAAATTAATCGGTCAAACAGTTTTCCCGTAATAGGTCGGACAAATCTGATTTTGGAAAATGACTAAGTTCAAAACATGGACATTTGTAAAAAATTAATAAAAAATTCAAATGTTAACAAAATTTGCTGTAACTTCGCACTGCACCCCTCCTAGTAGGGTAGAAGACATGTGCAATATTTGAAATTAATCGGTCAAATAGTTTTCCCGTAATAGGTCGGACAAATCTGATTTTGGAAAATGACTAAGTTCAAAACATGGACATTTGTAAAAAATTAATAAAAAATTCAAATGTTAACGAAATTTGCTGTAACTTCGCACTGCACCCCTCCTAGTAGGGTAGAAGACATGTGCAAAATTTGAAATTAATCGGACAAATGGTTTTCCCGTAATAGGTCGGACAAAAAATGTCCTCGGACGGACACACACACACACAGACGGAATCGTTGGTATTACTAGATACCCCGGACCGTTGGTCGGGGGTATAATAAATGCACGTTTGGATTTGATCGAGAAGCCTAATCCCAATTTTCTTAAATACGGTTTTATCGAGTCAATCATTGTTAGCATGTTAAAATATTCTTCAACATTTTGCTTTGTGGTTGCTTGTAAAATGGGTTTCATACAGGTTTTAATTTAACAACTGAAACCACCATAGTTTGGGTTTTATTTATTTCCGATCAATGAATTACATGTAGATACGCAGATAATAGTCGATAGGATTTTTCTATACATTGTTGTTAAATTCAATTTTGTGACAATTACATTACCAGCTATTAGAGACAGTTTCTGAAATTATCTGCGCGCCCGTGGCTCATAAAGTCAAATTGAAGCGCCCGGCGTTACGGTTGAACGGCGGCCAGTGCTGCTGTGCAGCCCCCACAGGGGGTTAATCTCGTTGCATCAAATAGGTTAAGTAAACAAGCATCGCTTATCGGGCAGACTGAGCTAGCTCCTCTCCTTGGTCAAATTTAGCATATGTACAATCGTGCTCTTAATAGTCTGTCATCCAGACCCTAAAGCGGAACTATTTAATCCATGACCAACCCAGTCTAGAAAAGTATAGCAAGTCTAGATCGCTCAGCTTTAGGTCTGAAGTTAAAGCATCTTCTGGGCTCCATTTTGTTTTAATACATGTATTGTTTAAAAATATTGCCAATATTGAAAATATTCTTCTGAGACTAAATTTTACTCTAAGCTCTTTATAGTTCGTCTATTTATTCAAGAACAGAGAATTAGGGATGTGATTGAACATTTATATGTCTTGGTTGATGCCCTGATACCTGTCCCATACAGTAGCAAATCTCGATAAAGATAGTCAAAAAAAAAAATTTAATTCACAGAATGAATTCACAGCTGGTAAATTTGTTCGATGTGTTCTTTAAGTTTAACTCTTCTGTGTTGTGTAAAACATTTTGTCAATGTCTTGTCAATCTGGTAAACAAATAATTCAAATGTAATATTGGTGTTTAAAAATGTTCTCTTAAAGGAAAAGAAAATAAGGTCTTACATATTTTATTTGAATCCATAGCATCAAATTTATTAACATTCATGGTTTTTTCGAATACAACCATTGTATTAGGGAATGCCACTTAACTGTACAGCATTTTATTTCTATTTCAATTAAAATCGCGTTTGAACATTTAAGATTGCTGATTATTGTTTATTTTGGTGCTATATGGTGTATTAAAAGTATATCTTTTGCGATAGTAGGCGAACAGAATAAACATTTAATATAATTTGAATCTTGATTCAATTAGTGAGTACATCAGGTAGCTCCTCTGAATGTTCAATATGCCTTGAGGAAAACTCTGACACTTGTCTGTAATTCATGTAATAATTAGCAAAAAAACAAGGAAGTTTTTGGTCATCATGAATTGAATGTAAGTATTCGGAAGTGACTTCTTGTATTTATCTAAAGTCTCTTTACGAACTTTTGTATAGACGCCTAGTGACTTCAATAACTTCCTGATGTCGGCATCGCTCACTACAAAAAAAATAAGATAAAGGAAAGCATAAAAAATATTTCATAGAAAAATAAATCTCAGAACACTTTCATAACAACGTCGCCCAACAAGCCTAATCGGTCTTTACTTCTTTGTTCTCTTGATAGCCACTTGTTTACCATATATGTGTGGTAATGCATTGCATTTAAATACTTGTGTCAAATTTTACCGATTATTGACTAAGTAGTTATGATATATGCACCAAATGACTTCTTTGAGTGGCCTTTTAGAAGTTGGTATGTTGAAGGAATATAACTCACTTTGCAAAATAAAATTGTATAGTTGAAGTCCATATAAATTATATTCGTTTATGAAACAATTGTTGGATAAAAAACTAAGCTTTACATGCTCATTCAAATGAGCAATATCTTTTTTCCATATAAGAATGAATATATTCTAGCCAAAAATAAAGTAAGTTAGGTTCATTTGCAATATTTGTCATTATGAATAATGATCTATCTATTCCATTATTCATCATTTGTTTGTGTATGGAATCTTTCATTTACCATCTACGTATTAAAATTCCTTTTGCATGTGTGAAAATATTTCAATATTTAGCCTTGAAAAAAATATCATCTGCCGTCTTTCGAAACGTGGCTCTCCGTGTTTGCAGTAGAGTTTTAATATTTATAAATACATATAATATGTTTATTGGAAGAGAATGTTCGATCCTTCAAGAATAGTTTTATGTAAAACATAAAATGTAAATATACATTTGGAAATAAATGTGACTGAACAAAATTTATATTTATCCAGTGATTTCTGGGACAATAATGATTTATGTTTTATTTATGTTCATATGAATTTTCCCATGATTAACAAATACGAGGCATTTGTTAAATATAATTGAAACTAAAAAAAAATCAATGCATGTGTATTTTCTCTCAACTGTTTTCTTTTAAAAATATTTCATGTTCCATATTAAAAGTTGTTTGTTATTTGAATGAACAGCACATTTATTTTCTTTATGTCAAAATAAAATATGTCATATTTTCTTGAGCAATCACTCAAAGTTATAATGACAGGTATAAATATTTGGAGTAGCTTTTCTCGAAAACATTTATTTATTTATTTCTGTACTCTGATATCCCCCCAAAAAATTAAAATTAAAAGTATTAATTTGATATACAAAATAACTTCCTTCCATCAGTCAATTATCTTGTTAATGTGAAATTCAAAAACATTTAATTTATTAACAAATATGTGTTTTTACCAGGAGGTCTGAAACAATTATCAAAATATTTATTGAATATTAGAAATAATTTTATTCTATCAATATCTAGTGTTTGTGCATGTATTAATTCAGAATCCAGAACGATTTATAATATTAGTTTTACAGGCAATGCTCAATAGAGTCCACAAAACAGCAATAAAATCAAATGGAAATAAAAAACAAGAAGATTAATTTATAATTCTAATATTGTATTTATTCTATAATGATATTAAATATGATATTCATTTAATAAACAAATCTGAATAATGTTTGATTTATATTGCCCAGCTTACAGCAGAGTAGCATCTTATTAACATATAACAATAAAAAAAAAAAAAAAAAAAAAAAAAAAAAAATCTTATTAACATAGAGAAAAATTTAGGACTATTTTTAATTTCAAAACTCTGAACTATTATTGACTGAAATCGAGGATATTTAATATCAATTACTGATAAAAACACTTATAAAATGCAGATATAAAATCAAAACTAGAGTGGAAATTTGCAATTTTGTCTGCAGTCTATAATATCATAAGTCTGGCATAAAAAAAAATTTGTTTGCAATTTCGCAGTTTTAAGAAAAATCAGTCAGCTTGAAGTACATATTTCCATTAAAGGTTGCTGAAAAGTATTTACTAATTCTATCAAATTTACGTCCAGATTTATATAGATAAAAGAAGTCCTCCAGGATCAAAGTTTTAGCAATTATTACTACTGGGTGCATGATGTTTAAAATGTTCTTGTTTCTAAGAGGTTGTAGCTAAGAGCAATATTCGAATAGGTTATGACCAAAGCTAAATCTATGAAACCTATAAGCTACATTGAAGCAGGGAAATACATACATCATATATTTTGTCCCTGACCCTAACATGAAAGTCTATAGAGATAGTGCCACAGTGCAAATAATAATAAATAAAGAGAAACATTATTTGCAATGTGGCACTTTGTCTGGATACTGTATCGGGATGTGTGGGAAGCCCATCTAAGTCTAAAATATATTCAATAAAAGCATGTAAAATAAAAGCACGGAATAAAATATATACTTGGATGCAGAGAAGCAAGTTAATAGTTTGAAAGAATTTTGTTTAAAGTATTGAATGTTGGTAAATAGTTTTTAGGTTTAGCAACACGGCCTACCTTTAAGGCGCGTTCACACGGTGCAATCTGTGGCATACAACACGTTGTACAACACAAATTGCACAAAGTAGGTAGTTCGGATAGAAAACTCAAAATGAATGAAACATAGTTTTTATACGTTTTCCTGACCAAAGAACAGCTCATCAGAGCACAGCCAATTTTTTTTACCGAAATTCAAAGGGGAAATGGACTTAATTGACAAAAGACATGTTTATTGTTGGCTGTTGTTTACAGTCTTTCGACAGCAGATACGACCCGCCCCAACACTGGTTGACCTTTATCTGCATATTCAAATATGTTTGTCAGATGAGAAATGTGTAACATACCCGGAGGATGAAGGGGCCAGTCATTTCAAAAGGAAAATAGTCTTTATAATATTTAATCACAAATCGTTTTAATCATAAAGATCAGAAGATAAGTAATAACTGTGATTCCCACATTGTAACACTAAAATGCGTCATAAATGTCCTCTGTTGTTCAATGGTATGAAGTAAATGTAGGCAAATTAGAATTCACTAATGGCATACATTACATTGGATCGTGGATACCAAATGCCTCAAGCAAAAAGTGTTAAAACATAGTTGACAATAAATATTGAGCATTCAAAACGAATCTAGTTTGCATAAGATTATTAATTCTGCTACACTTCGTTACAGATCCCAAAGGGGTATACGTTTGGATACCTTCTATCTTATTATTTAGACCAGTCATACATATAAGCACTGTCCATTTTCTTGGGGCCGGAGAAACGTATTTCTTTATTTTCTGACAATATTTATAGAAAATTCTTATAATTGTTCGATAATTCAAAGAACAAGTTTGAGTAATTTGCATATGTCAATTCCAACAGTTAACAATGTTGAATTCAGTAATAATATCTCGGCCTTTAACGAAAAGAAGAACTTTCTAATTTGCATAACAATTTTGACAATGTGAGAAATATCATCTTCAATATTTTTTTAGAATTTTTTTATTTCACCTTCAATATGTTCTTGGTTTCAACATAGTTGTGGTGAAAACATTATTCACAATTTCGAAGAGGATAACTAAATAATAAATTAGAATAATGCCATTGTTTCACATTGCTTAAATGAATGGTCCCTATCCCATAATATTCTTTCACAAAAGATTAGAACAAATATCAACGTTGTTGCTAGGTTTCGATGCTGCTCATTATTTATAACATAAAAGTCAAATACTTCATTTTATGAAATAGATAACACAATAGTTTGCCGTACTCTCTATCCAATGTGTCATGTAATATGGCTTGATCGCTTTATTTACAAACAACAGACTCAATCGCCTTTTGATACAAGAGTTTTCATAATCATTTAGATGTTTCAAAACATTAATGACCAATGCACACAAAGAATATTCAGCCAGCGCACGACGAAGCACATATGCACGTGTAGGTATTGCATATCATTAGATTATGTCATCAGGATCAAATTTCATATGACAATGGGAGATGCGCATAATTAGTACTCCGAACTACCTACACAAAGGATGTTGCTAACAATTTACCGTTCACACGTTGCAACAGTTGCATACAACTTGTAATCTCGCGTGACTTCAAAACAGGTACTTTGTTTTAGACACTTTTTGTTACTAGCCATTACAATTTGAAACATCACAACAACTCTTGTGGCTTTATCGTTTATATTAAATTGAAATAATTAAAACAGACAGTAGGTCTGTTGTGTTGCATCATACGCCGTGAAACAACTTTCACGGTCTTTTTAATGCTGAACCTCATGATCCTCAGGGTAATTCAATTAAACAACTATAATATTTCCAAAATATCGCTTAAATTCGTTTCAATCAGCTGTTCTTTGTTTACGCAGAGATTCTAAAAATAGGTTCAAAACTCATGGTCTCTCTTTCTGCAGCTTCATAACTGTTGCGTAACCGAGTAAGGAGTTCGATGGGGCCCCCGAAGGGTGCCAGTGACATTCGTTGAAACTGTCGCTTTGAACTCTTTGGACGGCTTGATATAAAATATGCTAACCTTATGAACGTGTTCAAAGGTTTATAATGGTTTAAAGTAAACAATTATATTCGTTCCGACTTGCTATACATAGTATCAGACTTAAATCAATAAGAAAACCAAAGGTTTCCGTTGCTTAGTTTAAAAATATTGAAGCGTCTGTAAAATCCTTCAATATGGAAAATATTTATTTTATTTTAATTTTGTGTCCCAATGAATGTTATTATAATAATGTCAAAATGATTTCTCGTATGAAGAATGGTGAGATGAATATCTATAAGACAATGATATCCCTTCCTCATATGACCATAAAGGTTTGAAATAATTTGAAACACTGATTAGTTTCAATTTGTTATGACCTGTCATTGACACTGAGACATGACAATTAAAAGATTCCTCTCAAACAAAATACAAAGAATGAGTTCAATATTGCTAAACAAATTCTTGCATATTTTATGCACATTCCAATAATTAACAAAACCCTGAGTAATGAAGAAATATGTAGAATATATTATTTATTTTATTGCAAAATTTTTTTTTCAACAAGAAGCAGATAATACCTCTTTTCATACACATTTTATGAAATAATTATTACAACATAACAGGTCAATTTAAGCTATATGTTTTCTATCAAATCAAATCAAATCTCAAGATGGTCTAAGAAAAAATACAATATACTGTGTAGTGAAATTTGGATATTTCAAATCTTAGTTGCACTTTGCCCCCATTTATGAATAATATGAATACTGAAAAAAAAGGCTGCTTCAAAGAAATATACAAAATTGTCAAAATGAGCACTTATTTCAGTATGACACCACTGATTAGGCCCTTCCTGTAACTGATTTCTTTATTTCAACTTATATAATATATGGTATAATGTTATTTTACTAAAGCTGGGAAATATATTTATCTATATCTTATAATCTAAATAATGTTTATCCAATAAAATGAACATCATAATTCTTTTTATTGAGTTTTTCTACAAAATATATTAAAGTTGAATGAACTCACATCAAGACAAATCATAATAAAATATAAGTATTCATTATCCTGTGAAAGTGGTTAACTGAAATTTAATTTGGTTGAATGAAGTTTAGTGACTGAATCTGTTTTAATGGGCTTTTAAGAAGAATTCAACCTGTTACAATGTTACACATGAATTCAGTAATTCCTTCTAATTACCTAAACCAAAATGTATTATATAGATCATAGTCACACTTCATCAAATATAAATCATTAATAAAATACCATTAACACACTTATTGGAGTTTTACTTCAAATATATTGCTTAATATGGGTGATGATTGTTAAATTGCTTGTGATTGATACAGCAATCAATGTATATTACTTACAATCTTCCAGTAAGAAAAGATAGATTATAATGAATATATAAAAAAACCTTGTACATGTAAATAAACATATACACATAGTTTTCCTATTGGTGTACTACATAACTGCTTTAGATTATGAAAAATAAGTACTAGTAAACTGAAAACAAGTATAATGCCAGATTAGATTGCTTTACTAAGGTTCATGAATCAAATTCCTCTAGACTTCACAGATAAAGTTCTTTGAAAACAAATAAAACATTTCCATATCATGTGGTTTATCATTGATGAAATTTTGAACTATATGAAAATAATAGTATTCATTATCCTGTGAAAGTGGTTAACTGAAATTTAATTTGGTTGAATGAAGTTTAGTGACTGAATCCCTCACCAAATTCCATTTCGGAACGTGGAATTTATCTTTAAAAAACATTCTCGAATTTTTTATACTACCGGACATGCGCAGACGTCATTTCTCATCGAAGCGAGAGTTGTCATTCACGACGCCATTGTTGTTTACGGTGAAATTACCCTTTCGTTCACAATTCGTTTTACATTTCCGAACATTTCCAATCAATGATATTATTTGACAATAGGCAACATCTTATCTTTAATAGGGCCCCTTTTGTATATTATTTTAAACGACTTTCGTCACAGATTCAATGTAATAGAGTCGGCATAAGAGGGTTTTTCCCCCATGACCCAGCGTCGATCGTTTTGACAAGTTGCATTCCATATTCCCGAATTTTTTAACAATAAAAAATTACTTCAAGGTAAGTTTTATTTATGCAAATTTCAAAATTAGTTTTTTTCTTTATGTTTAATGCTTTTTGCTTAACATTTTGTTTATTTTTCAAATTCTATTTTTTTCCCGTTTGTTTTGTTTTCGTTTTTGTTGTTTTTTTAGTATTGATATTTGTTTTGATTTTATCATTTCTTGTTTCTTTTTCGTTTTAAAAAAAATATTTTTAATATCATAAGGGGGTTTAGGGGGGCTTGCCCCCCTATTTTTTAATCGGAGAAGGGGATTTTTTATTTCTTTCTTTTTATTTTGATTGAATGTCATCCTTTCTTTCCCTTTCGACGATATACATCCAAACATGACAGACATGCCAATCTGTGCATTTTTTTAAAAGGATTTTTAGAAGGATTGTCTAATTTCAAGTCGGTGGGCGGGTTAATGCAGAGGGATGTTACCTGGAACATTGGAAAGAGGAAATTGGCGTGCAACTTCATTTAAGAAAGCATCAAAAACATCCCCATCGCTATTTTGTACCTTGACTCTCAAAATGTGTTCGTTCAGGTAAGATTTAAAAAGCTCCTTCACGGTACCATACTTATTAACTGAGCGTTTGGCATTTCGAACTATGACACTTGTCACAAGTGGCATGATTACAAAGTAACCCACGATTCATACACCACGCAAGCGTAGCGAGAATCGTTACAAATAAATTAAAAAGGAGCAACTCGAAAGTAATAGTACGTGAAGAAACCTTAGAATCCCGCCCATACGAACTTACCCAAGGAATCGAGGTACAATCAGGTAGCGATGGGAGACGCTCCGTCTTCTTTCCTAAATTTGCGGACAATTTCCTCTTCTAGTTCCTCCTCTCTGGCTCAACGTTGTCAAACAACGGTCCCGTACGCAACACACGAGAGAGTGACGACTCTCCACAGCGAAATCCCCCAAAGAATCATCTCATCCCGCCATAGCGTTTCAAAAGCACAAAATTTACAATTTGCCAAGCTAAAAGTGGCGTCTGTTTACAAACAAATCATACGTCACACGTTATACATCACTATGACAATTCAATTCAATTCTTTATTCCAACAAACCACCATTGGTGGTACAGGAACGACATGACGCAATGCGAGAACGTACGGGAAGTGACGTAACAATCGACCAATCAGCGACGAGGAACGGTTTAAGGATTTCCCCTCGATTGCAGGCAAAGGTAAGGATGTTTTGAAGTGATTTTAAAATTCGTGTTTAAAACTGTCGTCTTTAAGACGAAGTTTAAATTAAACTTTTGCTTGCCGATACGAAAATGACCTCTATTTTCGCCTAAAATGTCTCCTTACGGAAATCACGGAAATTACGGAATGTCTCTTATATATATAGCGCCTTCGGCGCTACACGTGCCGTAGGCACGTGAACTGCAGAAGGCAGTAAGCACGCGCCTTCGGCGCGTGCTCTTACACACTTCCGGTTTATTTGGTGAGGGATTCTGCGAAACGATGCCGGCTAAAGTGGCTAAAACTCGGTATGATATCACTGGTTACTCGGAAGCCGTGCGCTGATAATTGAAGCGTTCGGACTGTATCAAGTCCCATGTGCGTTGGACCATGACGAGATCTAGGTCAATTAGTAGAATTAGTGATAAGTTGAAGCCGAGTTGCGGGTCTCTGTTATATACGTCTCTGATTGAAGGGATTCATTTCCGGGTTGGTTAATAGATAGTTATCAAATTGTATGGTCAATGTTGGCGTTATTCCTTTCAACCGTTGCTTCAGAGAGTTATTTACAGACATTTTGCAATTTTTTACATGGATTTGTCGAGTGGTATGGCCGCTACAACCCTCGGTGTTTATTTGTCTGTCAGTGCTAATAATACGACAGACGCCATTTTGCGAGCCGTGTTTTCCACAGTTGATGTCACACATTCCATCGGCAACAATCGCATATATCGAAGATATATGAACGAAGTTGGAGCAAAATCACCCGGGAGTTGCGCTTTAATTATATTTGACATGTACCGTTTGGGATTTTCAACTTCTTGGAATCTTTGTTTTGGCTATTCTATACAAAAGCGATGACCATGATAGTTCAGTGGAAGCCAAACGGCTTGTGGATAATTCTTTTCATACATTCCAATAACTTATTAGAATGTTCAATACAAGAATGAAAGCAATTTAAGACTTGTTGAAAGATTGATTCCAATTTTCATCTTTGGCATAGTTATAATACCCCCGACGGTCGAGGGTATATAGTCATACCAACGATTCCGTCCGTCCGTCCTCCCGCCCGTCCGAGGGAATTTTTTGTTTTCCACAAGTCTTCTACTCGACTTATAGGGGTGTAGTGTCACATTACAAACAAATTCGTTTAATTTAGATATTTTTTTTACAAATTTCTGTGTTCTGTACTTAGACTTTTTCCAATATCAGAATTTGTCTGACCAATTGCAGAAAAACTATTCATCTAATTCATTTCGAATCTTATCTTCTAACATAGTAGGGGGGGGGGGGGGGGGGGGGGGGCAGTGCCAATTTACAAGTGATTCTGTTTATTTTTTTATTTTTTTTAGAATTTTTATTTGTATGTACTTGGTCATTTTCAATCAGAATTTGTCTGACCAATTGCTGAAAAACTATTTATCCGGTTGTTTTCAAAATTAGCACATGTCCTCTTCCCTACCGTGTAGGGTGCAGTGCCATATAGCGAGCGATTTTTTGACTTTTTAATTTTTTAACCTTTTTCTATATTTTTTACTTAGTCGTTTTCCAAGAACAGAATTTGACTGACCAATTGCAGAATTCATAAAATATTTTTCAATTCTTTGTTATTGGGTGTCAAATTCTGTGTAAGATGTCTATTAATGGTTTGGATAATGGTATGTCTAACTTTTGGGAAGTAAGCAGTAATGTAGTTGGTCTGGGATGCATGGTCGGGGGTATTAGTGAGCAACGCTCACCTTATTGCTTGTTTACAACTGTTTTTTTGTCAGTCTTTTCATGGGTTATATACAGATAAATATTCGGATCTTTTGATGGCTCTTGAAACACAGATAGAATTCCAAAATATTTGAATTTAAGGGGAAGACGTTGTCGAATGACGCAGATATTTTCATGTAGACATAAATTTGCATAATCCGTATTCTATTCAAAATAATATTTGTTAACACATCATCAAAAAGGGGGAAAAGTCATACTAAACTAGCCCCCTAGCTAGTTTAAATTTTGCTCTGAAATCAAGGTGGTTTAGGTTATTTTAGACCAGGTTCAGGGCAAACCAGCTTTGAACTTACCGATCGTGGTTTAACTCTAAAATTAAACCCGGACTAGCTTAAACCACATTAAATCTAGCTTCGAACTTAGGGACCAAAAATAAATATTAAGTTATATGATCAACTTTCCTGGTAACTGAGATGAAATGATAATTACAAATACATACTGCATAATGCATTATTGTTATTCTGATGACTTATCCAGTGATCAATCTACAGATATGACCCTCTGAGTCAAGGGACTCGCTCGCTACCATAAAGTCTTATGAGTCCAAGTCGATTTAAATGAGTCCTTTAATAAGTAAGCACATAGTATCACACACACAAAATATGCATCCCAGGACTCGCAGCTTAAATATCTACGAGTCCTTTCTAAAGTTTATGAGTATTTGAAGCATGAGGACTCGCAGATAAATTTATCCCTGCTTATCTCACAAATGTTACATTTAAAGTAACTACCTGAATTCTCCTTCTCATTAGAAATTACCATATGCACACATACATTTTTCAGCATCATTCTTTAAACAAACCTTATGTTTTTTCGACATGTTCACAAAATTGATGGGCCATTGAAAAAAGAGGGAATGACTCAAGTCCACCGTAAACGCTCTAAACTTTTAATTATCAATATTTGTGACAACTGTCACTCATAACTAGTGTCATCAAGTTGGCCAGTAAGCCGTCAAACATTATCACGTCATTATGCAATCAGATGATTCTTTCTTGAAAATAAGACCAGGAATTGGGAAAGACATCTTTGACAGTGAGCCATTTTCAGGCATTTGATTTTGGTAATTTTCTTAAATTTAAATGGGCCACTACCATAAGGCCTATAATGTCAATAGACAAGTTCAGATTAAAGTCAAGCACAGTGGAAAAGACCATGTACAAGTCACTTCTCGATTTACTTGAAAAATTGAAGGTCAAACTTACAGTAAATGAGTACAGATTTATTAATAAAGATAAGAAGTCTACCTCTCATTACATACCTACGAAAGACCATTGGTACCACATTTGAAATTTGTTTTTTGTCTTTTAAAACTCGTTATTACGAGAAAAATCTCGTAATTACGAGAAATGAACTCGTAATTACGAGATAATAATACCATATCTGTGATTTGTATATTGTATTTAAAAACTTGTAATTACGAGAAAAATACTCGTTATTACGGGTGTATTCTCGTAATTACGAGAAAAAACTCGTAATTACGAGTTTTGTAAGACTACATTTGTAACTTGTATTCTATCTTATATAAACTCGCAATTACGAGATTATTAGACATCATTTGAAACTTGTATTTTGTCTTTTAAAACTCGTAATTACAAGTTTATATAAGATACAAGTTACAAATGTAGTCTTTCAAAACTCGTAATTACGAGAATATTCTCGTAATTACGAGTTTATTCTCGTTATTACGAGAATATTCTCGTTATTACGAGAATATTCTCGTAATAACGAGTATTTTTCTCGTAATTACGAGTTTTTAAATACAATATACAAATTACAGATATGGTCTTATAATCTCGTAATTACGAGTTAATTTCTCTTACACCCCTTGGGCGGTTATATCCCTTATTTTTTGTATTGATTTTAACTCATAACTACCTTCTTATAGGTGTTTACCCCTTACATCCCTTGGGAAGTTATTGCCTTTATTTTAGTTGAATGTTATATGCCGTGAGCTCCATCCGCGTAGGTTGGTTATCTCATAACCACCTTGGTCGGTTATAAGATTGTAAACAATTGCAAACAATTGGACTTGTAAAATTTGGATTTTAAATCAAACAAGAAAGTTAAGATTTATGAACAACGAAAGTGGGATTCGAACCAGGGACCTCTATGTTGTCAAGCAGCGCTCGTACCTGTTGAGCTACCGTGGATCCATGCCAGTTGGTGTAAATGTGTGTGTGTCATGTTTGGTTTTTTATTTTCCCCTAAAAATATAAATTAATATTGCAATAAAATAGTTTTTAATGTAAGGAATCAAGTTTTTAGTTCTAAAACCCTTAGCAGGGGGTATTGTAAGTAGTCTAAAATAGTATTCTTATCAAGACATATCGAACCCGCAAAATGGATAACTAAAACGTTTTTCAATTATTTGTATGTAAACCAATTTAGTTGAAACACCGTAATAAAATAGTTTTTATTGGAAGAAATCAAGCGTTTATTTCTAAAAGCCTAATATGGGGGTAATTTAAATATTTTTCCTTATCAAGAAATTAAAAACCCGCGAATGATATCAGTAAAACGTTTTTAAATTAATTGTTTATAAACAAATTAAATTGAAACTATTGCAGGAGTCTTCCGCGGGAGTGTAAGTCAAATAATGACCCGTTTGCCTCGGGTTATGGAAATAACCTCTGCTCGGGCTACGCCCTCGCGAGGTTATTTTCCATAACCCCTCGGTACCGGGTCATTATTTACTACGTAATTACAAGATTTTTCTCGTAATAACGTGTTTTTAAAGACAAAAAACAAATTTCAAATGTGGTACCAATGGTCTTTCGTACATACCTTCTTTGCCGTTGCCGTTTGAAACACTTTCTGCTGTGCTGTATCTTCTGCATTCAAAGATCATCTACTAGACTAGGCATGATAACATGTGCAACTGGATGGGGAGATTACATTGCCATATTGCTGAAAGGGAAACGAGTTGAAACCAATTTTAAGCTAACTTATGCAAAGGTTAAATCTAAGTCATCTGTCACAATTTTTAAACGACACTTTCAAATATAAGAAAACATCTATAGATTATTCTTAACAGAAATTTAATCTATGTGGATTTATTTTATCAATGAATTTTAGGAAAATTCAAGGGAATCATTGAACAAGCTAGAAGACACAAATACCTGAACAAACACGTGGTCCAGTCTTTCGATCCCAGTTTTCAAACACAACGGTCAAATTTGGTCGTGATGTTTCAATAGTCGTCTTTCTGCTCTCCAAACAATGCATAGCTTAACTATATTCGAATTTTGCACCAGCCAAACTAATGTAGGCCTTATATGAATTTACGTCTTGTAAATCGATAACGCCGCGGGACACGTCATACCACATGGCGTTAGATGCGGCTGACGTCACTTCCCCTTAGACTTGCCGAACGTCGTGAAATTACCTTCAAGTGCGCATTCCCACAGAGTCCTACTCTACGATCCAAGTAGATTTATGAACATCATAGTCTTACACCTAGACTGTAGTTAAGAACGTTTTGACACTACGAAACCTCTTGATGAGCAAGTCTAGACCTGTAGCCCTGAGACTCCTAATCGTTTATGAGGATTAATATTTTTCAATACTTCATGTAAGTCTAGGGAGCCCCGAAACTCAGGTTTCTGGGTTTCGAGGCCGTTAAGTTGCTAGGGAGGATACTCTATATCGCGAACTATAGTTCTTGAGATACGTCTTTGATGTTGAGTTTTTCCTAAATAAAAGACAGGGTTATAGTTGTATGGTAATATATCTCACACATTTCCGGAGGATTTTGCCAGTTTAATGTTGTCCTGACAAGAGTCGAAAAGAACAGAAAACTTCTTGGAATTTGAAAACAATAATTTAACACATACAGTAACTTGGCAACCTAGCTGTTACCATATGAAAATATAAAAGATCTACATTTGTACATTGTTAGATTCTTTATTTATGATGAAAATGATAGTTTTTTTGTCCAGTTCGGTTAAAATATGTTTTTATAAGAATATATTTAGATGTAACTGTCGAAATTTACAGATGCTTACCATTTTTGAAATTGTAACGTGGTTTAAATCAATAACTAGAATCACCAACTGCATGTCTAAAATATATATATAAACTGATTGTTTTTTCATCTCTTGATATAAATGTGATTGATCTCAACTATCAAACTCATTCTGAAGCATCAATAGTGACCTAGTTAGCTCAAACATGGTGCATTTACATCCTTATTTTAAAACATTGTTGCTTTTTCTTATTTCACCACATTGCCCTTATCTTCAATATGGCGTTGCAACAAAGTTGTACTTATTTGCTAGCTGGTATCTATCGTAACCCTCGCTAGTTTTTAAGATGATACCAGCTTTGTCATAGATCTAGATGAATGATTCTGAATGTTGAAACATTATCGCCAGATTGCATTTGGTTTAAATTCATTCATTTTAAGTTGATACGTTTCTTTTGTTTCTTAGATTTAGTTATTCATGTTTTGCAATTATTTAAGATTAAGACTGTACCATTTGACGAAAAAAATTATTATATGCGCACACGAGTAAATACACTCACATCAGTTAATGAAAATTTACATAAAGTTTACATGAAGCTTCGCAGGGCAAAACTATAAGTGTACAAAATCACGTGATAATTATGAATAAAAACACTGAATCAATCTGAATATAACAAATACGGAACGTTACTGTCGATCTAAATATATTTAAAAGAACTTTGGGATGACAAAATCTTTCACCATACGGCTTTGAAGTAATAGAAAATGCATGATAGGGAGTGGATTCGTGAAAATAATTATCGAGTCCCGGAGTGACGAGTTGATTATTTTCACGTATCCACGACACAATGTCTATTGCATTCTCCATCTTCAACCATCATGACCATTATCCAAACGCCATAATCCTGTTCTTTTCTACGTTCGTAATAAAACTGACGATATATCGTTCAACGTGTCCATACTACAATCCATCGTTTTCGGAGAATAATCAAATATCTTAGCGATAAAGTATAAAAAATGTCTCTTCGTGAAAGTGCATATATATATCCCAAACTGTATTGCGCATACATGAGAGAGATATCACTTGTTGATGATAAACAGTGTTTAAAATATAGCCTGTCTGCCAGTCCTTGACTGGCTACTTTTTGTCAGGACTGGTTACTTTTTGGTTAGGACTGGTAACTTTTAAAAAAAAAATTTAATTTTCCCCTAAGGAATTGCCCAATTAATTTTCAGGACAGGCTAGGTTTCAAATCTATTTTATACACTGTGATACAGTGATTTATTATTCGCCCGTGTAAGATACCGCAGTGTAATATTTATACGGTATTATTACCCATATACCTGGTTGAAAACAAGTAGTGACATATTTTCACATCATTATGAGCACAATTGACCTGTGACGTGATATTTCTTAAAAGTGAATGAAAATTGAGAATGAAATATTGGTTTGAAGCGGTAATAAAGAAATGATGTCCCTCTGAAATGTGTCATATGACTTTTACCGAGCTCGTGCAAGTGTATGTATAACCCTCGCTCTCGCTCGGATAAGCCCCAATACAAAAATTCACACTCGTTTCGTAAATGGAGGATATTATATGAGTGTTCATGACATACTATGTTTACGACACGAATGGCTAAATTTTAGTATTAACACGAATATGATATTCTGTTGATTACCGTAGTCGCAAAATTTAAGAAAATACTCAAAACCTACTTCTCAGCAAAGGCGGACTAGTCGTCGCCGACCCGTATAGATTGTGACGTCATAGGTTAAACCGTGACGTCAAAGCATTGTTTATAACGTGACGTCACAATGAAAAAGTGATAAATTGCCCTCGGGCAACATATGAAAAATACGAACCTCAATATAACTGCCCTCGTAGGTAATAAAAGTCATACTTCATCGGGTTATAATCTCTATTATTTATATGAAAGTAGTGTAGTATCACAATGCAAGTATGACGTCACAAAAGTGAGTGGTTGTAACGCCACAGTGTAAGCGCGCCGTCACAATGGCTGCCGAGTCGCGGCAATTTTTGTTTCAGCAAGCTGTCGGTAAATTTGGTTGATTTTTATTTTGAGGGTAAATGCTATAAAGAATACTAATCTTCTTACCATTAAAAACTATTTTTCTGAAACTCGTGAATAATTTTGTATCAAACTCGCTTTCGCTTGCTTTCGCAAAGTCATTAACTCGAGTAATAAAACTTTCGTCGTTTACGATCTGCATAGATAATGAACGTATCTGAGATGCATTCGTAACACTTAATAAATTAATTCATTTCAATATCAATCTAGAGACGCTTTGTATACAACTCGATCTGATGTCAGTTTTGTTTAACTTTTTATCCGTCACCATATCAAAAAACGAAATAGAATGATTAAGAAATACACAACGTTTACATGTTATAGGCATATTGTTTGCATCACAAAGAGTTTTCTTTCTCGCCAACGACTTGGCGCCTTATCTTTATCTGAGTTTCTTATACAGGATCCTTCACAACTGTATACTTTATCAGAAATAGGTTGATATAGGTTGTTGAAGTGAATTCAAACCATGGGCGGGTACAGGATTTCCATATTTGGGAGCAAACGGTGCGATATATCGGTTTTACAAATACGATTACGAAAAGTAATGATGACTTTTGATCAAAGAATATGTGTCCACAGGAAAACAAGGCTGTTTGCAGAATTAAAGTCCCCCGTCTAACACTGTTTTTATATCAATTTATATAGTATAGGAAACTCCTTAAATCTATTATATTTGGAACTCCAATGGGAGGGGTGCGAACCGGCCTCGTATCCCCCGATTCAACAATGATAATCTTTTACAATCGTGACATTTTTACGGGATAGCTCAGTCGGCAAGAGCGCCGGTCTCACGTTCTTGAGGTCCGAGGTTCGAATCCAATCCAAGCCAAGGTGTAAAAACCTCGAGTTCACCTCTGTTAAAACTCTGTAAGTGCATGTCACCCTGGAGCCCACGAATTCATGTCAGTGGCGGAATGGTGGATACATGAACACGTGCATACGTCGAGCTGTCGGATATCAGCGTTCAGCAGTGTTGGACAAACTGCTGTGACTATGTGTCTCAGTTCACCCAGCTGGGTACCCTGTGAGGCATAGAACGGTCCCTAACCTGAGCACCACATTAATCCGGTTGAATACTCCCCAGGGAGTTGAATTGGAAAAATGATCGGACGGTGAAAGAATACCATTGACCAGGGGAAACAATGTAAGCGCCTTGAGCAACCACGAGTGGGTGGATATGCGCGCTACAAAAATATTCAGATAATATATTAATATTCTATTTCCAGTAAATGCCCCCAGATAAGAAAGATTTTATAACCGCGACCACTGCTATTACGTCTGAAAACTAAGGACGACACAGTGCTCTGACGATTTTCGGTTAGTGTGGTTAACTATAACTGATACACTTTTTGGAACGAATTTGACATGCAAATTCTTGTGTATCATGGAAACAAGCAATAAGTATAGCTACACTCGCCGATTGTAATAGCCTTTGTCTTACCTTTTGTCAACTCGAAACCCTGTTTATAAACTTTGCGTGCACAGCTGAACACATTACAACAGGTCATATCACATATCCACAATGATTGATGTTGCAAATTTCTTCAACAATTTCGATAATTGATTTCAAATTAAATCTCTCTGCTATATCATAAAAAAGTTGCCTCATCACATATTTTTCGTTCGGTTTTTCTCAGCAATATGGAAAAAAAATTGCGTTCAAAAGGGAAAGAATTGGTCGTACTTTTAACACTAGTTTTGCGTCAAGTAGGACAATAATGCATGTATATTTGCGGTCGCACACACAAGACACAGTAACGTGGCGGGTTTTCAACTCTGTTGTTTTAACATTAGCCTTAATCATATGAAATATTTCCAAGTGCATGTGTTATGCCGGTAGGCTACGTACTTGACTTTTACTTTAATATCAAATACTAAGATCCATTATAAATAATCTGTAATATAATCTTCATATGTAAGAATTCTATTTGCAGATTTTTCCTCGGCGTTTAACACCATCCAACCACATCTTATATAGTTAAGGAATTGTTCAATATGGGAGTAAACAGTAACCTCATTAAATGGGTTGAAACTTTTCTAATTAATCGTCCCCAATGTGTTCGAGTTAATTCTACGCTCTCTGAAGTGAATCTCCTGAGTACATGTGCTCCTCAAGGCTACGTCCTGTCGCCTGTACATGTCCTCTTTGGTTGGGTTCATTCATCAATCAGAATTAGACTATAATTGACTTCCGCAGAAAAAAGGAAAACCTGGAGCCAGTTACTATTGACGGACAGGATGTTGAAGTAGTAGCCGAGTATAAATACCTGGGAACCATAATTGATGATAAACTTTATGGAAATCTAATACACACCGTGTCCATGCTAACTCAACAACGAATTTTCTTCCTGCGAAAATTAAGATCTTTTAATGTTGACACATGTATTCTAAAATTGTTCTATCAAACTTTCATCAATAGCATTCTGACTTTCAGTTTTCATGCATGGTAAGGCAATCTTCCCCTATCACTGAAAATTAAAATCGACAAAATTGTAAATCTAGCCAGCATCAATCGGCACCAATCTTGAACACCTTTCCTTTCAGTTTGATTCAAAAGTTCAAAATAAAGCTCTAGCCATTCAATTTGACCCATCCCACTTTCTAAATGAATGTTATGAATTTTTACCTTCTGGGGTTCAACATTTGGCATTTCAAAACTAATAGAAGTACAAAATCATTTGTTCCATACAGTATCAAGATTTTAAATTTACATACAAAATTGTAAATCTGACTAACCTTCGCACTGTAATCATAAATGTATTGTTCAATGTAACACCCTTAATTCTTTATGCTTTAATATTACTGCTTGTTGTGCAAAATGCATTGTTGTATATATTGCATATATCTATTTAATTGTGATTTTTTATTATTTATGCAAAGCTCTTTGAATGTAAAACAAATTTCCCCACGGGGATAATTAAGTTTATCTTATCTTATCTTATTTTATCTCAGTATAAAATATATGTGTTTTTTTCAATATCCAAACAGATATTTAAAATGTTCTTGCTCGTTCTTATCTATCTATTTCTGGAACGAAAATTTTAAACCAGTTTGTTTAATGATATATTGTCTAAGACTTCCTTTCATAAATTCCGACATGGCTCAATGAGTCAATCTGAATTTTTACGAGGTCAAACCAGACTTCCTTAGTTACTCCACACTGTCAAGTATTCCTCTGATAATAATTTTGAAAATGCAGGTTATCTCATTCACGTATTTGAATGAATATATCTAAATAAACGTTTTCTTGTAATCCTGAACAGAAGATTAATGTTACTCCTTCACGCCATTATTATAGACTTTATGCAATAATTTGATACTTTCATCACAGTAGACATGTTTGTTTACTTAAATACTCATCCTTAAACAAATATGAAAAATGCTTCAGAAGGCATTGGCTGTAGCTATATAATTTTACTACGCATTCAGTCGACTCATTACAAGCTTTTTCAAAATTTATTGATAAAGATTTGTTATTATAATGTTTGACTGTGACTTTCTGAACATAACATATACAAACCTATATTGCGTGTACATGTACTTGTAGGATTCAATTTATGTTTAGATTAAAACCAACCGGAATTTGGATACTAACGAATGCGTATATATAGTTGTTACTCTAACTGAAATTAAAGACTGCTGTACATTCGTTTATCTGAAGGCGGCTGTAAAATTATAAAGGCGCAACATATAACCTCTATGTTCTGTTTATAAGCATCTCTCCAGTTTGTATGTGGAAGATATGCAACAGCGATAAATGAGCACAGTTTATAACAATTTGCAATATTATTTAATTTTACTTTCATCAATCGTGTTAAATGCCAATGTTTACCCCCAATAACATGTCTCATCACGACGATTCATATGGTACTATACATAATATGTAGCCCGCACTGACACGCATGATAGGTTATATTTAGTGTGAAGAAAGCATTAGTATACGGAATAGAATTCGAAGCAACGCTACAAATAAGGGGCGATAACTTGGACATTTTAATACGCTTCACAGATTAATCAGGTATGGCCAATATGACATCCTCGGGTGTATTAAATATGTATATACTGACCCCTCCACCATCATACTTAACATCTTCTGTCCTTATACACAATTTCAAATGAACATTTATTATATCCTCAGCTTATCAGCTGGCAATATTTTTGCTTTTGCGCACACCAAATAACTTATGCAAGATAGGATGTGGATGATGGACTTTGAAAGGGATATATATCAACTTACACATTAATGCTTTATCTGGTTTAAGTTCCTTTGTGGAACAATGATTTTTTAGATATTAAAAGCTTCCAAGTTTAGGCAACACCATAACTTCATTACTCGAATTGAGATCAGGTCTCAAATACACGCTGGGTCAGAGGCTGGAATTGACGCCGGGGACGCGTTTTTTGTTTGGGGGGGGGGGGGGGGGGGGAGGGATATGAATATTCACCCAAAACAAATAATTAGTCATTATTTCATATCTAAATTTTCGTATGGTTGTGGCTCAATATTGATTATGATACTGGTGGTTTAAAGATAATAGACCTCGGGAGTCTTCATCGGCTCAGACCCGCGCTCATAGAAAGAATTTTGCAATGTTTTGTCTTTGAACAATTAACGCAACTCGATACATTTGAAAGAGTCTAGACAATATTAACTATTTTCTGTTATATGTTTTCATATTCAAGATACACCTTTCATTAATTAGCGGCCACATTTTCAACGATGTCATGTCTTTTAACATCTCGAGTCAGGCACACTTTATTTCCTTTATGTTTTAGTCGAATGTATGATGTTGTGGATCTTTACACCTTCTAATGTTCGTTCGGTTGTGGTTCTTTTGTAAGGCAATACAAGATTTCATGCGAAAAACATATTGGTTATTGTATTTATTTCAAAATATTTGTATCGGTAATATATCATATGCCCTAATACGTAATTAGTACTGGTTGCAAACGGTATCTATATTTCAATTTCTGTTCTTAATAACGGAGGATATATCTAAAATCTCTAACATACGTTTTCTGATATGAGAAAATAGAGTGAGTGAATGAGTTATTGTTTACTCCGGTTGGGCAATATTTCAGCCATTGGCTTGAAAAAATAGAAACACAGGTTGATAAAAGTTTTATCAACGTTCAAGTGACTGTTTCATCGTTGTTCCAATCTAAGAATTAGTCGTCTAAATACAACTGTCTTTCAACATTGGTTTTAAAAAATTACCAATTCATAATGTTGAAGTGACGTTCTTTTCAACGTTCTTTGGACGTAGCAATTGGTCGTTTGAGTACAACGTCCTTTTAATGTTGATATTTAACCTAACCAAACACAACATAGAAGTGATGTCCTGTTTTAACGTTGTTTGGAGGTAATAAAAAAGATGTTGAAATACAACATCCTCTCAACGTTGGTTTTGAACCTAACCAATTCACAATGTTGAACCAACGTCCTGTTTCAACGTTGTTTGGACGTTAGAATAAAACGTTGGAATACAACGTCCTTTTAATGTTGGCTTCTAACCTAACCACTTCACAACATTGAAGTGACGTCATCTCTCAACGTTGTTTGAACGTATAAATAAAACCTTGAAAAACAACGTCCTTCAATGTTGGTTTTGAACCTAACCAATTCACAATGTTGAACCAACGTCCTGTTTCAACGTTTTCTTGACGTTAGAATAAGACGTTGGAATACAACGTCCTTTCAATGTTGGTTTCTAACCTAACCAATTTTCAACATTGAAGTGACGTCATCTTTCAACGTTGTTTGAGCGTTAGAATAAGACGTTGGAAATACAACGTCCTCCCAATGTTAGTTTTTGACCTAACGTATTCACAATGTTGAAGGGACGTTTTCTTTCAACGTTATTTTGACGTTGAATTAAGACGTTGGAATAAAATGTCATTTTAACGTTGAGTGAACGTTGGTTTTTAACCTGACAAATGACAATGTTATATTTACGTTCTTTTATAACGTTTACTTAATGTTAAGGACTGGCGTGAAAGTGTGACGTTGTGTTGACGTCATTACAACGTCGGGAAAAAAACGTAAACAAACCACAACGTTGCTACAACGTTGGCTAACGTTGTCTGTTTGCTGGGTAACCACCTTGGTCGGTTATAAGATTGTAAACAATCGCAAATAATTGGACTTGTAAAATTTGGATTTTTTATCAAATAAGAAAGATAAGAATTATGAACGACGAAAGTGGGAATTGAACCAGGGTCCTCTATGTTGCCACACAAGGCTCTTACCTGTTGAGCTACCGAGGATCCATGCCATTTGATGTAAATTTCTGTGTGTCATGCTTGGATTTTTATTTTTCCCTATAAATATATATAAATATTGCAATCAAAAAGTTTTTAATATAAGGAATCAGGTTTTCAGTTCTAAAACCGTAAGCAGCGGATATTGTAAGTAGTTTAAAATAGTATTCTTATCAAGACATATCAAAATCGCAAAATGGATCACTAAAACGTTTTCAATTATATGTATGTAAACCAATTGAGTTGAAACACCGTAATTAAATAGTTTTTGTTGTAAGAAATCAAGCGTTTATTTCTAAATCCCTAATCTTGGAGTATTTTAAATATTTTTTTCTTACCAAGACACGACAAACCCGCGAATGATATCAGTAAAACGTTTTTAAATTAATTGTTGAAAAGTTGAAACCATTGTAGGAGTCTTCCGCGGGAGTGTAATTCAAATAATAACCCGAAAACCTCGGGTTATGGAAATAACCTCTGCTCGGGCTACGCCCTCGCGAGGTTATTTTCCATAACCCCACGGTACCGGGTTATTATTTACTACTTACAACTTTTTGCCGCTAGGGCAATCTGCCCGAACCCAAGGATCTAGGCGTAATAGAACAGAGGCTTATTCAGGTATGACTGAGTTGTCTCTGTGGGGAGAGAATGGTCCAATGATTATAACAGAAATATAAATAATTTTGGAAAATATTTTTTTTGAAAATAGCTATGCTCATGGGTACCTCTCAAGTAATGATTCTGTTTTTGTGTTAAGTGAATACATGGTTTTATAATGTATACTTTATAATGATCTTATATTTATTTATATTCGAATGATTATCCCCATCTCATGATACTCTAATGACTACGCTGTTACTTAAATCAAGGTTTTGATTTTAACATTGCAAGTAAACTGCCAGGCAACAGAAAGTACGTTAAATTAACTAAATATATGAGAGACATATGATATATGTGATAATGGACGTTAAAAATAAAAAATTGCAGTAGTTTGAAGAAAGATAATTGGTCTCTGGCTACTGTTTTGTTAAGACATATTTGTTTAATGTAGTCAGGTGTAAGAAATAGAGTTTCACACTATCATAATCACTACCATGTTTACAGTATTGTCAATATGTGACAAAATGAGCCCGATTATTGATTTTCACAATTAATATGTCTTCTTTGTTGATGACCTTTTGTGTTATGACAAAATCTATTTGAAAATTGTATTAACATAAAATTTCATTAAAAAAAACACTAAATCATGTTTGAACGATGCTTTAACTCTTGTTTCTATCATTTTGAGAATATGACATCAAAAACTTGAAATAAATTTATATGTAATTGAATATCTTACATATCTTATATAAGATAAAGTCAACTGAAGTGTTTAATTTTTTGCCAGTCAGTTAACTGGATATGCATTCTTCCTGACTAAGTCCCGAAAGAATTATTTCAAAGTAGGATATTCTACGTTCTAAACATTAGTGTCGTTTTCGTATATACGAATGAGGACTTTCTAATCTCTGTCGGTAAATCGAATGCTTGACGAACATTTAAATGAAAAAAAAGGTGAAATTAAGAAAATAAAAATCATTCTTGAAGATGATGTTTTTTCACATTGTTGAAATTGATATGCAAATTAGAAATTCATATTTTCGTCAAAGGACGAAATATTACAACTCGATACGACATTGATATCTGTGGTTTAAACGTATTTATTTCATGAAATTTTACATGAAATCGGATTGCTCAACAAGCTAAGACAAGCTTATTCAAAGACCGCTCCATTGAACATACATGAATTTATACAAAAGCACTGGCGTAGGAACGGTTTTAGGGGTGGGGGGGCCCAAATTTTTTTTGTGAGAGTGGGGGGTGGCCTCTCGAGGAAATCAAATAATGATATAAATGGATTGTTGAGTGGGGGGGCCCAAATTTTCTTTTTGTGAGAGCGGGGGGGGGGGGGGGGGGGGGGGGAGATATCAAACAATGATTTATATGGATTCCTGTGTGGGGACCCAAATTTGGTTTAATGATATGTGAATTTTATGGATAAAAGATTATCTAAGTGTTGAATGATTTATGATCTAATGTTGAATGATTGATGGATTGATGATTTTAATGTTGAATGATTGATGTTTTTTTAAATGCTGAATGATTGATGGTTTTTTTAGTGTTGAATGATTGATTGTTTTTAGTGTTGAATGATTGATTGTTTTTTAGTGTTGAATGATCGATGGGTTTTTAAGTGTTGAATGATTGATTGTTTACTGTTGAATTATTGATTGTTTAGTGTTGAATTGATTGTTTAGTGTTGAATTATTTACAATGATTGATGAATAATTGATTTATTATTGATAGGTTATTGATTGATGATTGGTGAATGATTGTTACGGGCCCGTTCGTTTAAGTGTTGAAAGATTGATAAATGATAATCTTTAAGTGTTGAATGGTTGATTATAGAAGATAATGATTGTTTTAGTGTTTGATAATTGGTAATTGTTTGATTGATCATGAATGATTGAAAATTGCTGATTAATGCTTGATGAATTAATGATTTATGACTCATAGTCGTAGATGGATGATTGATGGATTTCATGATGGAAGTAATTCATGGATGATTTATGACTCATAGAGTGATTAATGATAACTGATGATAATGATAATTTTGTTGTTGGTATCAATAATATAATAATAATTGACCTTATAACCTTGAAATAAATAGGAAGCATTCTGTAAGTTTATCTCCATCATTTCTTCTTGTTTTTCATTAACTCCTTTGGTCTCAGAAACTTAAATAAGCTCAAATGTCAATTTTACTCTGTGAATAGGTAAAAAATGTTTTAATAGCTTAAATATTCATAACAGCTTTGATATACTCAGATATTTTCAGTCACGTGAAAAGATCAAAATTACTATGAGTAAACGTTATAGGAATGCTTAAGGGGGAACTTTGTTACATAGTCTTTGTTCTCATCATATTAATGGTTTTGAGTTTTTAAATTTGGCCTAAATATCACACTTAAAAACGTGAATAATGAACGTGAAACAAAAAGCTAAAATGGTCAAATACGTCTTCCAGGTAAGAATAGAAAAGTATATCCTTAGCTCTGTACCTCATCTGGCTTTTTGCAGCTATTTTCTAGCCTTTATAGGTTAAAGACAACAGGGTCACAATATCTTTGAAAATAATGTTTCTTGCAAAATGGAATTCACTTCAAAGGATCGCATTTTGTTCTGAAAATGGATATAATAAAGCTTTAAAGCTCCAAAGGGCATTGTCCTTATTAGGGTCAACAAATTCACCACAAATTCTAATCATATTTTTTAAAGTAGTCTGTATACAACAAATCAGTTTTTTATGCCTTTTAAATAATATGGAAATAAATTTAGATTTTAAGGGCGTGGCCCCAGTGAAAAGATCTCACTTATTCACATCAGCAGGTAGTTAAAACTTTTGCAAGATAAATTATCTATGAATGTGTAATTAAAAGGAAGAAAAAATAATTCCTTTAAAACGATTAAAAAACCCTAATTCATGGGGGTAATTCACGTGCATGTATGTTTCAAATTTATGTTTCACATTATATGAGACATATTAAATACAGACACGCAGACAAACCGATACATTTTGTTATTTGCCATATATAGTTCAAAGTCTCTTTCTTACAAAGATGAAACACACATCTTTCAATGATGTTTAAGATATAATGATTTTAGGACAAGTGTTTAAAGTATTAAAGGGACATTCCTGCCCATATGTCTGTTTCAGTGGTGATGGGGTAGACCCTTCTACTTTCCCTGACCCCTGAGCTTTTATGCCCCACCCCCTGGGAAGGTTGGGGTAATATCTAAATATCTTCGCATTTTCGAGGTAAAAAAAATCTGAACCCTTTCCCATTTACAATTCTAATTACAGGGTAGATCCCTAAAAAGGATAAAATGTTGGGGAAGGGGATTCCCTTTTTCTCCCATCCCAATCCAAATCCCCTCGCTCTCCCTCTCCCACACCCCCTCCCCCCTTTTCTTAAAAAAAATTGTCAACCGAAAATCTTACTGTTCAGGGAGGGGGGCCCGGCCCCCCCACTTTCAAAGGTGGGGGGGCCCGTTCATCTCATTTTTCCTTCCCCCAAAAATACAGAGTTAAAGTGATTTTTTCTATTAAAAAAAATCTTGAAAGGTGGGGGGGCAGGGCCCCCCCAGGTTCGGAAGTGGGGGGGCCGGGCCCCCCCCTGTGCCCCCCCTGTTCCTACGCCTATGAAAAGACATCATCATGACAAGCTTAAGTACACGATAAAGCAATAACGTTATATGACATTGGTAAATAGTCGAGTCTTGGAGATTAAGTCAATGTCAAAGGAAACAGCATGGTTTGGCTAAGAGAATCGTTTAGTTTCAATGATAAATTGATGAACCGATGATATCTGTTGGAATGGACATATGCAAATTACTCAAACTTATCCTTTGAATTATTGAAAAATTTATAAGTGTTTTCTATTAATATTGTAAGATAAGTTGGAAATACGTTTCTCCGGCCCCAACACCTCGGCATGTGCATTTCACAGACTATATGAGTTGGTATGAAATAGAATACTCGAATAAAACAAAGCTATACATATTGGTTTCTAGATGTCAATTCGAACATGGGAATTTCCAAATACGAAAAATATCAACTATTTCAAAACAAATATTCTGTTACAAAATGTGTTAAATCTAAACTGCAAAATAAAGATAAAGTTATGACGAAGTAAATTATTATGATAAATAAGAAAGTAATGTGTACTTACTTTTCTTATTTTTTACGTGTATTTACTTGACAGGGTCATGTTTGGACCAAATAGTTAAAAAGAAATGCATATGACGCATAAGTCGCTATTAGTTTTGCACATTATACGGTGCGTTGTGGCGATCATTCGAACAGCAAAAATTCGTTACCTAAAAATGAGTCAACTATCTGCACAACTCGATTACCTGTAGTATTTGTTGATCTCGGAGAAGCTTAAAGGTGCAGTAGCACTTTTTCTTAAATTTTATATTTTCAATTTTTCAATGTTTAGTGTACGTTAATGTATTATTATTATAGTGTCAAAATCTCATTACAAAAACCAATCATCAATAGTCCGAGAACAAATATGAATATTCACGTAAAGTCCATAGGCGGCCATTTTTGTGTGAACACCTTTGTAAGAAAAAGGAATTACATGTCAAAAATCGCATTACAAAAACTAATCATCAAAAGTCCGAGAACAAATATTTTCATTTTCAGAATGAATGTAAATTTCATTTCATTTTCCATTTTCTATTGCAGAACTAACATGTGTTCACTGACAATATGTACATTTATAAAAAGTGCCATAGATTAGTCTCCTAGCAAAATTGACAAAATAAATTCATTTTTTATAAAAAATATCTTTATTCATTTTTTTCGTTGTCCTCCAGTTTTATACAACGGCCACAGCATACTGGGTTAATTATGTTGTCTATTTTCGTTTTTAGAGATAAACAATGAAACGGACAAACCAGGAATAAGACGTTTACAGACATTAACCGCGCTGTTGAAAATAAAACAAATAAAAAGTAAACAAGAATAGTTTTTGTACTATTTCTATACCAGACACCAAATCTCCGTTTTTGTCTTGATATGATCGAATATCATATATAATTATTCCCCGGTACGAAGTGGAAGGGAGATATACAATGTAGGTTTGAACTCGGTAGTCCGAGATAAGGGGGGGGGGGGGCAATTTTATCAGAATGTACTGATTTGTTTCGTGTTTCATGGTTTCATTACCTTGATAGAGTTCGAAAAGAGGAAGCGTGCACTTTTTTTACAAACTTACGGCCCTTGTTTCTTTAAACTTTGTACAGAGTATCTTCAAAAGGGACATATGTTTTCTTAAACTATTTAAGATAGTGTAACCAAAGTTGTTTTGTGTCTTCTCCGTATCAATGCCTGAACGAAGTTCGAAAATGAGAAGCATGCAGTCATATTTTACGGATGTATGACTCTTGTTCCGTGATTTTGTACTCTGTGCCAGTTATTTTGAAAAGGGACATTTTATGTTAAAAACTATAAATGTTAGGATATGCCTGTTTGAAATGTATCTTTAGAGTATCAATACATTTATGGAGTTAAAACTGAGAACTGTGCAATAGTTTATGGTTCTTGGCTTGTTCGTGTTTCTGGACTGTTATAATGTGCATTTAGAAAGGGAACAATCATTCTCAGAAATTATTTAAGATAGCACAAAAACGTTGATGTGTGTTTTCAGGGTATCAATACATTGAAAGTGACAGTGAGAAGCATGCACTTATAAATATGTCCAGATTTATTGCCCGTTTTCTGTTTTCGGTTACATCGATTTTTGACATTTAGGGACGTTTGGAACTTATTTTGAGGAGGAAGTTGATGTCTATGTCTCCTTGTTTATATAATATGGTGTTCATTGGTGTGAAAGTACCCACCAGGTCATCTTCCTACGCAAATCCTAAAACGCAAGTTTTCGAAATCAGTTTTATGCCTTGCTGCCAACCCTTGAGTTTTCTGTGCCTGCTCTCTAGCTTACTATGAGAGAGAGAAGGCTATAGTTAAATCAGAAAGTAACTGGAGGTTGCTTAAAAATCACCTGTAGGGGCGCTGATATCAGCAAAGAAAACTAAACGGTCGGCAGCAAGGCAGAAAACTGACGGTCCTGGTTGCGTTGTATAGGAAGATGCCATCAGGTAGACTTAAACCTGATGAGAACATCAAAAACTTTGGTACAACAGAATCTTTGAAAGGGAAGAAATTGAGGTCAACACTTGACACACTTACACGCTGATAGCATAATAATCTTGAAATATACAATGATGATTCTGTGATTGTTTGGGAATGGTGGGAACCAATCAAAAATTAACAAACATTTATGTAGTTCAAATGTTTTTATTAATGGCCATGTCAGTCGTATTTCCTTAACATTTAAGTTTCTATCTTTAAAACATTCCAACTCAACATGAAAGAAATGTATGTGGTCAGCCGTCATTATCCCTTCCCTAAATTCTCTGACTGGCAATGTTTCAGATTGTTTCAGTCACAGTGAAACGAATGTCTGATTAAGCTAAAAACATGATAAGCCATTTTCAAAAACACTGAGTAAACAAGGCAAAAGTGAGCGCAGCTCACATACCCCCGCCTTTCCTTGACGAAAATAGTGAAAAGTCATATGTTCTGATAAGTCCTAGGATTGCTACCGTATTTTTAAAATTTAATTTGTCTGAATAGGTGTGAACTGGTATAACTATGATAATAAATGTTTTTCAACAAACTCACACCTTCCATTCAGTTCCACGTAGGTCAATTTATATTCCAATATATGTAATCTTTGGAGTGGTATCAACATTAAAAATTTCAAATATTATTTGAAGTTTGGAATTAAAACCTCTAAAAGGCACAACAGCATCATATAGGTTACTGCCATACCAAGTTTGAAAATTCCACGTGGTATAGTTTTAAATTATGATCCGGAAACGGCACAAAGTCCGAATATCTGACCGTTTTTGGTCAAAATTTCAAAAAAAATTTGAACGTTGGAGGTGAAACCCCTAAAAGGCACAACAGCATCATATAGGCTACTGTCATACCAAATTTGAATTTTCCAAGTTGTATAGTATTTTAATTATGCTCCGGAAACGAGACAAAGTCCAGTAATCGGACGGTTTTTGGTCACAATTTCAAAAATTATTTGAACCATTGAGATGAAACCCCTAAAGGGCACAACAGCATGATATAGGCTACTGCCATACCAAATTTGAAGTTTGTAAGTGGTATAGTTGTAGAGTAATGCTCCGGAAACGATTTCGGACGGACGGACGCACACACGGACGGACGGATGGACACGCAGAGCGCTATATACCCCCGACTACGTCGTAGCGGGGGTATAATTATAAAACATAATTAGTACGAAACAATCTTGTAATAATCATCGAAAAGTATAAACATACATTTTCTTTTGAATTTTGAATGTTTCCACAAAGAATACCCCGATAGAACTTTCCCATAACTACCATTGGTCAAAAGTGAACAAACAAAGTTTAATTATGATTGAAGGTGAGATACTCTAAACTAAAATAAAATAATTCTCTATCTGACTACAGTGGCGATAACCTTTATCGTCACTCTACTGAGTGGTGATAAACTTTATCACCACTCTAGTGACGTCAAGTTCAAGAGTTTGACGTCATGTAACAATGGTCTGACGTCATGAATTCTCCTATGACGTCACACTGTTACCGCGGAGACGGGCTCTTCCAAGCGGCCGCTCAACATGAAATTGGCCTTTTTTGACGTAATTAGAAGGATTTCATCATATAATAAATAGAATATCTGTCAATTCTTGACAAATATGTTTATCTCATCTCGTGAGGTAGAAAAGTTAAATATTTTCACTCGTGGCTGCGCCACTCGTAAAAATATAATCTTTCTACCTCACTCGATGAGATAAACATGGTATTAGTCAAGAAAAGACATATCCTCTATATATCGTGCAACGTCTGTTATCAACGCTTAACACTCCATTACAAATATACAAAATATGGTTGGTATTGACATGTGTCGTGTCGTCTCATAATTCCTGTCAAGTCATTACTGTCTATTTTCCTGTGTCAATCCTTGTAAAGCCTCTACAATAGAAATGTCCTGATATCAACTCCAGTCATTCATCATTGTTCAGCAAGGACGATTCCTGCAATAATTCCTGGATATCCGTTCCATTGATGTAAATCAAATTTTAAGTTTTTTCTACTGTACCGGACTTGTATCGGTGTTTTCAGTTCAGAACCAAGGGCGTGATGTATTTCATCGTCTGTCCACGCATTGACTTCAAACTTATACTCGCAGCCTGCCTTGAAAGTAAGAGGTCTCTGAAAGGTAATTTCGTCGAGGCACATCTTATCAATGAATGTTACATTACTGATTGGAACAATGGTGCCCCTACACCCTGGTTTCCAATGTGCGAGTTCATATTTGAGACCTTGTCGATGTTTGGAACTACATAAGAGCAAGCCTCCGATGATCACGTCATGGTCACAAGATAGACTAACAGTTTCAAACATCTCGACCCCTTTTGGTCCTTGTACTCGATATTTGTAGAACACCACCTTGGATTGACTTAATGAAACCTCTCGTAATTTGAACGGTGCTACAGCAGTGTTCTGACTGACCAAATAACAGAAAATCTTAGTATGCTCCTCAGGGGATAGAATATTGGTTGGAACAACAACTTCTGTAAAAGTCTTTGCATTCATTGAAGGAAAGCCAATATGGAGAATTGACGTTCCAAGAACCTTACGCTTATTTTGCGGAGTTATCTCTTTCCCTTGACGCTTGCATTCTTCAGAAGCCCACGAAAGGGCAGCTCTGAAGATAACTTCAGGATGTGAAGTAATTTCTTCAGATCGGATCACCTTGTCAACACAGATATTGCAAAGTTCTTTGAACTCTTGACTCATCAAAGCAACATCAGAATTGTCAACAATCGTATCAAGTGCCTTGCTCATCAAGTACTCTTCATCAAAATGATGAGCTTGTTCCAGGATTGTGCATGCGCTATCTGCAGATAAAGACGACTCCAGGTTTGTCAGGCACAGTTTCTACAAGCTCCCAACAGCGTACTTCTTCCCAAGGTAGAGCAGTGCAGTTACATTATCTTGGGTCACATCCACCTTGTCCGTGTAGAGAAATCTGTAGGTAAACATAGAGAACTTTATACTTTATACATGTATACAAACACGCTCACATTTGGTGAGTTAATAAATGATAGATAATATTTCTGATCCAGTTAGATGTACAGAATGAAAACAGTAACAAAACAAACATGATTTGTTAATTAAACACTGATGCCCCCGGATATCAGAAACTTGCAAATGTATATTTTTTTGGAGAAATATCAAAAGTCTATCTCTATCCAATCACAAGTTACGGCTAGGGTTACAGTTTAATAAACCTGAAAGGTCTTATCATGATAGATGCATATGTGACATGTCAAAGGTCTATCTATCCAATCACCAATGGCCAAGGTTAAAGTTTTCAAAAAATGTTTGTTGGGCCATGGTCAAGGTCGAGTTCAAGGTCACGAGGTAAAACAATATGACCTCATCTGAAAGGTCCTATCATGATAGATGCACATTTGAAATATCAAGTTCCAGCCCCAAGCAATCAACAGTTATGAACAAGGTCAAAGTGACTGACAGTCAGACCTACAGACAGGAAGGGCAATATTCCCCCGGAATCTCCAATTAGGGACCATAAAAGGAAATGGTAGCTCGTTGGTACAGAAGGAAAATTCTTTAAACCATGTGCAATCAAGATGATCGAATTTACAGAGAGAACTCTGTCAGTCTTACCTGAGAAAGTCCCTGAAGATGACTTCCGGTACGTCAGGTACCCTAACGGACCCCTCAACATGGCGTGGAACACACAGCTCCTACTCATCAGAACATAGCGGTGAGCTCTCACCACAGCCTCGTTCTCGCCAACCAGGAAAGTAACGTCATACAAGTCCTCTGACGTCAGCATATGAAGGTTGCAGTCAGCAAGTGACTTTCCGGACTGCCAGTCGTCTACAAATCCTGACTTACTCATTTTTGAAGTACTGAATAAAAAGAGAATAATTATAAAGTCTGTAAATGTTCTTCTCACTTTTTCTATCACCAATTAAGTTACCTTACAAATGTATTTTTCAAGAACATGGTTTACAATTATTAAGGATTTGACCTTTTCCGTCCCGTATATAATCTCTGTAAAATCTAATGAAATCCTTAATGCTTAACGACGATTCTGTGTACTGCTAATGTTTCTATTGAAGAAAGATAGTGTGATATAGCCTTATCTAGGTAGTTCGGATAGAAAATTCAAAATCAATGAAACATAGTTTTTATACGTTTTCCTGACCAAAGAACAGCTCATCAGAACACAGCCAATTTTTTTTACGAAATTCAAAGGGGAAATGGACTTCATTGACCAAAAACATGTGTAACGTTAGCTGTTGTTTACAGTCTTTCGACAGCAGATACGCCCCGCCCCAACACTGGTTGACCCTTATCTGCATATTCAAATATGTGTGTCAGAAGAGAATTGAGTAACGTACCCGGATGAAAGTAGGGGCCAGTCATTTCAAAGCTAAAATATTCTTAATATATTTCATCACAAATCAATTAAATCATAGAGATCAGAAGATAAGAAAAAACTGTGATTTCTACCTTTCAACACTAAATGCGTCATAAATGGCCTCAGTAGTTCAATGGTATGAAGTAACTGTAGGCAAATAAGGATTTTTACTAATGCCAATACAAATACAAATGCCACAAGTAAAGATTTTTAAAACATAATTGTCAATGAATATATATTAGCATTTAAAACAAATCTCGTTTGCATGAGATTGTTGATTTTGCTGCACTACCATTCTCTCCCCACAGAGGCAACTCAGTCATACCTGAATTAGCCTCTGTTCTATAACGCCAAGATCCTGGGGTTCCGGTAGATTGCCCTAGCGGCAAAAAGTTGTTACTTAAAATATCTCCCTTATTTGCAGCCAATGAAAACACCTTTTGGATATCCATCACATGGGGAGTTTTTAACGGTCGTTTAGTGGCATGGAAAATATTATGTCTTCATGTTTATTTTTCATTAACAGTGTGAGAGGGAAACAATTTGAAAATTAGATATGGATAGGGTTTTTCATTAGATAGAAACTGTTTTATAATTGTGTAAATTATCATTTGTTTTATGATAGATTTTACTTTACTAATCAACCAAATAATAACTAATGAAAGGTAAAACGCGTAGTTTGTAATAGGAAGAATTACCTCCCCTGGATGTTAATTTTTAACGAAACCTTTGACAAACCACACGGAGATGGCCGAGGTTTTGCGAATGACCACCTTTGAAACGGCGTCGCTGATTGCACAACTAACTTCGATTGCCTCCAATCAGATTTCTACCTTTCTATCCCGTGTATTAGCCGTAATAGAACAGAGGCTAATTCAGGTATGACTGAGTTGCCTCTGTGGGGAGAGAATGCTGCACTACATGTACGTTACACATCTCAAAGGGGGTACACGTCGGGATAAATTCCCTCTGATTATTTCCAGTCATACATGTATGTAAGCATCGTGTCCATTTTCCTGGGGCCGGAGAAACGTCATTTCCAACTTATTTAACAATATTAATAGAAAATCCTTATGATTTTTCAATAATTCAAAGAATAAGTTTGAGTAATTTGCATATGTCCATTCCAACAGATAACAATGTCAATTCCAGTTATAATACTTCGGCCTTTAACGAAAAGATGAACTTTCTAATTTGCATATCAATTTCGTCAATGTGAAAAAACATCATCTCCAAGAATGATTTTAATTTTTTTAATTTCAACCTTTTTATTCTCTTGGTTTCAACATAGTTGTGGAAAAAAGATTTTTCATAATTTCGAAGAGAATACATAGAATATTAGATTTTATAATAATGCCATTGCTTCACATTGCTAAAATGAATGGTCCCTATCCCATAATAATCCTCCAAAAAAGATTAGAACAAATATCAACATTATCGCTAGGTTTCCATGCTGCTTGCAACTTATAACATATTGATCTACTACATCATTTTATGAAATAGATAATCCTATAGTTTGCCGTACTCTCTATCCAATGTGTCATGTAATATGGCGTGATCGCTTTGTTTACATACCACAGACCCGAGAGTCACAAGGTACTTCAGTTTTGATAATGATTAAGATGTTTCAAAACATTAATGACCAATGCACACAAAGAATATTCAGCCAGCGCACGGCGAAGCACATATGCACGTGTAGGAGAGTATTGCATACCATTAGGTGACGTCATCAGGATCAAATTTCATATGACAATGGGAGATGCGCATAAGTACTCCGAACTACCTACCTTATCATATAGAGGAAGTATATTTCTTCGAAATTGTGGATGAAGATTTTTCGGAAAAATGTGCAACTTTTAATTTTGTACACCCATTGCTTTAGCTCGTATGATACCAAATATCACATTCGTTATTTTCACTTACATCCCACTTAGCCCTCGTCGTCCATGGCAACCATTCATAAAAGTGTCCTGTTCATTATCGATATCGGGAACTCTAAGGCCAAAGAGTCCTGCCATCTGATGCAAGGACACTTTTGTAAACCTTTCCTACACATGGTTTAAAACAATCAATCAACAACATAGACATAGAATTGAACGGAAAGTATCCATAATCAAATAAAACAAGCTGTAAAATAATCATAATACTTTGCAAAATATCAAAAATCAAAATATTAAAATCACCTAATAACACTGTAGACTTTAGTTTAGACTAGAAAAAAACGATACCAAGAAATATACATTATATGATTTGTGTTGCACCAAAACTTTCGTTATGTAAGGAAAATAAGTCTAGAAATATCCAAAATAATTTGATAATGATACATTATTAATTTATTTCATTGATAAGATAATATTTCTTTTGGCTAAACTTGTTATGGGAATGATTAAAGTACCTTTCATTAGAAATCCAAGAGAAACGTTTCAAAAGAAGAAACCACTGTCAAAATTTAGCTGTCTATGAGGACTCTAATGACACGTCTTCTACCTTCAAAATCGAAACAGAAATGGACAACCTGTGAAACTTTGTCTTACAGGCTCATATTCATGGAGTGCACGAAGTCTGCAAGCCCAAAACTTCTGCCTTGCGCTTTGACACGCAAGAAGCACGTGCCTCGCGCTTTGACAAACAAGAAGCACGTGCTCTTACACCATTCATAGTACTACAAACTTCATTCATAAAACAGTGAAGGGGCCCTTGGAAGGTTATCGAAAATTAAAATTTTATTTACACAGCAATTTCATTGTTTGTTATTGTATCCGCCGCATGAAAAATGTCAATTGGACTTTTTGTTTCCAATTTAGCAAATTACTATGGTGTCCCTACCTGTATGTTCTAAAGGCTGAATTCATTTCTTAAAACGAATATTGTTAACGCCTTATGTCGATAAATGATTAGTTTCCATCCTCTATATATGAAATAATACGATAAAGTTTTTCTTCAAGCGTAGGATTCACTAATATTACGTAGTCACGTTAACATACCTGTCTCCACCTTCAATGCTCGGCGCTGTATGGAGTATGGAGAGTTGAATGGCTAAAGGGAGAGAACTCCACCAGGCCTTTGGGCAAACTCCTCACAGTGCTGTTACGTCTCTCGGTGTATTGAGCCCACAAACGATCAGCACTGGGGACAAGGTTGGCCTTTGCTTTTGGGGTTCTTATTGAGTGTAGTTAAAGATGCATATTCAAATTTGCAATCCTCTAGACGCATTTTTTATATATTTCATTTTCAACTTGGAAAATCATTTAACAATATTTTGACACCGAAAACAATATTTTAGTCAACAGTAAAGTAATTTTAATGTTTAATTCGACCACCCTTCAGGTAACTATTAAATAAAACCAATATCTAAGACGCCATTGTTATTTGTTTGTACTTTAGCTCCTTGGATTTTCCAAAATTTCTTAGGCAAGCTATATAGTATGTTATATTTAGTAATACGATCATGCAATAGTATTTTTACCTTGTTCTATCAAATTACTATTATTCAAAATATTGCATACATCTATCTCATGAGACAACATTTCGTTATTTGTTGACAATACTTAGCGCGTTAAGAAAAACTATCCTTACTAGTTCATTCACAAGAATGTCAACTACGATTGCTGATCATTTGTCGATAATAGATAAGATTGTAACGTGAAATGGGACATGCTTGTCAAATGATTTTGACAAAACAATGAATTATTATTATTTTTTTGAAAATAATTACGTAGAAAGCTACCCCTCAATTAATGAATGTGATGTTATGATTAGTGAATACATGGTTTTATAGTGTACACTTTATTATGAGATTGTATTAACCTATTTTGGATATTACCCCGTCCGTACACCTCTAATTCATCTTGTGTAAGAAAATGGAATCACATGGCTGAAGTTAACATGATTTATTTGATTTATTACTCCTTCATTTAGTTAAAAAACATTGTCTTTCATTTGGAACCATTTATTTTCATTTTCCCGCCAACACCTGTTATTCCCTAAAGGCTTTAAAACGTGCTACTGCCGCTTTCAGAAAGAGAATGTCCTCAAACTGGACCGCACGGTGAAATTCTATTTCAGAAACCTTTGAATTAATAACTGTGATGAAGGTACCTAAAACGAATCCTTAACACATGTAATGAAAGAACATCATAATATTCTACTAATTCGACCCACGTATTGAATAATTGCTTTCTGAAAATGTGAACACGTTTACAGACTCATTACTATCCGTAAAATGGCCTTGAGCCCACTTCCGGTTTCTAAACAGTCATGGTTACGTTAAAAAGTGGACATCTTCAGTAATATCAAATGTGGAATTTAATCATTTTAAGGGCTCTTTATAAGAATTGCACTTTATACAAGGTGAACGAATTAGAAACTATTAGAATATTTTTGCGCAAGTTGGAGTAATCTGCATAATGTTTCTACAATATCAAAATGATATCGGATTGTATTATAATACTTTAGCCTTCGTAGGTTACATGAGTCTGTCTAATTATGGGGGAGTCACACTTACGTTCATTTACCTAGTTAAACGTAGTTCATTGAACGTAGCCACAAAACCGCTAACGTGCCGAAAATGAGTGCATTTTAGTAACTACGTAAAACAACGTTTCATTATAGGTTCGTGCACTACGTGTAAGTACGATTAAGTACATATAAGAACGTTTTACTAGGTTTAACAACGGATAACTACGTTCATTGATCAACTGACTAGCTACGTGTGTCTACGTTTTACCACGTTGATCTACATTTAAGAACGTTTATTAGTACAACTAAGTAGGTTGAACTACGTTGAAACACGTTTAGGTACGTCAAAGTACGTTAAAGTAGGGTAAATCACGGCACTACAGTGGTAGGGTATATAAAGACATACGTTTATGTATTTTATTCTACCTTCAATTCGGACATACGTGTATGATATTGACCATGTAATGGCCTATAGTTACATATTTGTTCTTTTAAGTTTGCATTATGCAGTAGGACACATAACCTTTCGAACATTATTGTTCATGCACAATTGCAGTACCATATGCAGTACCGCTAATTCAGGTATGACTGAGTTGCTTTGTGGGGAGAGAATGACATCACGGATTAGGTTCCCAATTTTATATATTAAGGTGTTAAATTTGATTCTTGAGATACTAATCACAAAGTGACAATAGCAGAACTGTGTTATATATCTAAATTATATTAGAACATATTACCTTCGGTATATTATTGTTTATGCAAACCTACGTCACAGTGATAACAAAATACGACATTTTAAGTATTTATTTCAAAATAAAACATACACAGAGCAAGCCTAACAGAAAGCGACCTCTGTCGCTATTATGACGTCATAGGTGATCACGTGACTACGCTTACAGTTGTAACATTTGAATGAATGACATTAATGCATTATCAATGTTTATTACACGCCCGTGTAAGATACCGCAGTGTAATATTTATACGGGAATATCAAACTAGTGTAATATCACAATGCAAGTATAACGTCACAGAAGTGAACTGTTGTGACGTCAGATTGTAAGCGCTTCGTCACAATGGGTGCCGAGTCGCGGAACTGTTAGTTTCAGCACATTTTCGGCAAGTTTGCTTGATTTTTAGGGCAAGTAATAAACAGAATACTAAACTTCCTTCCATTTAATACTATTTTTATCAAACTCGTGAATGATTTGGTATCAAACTCGCTTTCGCTCGTTTTATACAAAATCATTAACTCGTTTAATAAAAATAGTATTAAATGGAAGGTCGTTTAGTATCCTCTATATATTTCGTTTATTGAAATTGACACTAATCAGCAATGTTTTATAACGACGTAGCAAGTTTATTTACGAGAGTGGTGATGAATGGTGTTTGTGCGCTTTGAGCATGCTGTGGCATCCATCTCACCATTTTGAAAATTATTTAAATTTTCAGCATTACAATAACTTGTTGAAATCCCGAACTTAAAATCATTTTCTTCCAATCGAGATAGGTAGATGGCGACGAACCCCATTGACAGATAGAAAATGTACTCTATGTAATTTAAATGATATTGGTGACGAATTCCATTACTTATTTATATGCCCCACGTTAGAATCAGAAAGAGTTAAATATATTCATAGATATTATTATTACAGACCAAATATGTACAAAATGAATATATTATTTAATTCCAATAGATTAGGAATTTAAAGAAAATTGTCCATCTTTTGTAAAATTATCATGTCTTTATTTAAGAAATAAGTTTTATAAAACATGTGTCATTAATAAATGTATATTGTATGTTGTATAATGTGGAGATATGCGCAAAACAAGTACTATATATTAACTATATTCTTATTGTTGTGGTTTTTGCCCGAGTGTGTGCTCTTCTCTATCAAGTTGTCTGATTTAAATCAATAAATCAATAGCATATATATCTTTACTCGGATGTCCCTTGAATTTCGTTTCCAAAAACTTCCCCCCCGATAAGACTGTCCCTTTAATGATTGGTCACTGTTTAGTCCCGTCCGTTATTTAAATAATGTTGGTAGGGTGGGGGCATTTAAGGTTTCATGAAGCTTCTGTTCAAAAGAATAACCAGTGTGTATAAGGGCTACTGTTGGAATACGATTACAACAAAAGTTGTTTTCAAAGCAGAGGACTAAAGGTGAATGTGGCTTTACAAACCAAGAGCTGAAAATAAAGCCTGAATGGGAGAAGAGCGCGGAGAAATCAATAAAGGAGGTTAAGGTCAATAACTCACCGTTCATATCAATGTCAATAATATTGTAAAGTATCAATTGAAATCAACAAGCATGTACATGCTGGGGTTAACATTACCTTAAAAACTTTACGGATTATCACTAAGAGGTGTTAAAACATTAACGGTGTCGTGATTTCAGGAATATCGTAAGTTTTTCTCTTGTTGTCAATTCGCTTTAATTCATTATCACTGAAACATAACATTTTATGTGTCATTTTGTTTTTGCTTCTTTACGAATGCAAGTTTTTGCTTTTTTACAGTTGAACTGCTTTGCTTTAAACAATGTTATATCTATAGTCGAACCTTTCATTTCGATATTTAAACACATCGCGAAAATGGTAAGTTTATCCCAATTGAAGCAGACTTACTAGAACATAAATTTGCATATCGACAATTAGGTCGTAAATATGCAGTTTTTATATATTTGTGAACAGGCATATTTTCATTTTTCAGATTTTATTCTTGACTAGTCTATTTTTCAACAAATGTTCCTTTCTTTAAGTTTCCTTGCTCATTACGAACCCATACGTTGCGCTTCTGTTTGGGGATTAAGTCTTGTTGTTTATATACAAATTCTTTCATTTACTTAATTATATGCTGAAAGTCATCGAATGAAAGAACGTGACTGATAAAAAGAGTAATTTTATTTTCAAACTTTCGCTTAGTAATAAGTCTGACGTGTCAACCCGAGTAATAGCAATTGTAGAATAAGTTAATATGTAAAGCAAGATCCTGGCGGCCATGTTTTTGAGAACACCGTTCATTCATATTAGGGGGGATAGATGAACTGAACGCGCTCATTTTAAAACAATTTCTTTTATTTCTGATAAACCAGTTGCTGATTCGCATTGTTTTTTTATTGTATGTCATATGATAAAATATGTTGATGGGTGTGACAAACATAATCATTCCTTGTGACGATAATGAGTTGATGTCAGTTCGGGTCTTAACATGCTAAAAAATCTTTATTTTCCCCTGAGAAATTGATGAATTAATTTCCAGGACAGGCTAGGTTTCCAATCTATTTTATACACTGTATATATACATGGATATATCAAAGGGATTGGTCCGGGTAAATTATTTATTGTTTGTGGTACCGAGTTTCGTTTGCCATATGTTGCCAATTATGTAAGCATGGACATGTCTACTATGTATGTATGAATACCATGTATATGTCTAAATGTAGAATCAACTGGTAACCGTATTCAACGTTGTAACATCAATTTATCATAAAAAATATTCATCCATTGCAATCCTTCCGTAGTATTTGAAACAACTCGTGCAACCATTTCATGCATTTATTAATAAATGGTAATAGGAATCCTCTGTTCTTATGGATGAAAACAATATCTGAGCTTCTTAGATTTAAAGTTTGTTTAAAAGACGAGTTATAATCAATGATTGTGTTATACATTTCTAATATAAATATTTATTCACAGTAAAAGTATGTTTCTGTGTCTTATAGTAAACCAGTTGGTGAGTCGAATTGTTTAATTTTGTGTGTCATTTGTTGTAATTAAAATGAAGCGGTGCTTGTGACATATGTGAAATATTGTGAAATATACTACTACTGACAGACAATTTTATTTTATTATTTATTTATAGAATTTATTTATTTACAACAGTGTACATATTACATAAAATAAAATCATGACAATGAAACATTCACGACCAACGCCGATTATACATTTATGAGCAGCAAATGGTAGAATATGTATAGATTTTACTTATCTTATATAAAAATTAAACTTTTTCTATCACTGTATTGACGTTTCAGATTCATATGTCAAACTAAAAACAACCCAATCTTTCAATGATATGAAATATTCTATTAGAAAAAAATTATCAATACTAACATTATGTTCACTGTTGGGCATGATTTGTGTAAACTGTCTATATAAGAATTAAGTAATTAAACAAAATTCTCATTATCATTCATAAGTCAAATAAAATGCCTTAAAGGATGCATAGTAAAATTGTCCTTTTGTATTTTGGATCATTATAATGAATTGGATCATTTATAAACCGAAAGAGAACATATGATTAATACCTGACCGCAATCCTCGAATATCTAAAACATATAACTTCAAAATTGTTAAAATGACACAAATTCATGTCAATCTGTATCTCCACATTTGATAAAAAATGACCACCAGTTCTTGGTTCAAAAGATGTAAACCAGACAGAACTAGTACATGTAACCGTTTAAAATACACCTAAACCTCCTCATTTTTGTAAAATGTTAAATTGTATCTGAGTGTCAGATTTGATTAAAATTTCATAATTAGTTTAAAAGTTGTTAGTTAGACAGGACTGGTAACAGGTTTTTTATAGAGTCCTCATCTTTTGACAAAAAAAGTAAAAATTTACAATAATGATTTAAAAATTGTTATTCATGAAATACCTTGAAGTTCATATAGTAATGTATCTCAATATCAAATTTTATCAAACTGTGATGATTAGTTTAGAAGTTGTGAGCCGGACACGGCTCGTCACAGCTTTCTACAGAATCCCTAAGTTAACAAAACTCGAATTTTACAAAAATATTTTCAAAATTGTTATTCAATATCAAATTTTATCAAAATGTTTATAAAAATAGTTAAAGGGACATTGAGTATGTTAATGTTTCTGATACAACATTATATTCAAAACACCTATAAATTATATCAATCGGTAGATAAATATTTTAACTACAATTAAGTATATGAGAGTATGCTGACAAATCACAATAAGTCGATGTTATTATGTTCAAAAAACATTTTTTGTAACCGGAAGCGCGCTAGTGAATTGTGATGTCATTGAGCAGATTTCCGATTTTTGCGTACTACGTCAGCTCGCCTATTTTCATCCGCAATATCAATATATTACTAACAAATACCAACAGCATGTAAGCCAGAGAACAATAAATTATATAAGCATTATGTTGATATTGAATAACCAATTAACATAACTTTCTTCTAAACATTCCATGTAGCTTTTCTTTTCCTTTTCCCTCTTTGCCATCTGTGTTTACATTCAGTGTGTGAGAAGACTACGACATGGATATAGTAAATTCGTAACCAAACGAACTCGTACCGGAAACGTATCCTAATTTTAATTATAGGTTTCGATAAATCAACCATAACTATGTTGACACCAAGATAATACTAAACGTGAACAAAAAAAGTACAAATAGCTTTCTTGTCGATGTCATATTAGACATATTCGAAATTTCTATGCAAATTAGGCAGTTCTTCATTCCGTTAAGGACCGAGTTATTATAACTAAATTCGTCATCGGTTGGTATTTTATTCAACTTATGTAAATAACTTCAACTCGTTCTTTCAAAATTCGAAAGATCATAAACGATATCAGGATTATTCGTTCACGTGATTCTACAGTCAACCATATACGGAAGAGCGACTGCAAAACTCGACTTATCGAGCCTTTTGAGGTCTGAAATCCTCGTGATTTTGACTCTGAATATTGATTTCATATCTATAAAATTATGTTTGGAAGCTAAATATTTATTGTCAATATATTCAGGGTAAATATGAATACTTTTACACATTGAAATAATTTCAAAATCAGAACGTGCGATGTATTTTATAATGAGTGTAATTAGCTTAAAAAACCTTAATTGTTAAGAAAGAATGCTTTAATGATAAACATATCACTAATGACTAATAAACCATCAAATGGACTGCGGATACGTGTTCGTCGTTTTGTTATAGGCACGAGTTTCTTTTCGGTACGAATTCCCGATGGGGAAAGCTTCGTTTTGGGTACGAATTCACGCACAGCAACAATGACCACAATGCTTTGCGAGAGAAAGTTATAAACTCGATCTATTTATATCCTGGGGAAACACCTCTTCTAATTATTTCGGTTTCTAAGCTTATTTCAGGTCAAACTAAATGGTGATTATTTGTGTGTATATGTTTCAATGATATAGATTTTTAGCAGTGTTCTTAAATTTGTATCAAAACTCTCAATGTCCCTTTAAGAAGTTGTGAGCTGGACAAGACTTGTAACCGATTTCTTACAAATTTACCACTTTTTCTCCATAATCAATATATTTTTTTTGATTTTTTAAAATTGTTACCCATGACACATTAATAAATTTACATGTTTCTACATTTCCACTACGAATTTGAATTGAAATGTTCTGAGTAAAATGTTATAAGTAACAAAGTTATGAGCCGGACACAAAGTGTGATAGACGGACGAACGGTGTTCATTTAAAACCCTCCAACTTCGTTGTTGCGGGGGATAGTTACACACATATATCGTTTTGGTTTGCAGGAGGTTTGTTCAGATATTATGGTAGAAAAGCTAGTCGAGAATAGCACGCGTGGACGCGTGTGAGTGAAGTCACGCTGTTATGATTTTCAAAGCTATTGCCTGTAACTTTCGGCGCTATTCTCAAAACGGGGTATACAATGTGGATTAATATCCAATACAAGGTGTATATTGTCTCGATTATATTTTCCTTGCATTCCCATTTATAATGTTAACATGATCTATCATTTAACGTAGGTCCAAGACATTTTACTTGGAACTTGGAAGTTAAAGTTGTAGAACTGGCGAAGCTTGCGCAGGCAGTAATACAAGAGTTTAACTCACTCGTTTCAAACAGTTTAACACATTATAGAAATCATTTCTGATAAATTCTGACCAGGAAATTTGAGGGAAGTTTTAATTTCAATACAAAATTTTAAATTAAATGTAAAATCAAATGACAGCGTGAACACAACTATTCTGACTCTATGTAACAAAGCCGACATTAGTGCCGCTTCCCTTAATGTAAGTTCACTAACAAACAACAGTTAATATGAAAGATTACAAAATATATGAAATTTTTTTTTCTTAAAAATCATTTTAGTTAATTATTAAACTTTATATAAATATCTTGTTTATCTTAACACTTTCAAAAAGATATTTGTGAAAACAGTGTGGTATGGTGGTTTCATCACTGTGCAATGCTGCATTGTTGAAATAGTTCTTATGTGCACATGACCTTGTTTCGTCCAATCAACAGGCACGATTCGTTTAACCTTAATAATGTGAAAGTTATTTTGTATAACCTCCACTGTAGGGTTCTTTGACAGCTACACCGGTCACATGACCTTGTTAGATCCAACCAGATGGGAGCATGTCGCTTGAATTATGACAAATTTATATAGTTAAAGATTATAACTCATAATCAAATAACTCATTGAAAAGATACCGAAGTCAGGGTGATATCAAATTCTCACAATTTTCACAGATTTTTGTATGGTCCAAATTCAAGCTGAGATTCGCATACATCAAAAGTCATCTTATCCGTCCATGCCAATGTATTTTTTCCGATATTTCGACGGAGACATGGCAATCCCCGCAGCTAAAGTTGGTCGTTTATTTGATACAAAAACAGCCTGTCTCCTTTTAGCCATAAAATGCACGTGTATTTCCATTCTCTCCCCACAGAGGCAACTCAGTCATACCTGAATTAGCCTCTGTTCTATTACGGCTAATACACGGGATAGAAAGGTAGAAATCTGATTGGAGGCAATCGAAGTTAGTTGTGCAATCAGCGACGCCGTTTCAAAAGTGGTCATTCGCAAAACCTCGGCCATTTCCGTGTGGTTTGTCAAAGGTTTCGTTGAAATTTAACATCCAGGGGAGGTAATTCTTCCTATTACAAACTACGCTTTTTACCTTTTCATTAGTTATTATTTGGTTGATTAGTAAAGTAAAATCTATCATAAAACAAATGATAATTTACACAATTATAAAACAGTTTCTATCTAATGAAAAACCCTATCCATATCTGATTTTCAAATTGTTTCCCTCTCACACTGTTAGTGAAAAATACAGGTAAAGGCATACTATTTTCCATGTCGCTATACGACCGTTAAAAACTCCCCATGTAATGGATATCCAAAAGGTGTTTTCATTGGCTGCAAATAAGGGAGTTATTTTAAGTAACAACTTTTTGCCGCTAGGGCAATCTGCCGGAACCCCAGGATCTAGGCGTAATAGAACAGAGGCTAATTTAGGTATGACTGAGTTGCCTCTGTGGGGAGAGAATGGTGTATTTCATGGTCATTGAAGTACGCGCGCGTGTGCAGTTGCCCGGTTACAGTAGATAAATTCTTGGCATATGCTCCATTTGTGTGGAATATTTCTTATTTAAAACTCATCAGTCGTTTATTATCAGTCAAATACAGAACTTCACACTTGGCAGATATATCCATTAAGTAATAATTCACTTTAAAGGGGCAGTAGCAGGTTTTTAGGGGGAATATAAGTTGATGTCAGGAAAATGAAAATTAATGCTTCCAATTGAAATGTATTTCAAATAAATGGACCAGTAATAATTCAAATATATAATAAATAGTTTAGCTATGCGATTCCTTTCTCCTACACAAAATGAATTAAAGGTGTTCACAAAAAATGGCCGCCAATGGATTTTATGTGAATCTTTATACTTTGTCCTCTGACTGTGGATGATTGGTTTGTGAAACGAAATTTATGACATCATCAAAATAATACATTTAGCATTAACGTGCAATTATCAGTGATACATTTGAAATATAAAATTTTCAAAAAACGTGCTACTGCCCCTTTAAAGTAACTCAATACTTGAGTATACCAGCGACATGTTTGACAACAAGGTAAAAATTAAAGCCATTTGCAGAAATTGACTCCTATGTTGTATTGAATAGTCGACTGAGGGCACACCTGGCATTATTTTCTACCAACACACCAGCGTCTTAAATATATATTATATATACATTTAGTCAATACTACCTGAAAAACGATTTATCGAACCAAATACTACAACAAATGAGAGAAAAACAAACCCCTTTCACTTTCTTGAGTAACGATTTCCAAGCGTACACATTCTAGTACGGTGTTGCCCCAGGGTGTATGAATAACAATCTGATCATCGACGATATAAACCTGTGCAAACCGCCTCGCTATAAACGCTTCTTTATGGATTGATTGCTTGCCGGTCAGCACAGGGATTATTCACTCGTTCTGATGTCGTCATTTCAACCATAATTCTGATTTCTGAAAGGGCCAAATAGCAAGGACAACGTACTCCAAAAATACTTTTTTCTTGGAATATGAACGGTGAGTCGATTAAGTTATCGGATTCGCTGATTGTGAGTTTACATATATGAGAAATATATTAACGGAAAACATTTTTTATACGAAACGCAACCATATGGGTATCTTTTACATATACACCACTTGTAAAGACATTATGTTTGATGATTTTTTTCTGAATATATGTTACAAAATACAGATATTGATATGACATAATTATACATAATCCACTGTGGCGTTATTCATAACATAATATGGAAGAAAAAACCTTTCCTTTTTCTTGCCTATCAAATCACAACGGTAAAAATATCAATAATAAAAATGGCGTATTTAGAAGAGCTTTTATTTGGTAGTTAACTCACACAAACTCAACATTGTGTAGCTATTAGATTGTAGAAAAAAAGAACGTCGATTTCTTTCAATGTAAGCAAGGCGATTTGTTATTTGTCACCGTCGGAAACGTCGCATACCGATCCCTAAAAAAAAATCCAGTTTCATTGTAGCAACTAAATTCGACGGATCTGCACTGTGACTTTTAGTTGTTGATTAGCTTACATGACACTGCAACGTTCCAAACAGGAAAGAAAGGGGAATAAGAATCTCTTTCACAAATATAGGATAAGATACAATACCTTTACACATCTAATAACTAATATCTTATTCTGATCTCATAGTTTACTATAAATGAACATTATTTGTATCATTTTCCCCATAAGTGCATCTCTAGATCTCAACCAAGCCTTTCTAGACTCAGTATAGCAGTGTAACGGATAATAGTGAGGCTAGGTTTACTTAGACTGATTACCTTCAAACACCATCGATATCCGGGAAACAATATAAGGCTTTCGATTGGTTGAAAATATCTACCAGGATTTCGAAGGCAGGAATAAATCAATATGCTGATCTATACGTCGGCTGATTAATCGATGAAGCTTCAAGCAATGTATTTTATACTACGCAGGATTGTGACGTTTAACATTTGTTTACGTTGCTACCATAGAAACAATGCAACCATTGAAACAATGCAACCATAGAAACAATGCAAAAAAAATATGAACGATCACTCCAAGACATAACCGCAGTGAACAATGATACTGATTACATACAAGACGAATAATCAAGTTGTGTTTCTTTGCCATTATAAATCTGCTTACGGTTTAAAGGGACAGTAGCACGTTTTTAGGGGGAACATAATGTGATTTTAGGAAAATGAAAATTAATGGTTTCAAATGAAAGACAATCTATTTAAACTAAATGAAGCAGTAATAATTCAAATATATGTTAAGCCATGCGATTCCCTTTCGTACACAAAATGAATTAAAGGTGTTCACAAAAAAATGGCCGCAAATGGATTTTATTTGAATCTTCATACTTTGTCCTCTGACTATAGATAATTGACTTCTGTAATGAGATTGTTGACACTGTCAATATAAAACATTTAGCAATAACTTACAATTATCAGTGAAATATTTAAAATATTAAATCATCAAAAAACGTGCTACTGCCCCTGAAAATTAATGGTTTCAATTGAAAGACAATCTATTTAAACTAAATGAAGCAGTAATAATTCTAATATATAACGTAAAGTTAAGCCATGCGATTCCCTTTTTAATATACAAAATGAATTAAAGGTGTTCACAAAAAATGGCCGCAAATGGATTTTTTGTTTTTTTTGTTTTTGTATTATTCTTTTTTATGGTACATATGGATACATGCGATTTTCGTTAACATACAACATGATAGTAGTAACAGGATACAGTATACAGTTTGAAATGGACAACTTGATAGTTTGATATGGACAACTTGATAGAATTGGTAACATAGGAAAAGGTATGAACTTCCAAACTTTTTTTTTTCATAATTTAGTGAAAACAAAGGTATATGCGAAGAGAGTTTTGTTAGTCATTAAACAGCAAGTGGCAGGATGACAAAAATTTCATAAATTTTGAGTAACTGCATATTGAGAAAGCATTATACTTATCAATATTGTATGTTTTCTTAATGTCATTTTTAATGGAGTTTAAATTTGGTGTTATTCCATATTGTTTTGTTTTGAATAGGTTGTACTTTACAGTTGTGATTATCGTGTTCAGTAATCTGTTTCTGTTTTCAGGATATCCTAAGTAAATGTTACGTTTGGACAGATCAATGTCAGCTCGGGTACACGTCTTAATTCAATTCTTCAAGTTTTTTCCATATATCTTTAACAATTGGACAATCGAAAAAAAAATGACTGATGGTTTCCTTTTCTTCTTCACAAAAGCTGCATTTATTTTCATCTTTGAATTTCATTTTATACAAAAGTTCGTTTGTCGGAAGAATTCTATGAAGAATGGAATATTGAAACCATTTTGTTTTTGAGTTTAGATTTGAGACGAAGGGCATCTTGTTTATTTGATTCCATTCAAATTCATCGATTTTACATTTTAAATATTGTTCCCACTTATTTCTGTATTTATGTAACTTCACTGTGTTTTCTGACTTCTGTAGTATATCATTAACAATTCGACATCCTTTTTTCTTTGTAGCTATGTTTTAAATAAAACATGGGATATATCGCATATCTAGTTTTGTTTCGATGTTGATTCTTGCTTTGACTGAATATGATTTTATTGCCCTGATGATACCAGTCTGATTAAAATCGACCGTACTCCGAGGAATAAAATATAAAAAATATTGTCTCTATCGGGGCTCGAACCAGCCAGAACATCCTCTCCGTATCGGTCTGAATGCACCCACCTCTATCGCATGTTCCTATGACCAGTTTAGCGCAGACAAACCCAGTCATAAGCTATCCAATCACATCCTAGTTTTTAAAAAGCGTTTAGCGGCGATTATGTATAACGAATGGTACACTGGAGTTACCTGCCCCTGCATGATACCGAAGCTTTTACTGCGCCCCTTGCGATTGGCTAGATGAGCTTGCGTCAGAACATGCGGGTAATAAGGGTGCCTTCATACTGAATGAGAGGAAAGCCGGGCTGGGTGAGGTTAGAACCCCACTAGAGATAATATTTTTACACTTTTTTTCCTCGAATCACAGTCGATTTTAATCAGACTGGCTACTGTCCGATTTCGGAAATTTATAGTTGAGTCAGAGTCAATTTGCAATCCCCTTTTTATGAATTGCGAAATTGACCATCGATCATTTCAGGCGATCTTTAAGGAAAGTGAACTTTAGCCTTTGGTGACTCGTCCGATATTTTCGACTTCATCATATAATCCCGCACGGTAAAAACGTTTCAGGTCAACAAACCTAATAATTAGTTGATCCCTTGACAACGAACCAATCAGAATCGACTCTCCAGCAATGTGATTGTAGAATACAATTTTAATTGCTTAAGAAATGAATTTTGTCGTTTATTTCTTTATTAATAATAATAATAATAATAATTCATTTGTAAAGCGCCTTATATTCACCTTATATATGCTCAGTGGCGCTACTACATTGATAAACTGGAAATATATACACAAAAAGGAATCTACTTACTCGATTAATATATGTAATGTTAACAGATAATGAAATAATTAAGTGTTTACCAACTAGGCCTTGGTTCATTGCAAAAATGTGATTTATATTGCCTTATAAAAACGATACGATAAATAGTTGTTTTCAATGAAACTCATTCCTTTATGTTTGCGGAAGGCAAACTCACATGTCCAATTTACAAATTAATATCTAATAGTATCTACTGGTAACTGTCATTTCGAGTGCTTGCGATAAGTTTCAAAAGTTTGTCCAATTAGCGCGCGTCTTTTGTCCGGTTTTCGATCACAATCGCGACTTTAAACCCTCTATAAAACGTCGATACTCTCTTTCTTTCCCGGGGCACGGGATAGCTCAGCCGACAAGATCGCCGGTCTCACGTTGCTGAGGTCCGGGGTTGGAATCACATCGAGGCCAAGGTGTAAAAACCTAGAGTTCACCTCTGTTAGAACTCTATAAGTGTCACCCTGGAGCCCTAGTGTGTAGTGCAACAAAAACTGCGCACTTAAAAGATCCCACGAATTCATGTCAGGGGCGGAATGGTGGATACATGAACACGTGCATATGCCGAGCTGTCGGTTATCAGCTTTCAGCAGTGTTGGACAAACTGCTGTGACAATGTGTTTCAGTTCACCAAGCTGTGAATGGGTACCCTGTGAGGCATAGAACGGTCCCTAACCTGAGCGCCACATATATGGATGCCGGTTGAATACTCCCCAGGGAGTTGAATTGGAAAAATGCTAGGACGGTGAAAGAATGCCATTGACCAACAATGTAAGCGCCTTGAGCAACCATGAGTTGATGGATATGCGCGCTATATAAATATTCATATAATAATAATAATAACAACAGAACACTCGACAATAGAAACTATCAAAAGATTATCCACTTTTTAAAACCATAAGATGTTTACAAAAACAATTCAAAAGAGCACGGTGAAAAAGATAGGCTTACATCACCAGCTGAAAAAGGCAGAAAGTTTTAGCAAATATACATTGTATATCGCAACATATGTTTGGTCCCATTCCGGAAGTCATCGACATGGCAAAACACTACAGTTTATTTATAAGAGATTTTGAACTGCCAATGCCATATATTTGTGGCAAACCAACCAACCGGGCTCACTGTTTAGTATCCTAGGTAAGCTTACAACCTTTAAAGATCAGCTAACCTCGACCTTACTACATCTCAAATTTCGTTCAAAGATTTTTCAAAAAAATAAAAGCTGGACACCTAAACAACTTTAATTAGCCTCTCATTTAGACAGCGTAATTATCGGCTGTGAAAAACCCCCCTTGGTTAGGGGCCATAAAACTCGCGCGGGTGTGACGTAATAAACAGACTATACAGAGTAACGCATCATTATTTCAACTGAAATATCGCCTCAATAATTGTTTAATTATCATTGATGTGGATATCTTTTTTACACCAAATGTTTAGTAGTGTTATGTCGGCAAATGATTTATCTAACTGAGTGGAAAACATTTTCTGAAAATCGTTAATTATTAGGTTTTTTTCCTGTGGTATTGTTATGATAGATGTATAGATAACGTGACTGATTCTGTTTATGACGTCACAAAATGGGGGCGTGACCAGTCATGCATTCACTTGTTTGTTGTCAGCGGCCCATCAAAAGTGGCTTTCCAAAACGGCTTTCATTACCAAACTAAACATATTTGAGTAGCGACCGTTAACGCACTATACAATATTGTAATCAGACTTTCTATATTCCAAAGAAAATAGTGAAATATGTTGTATTTATGTGAACTTTAACATCGGGAGCTTCTTCGTGACCCTGACATCTTACAGGAAAATTGTTCTGTTTAACAGAAGAAAGAGTCATGAGCCGGTTCCTGATTTGCACTGCTAATATTAACTTAGGTAAATTTTCTGTTTTCTCATGGGTAATGCAATCGGGATGTCACTATATATAGGTATAAGAGCTATCTGCCTTCTTCACATTAGTTATTTATTTTAAATTTAAAAATATATTCTGTCTTCTGTTTCAGTGCATTTCCGACAACGAATAAAGAAGCCATGAAAAGTAGAATGATCAACTTCAGTTACAAAACTGCTGGTCTTATCACCATAGCATTTTCGCTGACCTTGTTCTCGGTCAATGTCATCTTTAACAAACCAAACAGGTAAGATAGATCGAGACGGTTATCGGAGTTAGAGTTTAACTAAGACTTTGGAAAAACATGAAATGGTAGATACAAAGGAAATAATTTTCTTCTTTGTGAAAGGTCACGAAATTGCCGAGTCTTGGTTATCATCCACCGCCACCCGTTTAGCGCGAACAATAGGATAGAAAACACTGGGCAGCCGCCGCCCATCCGATCGTCCGTTCGGCCAAAATCAAACAACTCAACAACTTAAGGTCCCTGTAGAGGTTTATGTCCTTGTCAGCAGGAGTCTTTTTAGAACTTGTACAAAGTTATTATTTGGGCCCAGTCGATTTGGATGACCAAGGTCACAGCGAGAGTTTGAAAACTTCGACATTTAAACTTGCATATCAAGCTTGTTAGCGGGGTACATCAATAACCATTAACTGGATTATCATCATAACTTGCACAGAGCTACCCATTTGGAAGATGCTGGGCCAAGTCGATTTGGGTGTCTGACCTTCACGTTATTTCCAAGGTCGAAGCCAAGCTTTGAAACTTTCAACATTGAAAGCTGCGTATAAGACTTGTCAGAGGGATATCTCCAGAAAAAGCTTCATGTTTTGAAGATGCTGTACCCAGTCGATTTATGTGACCTTGACTTTTACAAATTACTAGTTCATTCAAATCATTTTCTCCCCACCTTCTCGATGAAAATTTCAACGAGAAAATGATTTGATTTACTATATCACAAGTCGGGCCGCGCGAGAGAATTTAGCTGCTGAGCCAAGGGTACAGATAGTGGAGTTAGCGTTATAGCCAAGTTGACGGGCAGAAGCAAGACCAAATTTGAGTTGTTCTTATATTCTTATATATTGAGTTGTCTTCATTCAATCTGTTCTATCCCATTCGGATAGACATGTAATCCCGTTCTCCTGGATCTCTCTTTGGCAATATGGCCATTGGGATATGTTATTCCTATATACATTATTAGCCCTTTTGGTATAGGAGTGGGTTATCTTATCTTCGTTATTTTCGTTTGAATGAAAATTGGCTGGTGGGTGGCGATTAGTCAATCGTGTGAGATGATTTGACTATATGTCAACAAACATATGTATATGGTATTTTGGTAAATTGAAAATAGTCAGTATTTAAAAGTATGTACGGTACCATATAGATAATGGCAACAGAACACTCTATATGAGGGACATACAAGTTAAAAGCAAAGGCAGTTTAACGTTCCAGACCAGGCTTCCTTTGTTGTAACGTAACTTTCACTTCATCTTGAGTTGCTTAAAGGGGCAGTAGCACGCTTTTAGGGGGAATATAAGATGATGTCAGGAAAATGAAAATTAATGGTTCCAATTGAAAGACAATGTATTTAAACTAAATGGAGCAGTAATAATTCAATTATTTAACGTAAAGTTTAGTCATGCGATTCCCTTTTCTTACAGAAAATGAATTAAAGGTGTTCACACAAAAATGGCGGCCTATGTATTTTATGTGAATCTTCATACTTTGTCCTCCGACTATGGATAATTGACTTGTGTAATGACATTTTTGACACTGTCAAAATAATACATTTAACATTAACGTACACTTATCACTGAAAATTTTAAAATATAAAATTATCAAAAAACGTGCTACTGCCCCTTTAATGGGTTTTGAGAGTTTGATATCTAGGACTCCGTCTAAGACACAGTGTAATCTAAGACCAGGAAATCTCGCGGAACAATACATGGGTTCCTGTACGCTTTATTGAAACTCTGAACTTAACATGACTGGGTAATTTTGTGAATTGTAAAGTGTGCATGTCTGCCTGAGTAAAGTAAATTATCTTTTTCTTCCAGTGCCAGCACAGCTTTTTCAAATATTTTGCTGCAGAACCTTCTAGAACTTAAATCAGCCAATTCGACTCCAGATCTTCCTGAAGTTAGCCAAGGTCTTCCGTACCTTCCTGAAGATTTAATTCTCAAAGGTAGCATAGACACAGTCCATATATCAATGGGAAATAAATCCAAAATAATTCTTACCGAAAACAGAGTATACTCTCTTGGAGAGAAGATTAAGGTGAAGATTATCCTGTATAATGCCCGGGGTGAGAAAATGTCACGAGGAGGAGATTATCTCAGGCTGTGGATGGAAACTCGGGAGGTCAAGGCCGCCGTTTCTGGCAAGGTCATGGACAACAATGACGGGACTTATAGCGGTACTTTCAGAGCGATGTGGACAGGGAAGGCAGTGATAAGTGTCCGGATTATTTTGAGGCGAGAAGAAATATCTGGAATTTACCAGATGTACAACAAATACCATCTACTGTGGCATAACTTTGTTGATTTCTCGAACGGACAAACAGCCGAAAGTTCTGAGTGTTCAGTTGTCCCATATGACAACAGTGTGAAGTGGTGTAACGTTACTGAGGACAATTATGGACTCCCTTGGTTCTGCCGGGAACCTAAGAAGCCTGGACTCACATGCAGCATGTGGACTCGAACCTTCTCCAACCGTGGATTACCAAAAGTGGCCTACATACCCATCCTGGCCAAGTTGTGGTAAGTATTTGGCGACAATAGTACACTTGTAACAGGTACTCTTTACAGTTTCATTCCAAGGTAATAAAGACTATTGGTAATAAACATATGCATGCAAGTAATAATGACCAAGGATCTTGGCTCAAACTTATAATTTATTAAAAAGCTTTAACAGTTTAACATTTAATGCAAAGATGTGTAAATAAAAGAGAAAAGAATGGTATAAGCTGGTTCGACCTCCTTCCCTTTAATCAAGTAATGAAGGCTTACATTTAAGGCTTATAGAGAGGGTCCCAAAAATGCCACTTTTAGAACAAACGTACCTCTGCTTTTCTGCTTTGCATGGCGAGCTCGCCGCTGAGATGCACGCACAACGCTGATAGGAGCTTAGGGGTACAAGGGGGATAACTCAAAAAAACTATTTTAAGCGTTTTCAAAATCCGACCGATAATACCGTAATCTTTATTTATATACTGCCCTCAATAACAGGGTGATGACTGATGCATGCTAAAACGTATTTCGTTTTTTACTGTTAAAGGAAATATTAATTATATGATAATATTTTGTTTGTTTAAAATGTTGGCATTTTCAAACTTAATAATGATTGTTTGATACGCGGTTGTTGGTTAAAAGTGACCTTTCTAGCAATCATATGTGATTGTCAGAGGTCTCAATAGCAGTTCGAAATTAATATCTAGTTCCAATTGTTATGTCAAAATAAAGCAATGGCAACCTTTATATTTGAAGTTATTTGGGATAATTAGCCATTTTTACATAATTCGTGCAAGTTTCAAAAACTTATACATTTGCACATGTATATTATTATGGTTTTTATATCTGTATATCTTATTCATTAATCTAAAGTTTTATGTTAAGGAAATATTCAAACGAGAGAGACCTTGTGCCCAAAATTCCACTGGTAATGACAGGTAAGCAGTTATGTTTAAACTCAAAATATCAAAATTATGCTTCTGATAAGATATAATGACAAAGCGTTTTTCACTAAATCTTTCAAAGTTGTGTTTTTCTTCAATACGTGAAATATGCCTTTGACGACATATGGATGTTATTCTATTAAATTATCCTCATTTCAGGATGGTCTGACAGAATTACCTCCCCTGATACACCCTGTAACAGGATAGCACCGGAAGTGACCTGGGACCGGAAGTCACCCAAGGGTTACTTCTACGGGGACAAATGGCACTCTACTCAGTGTACGGACACTATGGTTCACACTCCCACTGCCTATAGGGAGTGTCTGAGGGGAAGAACGCTGTATCTCCATGGAGACTCCACTGCCCGACAATTCATTGAATACTTGTTTGAGGTTCTTGGCCTGGACGTTAGACCAACGTCCAATTTTTTTAACAAGATTCGAACGGACACGGAATACAACTTTACACTGTCCTGGGTGGCCCATGAATTGCCATATTACAATGGGAAGAACCATTTCAATAAATCCAGAAATCTAGCACAACATATCATACTTGACAAATTACCACCAAATTCAAGAGACATTATCATCGTGTACATATATGCACACTTTACCTTCACTCATCCCGACGTGTACAGGCTTCATATCCAAAGAATGGTTCAATCTATCCGGAAACTTATATTAAGAGCCCCCGGAGTCACTATAGTAGCTAGAGGGCCTCATGCTTTCACGAAAATGAGTTTTGACTTAATGAATTCGTACTGGGGTTTACACTATACCGACATATTACATGAAGAATATGCACTATTACAGAAGAATGTTCTTTTCCTCGATTACTGGGATATGTCCATGGCGAGACTTCCGGGTCACGTGCATCCGCCTCCTTCAGCAATTAAGAATATGGTTCAGTATATGATGTCAGTTGTTTGTAATCGTAGATAGCTTCTTATTCTTATTTCTAAGTATAAACAGTAAAGATCTACAGAAGACTTGAAATAAGGTTATATTCACTTTAATTTTTCTAGATACATTAATATTGGTATAATAGTACTTTCTCAAAGATAGTTTATGTAGACGTATGAAGCATCATAGCGGCTTGGCACTTATTCTGTGGATTTGCTTGTAGTTAATTATTTCAATTAAATTTTTATACGTTCATACATACATTTTTCTCAAGTAATTATAGGTGTAAATGTTTCTCCAATATAGTTTAGGTTAAAATGTTAAGCAATATAGTAGTTAAGCACTTATTCTAGATTTGCGCTAACATCTTTATTTCTTTATTTCCTAATATGTAGGTTTATCTCAACATATAAAAACGATATGTGAGTGCAGGTTTTGAATTTTTGTTTGTTATAGGGCCCACTCTGAGATTCGTACCTCTGATTATGTTATGTAATTTTTTATTCTTTTTTTTCATGTTAATATGTATGTACATGTGTGTAGGCGTACACTGTACGAGGTGTACGGCGGAAAGTGTTTCTAGCGAGGAGCGTATTGGCAAAGGGGATCGCTTAGAAAGTGATTTATCGATGTTTTGTCAACTCTTTTTACGTGCGTAATTTGTTGAAAGCTTTCGGAAACGTAACTATTGAATGTGATATCATTTTCATAGTTAGAGATAGCAAATATGAGCAATGTTTATGTTCGTGATTTATCATTCCCTGGTTTACGGAACGATAAGAACATTTTACTATATAAGTGTGTTAAAAACACCAACATGATGTTGAATACATGTACACTGTATATGAAGTTAAAGGGACAGTAGCACGTTTTTTGATAATTTTACATTTTAAAATGTACACTGATTATTGTAAGTTAATGTTAATTGAATTATTTTGACAGAACCAAAAATCTCATCACACAAACCAATCATCCATAGTCAGAGGGCAAAATATGAAGATTTATATAAAATCCATTGGCAGCCATTTAGTGTGAACACCTTTAATTCATTTTGCGTAAGAAATTAAAAAGGAATCGCATGGCTAAACTTTACAATATATATATTGGAATTATTACTGCTCCATTTAGTTTAAATACATATTCTTTCAATTGGAACCATTTTCATTGTCCTGACATCACCGTATATTCCCCCTATAAACGTGCTACGGCCCCTTTAAATAATATATAATCTCATCTTCGATTTCGACTCTTCTCCAGGAACATTTATCCGCCGTACACCTGGCTAGTTCCGGTGTAACCGGTATAGTATGTGGTAATCCCGAAGATAGGATCTTGTTTGACACATAGACAAATACATTCTGTATTTCTTTAAATATTTGTTAAATGTCTCAAGGGTTAAGGCAATCCCTCATCATGAATACTCCTTTCTAATGTATTGATTTGCTTTCATCGTCTAATGGTATTTTGTTTACAGTAGATTAAAACGGAAATATATACCAATATAAGAGAACAGTGATAGATTCCATTTATATTTCTATTCTCTGAATTTACAACACACAAAAATAATGGCATCATGATATATGGCACTTGATTGATGTATTCAAATCTATTCTTCACCGTATTACTAGTTTTGTTTCTTAGAAATCCGACGCATGTTACTTATATGATATTGAAATATCAATTTATGATAAACTAAAATCTTCTAACCACATTAATGTGTTTAATACCACAGGCAAGTGGTGTCACTTTGGAATTGGCTTTTTTTTTCAAATAGAATTTTCTTGGGCCGGTTTTAATATTTCATGGATTATCTTAAGATTCAAGGTTTATTTCTCCAAGTGTCAAAAGCCAAAGTCACTAGAGTCATTAAGCGGGTAAGCAACCACGAGTGAAGAAAATCAGCATAACCAATGTGACGAAGTGGCGCTCATTTTATCTATGACATGACATATATAGACATAAAAAGCCGAGGAAAAACAAATGTTAAAACACAAATATGAAATACAAGTTTATGTGAAATACTGAGTTTATGTAACGTTATGGCATGGTAAATTGGATATATATAATTTGATATCAAGTGAACCCAGTGTTAATTAGCAGTTATTGTAATATTAATTTTACACTGTTTTCTTTTTCGTGAGCAGTCTTTACGAATCATTGAATACGGTTCTCATCCCCTACCTGGTTTCATTTACTTAATCTAAATCTTTAAGAGCAGACATTTTTACCTTTCAGAAAACTTACTCATTTGTCAGCTATCGTCGTACCTTGTTCTTAAAAGTTAATACATCCAGAATATTTCTTTGCACAGCGTAACACAATTGCAAATTGTATAATGATCACTACAGTCTGATTAAAATCGACGTAGAAATAAAACAATTCACCATACTAAGTATCCAGATCAGAAACCTCACCACAAAGACCCAGTGCAGAGGAAACACCCGATGGAATAAGTTCCTATCTCGATACAGTTTATATTTTGAAACTCCTCGGAGCTAAGACCAATTATAAACAGAGTAATGATTACTGAGATACGGTTATTTTTATTTATGATTTGTCCAAATATGTGTTTATAGTTAATAATAGTTTTCAATACGATGTGTATGATGTTTACCGTCACCTAGAATATTTTTGAACGACTCGAAATATGGCTATTTTGACCTTGACATTCGCGTCCCGTAGACTGAACAAAAGTTCTGTTAGAATTTCTTTGAAAGTTCTGATATTCATGTTACATAAGTAACCACGGGAGACAGTGGTATCCCAGATGGGCGTGGCCATCTTCAGTCTTCATTGCCCAGGACAATCAAGTGTAATTCAATGCTGCTGAAACCAATGCCAAACGCATTGGATATTGTGTGAATTCTTGGCTGTACTTACAGCTCGAACTGGTTCATAGCATTGCTCTGTTGAACTTTAGTTTTTGGAGCCGTGACTTAACTCAAAAAAGATCAAATGCCAGTTGATGTTCGAACCACCATAACCCCCGATTTTGATTATGTGCAAACGTCTAATTTAATTTTAAAAATGTCACATAGAAAATAATTTGCTATAAACCTTTAACATGTAGATTTGGAGACATTATTATGCATCGTTATACTTGTGATGTTTTAACGAATGATCTAAGTCGGTTACCTAGAATCGTTCTTCAACGTTAATCAATTATAAAAGTAGAACGTGACAGGAATGTCAAATGTGTCCAGCTGATAAAAAACATCCTGACCTTTGTGTGCCATTAATATTTATGTGTGAAGCACATCCTGTCACATCTTAGAGAAATTACTTTTGACACAAATTAATTATTCATGAATGTTTCCATGGTACCTTAGGAGAAATAATTCTAGCACCAGAGATAAAATAATTCCAATTGGTTAAACTGTCTAACATTCATTTTCATACAGTTCTTCACAAATTATGTGTTTTGATTGAAAAATGGTCTCTATTGAAAGCATTCGAGTCGTGTTCTCCATCACGATATACTCTTGAAACATTCGTGTTAGGAACTGAAGCGTATAAAGTAAATCCTTTTTCATCTAAAATCAATATCAATCTTTGATTTCTGCAACTCATTTTGCCGGGTGTTCTATTTTAAAGAATTCTCAATGATTGCATCATGCACCAATTTGCCATTTTCAACAGGGCAACGGATCATACATAACCTAATCACTATTATTATTACTATTATCACTAATTATTTGAATAGCGCCAATATCCAGCTCAGAGAGCGCTGCTCAAAGGTGCTTTCCCTCGATCATTGGATATCAGTCTACATGACACTTCTTTTACCATCTCGACTCCCGAAGGAGCATACAACTCGTGCAATCATGTGAAACACAGTGTTAATGTCACTCTCAATCCTTACGAGGTACCCATTTACAGTTTCTTTAAGGGACGTTTTAGAATGGAATGATGATAATGAGGAAACATATATGGATGACAACTTCTTTATTCATGATATGCGACGTTTGGACACAGTTTCTTGTGTCGTTCTCAAGCTCATTATTCATTTACAGCAGGGTGGACTGGGAAACATAGTCACAGTATTTTGTCCAAGTATAAGGCACGTTGCTGTACCCGCAACTAGGTGTCTGCACGCTTTACTCTCTCACTTCAGGAGGAGGATGATTTTTAGATAGAGTCGATAATCTCTTTATATGGATGATTACTTAATGTTAAACTTACCACAAGAACAATGAGAGGATGCAACCTTATCTTATGGAATATCAAATGAACATTGATACATAATGATAGCTGATTATCAAAAGAACATCCCAAATGGAATATGGTTCAAACAATAATGCTTCCGTTGCAGATGATAATAATGCGGCAATTCTCATATGTTAACATTACTTTCTGCTTTGTTTGGATAGGGATCGAACCTTTGGATACCCTTGACATGTTCAAAACATTCCAAAATGTGTCCTGAATTGAAGACACTGACTCAGAGTGCGATGAAATACGTGACTTTACTGTCAGCAAGCATACCAAAGTATAAGAGATATTGGTATATTGGTATATTGGTACATGAATATTGGTATATTGGTAAAATAATATTCATTACTACACTATGAAATGGAAACTGTTTTTAAAAATGTACGCAAAAGGAAAAAACAAATGGTTATGGATCGTTATTCGGAATGAAGCAGAAAACAACAGTGACTGTTGCTTACCATAAAGGACAATTTTCATTGAAATGTTATAAATTGCAAAAGGAAGTTTGAAGTTTGGTATAAAAATATTCTCATTTTGCTACTTGCATGATAGTTCATTCTTAAAGTAAGTTTTTTTTTCACCTTTTAATACAAATATTTGAGCATTTACATTAATTTATTGTATCAGTTACCTATGAGATACAAACAAAACTAAATCATTCATACTTAATATTGGAATAAAGTGAGTTAAACGAGAAAGCATTTAACAATAATCTTTTTTAAATATAACATATTATATATATTTCCTTTTCGGTAGTTTCACTTTTAAAATTTCATCAAAGTTACACTCAGATTTATATATCTTTAATAAGTCACGATCACAGGTTTATTTTCATTGAAACTGGCTTTTTTCAGGTTCCTTGATTGACAGAAATATTTTTTATAAATGTTTGAAATCTAAATTACATCAGAATTATTGTCAGGTATGTTCCATATTAGTTTAAAATACGCAATTAAACTTTGGTTGTAAAGACAATAGCAGGTAACTTTATCATTTAGACAGGATCGGATGAATCTGTCAAAGGAAAGTAGAGAGTTTTCTATTATTTACTATACCATCGTTGATAATTCACAATAAGCCCTGATATCCTATATCTCAAATCTCCGACAAGATATTACACAGAGTAAGAAACGAGTTAACTCCCTTCCCCTGACCCGCCACCTGGTGGCCAAACCCCGGATAATCATTGCTTTTCTGTCGCTCATTGAAACGAGTCATGCGTTTTGATAGCTCTCAGTCTCTGACCTAATAAATCAATTTTGCTCTTTTTCAACTCCTTTATTGTGAGTTCATGCTCACTACTAGTGCTAATTGCTTCCTTGTAAGTAATTAGTCGGTTGTGTGCATACTTGCAGTTCGCTGCGGCTGAGTAGTTTTGTTTGCCTAGTTGACTAGCTTGGTACTCTGCTTGTCAATTACTGCACGTGCCTTTCGTGCACGTGCTTTTCCTGCCGGTTCGGTGGTAGCTTGCCTGCCGGGTTGGCATACTCACCTGATCGGAAGCTACACCCGCGCGTGGTGTGAGCTGGAGTTAGTGGCGCTTCCCGCCTAGACTTACTGACGCTGTCTTACCTTTCGTCTGCTGGTGATTGACTCTTGCGTGCGATATCGCCTAGCGATATCGCATTGCTTGTCTCTTGCCTGACGTGTCGTCTGGTAGTCGCCGTCTGTTGAGTTTGGGCTTAGGGGGTGTTCCCCGCCCGGTGTTAGGGTCGAGACGTGTCGCGTCTCGTCTAGCGCTAGGGTGGGAGCCTATCGTCTGATAGAGCGCCATTTCGTCTAGGGTCTCGACCCTTAGACGACATAGGATTTCTTGGACGACATCGCGTCGCCTCTTGACGATATCGCGTCAGCTAGACGCTTCCTTCTGTTAGGGTCGAGACGTGTCGCGTGTCGCGTCTCGTCTAGCGCTAGGGTGGGAGCCTATCGTCTGATAGAGCGCCATATCGTCTAGGGTCGAGACCCTTAGACGACATAGGATTTCTCGGACGACATCGCGTCGCCTCTTGACGATATCGCGTCAGCTAGACGCTTCCTTCTGGCGGCTTACTGACACTCTAGGCGATATCGCATATCCCCTTGCGACATCGTGCTTACTTGAGATTGATTAAGGCGTGTCGGCCTTCTGCTGTCTCTTGTGAGTCGTGTCGTGTGTGAGCTCGTCTCTTGACATCGCACCCCTCGTCTGGGTTCGACTCAGACTTCTGTGGTTTTCGACTCTTGTGTGTCTTGTGGACTGAGTTTCATACGCTGTCGTCTGTATCGTCAGACGTCAAGTGGGACTAGACTGTCGAGGGTTAGGTCGGCCACCTTTTCTCTCTGCTGGTGGTCACGTGTCTTGGGACTCGTCTCGGATTTGGATGGCGTCTCCTTACTCCTCCTTCTGCGGGGCTTGCGGTTACAAGAAGTCAGGGCTCTATGACCCTCACTCTTTGTGCCGTTTATGTCGCAATCTGTGCCCAGAAGATGACAGATGCCAGGAGTGCGCCAGTCTCTCCTCGGAACAACACAGGAACTATCGGTTCTCTGTCAAAAAGAGTGAGACTCAGCAGAGGAGCAGAGAGAAAGCCAAGCGCTCTTCTACAGCAGCGTCTACCGTCTCCGTTCCCCCTAGCATATCTCCTACCTCAGATTTAGTCATTGAGGAGGACTCGAGAGAGTTTGATGTCCCCTTCCAGCCGGCGGGGTCGAGCATCGCCGAATTCTCCTCGGACGCTCAGGTCGAGGTCGCCTCACCTCTCCCCAGTGGTGCGGAGGGGTCGCCTATCAAAGAGGTCTCCCAGGACGATGTCTCCTCCCCTCAACGACGACGGTCGTCGAGCAGGAGGAGAAAGCACAAGAAGAAGAGGTCGAGATGGTCCTCACCTCCTCCATTTGATCCATCTACACTGACGAGAGACATCCTCTCGTCAGTCAAGAAAATGGTGTCGTCTATGTTGGACACCAGGCTTAACGTAGTGACGCCCTCGGAGACAACGTCTATTCAGACTTCAACAGAGTCATACAAACGTGCGAGGAGGGTGGTGGTCGTGTCACCAGATCCCACCTCCTCGGACCCAGAAGGCTCATCACGGGGGGACGGTCAGGGGACTGACGAGGTCGAGGAGACGCCTAGCGTCCCTCCCTCGACAGCTTCTACCCCCGAGGGTGCAGCAGACGACACTCCTGACTTAAGAGAACGGCTGACAGCAATTGCTGATTGGTGTCAGGTACAAGTCAAGGAGGTGGAGGACGAGCCGTCCTCCGCCAAACAAGCCAGACTGGAGACGTTTTGTGCGGAGGAAGAGCTACCCAGTCCACGATTTGTGGCGCTACCTGCTCACAGGTTACTCCAGGCGGCGGGCAAGGATTTTGACACCAATGTCACTGCAGCGGCACCAGGTCGCCTCTTGCCCCCCCTGGTCCTTGCGGACAAACAACGCTCTTCTCTGCCCGTCTTCCAATCACCTATCCCTCTCTCTCCCCCTGCTTTGGACGACGACATACGTCGAGTGGCCGCCCCTTCTGTGCCCCATCAAGTGTCAGATAATCACCTGGCACACATTGATAAGGAGGCCAGAAGTATTCTGGGTCTGGCCAACTCCATGGCTCACGCCTGTCAGGCGATGACCATGTTTGCCAAGGACGCAGGGATGGAGAGTGGAGCCAAAGCCTTGTACCGCGGTTTCGGCTCGGTGGCTGGAAACATCGCCCAGGTGATGTTAAGTGCTTCCCGCATCTCGGCTGGGGTGACTAACCTCAGGCGTGATGGCTTCCTGTCCCGTACAAACCTTTCGGCAGAGATAAGGAACCGCTTGCGACAAGCTCCCAGCACTTCTTCCTCTCTCTTCGACGGGCAAGTCGCAGGGGCCCTTCGTCTTCGGCAAGAGAATCAGCAACAAGAGCTCACTAACAGACTTGCCGCCGGCGGAGGTAGAGCCTCGTCCCAAGTGACGACGCCTAAGAAGAAGAGGGGCGGCACACCCACACCCTCCAACTCCTCTAAGACTGGCGGTGTGTCCTTTCGAGTGGGGGGTCGTCAAGACCGAGGTCGTGACCTTCATGGCGGCCCCTCACCCAAACGGACCCCAAAAAAGAACCAGCGTGGCAAAGGACGTGGCTACGGAGGTACCCCGAGGAAGCAATGACTCATGGGTTCCTCCGGAGCTGCCTCCGCCGATAGTCTCCCCGTGGGAGGGGCCGGTGGGAGGGCGCCTCTCACGGTTTGTGGCCAACTGGAGACAGTTGGGATTAGACGAATTCGTTTGCAAGGTACTGGAGCGAGGGTTCCATATTCCCATAGTACGCCACCCCCCTCTGACCTGTTCGCCTTCAGAACGCCAGTTAGAGCCAGACCGGCTCGCATTGACCTTGGTTCAGGTGGAGACTCTGATCTCCAAGGGGGCGGGTTCTACTCCCCTGTCTTCGTCAGACCAAAACGGGAATCGAACAAATGGCGGCTGATCCACGATATGAAGGAGTTCAACCACTCCTTCCTAGATCGGCCGCCATATTTTCGACTCTTGACCGTGCCGTCAGTAATGCAATTACTGGAGCCCTCAGACTCGATGATATCCCTAGATCTTCAGGACGCTTATCTGCACATCCCCATCTTTCATGGAGATCGCAGATACCTCCGATTCGTTCTGGAGGGGCGCCACTTTCAGTGGAACGTCCTGCCGTTCGGGATATCATCGGCTCCGTGGCTATTCACGCGTGTGACCCAACCCATCGTCCGGTACCTGCACAGTCACAATGTGCAGTTTGCGATGTACCTGGACGACGGGTTCAGTCACAACAGCTCCCCATCGGCTCTAGCGACACAGAGGGATTTTGTGATTGCAGTGTTCAGGCGTCTGGGCTGGCTGGTCAATCTAGACAAGTCAGACCTAGAACCGACGAAGGCACTAGTTTTTCTAGGCGCCCGTCTATACACTGTGCAATACAAAGCCTTTGTGACAACGGAGCGGATGGGACGGTACAAAGACCATCTGCAATTAGCTCTGCAAGAGCCCCTGTCACTTCGCAAGTGGCAGAGACTGTTGGGGTTTCTGAGCTCGACACAACACTTCACCACAAGAGGAAGGTTGCAACTCAGACCCCTTCAGATCTTTGTCAACCAACATGTCAGGGAGAAGTCATGTCACCACGTCTTCCCCCTCCCCCCAGAGCTGCGACACCATCTCTCCTGGTGGCAGCGGGAGACCAATGTGCTAGGTGGAGTGCCCCTCAGGCGCCCCCCAGCAACCGAACAACTGTATGTAGACGCCTCCACCCAAGGGTGGGGAGCTCACCTTCACTCCAGTCAGACATCGGGGGTGTGGTCGCCAGCGGAAGCGAGGCGACATATAAACACCCTCGAGCTAGATGCCATAAGACTGGCGATCAGTCATTGGTCGGGCCGCCTGCAGGGGCAAATCCTGTGCGTCCACACAGACAGCTCAGCGGCGGCCTGGGCAATAAACAAACAGGGATCCACCAAAGCAGACTCACTTCTGCAACTGGTGACGGAGTTGTTTCGCCTGGTAGACAGTCTCGAACTCTCTCTCCGAGCGGTGCACATCCCGGGAGCCAAGAACGTCCTTGCGGACGCCTTGTCTCGCCCGGACAAACCTCCTCCAACGGAGTGGATGTTGCACCCGAGAGTGTTCGAGAGTCTGTGCTTGCGTTTCGGCAGACCGCACATAGACCTATTCGCGACTCGGCTCAATCACCAGTTGCCGACATACGTCTCACCAGTACCGGATCCCTCGGCGTGGGCACTAGACGCGCTCGCGTTAGAATGGGAAGGGATGGCTGCCTACGCCTATCCCCCACCAGCCATCCTGAACCAAGTAGTTGCAAAGGTCCAGGGAACCAAGGTTCTCCAGCTGCTTCTGATCGCACCTTTGTGGCCAGCCAGACCCTGGTACGTACCCCTTCGAAGGGCGTGCCGCCTAGACCCTATCCCTCTCCCTCTGAGATGGGATCTACTGATGAGCAAACCAAGCGGGCGTGTTCACGAGAACCCCCAAGCTCTCCAGCTTCACGCTTGGTTTGTCTCGAAAGGGGTCTGACGGGGGCAGGTTTCTCCAAATCCGTCGCTGAGGCGGTGGCAACATCGCAGAGGTCTTCTACTAGGAAGTTGTATGACTTCCAGTGGGGGTCCTTCGCAACCTTTTGCGTGAAGGAGGGGTACGACATTCAGGCAATAACTGTCCCTCAGGTTGCCGAATACCTTGTGTACTTGCGTGAGAAGAGGGGGCTTAAGGCCTCATCTATAAATACCAACCTGGCGGCGATTATGTCCGTTCTCCGCAAGCGAGACCCGAAAATAGATATTTCAGTTCTCAAAGAACTTGTGAAAACGTACCGGAATGTGGACGGACGGCAGAAACTCAGGCCCCCAGAGTGGGACCTTTCGGTGGTGCTTAATCACTTAGGTCCGAGCACTACGAACCGTTGGCGGAGACGACTGTCCTCCGGCTCACCATCAAAACAGCGTTTCTAGTCGCAATGGGGTCCGCAGCCAGGGTGTCAGAACTTCATGCTCTGCAGGCGGACCTCCTACGTTTTGATGTGAGAGACGGGGGATCGGCCACTCTGGGACTAGCGGCTGAGTTTATTTGCAAAAACCAGGCTGCAGACGAGAGGGGTAGAACCTTCTCGTTACCGTCCATTTCCGGTACCATAGACCCTACAGATGAGGAGAATCGCCTCCTCTGCCCGGTGAGGGCCCTCCGGGTTTACACTGAAAGGACAAAGACGCTACGTCAGGGGAGACGGAGGCTATTTCTGCCCCACTCCCAGACGAGTACAAAAGAAATAGACAAGAGGCAACTTGGTGTTTATCTCCGGTCAGCGGTGTTGGACGCGTACAAGGGCGCGGGTCTAGACCCGCCCGCGCGTTCCAACCCACACGAGATTAGAGCCATCTCAGCTACGATGGCCCTCCACAATAATTTGGCGGTGGCGGACATCATGGCCGGCTGCTTTTGGAAGTCAGGCCTGGTGTTCGCCAACCACTACTTACGTGACATCTCCACGGAGGATTTAGAGGGAGTGAACCGGTTGGGGGTGCAAGTTTACGCCCAACAACGGATCCCCTCGGCTCCACACAGCAGGAGCCATCCTCCGCCTCGCTAACTTTGTTTGTACGAATTAAAGTTTCTTTTGTACCATCAGTTGCGTGTTTGTTGGCTTTTTATTAGTTGGCGACCCCTGCGGTCTTAGTTAACCCCCCTCGCACAGCGAGGTTTGTGGGTGTAGCTGATCTCCGCTTATTGTAACTTCACCCTGGGCCGAAGCACGGGGGTTAGTTTATGACGGGTTGGGGCCACCAACTCCCATGATTTCATGGGAGAGTTATCTCGCCTTCCTCTTACCTCATCGCACCCTCCTCCAGCTGTGGCATTCGGGCTTATTGTGAATTATCAACGATGGTATAGTAAATAATAGTACGTTTTTGATTAAACGTCATTATTTTATACCTACCGTTGATAATTCACAATCATCAGAGCCCGCCCGTCCTCCCCTCTGCTCGATTCAGTCTTTTTCTACCCTCCAGAAGAAGCAATGATTATCCGGGGTTTGGCCACCAGGTGGCGGGTCAGGGGAAGGGAGTTAACTCGTTTCTTACTCTGTGTAATATCTTGTCGGAGATTTGAGATATAGGATATCAGGGCTTATTGTGAATTATCAACGGTAGGTATAAAATAATGACGTTTAATCAAAAACGTACTATAATATATACTGAATAGTAATAGTTGACTCTCAGGGTAGAGTGGTAGACAGAAGAATATTACCCCCCAAATAATATTTTTATCTCAAAATAAAGCATTTATATTTTATAATCAATTCAGGTGTATAAAGATCATGTGTACATTGATGCAAAGCAAATGTGAAACCAAATCGTACGTTTGTCTGACAATTTTTTTTCAATAGATAGTCACGGTTACAATAAATGTCTTGCAAATACTTCAACGCCTCTAACATTTTATTGTTTACAGATAGTTGTAGCTCAGAACCCCACAAGCATTAAAAGGGGCAGTAGCACGTTTTTTCGTGGGAATATAAGGGGATGTCAGGAACATGAAAATTAATGGTTCCATTTGAAAGATAATGCATTTAAACTAAATGGAGCAGTAATAATTCAAATATTTAGTGTCTAGTTTAGCCATGCGATTGCTTTTTCTCACACAAAATGATTTTGATGATGTAGTACTTTATGTTTATCTCTTTGACAAAAATGAATGTAAAGGTCAAACACTATGTGTAAGTCAAAGCGGAAGTATTGAAGACCTAAATACTGTCCTAGTTATAACTTTGTATTTCTTCACTCCTGGTTGTTTCCGTACCTCTGTAGTTATTTTGATGGAGCATGAACTCAGCAAAATCATCTACATTCCCTGGAATTCCAGTCTCTATATAATGTCTATTAAAAGGGGGTTTGAGTCAGAAGGATTTGAACTTTAGCTCTGGACAACATGCTCTCTTCTCTTATCATTGGTAAGTTTTCAATTAAGACTTCTCAATCATTTATGTAACAATGTTGATGTTTGGTCTTTGTGATGTGTTTTAAATCTTTATAAAAAGGGACATCCGTGATTTTCAACATTTGCACATTCAAACATTTAGCTTCATTAAATGATAAAAACATGAATAGTCACTCGTTTATTATTTAAGCAGAACTTTACCAAGTTAATGTACGCTCAAGCATATGGGTAGTTCAATCCTATATTTTTCAAATTCAATTCTCTAATATCAATGAGAGAATATCAATAAAATGGCAAATCCACAAATCAATGGTATGGTTGAGTACGCTTTTTTGTATCATCTGATAACGCATTTGGCACTGTCTTTTCTTATTATGTACTGCATTTGAAAACACGATTAAGCACAACTTCAACTATTTTTATGTATACCGAGGACGGTTAATTCTTCGTTTCTACAACTTAATTTCTCATATGTAAATGACTGAATAATATCGAATTAAATGATTTATAATTTGGTTTTAAACGCTACTAAAAAGCATTCCTCGATACAATTGAGAAACGTATATATAGCAGGAAAGTATTAAGTCGTGATTCCAATTGACATCTGTTTGGTTAATTAATCAAAATTACAAAACTCGAACGAATATAACAATATCGATGTGTAATATACATCAGGGCTAAACAAGAGTAACATTTAAAATCCTACTAAGGAATTATTGCTTCTCTGTGAGTGGAGAACTTGGATTTTCGTACAATTGTGTGTTTAATAAACCTACAACGTCTAGAATGCCATTCAAATAAGGCAGTTCAGAAATGTCCTATTGATCACCAATAAAGGCATTTTAGTCTAATCACAAGGTTTGGCAGAATGCGGAAAGGCTTGATGGAAGATTGAATCTGCACCAGATATGTGTGTGGGAAGGTGAAAAAGATTGCAAGATATTTTTTAACTTGATCACCGTAATAACATATTTTTTTGAAAGACTGATAAAAGATTATCTTTCAGCTTGCTTGCTAGTGTCAAGGACTGGATCAAGTGCTGTCGGGTTTGGGAATTAAGCTATTGAAGTCGACGACCCTTCTTCAAACCTGTTTTCCATTGTTGAGTCCTTTAAAGGGGAAACTCCCATGCAAACGCTTTCCAATTTTATGAAAGAGTATAAGATTGTAACCAATGTTATCAACAAATTGATGATTATGAGCCCATTATACAAAAACGTACTAGAACAAGCTGCAAAACAGAATGCAAAACTAAGATTGGTGTTAATGTTTGCAAAGGGGGAAGTTCCAGATTTGCATGACCTTTATGACCTCCTCAAACATAGGAAAAAAGTTTATCACAAGAATTATCTTCAGTCTATAGCAATTCGAGGAAAAGAACCACGCCCCTTATCAATGAACAGAATTCCATTTTAGACTCAACTCAGGATGTACAAACATATTTGGACATTTTTTCTGGCCCAAAGTTACATTTGACCCAAACCTTGTGGATGAGATTCGAAATAAAATCTACAAGCCTACCAGTGCAAACATCGCTGAGTACAATGCAATAATCCTGATTTCTTTTCGGCAAACCAACTACAAACAGATGGTTTCATTAATGAATGCTTTGACTGATGGGTCGACTGCTTATCTTCACTTGTTGAAGCGTATTGTATGTCTAGACTTCTCTCTCCTATCCCACGTCAAATCAATCCAGCCACAGATGAACAACAGCAAGTACAGCGTCTCCAGTAAACAGACTCTGCTCACTGATCCTGATGCTGTGCAGATACTACAGGACAGACAGAAGGCACAACAACTTCTGAGTGAAACTTCACCAGACCAAGCACAAGGTACAATAAACTTTTGTACAAAAGCATACTTCTTGCCTAGGCTGAGGATGAGTTGGAGTTAGTTGAATATATGCATATGCTCATCATTGCAGGGCAAATTCAGTTTAAGATATGAATTTCCATGTACAAATAAACGATATTAATTTTATTTTTAAATTTCTGGAAGTGGAGGATCATTCTGTGTACCTCTACGTCCAACTATTCGTCCTGGAACTTTTCCCGAAACATATATCTTAAACTTAACTAGACATGCTGGCTTTTCCATACCGTACTCACTTTTAAACCATGACCAATAGATGTGACTATTATGCTTAAACCTAAAGTGACTTATATTTATGCGTTGGAAACATGCTAAAACTCATCATGTGTCTTTTATTCAAAGCATATATTCTTGACTCTCCAGATATATTTTTGTGGTCTGCATGGAAATATGATTAACATAGTGTCTTCAAGATAATTTGTCTGAATGCACTTTTCTGATGTCTTCATTCGTACATTCAGCTTGAAGATCTTATTGAACACCATGTGTCTCTCTTTTCAGCGGAAATGCTGATCTCTGATATGTTGAACCGTGCAGTCAACTTGGCCCATCGTGATATCCAGGTCCTTAAAGTAAGTCAAGGGATTGGAGCTAAAACGAGTCAGGAAAATCTTCCTTTGGATAGAGAATTCCCTGACGAAAAGGATCTCACTAAACGTGTGAAGTTAATTGACATAATAATATGACATGATTCAGTGACATGAAATTTGATATATACACAAAGAACTTAATTAAGCAGCCCCCCCCCCCCCCCCACACACACACACACACTTTTTCAAACAGAAAAACACTGCTGATGAAAAACAAAACAAATGAACAGGCAAACATTAAGGATGTTTGAAAAGAACGATAATCTAGCAGCGTGGAAAGGAAAACTTCATACAGTTTACGATTCAATGTCACTAAATATCTGGCTTTACAAAGATTACAAGTTACCTTGAAATTGAAAAGGAAAGTCAATATTTTTTGCTGCAATGTGATTATTAGTGAATTGATGACTTTTTGATAAATAACCCCATAGCAAAAGTCAATCGTTAAAGCAGTATGAACCTTCAAAATCCCAAAAATAACAAATATCGAATTTAAAGAAAACTGCACAAAGACAAAAACTGGTCACTGTCAAAGATAACGGCTTATCTAAAGGAAGGAGAAGTGTTTGATCAACATTTTATCAATTTTGGATGAAAAAAGTACTGAAAATTCAATGTCTTCTTATCCTCTTATCATGCATGATAGAAAGTGTTTTTGTGTATAAATGTCAACTATTGGTCAGAAATGTTAGTTTTTATCATATTTTCATTATTTTTGCACATTAGCGATGTTTAGTCCAATTTAATAGTCAATAACAAAGTAATTGTTATATCGGGAGTGGTCAATGCATCAAATTAATCCAAATAGTCCAAGAGCACCAAAATTCATTTTTCAAAATAGGGGGGTGCTTAACTAAGTTCTTTGTGTATAGGTGTTTGTGATTTTGTCAAGTGAGAAGACGTTTAGATAACAAAAAATAATTGTTATTCCAGACTTGTTTACATCTGTTAACAACAACTATTCGTTTAAACAGATATATAAAATAAATTACTTTATCAATTGCATTTTTTTGTTTTTAATTATCCTCTTTATAAATTATTTTGAGACGCGTAATGCAGCACTGTCTATTGAAGGAAGTAAAATAATTTGAAAGTTGTCTTTATTGTAATTTATCCCAAAATGTATTTTTTAAGTTACAATTATATCCTTAACCACAAAAAGAAAAATATCCATTATTTTAAAATTGATGAAGTGATGACAATTAATAACTTGAGACAATGAGACAATGAGACAATAAGACATTATAAGTTGGTAAATTGCAGATATAGAATGTAAATTGACATCGGCAACCATTAACTTGCAACATCTTTGCTTTCCAAATACCCAAACATGTACATTGTTATACAGGACCTAATGTTCTGGTGATCTTCTTATATCATCGCTGAAATTTCATTGGATAAATAAAAATCAAGTTGTATAACTTGGTATGGCAAAACCGTATGTCCGCATATGTTCAAAATAAGGAAACCTTATCTTTTAGTATTTTTCTGAGAAAACAATATTTTCATGGTCCAATATGTTAATTTTCTTAAGCAGAAATGTCATCAAAGGGAGATAATTTATACCATTTAATCTACTTTTGAAAGAAAGCATTTTCTCCTTCATAGTACCCAAACATGTACATTTTCGGACAGGACGTAATGTTCAGGTAATCTTCTTTTATTATATCTGGAAGTTTCATTGGAAAAATATCATGACCAAATAACCGAATGAAGTGCACGTTTTCATTTATGTGTAAATTTGTAAATCCGCCCATATTCAAAATAGGGAAATCCGGCGAACAGAATCTTTGGTCACTGAAACGTGTCCCCAACGTGTCTATTATTCCATATAAACATATTTTTATGGTATTGTATTGTATATTTCAAAACCCTACCAAATTGACGCCGTTGTGGCAAGACATGTCTGTTTAAATTGATAACATGTTGGTCTATTTTTTTGCTGAATCTGACATAACATACACTGACTATTATTTCCGACAGTGAAAAATAACAAATCGTTTATATTTTCAGTGAACAAACAGAATATTTTCTACAATCGAATACCAACTTAATGTTAGATATTTGTAAGTTCACTGAAATATATAGATGCATTTCAAAGAAGCCATTAGACAGTAGATAATTTTACCATGGTGATTTAAAAGGAAAGAAAAAGTGTGAACGGTTATATGTTATTTATTATGATATACTTTCTCTTATGAAAAGATAGACGCCACGGTGGATAATCTATAGAAAGTTATGATCAATTTACGTATTATTATTTTTTTATTTTTTTAATAACACTTTATTGTCCTCGGGACATACATATCGGAATTTTGTTTTGTGCTGAAGCAACGGCAGCCACAGTGCAGCGCCATTTAATGCGTTGTTCTGCCTTTACAATGCTGAGTGTCAAGCAAGACACCAACAACTAACGTCTTTTGGTATGACGCGACCGGGAATCGAACCCAGGTCTTTCGGATGACGAGCGGAAACTCTACCACTGAGCTACGTCCCCGGTATTACAACACATAGCAAGAATAAAACAACTAAACATACATTATCTATATTATATATAATATCTGGTTGATCTATTTAAGATACATAAGGTTCGATTCGTATTGTAAATGCAACAATGTTATATTTGGGATCACACTATTTTGCATAACACATTCCGCATATTTGTAAAGTCACATCCAACAAAGCGAAACCGACAACAAAAGTGACTCACGTTTCATAAAGTGCAAGTACAGAGCATTTCCTAGATGTTATTGTACTTGCTTTTGTCCTTTTTTACAAATCAGAATTTTACACTTAATTTTGTTGGCCCTCGTTCATGAGCGACAATCGATGCTGGACTCAACGCAGGACGTAGAAACATTCAGAAACATTCAGAAAACCTCAATCCAGACCACCTGAAATTCGTAAGAAAATTTGCAAACCCACTATGACAAACGTCGCCGAGTCACAATTCTGATTTCTATTCTCCAAGCCAACCATCATAAGCTTAATACACTAACATCTGCTTTTACTTATGGATCGACTGCGTACACTGACCTGCTTAAACTTGCTATGGCTGTAGATGTTTCTCCCCTATCCCATATCAAAGCAATGAAGCCACAGATAACAAGTTCAGTGTCTCCAGTAAACAGACTGGGTGCTTGTAATGTTAAAGACATTTCAGTGCCTTTTTCTATATATCATCCTACGTTGATGTGCAGCTTTACCCCCAGTGAACAACAAAGAAGAGGGCTCACAAATGCAGTAAATTCAATTGAACTGTAGTTATCTGATAACTGTGGTAACCAAGTTATACCATTAAGTTGTTTGTATTTGGTAGATTTAGCCCACACGCTTTCTCACTAAGATGTATACCTTTTGTTACAGTTAAGGTAGCGCCGGGGCAACATGGAAACAGATTTCTCGTGATCTGCGAACACCTTCAATCACAAGGACGTTTGATGTGTTCACACATACATGACGACATTTCTAGAGTTGTTTCGCAAACTATGAAACTTGCATTAATTAGTGAAGAGGTGATGTGAAGTGGGGTTTAACGCCGCTTTCAAGAGTATTTCACTTATATCGCGGCTGCAACACTATTGTGGCTATGTATTGCGGTGAAACCTGCGAGCATCGGCTGGAACTAGCAACCATGGGTGGTACTGCACTGAAATTCAGTGTAGCATTGCTGTAGCAACCTGACTGCGTGTAGAACAGTTCTCTACTGCAGACAAAGTTGCCGAGCCCCTGGCGGGATTCGAACCACGGACCTCCTGATCCGAAGCCGAACGCGCTAACCACTGCGCTATCCCGCCCCCAAAATTAGTGAAGAAAGACGGACTCAAACTACAGATGATCCGCCCCCTCCCACACCTATGACTTTGTTACAGTGTCCTGTCACTGTTGCGTCTCTATTCTCTCTGCCTTTCTATGCACAAAACACCCCTTTGAGTGACAGAGCCAGTTTTCCTCCGTTTCTGAATTACGGTACAACATTCTGTACTGCTAATATTTTGTCCTTCTTTTCAAGTTTCTGGTTCAATCTCCTGTATAGATACATCTAGAATCTTTGATGATCTTTTTATCACTTATTTGGGTAAGCGCAAATTCCATTTTATCTATGATTTCTTTGAGGCATTGCAGTGTGGCGAGTCGAACTGGTTAAAGAGCTTGACGGTTCATTGAATGTAAAAGGGGGTATAAACTTAGTCTACAAATCTTGATTCTACCTTTGTAAACACCATTTGATTTCAAAGGACCTTCAGTTTATAAAGTCATACAACTATGATCTAATGATAAAGTTAAAGATATGAGGAATGTAGCAGCACATCTAATCGAAATGTTAAATTTGTACAACATCCTCGCTATCTATCACACATCATCATCACAATATTGGGTACATGACCAGAGGCGATATATTATGGTTTGAGTCAATAAACGTTTCTGTCTATCCTTTGGAATGAGACTAAGTCCGTGGTTTCCGGCAGTTTCCCCTAGCGGCAAAACTTGCCCCACATCAACTATTTGTTCTTTTTAAGTACACTTCATGTTTCATATGACAATACATTTGCCTTGATACAGTAGCCAAAATGATGATTTACGAACAGGGTCGCTGATATCATAACTAATTTTGATTTCATCCAATCAGGAATCTCCCAGTTTTGCCCACTCATACAGTCAACTTTCATGACATGATCTGTCTGTATAGGGAAAAAATGGCTTAGCATAAACATTTCGATAACGTCTTTTATCATATTAAACACCTTGTTATATAAGGTCTCTACCAAATATAAATCCATCGAATGTATCTAAACTAAATGAAACAGTGACAATTCAAAAATATGATGAAAATTTTAACCATGCGATTCCTTTTTGTTACACAAAATGAATTAAAGGTGTTCACACAAAATGGCCGCCAATGAATCTTATGTGAATCTTCATTCTTTGTCCTCTGACTATGGCTGATTCGCTGCTGTACTGAGATGTATTACACTGTCATAATAATACATTTAGCATAAACCTACAAGTATCAATGAAAGTTTTAAAATATAATATTATCAAAAAACGTGTTACTGCCCCTTTAAAGGGGCAGTAGCACGTTTTTTGACAATTTTATATTTTAAAATTTTCAGTCATAATTGTAAGTTAATGTTAAATGTATTATTTTGACAGTGTCAAAAATGTCATTACACAAGTCAATCATCCATAGTCGGAGGACAAAGTATGAAGATTCACATAAAATACATAGGCGGCCATTTTTGTGTGAACACCTTTAATTCATTTTCTGTAAGAAAAAGGAATCGCATGGCTAAACTTTACGTTAAATATTTGAATTATTACTGCTCTATTTAGTTTAAATACATTGTCTTTCAATTGGAACCATTAATTTTCATTTTCCTGACATCACCTTATATTCCCCCTAAAAACGTGCTACTGCCCCTTTAAAGAAACCTCGACTCCAAAGTAATAGCTTTTCTCGTGTATGGGAGGAAAATGAGGGGTTAAATTGCAATGCGGAGAAAGTTGCGACTCTGTCATGTATACATTAACATGGCGTTAAATCATTTACAGCAAACCAGATTGAATATGGCACTTATCACAAATTAATACATGCCTTCAAATGCTGTATTAAACATTTTTAAGTTGTCACGTCGATTCTTTCCTTCCTTAATGTACGGCTCAGATATGTATGTATAAGGTTGGCATGCATCATTGACTGTTAACTCAATCCTTATTCATATCAACAGAGATTTTGTTCTTAGATATATTCGAGCTGTATAGATATAAAGACAGTCGGTACAAAGTGAAAGAGGCATCAATCAGCCGAGGTATATATAGCGCATTATTAAAGAAAGAGTAAAAATTTACTATAAATATATTTTCTCTTTATATATGAACACATATTCCTGAACATCATTACACATTTTTTCGTCGTATACCTTTAATAATTTCATATCTGTTGACAACTGTTCTGTATTCTAAAACTTGACTTTGTATGCGTACCATGCAAATGAGCTGCAAAGTAATCTATTGATGGCTGTATGCTTTCGTTGTAATATTGGTCGATTGCCCACATACACCTGAATAAAGAAACTGTTATTGATATAGATTTATTGTTTTCAGCTTCTGGGGGCGGTTTATAAATAGTGTGATTACTAAAAATCTGTTCATTCAATATATTCTATTTCAAATATCTAAATAACAAATAGCTTGTTATGCAAAGATGTGGACAACTTTGGAATAACAATTATTCTAGTTTTCTTTCTCACCTGACAAAATCACAACAAAAACTCATATGTCAAAGTAAATTTCTCTATTTCATATCATGTCAAATAAATTTCACAGTAGACGTTAAATGCTTTCCTCATGTTTTGGGAATGTGGAAACTCTCCCTATCCGAAGGAAGGTTTTTCCTGGCTCGATTTAGCTCCCATCCCTTGACTTGCTTTCAGGGCCTGAATAACACGATATGCCAAGTTGACTGCACGGTTCAGCATATCAGAGATCAGCATTTCCCCTGAAAAGAGAGACACATGGTGTACAACAAGATAGCAAAATTTAATTTTCGGTTAAACACCTCAGAGATAAGCATGTCCGCCAAAAAATAGATTCACGTTAGACAATGAAATATGTCTGTATGTGTCAATATATCAGATATAAGCAAAATGGTATTCCAATTACCTATCAACTCGACTTTGTAATTTGTTTTGTTCAAGTTGTATAAATCGTGTAGTTGGCAATTTGGTTTAAACAAAAGTGATCATTTTGCCAATGCCGTAAGAGCGGAGAGACTAAAGTACATTCACCTGTACTGCACACCCATATCTTTAAAATACCAGTGTCATTTAAACCAGAAATATTGCAAAATAAGATAACTTAAGTCAAATATAAGTTGACTTTTCTTGTTAAAAGAGGAAATTTAGTTATAAAAACAGCAAGGCTGGCCGCTGAAATATATACTTTTTGTGCTCCTATTGTCAATGTGTAAAGAAATACGAACAGGTAGAAATTTAATTCATAATCATAATGTAGTCCTACATTTACAGCATATATTCTACCAGTTGTATTCTCATCCTTAGTCTATTTCAAATCAAATGCTTTTGTATATATGATTAATGTACCTTGTGTTTGGTCAGGCGAGGTTTCACTAAGAAGTTGTTGTGCCTTCTGTCTGTCCTGTAGTATCTGCACAGCATCAGGATCAGTGAGCAGAGCCTCTTGACTGGAGACGCTGTACTTGCTGTTGTTCAACTGTGGCTGGATTGATTTGACGTGGGATAGGAGAGAGAAGTCTAGACCTACAATACGCTTCAACAAGTGAAGATAAGCAGTCGACCCATCAGTCAAAGCAGTTATCATTGATGCTAACTGTTTTAAGTTGGCTTGAACACAAGAAATTAGGATTACTGCATTGTACTCAGCGATGTTTGCACTGGTAGGCTTGTAGATTTTCTTACGAATTTCAGCCACAAGGTTTGGGTCAAATGTTACGTTAGTGTCAGCAAAAATGTCATAAAATGTTTGTACATCTTGAGTCGAGTCTAAAATAGAATTCTTTTCATCTATAATTGAGTTCAGTGTTTGTTTTTTCCTATTACTGTTATAAACTGCAGATAATTCTTGTGATAAACTTGTTTTCCTATGACTGAGGAGGTCATATAGGTCATGCAAATCTGGAACTTCTCCCTTTGCAAGCTTTAGCACCAATCTTAGTTTTGCATTCTGTTTTGCAGCTTGATCTATCAAGTTTTTGTATAATGGACTCATAAGCATAAACTTGTTGATAACATTGGTAAGAACCTTATACTCTTTCATGAAATTGGAAAGCGTTTGCATGGGATTTTCCCCTTTAAAGGACTCCACAATCGAGAGCAGGTTTGACGAAGGGTCATCAACACCATCAGCACCATTCCCAAGACCGACAGGAGCTGCTTCACCACTTGACACCAGCAAGCAAACTGAAAGATAAACAAATGTATAAAATGTTTTATGCAAGTTGTTCATCACCTTGGCATAATGTGTACAAATCAACACCATCTACTTAAAATAAACCTCATCCAGACTTTAATTAGCCATGGAATGGGATATTTTGTATTTAAAAATTGGGGAAGTTGTTAGATATTCTTTGACATTTTTTAAACTGATTGCAAAATACAATTTTGCATTTAATCATTGACAAAATTTTCCTTTAAGCAATTGCCAAGGAGATAAGGACATTTCGTTGTTACTAACTTCTACACATACAACTCCTATTTACGAAACTGTTTCATTGTTCTCCACAATGTTTCATAACTTAGTAAAATAGTGTTATCAAGAAAGTATACACTATTTTGGACCAAACATTAAGAATGTAGAAAGCATGCATAAAAGTACATTTAAATTGATATAAAGAGGAAATTAATTTCCACAGTAACTAACCAAATTCATGTGCATGTATGCCCTATATGCAATTTCACATTAGGAACCAAGTATTCATGTATTGCAAAACGTTTTCAAACAAAATATCTATGATGAGTCTAACAACCAAATGCATCCATAAAGGTCAAAGGCAAATTACGCATTGACAACGTAAGATGGTGTTTGACGTTTGACGTAAACTATTCTCATTTTTCTATGCCTGCAAAAGGAAATAAAGTTATAAAGTGATTATTCTCGAAGTCTTCAGATTGGTTGATAAGGTATAGTTATGTGTTTTATAGGATTTATGCTCGGAGGACATAGACAAGCCACAGTAAAACAAGGACATTATTGTTATGCAAACGGGCGTTTGTCAGTCTAGCTTGTGTTGTGGTGTTGGTAAACAATGCTACATGGATATCATAAGATAATAGATAAGACAGAGGGACAAAAATTACCATCCCTGTATTTTGCTACATTTTGGTCATCAAAAGTCTCGTTTTCAGATCAGCCTATAAGTTAACACCAAAGGTGCTGAACACATACCGTCATCACTTCTGTAAACATTTGTTGATCTGTCATGTTTGTACAGAACAAATTTGCCTTAGAAGATTAATAGTTGCTTTTATATAATTTCATTGATATCCAACATCTTCAAATTCAGTTTTTAACCATAGGCGTCATTGTTGCCATTCTTTCTAATCAGCCTTTGTGGTAGGGTCAATGTGTTCCAATCTAATATTGTCAGAGTTGTCGGTACACTGTGTGTTACTTCATGAGGTGTCCTAGTTCCGTCTGATGACGTCGCCGTCACAAAACAGTTTTTAAAGGTATATATATCATGAATGAACCACTCCTTGTCTGCTGGATGATCAGTATTTCTAAGTCTTTATAACAGTCAGGGAAAATTGTCTCTTGTGTAGCCAAAGGTTTTGATAATGACGATGTTAGCTACCTATTTGGCCAATTCTGAAAGGGCTCATTCTCTCAATCATTCTCTCCCCACAGAGGCAGATCAAGTCATGTTAATTTAGCCTCTGTTATATTATGCGGAGTTTGTGGGATAGAATGGGAGATGCCTGATTGGAGGCAATCAAAGTTAGTTGTGCAATCAGCGACGCTGTTCTTAAATCATCAGTTTGGCTACTGAATCAAGCCAAAGGCATTGTGATATGAACCGTTCTTTTCATGCGAGCATCCTTGTCATTTGTTAAAGAAATTCGAATGTATTGTGATGAATTTTTTTCCTCTAGGGGAAACTGCCAGAACCCAGTGATTTCGGCGTAATATAACAGAGGCTAAATCAACATGACTTGATATGCCTCTGTGGGAAGATTGTTTTTGTACTACTGTGCTGCTTGGTTGTGGCTGCATTTGCTTTTTTCATACCATCAAAATGAATGTACATTTCTTGTTAAATCAAAATAGCATTATCTCACCACAGAGGCAGATTAAGTCATGTTGATCGAGCCTCTGTTAACTCGCCGAAATTGTGGGGTAGAAAGGGAGGTGCCTGATTGGAGGCAATCAAAGTTAGTTGTGCAATCAGCGACGCAATTTGCAATCTGCACTTGCTATATATAATAAAATTAGGTAGTAATAATTTATATATCAATTGTCGACTATTCATCCTGTAATTGTTCTTTCTGTTTTGATAAAAAAAATTATGATTAAATAATAGTACGCATACTTAAACATATCACAAAACGCAAATTTAATTGAAACTCAGACAGTGACATTGGCTGTGTAAACCATTAAGCGCTTTGTATAAGTGAGTGCTACCAAGGAATTCATAAACAGAGTCGGATTTGTTCCAAAGTGACATTTAGACACTTGAATATTTAAAGATAGAACAAAAAGCTTAAGTAGGTTGTATAAAACATTTCACCCTAAAAGACAACCTTATGATATTAGAATCAAAGAACAGTTTCACTTTGATATTCCTTTTACCTAATAGAATTGATCTTACACACAACACATTGAATAATATTTCATTATGATCGAGTATACCAGTCATAGCTAAAACGACAATGACAAAGTCTTAACTAGAGGATACGATAAAGCTGCTCTCACCTCTTTGGTTTATAAAATTATTGGTAGAAGTTTAAATGATAACTTTGGGTGATGTTTTAATCATTCAGTGCAGTTAAATTTCAGGAAATTCATGCGTATCCCTTTTTATAACGGTTCAATACATTTCACAAATACGTTATATCATAATTGTCAAACAAATTAGAATTTCAAATATTAAAATAAATAAACATAAAAAGGGAAATCTTAATTGAATGCTTACCTAAGATCAGATAGGAGAGCATGTTGTAAAGAGCTGTTGATTACAAGAGCTATATAAGTCCTTCTGACTCAAAACCCATTCTTATAGACATATCATAGAGATAAAAATATGGATTCCAGAGATTCTATGTAGATTACGATGACTACATGCCTAATTGTAACAGCTGCAGAGTTACGTATATGGAAACCATGAGTGAATTAATACAAAGTTACAATTACTCATTACATTATTACCATTACAGAATAACTAGTATCACGTTAAAACTTATATGATGATGAAGATAGAAACTTTTCGTCAACATCGTCAACATTAGATTTCAACAAGTTTATGTTTATTATTGAGTACACGATATAGTTACTATTATTGATGTTGGTCCCTACCAGAAACTCAAATGAATGTAAGACAACTGTGCATTTGAGCCCTTTCAATATCAATATCTATTTATATTAAACTTAAAAATACTTGCAAGTCAATCAATTGTAATCATGACTGTCCATTGACAGAGAATTGGTGTAAAGGTTTCATATCTTTGTGCTTTTTTATGTGAATGTAATGCTGCAATTGAAATTGCAAGCTGAATTTAAACAAGATTTTTTTCTTAATGATTTTACGTACCATAATTATTAATGACTAGATATCTCATTTCAAATTATCTGAAAGAAAAACTTTGAAGGTGACTTAATAAGGTACTAAGGAATAATATGTCAGACCAACAATTTAGTTTTTTATCGAACGACAACTATCACCCAAAACGTTTTTTATGTTGTCATGACGAGATATCGATTCTCTCCCCACAGAAACATGTCATACATGAAATGTTGATGCAGCCTCTGTTATATTTCGCCGACATTGTGGAATAGAATGGGAGACGCCTGATTCGAGGCAATCAAAGTTAGTTGTGCAATCAGCGACGCTGTTCTTAAATCATCATACTGATGATTGGGTGTTGAATGATGGCAAAGGCATTGTGATATGAACAACCCTTTCCATGCGAGAAGCGTTGTCATTTGATAAAAAAATTCAAATGGATTGTGGTGTATTTTTCCCGACCAAGGAAATTTGGCGTAATATTACATGGAGTCCATGTCCTATGGAACTTTAAAACAAAAGTTCAAATTTAGCCTTGAAACCTATGACTTATTCAAGATACCCGATAGTTGCCGAGAGCATCATTTATGAAAGCTTATGATAGTTGAACTTAGTAAGTCTTTGCTGGTCTCTATCTCAAAATCTTTCAGTAGAATGTTGTATTTCTTAAGAATGTTGTCAGGCCCATAGATAAAGGAGGACCTTTTCAGAGGAGGACCTGTTTCCGTGTGTGTCTTTGTTTGCTTAACTGGTTAATAAGGCTAAGATGATTAGATGTGTTTACAATTTGGGCGGGGGACATGTCATGCACATATTTTTAGTTGCGCATATTTTAAAACAAATTTCAGGTAGCTAAGTGCGTTAACTTTGGACCATTTCATAATTTTTTTGGACCGAGTTTGTCAATAAGTCTCCCCCATAAGGTCTAACAGCATACAAAATGTGGCTTTTTAGCATCAGACGTTTATGCTGAATCTTCTTTTCAAAGAACGGTGTAATAATTTTTTTTAAAATACAACACTCAAAAGACCATAAGGTTTCGGATGGCTGAATCCTTATTAAAGCAAGGGCGTATAATGTTTCTTGATATGTGTAATAATCTACACGAACGTCAGAATTTAATTAAGTAATCCTGATCCGGATCCTGAAAGCATGTTAAAGTTAAAGATATGTATAACTTATTATCATACAGCCAGATGACGACGTCGATGGGCGTGTTAACAGATGTTTGAATGTGCACTTTACGGATTATGAAGAATATGTATGGTAATCCATTGGATCGAATATTGTTGGAATTGAAAGTGATCCTGTATGGCGATATATTTGTGAATTGTCCCTAAAGGCAATCAGGAATATTGATGATAATTTCGCTGCTGGTTCCTCATTAACTAATGGAGTTTGTTTATAACAAGCTACTCCTTGGCAGACACTGATAGGCAGCTCTCTAGAATACCTAATTTATGAATGGATTTTTCTTTTTGTTACTAATTGAAATTAGTTGTCACGTATTGAAATGAAGAGTTCGTTTTATTGTTGTCATGATTTAGAGTTCTGATGTGATGGTAATTACGAGGTTTGTGGTCGGGGTGTGCATGTTTCATCTGATTAAAATAACTTGTCTTCTCTAATGTTTTACTGATGATGATCAGTAACATAAAAAGATAAATGATGAAAAATAAATAAAAGATAAAAACTGCAATGTCAGTACATCTTAATAAAACAGAAATTCTTGTTTTTTGAAATGGTGTGCTTTCATGGGACTATGAAGAGTGGTATTTTAATGGTAATGTTATTGAAACTGTATCTTTTTATGTATATCTTGGAGTTGTTTTTTTACACCCAAACTTCTATGGAGTACAGCCTAAAGCTCACAAAGCACCTTTCTCTATTGGAAGGGTAAATTGTAAAGATTAAATATTTGATACATGTACCATGGTTACACCTATCGTATGTTATGGGTTCGAGGTTTCGCTCACTTTTCTAATATCGTTCAGTCTGTTCAAGTTCAATTAAGTGACTGATTTATATCAAATCAACACGCGTTGATGGTTTGAACAAGACGATTGATACTACATCTAAAAATTTCTTCTTAGCAGCTGGTTTGATGAAGAAGAAAACGTTATCGTATATATGCAACTTCTATGTTGAATAAAATGCATATTCAATATCCATTAGACAATGTTATTTTAAATGTCAAAATGATTGCTACTTTTGACATTTTTGTCCTATTACATGAACAAAGATAGAGAAAGCTACCTAATCTCATAGTACAAAAGTATGTTCATAAGGATAAGTATTTAAAGGAATATGTTTCATTTCCTTTTCGAAATGTTCCAATATTTAGTGGTGAAGACAACACTATGCATGCCCTATACAGCCCCAGTAACAGGAAAGAAGATGAATGTGTATCAATACAAATACTCGACTCTATATGTCAAACTGAAATATTAATGACAGACAAACGTCACACATTCTGTTTACGGTAGAATCATCCCTCCACTGTTCAATTCCTCCGCCACTCCTCCTACCTCTTTTGACATTTATGGCAAATATTCTCATAATTGTCCACCTTTCAAGGGAAGGTAAAATTTGATTTAAGTAACACAATGATTACCTTTACAGTCATTTATTAAAAAGGTAATCAATGATCTAATACTGTCAAATAGTAGTGTCTGTAGCTACATTTTATCATTATGATTCTTAGTTATGCAGTGAGGTGAAAACATTAGTATTGTATCAAGATTTCTAGCAAAATCGAACCACTCGTGTACTCTTTTTAGTCAAATGCAGTTTTGGATAAAGATTCTCAGCAGGACAAATAGAAAATATGTGAATATGTCGTATTTTGGAAATGTATGTTGCTTTATTTATCATGAAAAAGAAATTATCATATATCCGCATTGGCATGTAGGAATGAATATGAAAGAAGGGTTAAAGGATTTGAATTGAAATAATTCATGTCTACGATATTCTAATGTTAAAATTACTTTCCGCTCAACAGCTACATGGCTTATTTCTGTCACAAATAAATTGTTGACAACTTTATTTGCCAACAAAGGCGCTCTTTCGTAATCATAGCTTTCTTTACATCCCGGCAACTAACAAGGATATGTTATTCTCTTTCGAATCTCAACGGGTCTGAAAAATCCCAGATGAAAAACAATTAAACGACATATAGGTCAAGGATTTTAAATCTAGGTCAAGATATTTTAATCGTTAAGCTTAGAGAGAAAAACACATATATTCTAAACCAGATTCTTATCTTTTGAAATTTGACAATACTTCCTATGAAAAGTACCTAGGATGATATTATTGTAGAGTGTTTGAAATGTCAAATGCCTGCATCGTTGTTAGAAACCTATCGGGGATTTCGTCTATTGTTTTGGAGGTCTCTTGTATTCCCGTAATAACCTCTAAGGAGGGTTTACATTTGGAAGTCAGGGCATTATATTCACATGTAACACCTACTCGGGGGGTTGGAAGGTTTTTATAATCATATGTAACACCTACTCGGGGGTTGGAAGGTTTTTATATTTCAAAGTCAAAGGGTTTTATATTATTATGTGTAACCTAACCCCTAAGTCCACATTATCTTGAAAAAACTTACAATGCTTCCGATGTGCGGGATTCGAACCCTCAACCCTCTGAACCGTAAGCTAGCACTATAACCACTACTCTAACGGGCCAGTTAGAAGTGAAGGTTATGTTAAACAATCATTGATTGAAGATCAGATTTCGGTACAAAAAATCGGCCCTAAAGCATTAGGAAATCCAATTGCACTTTAATTCCAATTATAAATGCATACAAACATTCAAAATGGATATTAACAGTGTTACACCTTTTCATTTGTGATAAATTTAAAGGATCCAAATACGGTGTCAACCACGTGACTTGTCGATTGTCATTTGTAAAACCTTACACCTCGAAGAATGCTTTGCACGTGCATTATGTGCTATGTCAATATCAAAACGTCGTCTGAACACAATGCTTTTTTTTAAGGAAATTCATTTTAATCTTTTATATTCAGAATTGAAGCGACAGTATAAAGTAATGTAATCCAATAATAAACCGACGAACATGAATCCTTGATATTTGTTGTTTTTTTCTAAATTTTTATGATCAGTCTGAAAATATGATTACAAATACTACAATATGGACAAATGATTACGGGTTGTTAATGACGGCATCTAAGTAAGTTAAAACACTCGAACTCGGTTATGCTTGGGTTTTCAAAACCTTCGGAAAGAAAGCCTCGCGGGAAGTAAGACCTCAAGCTTCGCTTTCGGTCTTACTTTCCGCTCAGCTTTCTTTCCTCAGGTTTTGAAATCCCAAGCATAACCTCGTTCTCGTGTTTTAACCCTAACATAGTAACGCACTGATTTCATCTCAATAACCTGAAATACAGGTAGCGAGGTTTATAATAATATAGTATTTAACCCTTATGATATTGATAGGTTCAAAAGTTAAGTCCGGTATTGTTGCATCACAAACATTACATTTTGAAAATTCAGTGATCATTTTTATGTTAAAGATCATCGTCAAATTATGATCAGTTCATGTTGATTTCAAAGTATCGTATTTTAAAGCTAATCAGAGAGGTAACACCATTCTTCATTAATTTTAACCTGACACTACTGTCAGTTCTATGAGTTTGGAGCCGACAAATCAAAAATATAATCTTGGTGTCAAGTAGAAAAGAAATACTTTAAAACCCTTGTTTATACGATCATGATAAACATAAAATATGGTCATATTAATGATATTTTCGCTTTCCTGATCATCTTGTTTTCCATCCCCAGTATTTCTTTGTATTGTTTTATTAACAAAATATAATATTAAAAAATATTGAATTAATTTGCAAACTTAATTTCAATTTTTGAAAATGTCAAATTATGTCGAATGACGCATTACAATTTATTACCAGACAAATTAAGGTCATGTTTTAGACACCAGGTTTCTGTAAAATGGATAATTATGAAAGTGATAGTAAACGTAGTAAACATATTATTAAAACTACTGTGCGAGTGTTGTTATATTAACAAAAATAATATTCGATCTAGAAAAAATGTGATTCAAAATAATTCTGACTCAGAGATCACCAGTCTGGTAAGTTCAGTTCCAGTTTAGTTCTGGGCATTATAAGTTTCAAAATGTTAATTTTGTCGGGATTCGAACTTGTTTCATTAGAAGTTTCTCTTTGTCTTTGTCCTCAAAGAAAGATCTCGTATTTCGATAGATAATATTTTGAATTGATATCATCGGAATTACGATTTAAAATATTTTGTTAGTTCATAGTTTTCATAGTTAAATAGTATACCGAAGCTGTATATAATGTAACTATGAAGGCGTTGAAATCAGGGGAGATATCTCAAAACTGTTTTGTTTTCATTTGTATTTGGAGTGTATTTATTTGGGTCCTTCAGTGTATAATGTAGATAAAGTGCCTTTGCAACACAATGTTGGTCTACAAATCGTTGAATAATGCTAAAAGAATATTTGATGAATGGACATTATAGAAATAAGCTCGAACTATGGATGTTAATGCACCTATTTTAAATCATTTATTACTGCAAATTTAATCTACGGCAAACAAAGATGCTAAGCTACCCACCCGAATGTACCTTTTATCATGTACCTTAGATCACAAGCCTATAGTGCTAACAATAATTCCTTGCAGGTTAATGTTATTTTTGAATTACAATTTTCAAAATGTAAGTATAACATTTACATAATGACGATTTCTAAAACCATGTAGATTTCTGAAAGTACTGAATTTGTCCTAGAAATTTAGCATTGCTAAAACGATCCTTTAGCTCTTGTTCTATAAATCTTTATATAGATATTTGGCTTTATTTCATGAAAATATATAATATAATACACCACGTGGTGTGGTTATCAGGTCAATATCAGAGGTTAACTTTTTCGTATAACCAGGCGTGCGATGGTTATATTATATAACCTTACTTCCTCACATCCAATGTGCGCTTGGTCGATGTGTTCTTGGTTCGATACCACAAACAAGTTCGGCTTCGCCTCACTTCTTTGTGGTATCGAACCTCGAGAGAACTTACAACCACTTTGTTTTAGGGTACGTCAAGGTACCCAACACCTTGAAATGTTGACTTTGTATCAAAGGCATATTTATGAGAGAATACATAATATCAAAACAATTTTGAAACGTAGTTTATTTACAGATTTATAGCTTATTTTACTATAAAATGCACCACATGGTGATATCATTTTGTGCTTTGTGCTTACCCATGATGAATGCAGACCTCAAGGTCTTTTAGAATTTTCAGCTTCACCCTCACACACAAATTCACGTCGTTCTCGGTTAGCTGAAAACCTTCAGCAAGTAGGAGAATCCAAGTGAACAATGTTTCCAATCCTTTGACAAGCTAAACTCTGTTCCATTCATACGGTCTTTGTTGAATTATCCATAATAAGGTCGACTTTAATGTTGTTTGGATAGTCAATCAAATGTCCATATGAAGTCCCTGAAACAAAAGTGTAACGTCAGTTGTTGAAATTTGACACCGGTGATCTTCGTAAATTGCTTATCGATGTTTGACTTTATTGCTTAATGTTGATCTCTCACTAGGTATGAATAGTTTTTCTAATTTTATTTCAAAACATTTTGAATCTGACTTTTGAATAATGTTAGAGAATACTTTTCAAAGGACCAATCATATTTTAAAGATGAATTTCGAATAATGTGATTAATTGTAAGAAAGAAACATGCTTAATTAATTTCAAAGAAATAAGCTTATAAGCACCTTGTTACATTATTTATCAATATTATGTAAATATTGCTATATACATTACTAAATGATATTGAAAATAATAATTACATTAACAATCATTTTTCAACAGCAAAATGCTTAAATATTAACTTGGTTGTTGACAGCTTGTTTTAAACCGTGTAAATCCTCTGTAACATACTTCAGCATTTTCGTAGATCCACGCATAAATAACATTCAACAGTAAATACATACTTAAAAGTTCAACTCACCTTTACTTCCTTCAAAGACCTTGAAACGCGGCCAATAATTTGTTCAAAACAAGAGACCACTTCATTTTCGTCTCCAACTTCAAACCATGTGCTTTCGATTGTGTAAAGCTCGTGCGATATAATATTTACTTAAAAGCCGTGCATCGCAAGAAGAAATTGACAACGTCCGTGCAGCAACACCTTTTGCTTCATAAAGAGGGAAATATTTGATGGACTGAATAGTGTATTATACATAAGAATGTCATTTGCCATTAATCACAATTAAGGTGACGTTTTTTACAAATTGTATTCACATTGCTTAATTTCAGGATTTAAAATGTAGAATGTTGGTGTTTGTAAGTCAAAACGACTAAAAACAGATTGCTTCTTGCTCAGATTTGTCTGATTGACATCTTCGCCATGACATGCTCAATCTGCACGTGAAATTCGAGTATTGTGCAAATGTAATGTAAAGAAGTTGAGTGTATTTAAGTTTTACCCCATAACAACAACTATCAAATACAGTGTAAGTAAATATTTGATTGATGTTCTACTTTTGGTAAAATGCAAATTGGTAAAGCCATGTGGTGTATGTGAGATAATGACCACATCCTCATAGCTATCGGATATAACCTTCTCGCTATCGCTTGAAGGTTATATCCGATACCTACTCGGCTTAAGGTCCTTATCTCGACCATAATATTTTTTTATCTATAGTCTTCATTTTGGAATAGCGTGTCTTTATTTCTAAAACACTCCCGTAATAATCTATAAAAAAAATATAGCCTTTTGAAAAGTGTCAGTAAATAAATGACATTTTATTCTGAATTCCGAATAACAAGTAGTGTGTTGTACACATATGTGAACAACTCTGAAATAGTATTCATCTCTCATCTGACAAGAAGTCTATTATCGTTAATATTAGCCATTTTAGATGTATGTCATATCCATCAAATCAATGTCTCACATGTACAACTTGTTCAGCTTCTCTTGTGCTTCATCCAAACGACGGACTCCCCATGCTGGATGTAGTGGCATCGATACCTTGACTCGATTCTAGAGCCTTAACAACACGATAGGCCAAGTTGATTGCACGGTTCAGCATATCAGAGATCAGCATTTCCGCTGCAAAAAAAGGAAAATAAGAATGAACAATGTAACAAACCCATTAACTGCTATATATGATAGAGAAAGAATAATAGAGCTCGAGAGAGGGGTCCTCCAGTTCTCCAACATAAACATTAATATATGGAATACGATTTCATTGGTGCATTTCATTACAATCTACCTTGTGTGCTTGCTCTGGTGATGTTTCGCTCAGGAGTTGTTGTGCCTTCTGTCTGTCCTGTTGCATCTGCACAGCATCAGGATCAGTGAGCAGAGCCTCTTGACTGGAGACGCTGTACTTGCTGTTGTTCATCTGTGGCTGGATTATTTTGATATGGGATAAGAGAGAGAAGTCTAGACCTTCAACAAGTTTCAGCATGCCAAGATAGGCCGTCGATTCATTGGTCAAAGCGGTTGTTATTGACATTATTTTATGAAAATTGGTATGCCAACTAGAAAGCAGGATTAGAGCATTGTACTCAGCGATATTTGCATTGGTAGGTTTGTAGACCTTTTTACGAATTTCAGCAACAAGGTCTGAATCGAAAGTAATGTTTTTGTCGGTGAAAACGTCCAAAAAAGTTTGTACATTTTGAGTTGATTCCAAAATAGACTTCCTATTAAGAATTTGATAATAAGCTTTTGATACTGCAAAGAGACGATATAGGTTGCAGACAAAGCTTGCGATAATCCCTTTTTCCGATGTCTAAGAAGGTCATACATGTCATATAAATCTGGAACTTTACCGTCTACAAGCTTTAGACCTAATCTGAGCTCCACGTTCGTTTTTGCGATATTATCTAATGCTTCTCTGTTAAAAGGACTCATCAGCATTATTTTCTTTAAGACACTTGTTATAATCCTGTACTCTTTAATGAAATTGGAAAGTGTTTGCATAGGATTTGCCCCTTTAACTGAATCGAGGACCGATAGCAACTCTGGTGGAGAGTCATCAGCCTCTTTAGCGCCATCTTGATCTTCAATACTAATAGAAGATGCTCCGGTACTTGACACCAACAAGCAAGCTGAAACAGGAGAAACACATTTGAATTATGACACTAACCTAATTGAAATCGACCTACAGTAGTTCCAATGGATAACAGTTTCAAAATATCGGGTTTTTCTCTCTCCACCAGATCCGACCACAGTCCCATAGATCTTTTGTTCTGACGTAAGGTAAGCCAACCAATCTCAAGATGTCTGACAAAACCTTCTGTGTAAATGGCTAAGGACAGTTAACTCATGAGAACCATGCTTTCAACAAATACACCGCTAGCGGTTATCAGGTCAATATCAGAGGTAGTTATTTTAAGATAAATGACCTCAGATCAACCGAGAGGTTGGTTATCACGAGGTTGGTTATCTGACAACCAACCTCTTGATAACCGACCTCTCGATTCCATACGGTGACCATGTCTCGGCTAGGCCTCGCCATCTTCACCGTATCGCACCTGAAATAACTTACCCTCGGCTGACCGGTCTAAATGATTTTATTTCACCTGTGCATTCAGATATATTATGTCTTTAGTTTAATATGCCATTCTAAAGAATATCAAAGGCCACAAGAACGGTAATGAAAGAAAACAATAGAAAGAATAAACACTCTTTATTACAGTGAACTTTTGAAGTCATTTTCATATATTACATGACCATTGTGCATATTTCATATCATCAAGGTTTCTCCGAAATATTAAGTTAAGTTTGGAAATGTCATTTCTAACATCGAGTATTGAATTGATTTAGTATTTTTACTGTTCAACCTATCATTAGTGCTTGGAGCAATCATTACGTGATATCATTACATTTCACCAACTTCTCTAATGTATTTCAATGCATAAGAAATATGGGTAAATGTGTCATTCCTAGAATAAAATTTACTAATCCACAAAAAAAAGTCTGTATTGTTCATTTCATAAGCTGCTAGGAAGTAACATGATGAACATATATTTAGTTTGGATATTCTCAATCATTATACCATCTCAATCATAATAGTTCCCAAAAATCATCTTTTTCTTCATGGAAGCTCCGAAGTGACCATATACATATGTTGAATAAATCACACAGGTGTCTGAAGACAACCTCACAAGGTTAACTATTGTTATTCATGATTTTTCTCATATTCTATTTATTCAAACACGGAAGGAAGGATTTGTTTCTGACAGTAGCCATACCAAAATTAATTCATTTTATTAGTCTCTTCATGCCAAATTTATCGTAAAGTGTGATCATTGTAAAATCAATTTGAACAGTAGATACAAAATTCAGAATAAAAACATTTCATTGATTTATACGACTTTGACAATGTGTGTGTTGATTTTTGATGATCCAATCACCACATGATCGTCTTTTTCAAGAACAAAACAATCATTAGAAGCAATTATAATCCCCAATGTGCACATTATCATCCATTCATTTCATTTATAATTGATTGAAGTAAGAACATGCAATTTATAGAAATTAAATTGAATACAGATAGAATACTTCTGTCGATGACGACTCTGTATTTGTTATTTATATCAATAGGTCATATAATCAACCAATTCGTGATTTTTTTAAATATTCAATCGGCCAAGTTCAATGTAGATTTTCAAAATGTTTAACACCCATGCGCACTTTATACGTTTACTTTCTTATGATTTCATTGAGGGTACATAATGCATCATTTGCAATAAAAAAAAGTTTTACCAGTAGAAAACTACAGTGACAAAAATATATAGTTATTAAAGGGGGAGTAGCACGTTTTCAAGGGGAATATAAGGCGAGGTCACGAAAATGAAAATTAATGGTTCCAAATGAAAGAAAATGTATCTAAACTAAATGAAGCAGTGATAAATCAAATATATAATGTCAAGTTGAGCCATGCGAATCCTTTATCTTACACAAAATGAATTAAAGGTGTTCACACAAAATGGCCGCCAATGGATTTTATGTGAATCTTCATACTTTGTCCTCTGCCTATGGATGATTGGCTTGTGTAATGTGACTGTTGACATTATCAAAATAATACGCTAAGCATTAACGAACAATTATCAGTGAAAAAAATAAAATATAAAATTATCAAAAATCGTGCTACTGCCCCTTTAACAGATAAAAGCAATTTCTTACTAACCTAAGATGATCAAAAAGAACATGTTGTCCGTGTTTCAAATTAATGTATTTTATAGAAGACTTCACTTGAACTTCGTTATGCAAGTATGATAAGATTCCACACAGACTGAGCAGTACGTTTTGCTGGGTAACGTTTGTATTGACACAGCGCAGTCGAATGTTTACGACCTCTGTGCTTTACCTATGCATTTCTTTGTTGCTGCAAATTAACATGTCATCATTCTAAGGTGTCCTTCTATCATAGTTCATAAGTATAAACATCAAACAGATAAGTACATTTTTAATTAAAAAGTAACGCTACATCTAGCTGTAAATAGTGTACCTCTTAACAGTAAAGTTTAAATAACAAATCAAATAACGAAAAGCGTGAATGGTGAAATAATGTAAGTCTCTAAAACATTGAACGAAGGAAATGTTATTTGACACAACCGGCTGAGCTCTTCATAAACTCAAAGTATGTAAGGGTCAAAAACAATACAATACAAAAACTACAGACTTCCATTTTGAAACGTTTACACTTTAACAACAAATATTGAAAAATATTGTACATGTGACTCATTTATGCTAAACACGAGTGTAAACACATGGAGAGCCCTTACCTGAGTGAATATTTGAAAGATTTGTGACTTCATCATATGGCTCGTTCAGTATTCCTGCTAAATCTTAATCGTGGCTTGTTCATAAATGGGAGGATCAGGCTTCACTCAAGCATGTTTATTTGAAAGACAAACGCTTGTTCAATCAGTGAGAAGTCATTTCATCTTTACAATCTGTTGTGTGATCAAATCTATTTTACTAATTAACCTATAAAACTAATGAAAAGAAATTCGTGAACTATGGCGATTCTTCTAAAGTTTATATCTGCTTACAGTTTTTGTCAATTTTCATAGGTTACTCGCGAATCTGTGGTCTGACTTTTGATGGTATGTAGGTGTTTAATTTTTCACAGTGGAAATAACCGTGATTGAGTTAAGATACACTAATTACTATTGAATAAATAAAGAAGTAGAATATAGAACTAACGAATTAAACAATGTATACACTCAAGTGATCAATCTACAAATATTAACTGAGCTCAGGTACTCGCTACTACACTGTCTTTAGACTTCTTGAAACTTTAAAAAGCCACTCCGTGAGTTCTCGGAGTCACACATCACAATCAGCGAGGCTTTCTAAAATTATCATTTCGCTACTGTATAATGACAAAGGCATTGTGATATAAACCATTCTTTCCATGAGAAAACCGTTGTTTAAAAGGGATTATGTTTTTGCAGTGATAAATTAAAAGAACATCTTGCAATGTGATTACCACCTCACCTCACAGGTTATGATTGTTCCCACTTTTCTTTTTCTTTGATTTCAATAGATTTCAAATAATATGAAACGATTACAAATAATATATCTGTTAACCACGTTAACTATACCATTGAATAACATGATAACTTGATAAACCTCTAAGTGAGAATACAGGGTGTAGATATTATATGATACGATGGTTTTGGGCCGATGGATATCAGGAGAACGCGATCAAACGTTTGAACAACTTGATGATTTTTAACGTTTTGTACATAGATACTACATGAGTCGCATTTATCTCTTGCATGAAGCACGAACCTGCTCAACCGTACAAGCATTTATGAAATATTAATAAGTGTGATCTCGCCTGGGAATGAGGAAACATTACAATAATAAACGATGTTATTTAATCATTAAATCGGTGATAACTCTGTTCATGATTTGTCCTCTTAATGAAATACATACAATTAATTGAATGTTGATTTTGTACACAATATAAGTGGCAATTCAATTATTACAAAACAAAATGAAGTAAATTCACTTTCATAAAGTATTTTGTCAAGTGGCGTAACGTTTCTGCAGAAGCAGTATAGTTTTTTTGACTGTTTGGCAAAATAACTCTGAATGTTCAAAGTATCTTTAAGGATTTGCAAGAGTTTTTTAGAGTTTAGTTCTTTTTGCTTAATGATTTTGATAAGAATGTATTTTTTAGTTATCAGAATGATATGTTTGGAGAAGATTCTGAACTTTGGAATCATTGCTTGCGTGAACACATATTTGTATCAAGCTTTTTGCAGAGATATTTTGACAATTATTATAAATATGGCAAATATCTACACCATCAGCCTTGCAAAATGTACAAGTGATAAAGTAACAAGCTTCACTTGAAAATAACAACGCTTAATGAAACTTATTCTGTGAACAAATCTTTACTGAAAGTCACAAAGCTTGCAATATTTTATACACTTCCTAAAGTTTTTAAATAACAATTTCCCATTTTTATCGATGTTATTTAGAAACAGGGTTTTACATTTCAAATATACTAGAAGTAAAGTGTTTGTATTAATCAGCAAATAGTATAAATAGCAATAATAAAAATAAAATAATTTCTTGAGCCCTTTATTTCATCAAGGAAATCAAGAAGATAAAAATTAATAAAAAAATGATTAGATTTGTTATTTGAGATCTTTTATTCACTTCTTTGATAATATCTCTCCATATCTATAGTATGTTCAACGTCAGGTTTGATATTCTTAATTTGTATCTTTCGCCAGCATAAATAGCTCAAATAATATCCCGTACACAGGTAAGCTTAATATAGTTAATCTTAATGTAGCTAGATATAGATTTTTATCATATAATGGAGAGTGTTATCGATGCAATAAAGCTATCGGATAAACTTGGTATCCGATTTACTCAAAATCTGATAAAGATGCAAATTAGGTCAAAACCCGAACTATTTTCTCAAAACTCCATGCATTTCATGCGAGTCCTAAACCGGTCACTAACCATTGATAACGTCGTCGGGAGTTTTCAGGTTTTGTGTTTATATATCGAATAAAATATCGTACAAAATCCGTCAGGGTAAACTTATCACGCATTCGTATTTTAGCTTTTCCAAGCATTTCAAGTTGTTTTCATCGTTGGTTTAAAAAATATAACGATATGCAGCTAACAATATCGACTATCGAAAAAACATATGTGCTTCTATTTTCGTGAATAACATAGGCATAGATCGCTTTGACCGTGTCGGTTACCAACTTATCAGCAAAAACAAATCATATTCTAGTGGTAGTACAGATTATCTAGTAGCGGAGTAACGAACGCAACAACCTCACTTCGCAACTAGTCGGCGTTTGGTCTAAGGATACCGTAACTGAACTGGCGTAACAACAATGACAATGCAGCTTTTCAAAATGCAGTTAGAGTTACTTCCCCTGTTGAAGCGACGTTGACAAGTGGTTCTTACACATTTTGTGTTATAAAAAGATATAATGTTTACTCGTGCACTCGGAATCAGACTGAAAATGTCGATAGATTGTTGAAGACGTTTCTAACACTGTGAAAAAAACCCATTTCATGAAGGAATATTTCTAGACTGTTCACAACTATACATCGCCGACAATATGACCTTCACCTTGGCTTATTGTGAAAGCAATTACTCCGCGAAATCTAGGTCAAACATATTTTTTGAAGGAATCATATTTTCGTTTAAACCCGTTTATTTCTAAATGACATTATATGATAAAGAAATTATTAACCTCGTGTGTTTCCGCATCATTAATATCATGTAATAGGATTAAAAATATATGTATTATGCTCGCCAAAGGCTCGCATAATACATTTTATTCCTATAATATGATATTAATGATACGGAAACACACTCAGTTAATAATCTCTATCGACATCAGATTATCGTGTAGTTTTGAGGTGTCAATCTAGCGCCAACGTAACAATTTGAGCAACGTAGACACGGAAATCTAAGTTTTAGCGAACTTTCAGCAAATTATGTTTATGAGAAATTAACAGATCACCTAGCTTTTTTCCATTTAATATTATTTATTATTACTCGTTTTATACTAAATCATTTTCATGTCCGTGAAACAGCAAAAAGTATCTGAACACGAAACAATTTATATATTTTTCACTTCTCTCATAGTTTCGATTTTTAATGCCAGAATTCCTGAGAGACTGGGCAGTGACTTTTACCAGGTGAACGTTGTAATGACGAACGTTTATATAACCTGCACTTTACCTCTACATTCTTATGATACCGCACATGTACATCAACATTTTAAAGTGTCATTATATAATAGGTCACATGACATCCATCAGACAGATTAAAGTCGGTTGTCTTTATTTACTTGCAGCAAAATATAACCTCTGATGCATGTAGTTGAAATTTGTTAGATGAACATTTGTTAAATTTAAGTAATGAAGAACATTATATTGAAATTATCTCTTGATAATTGAGCCTTGTGAGTGAATGTTACGAAATTCATTATGCATATTGAACAATCATAATTCTGCACATTAGAAATACATCTTATCGTTTGTCCTTTTGACAGGTTCGTTAAATGCCTTACATTGAATCTGTTCATATTCGACGAACACTTACATGCTTACAGAACATTCGAGTAGGTCGGCTGAAGTCAGACCTTGTTGATGAGAATCCGCGGTCCCCGATTGAACATGTTTGATTCCCGACAGCGTCAATATTCTCAAAAAGTTCCTAGAATATGGTCAATTTTAATCAAATAATCAGATGACAGAAAGGTAAAATAATTCCTTTCTTCCAAAGGCATTAATTAGTGAAACGTTTTTTTTTCTTCTGATTTCTGGTTGGGGCAATCAAATCTTAGACTTGCTAATACATGTACCATGTTGTCATTTCAAAACGAAACTTTTTTATGTTAAAGTATTGGTTCTTAGTCCGGTTGATCAGAATTTCGTTCTCACAATTCATCTTTAAATTATACAGATGGTAATTGTTCGTCCATGTAGCCAGCAGACCGTAACAGGCTCAAAAGACTCTACCGCCTCAAATAACTCTAGAGTCAAATGGGCCTAGCCTCAAAAGACTCTAGAGTCATGTGGGCCCAAGGACACGCCCAGTCTCAAATGACTCTGTCCAGGCTCAAATGACTCTAGCAAATAATCAGTCTGTGAAATCAAATTCTCACATGAGTCCAAGGAAACGCCCAGTCTCAAATGACTCTATCCAGGCTCAAATGACTCTACCAAAGTAATCTGTGAAATGGACTTGTCTCAATGATTATTTTAAACCATTAAAAAAGTCTAAATGTTTTCATGCACTGGATTTACATCCGCCCCAAATTATTAAATATCATACTTTTAATCTGCGTTTCGAGAAGAGAATACTTTCATGTTTGTTGTTCATTGTAATGAAAACTGCGTATTATCTATATGACAGCTTCAATTTTGTTTTCATATTGCTACATTTATTACTTGACGTCACTGATGAGTTTAAACTATAGTTCTTGACTGAAATTGTAACACTATTTACACATATCATCACTATGAAGCGTTGAATTCGTATGTTGTCGTTTGCGACTATACTTTTACTTTTTTGAGGATACTAAGCAATTTTATGAGAGCATATTTGGTGAATGGTTATATCATTTAAACCAGTTTTTATATCCATGGCTTATGTATTTATTATTGATTCGTGTTTTTAAATTCATTTTTTTTCAAAACTTTTAATCACGTTCAAGTTCAATTTTCGTTACATGTCAATAATTTGAGGGAACTGTTATAATAAGCGTCAAGAAAGAAATCATGTTTGTCAAGGTTTTGAGATATCAACTTTTACAAAAATATATTCATCCTGTGTACTGCAGTATGGTATTGCAAGATTTTTAAAGAAGTATTTCGGCAATTTTCCATGAACAATTGATATAAAGGACAGAAGACGGAAGATTAGGTGTTATAACGTTTTGAGAATGAATGAATTTTATTCAAAATTATGCACCAAATTTTTTTATTATCAATTATATTACAAGTTATTCATATCATACGTCTGTAATTATTTTACAAATGAAGAGTTTTTTTTAGCAGAGTTTAGTTTTAATCGTCGTCATACGTATCATCTTAACCAATTGTTTTATGACTTTAATCCTAAGACATCAATTTTTTATGTCTCTTTTCTTTGCTGTAACCACCATGAGACGTTTGTTAAAAAAAAGTTTTGTAAAAAGGAACATGGAAAGCGCTTGTCTTTAAAAAGGCTCACTCTACGTATACCATTTCACTTCATTACAAATTTCGAAATGGTAAAATCGTGCTTTTTTCATAATATTATGTATAATTGTTAATCGAATGATTAACATAGTTTACCTTCATTGAAGTCATTTAATTTGTAGATCTATTTAAGTATCTGAATGGCAGTTTCCCATACTGTCAGGCTACCTGTTTAATTTTTTAATTATTTTATGTTCTACGTTTTAGCCAATTTTGTTACCGAATAATCGCTTATATAAATCTATCCTAATTCAGTATCAGACTTCATCTTTTTTAGACGAATGCAGTCTCCATTCAATGATTTCAGATATATTCATCTTTTCATATTTACTTGACAATGTAAGTGCAAAAAACTACATTGACGAGTAATTTAGAAGGATAGATATCAAAGGACGTGTTTCATACGACTTTTACGCAACAAGAATGGATATTTATTTTCGGAACATGAGCGATAGCGAATGTTAAATACAGACTTGCAAGTGTAAAAGTTATATGACAGACCTTCGACTGTTATACATTCTGTATATCTGTATCATAATCAATGCATGACTTCACAAACTAGAATTTTACAACATTCTAAACGGTTTCAATATTTTCGTAAAGTAAATATGCCATTTTCATTTTCGGATATGAAACAGGAAGATGGGACACTTGTGGAATGAACTCTCTTTAGAGATACAAGGACCTTTCCATTAGTTCTGACCGCAGCCCCGTAGGTCGCATCATAGTTTGCCAGTTTAGTGAAGGCAAAACCTAGTCATTTGAGTAATAATCACGGCCAAGTATGATGCTTGTGGTAATAAGAGAACTGTTTGTTGATATTTTGTATGATAAACTAAACTGAACTAAGTTATGCATCCTAAAACAATATCTGTTCACGTTTTCATAAAACTCCTTACACATTATGTCGTTTTAAGATCTCTTTGGCTAGCACAGATAGGATAGTGAAAACAGGCTTGTGAGTCTAGCGTCCTACAATAAATTTGCGAAACAAAACAAAATCAACCAACGGTATTTGTTTTGTATTTGTAATCTTAAGACACGTTTCGACACATCTTCAGCTTGACAACGACACCAGCAGTTGTGTTAAAACGTCACCTAACATGAATAAAGAAGTTGTCATCCATCTATTCCTCATTGTCATTCCAACTTCTAAAATGCCTCTCAATTTTTTTGCTTGTTTACATAGCAATTTATGTTATTATATATTAAGTTTCATAATTCTTCTTCCGGACTCCGCAAAAAAACATATTGGAAAAGCTTCTTTTGGGACCCCAAGTGTATTTGAACAGTCACAAAAATAATACTTTCAGATTCTGAAGAATGAAATTGCGAGTACTTCGTCAAAGCTCATGTGCCTGTCGCAGGGATTGCTATCGCAACCCACCAACTACAGGATTAAGTTTTTAACCTCTAAACCTGTAGACATATGATAGACTTATGAAAGTGGACTTTATCTGAATAGCAATGCTGTGAAGTGTGTAGGTAGGAAGGTCGAACATATGCGTGAAATAGAGAGAATTGGTTTTTGTTTTAAAGTTTTAGACAGACATTCACATGAACTTGACATATTTAAAAGTATAACATACGGCCAAATTTGACCTATGAGACATTGTAGTCAGGCACATTTATAATACATACATGTAACAATAGAAGTCATAATACATACGTGATACATACGTACACGTACATACATTCAGACATACAGACATACACACACATACATACATTCATACATTCATACACACATACACAAACATAAACACACACACGCACGTACGTACGCACGCACGCACGCAGGAAAGCATCCATAAACGAAAATTACGAAAATACTCATAGTTTCTAAATCAATTCATGTCACTTTTTATGTATATAAAGACATATTGAACTCTTGAAAACAGGTCGTACATCACAGTTGGATGGAAATGTATTTTTTAAATTGACAGGGAAATATATATAACTCAGCAGCATAATATCACGATCAAAGTGAAAAGGGTTGGATATAAAGTATGAAAATAATAAGTTGAGCGTTTCAGTTGTGTGTCGGTCATGAAAAAACAATTTGACCTTTATTTTATCGTAATGTTAACGCCATAAGATCACAAAGAACTTTTGATAAACTCTTCTCATTGACAACAACTCGGACTTATAAATTGTTTGTATTCCCACCAGAAAATGCGTATAGGTAATTTTGACAAAATAGTTAATTCTATACTTGATTATGTGTTGTGAAAATAGTGTTCTACAATTATACATGAAATACATGTATACGCGCAATCCTCCATAAAAGGAAATTCGAAGAATTATACAGATGACTGGAGTAACAATTAGAAAATGTTCTTAGATAGAAGTTTGAGGATGTCTCAAGTAACAGATGCCTGCCTTCATGCAGTGTATATTTCCAAACCTTGTTAGATCTCCAAAACTTTTTCTATTGTCTATCGGTTTGCCAATAAGATTTTAAAAAAATCAAATTAAATTTTTTTTTAAAGAAATTGAAAGAAACATACAATTAAATAGGATATCTGAAGTCGTCAACAAAATACAAATTATTGCTACAAAAATTTAACATTCTGTCATCAATTGATTCATCTCCTAGAGTTTTCTGAGGCTAGCCCGAAATGACTTTATTTTAGTTTCATCGATAAAGTTTGGAAAATGGATAGAGTTATTTGAGACTGGGCGTTTCCCTGGGCCCATATGACTCTAGAGTTATTTGAGACTAGGCCCAGAGCACTCTAGAGTTATTTCGGGCTAGGCTCGGATGACTCTAGAGTTATCTGAGGCTAGCCCGAAATGACTCTATCTTAGTTTCATCGAAAATCTTTTTAGAAAATGTTGATTTGGAGGTAGAGTCATTTGAGCCTGGATAGAGTCATTTGAGACTGGGCGTTTCCCTGGGCCCATGTGACTCTAGAGTTATTTGAGACTAGGCCCAGAGCACTCTAGAGTTATTTCGGGCTAGGCTCAGATGACTCTAGAGTTATCTGAGGCTAGCCCGAAATGACTCTATCTTAGTTTCATCGAAAATCTTTTTAGAAAATGTTGATTTGGAGGTAGAGTCATTTGAGCCTGGATAGAGTCATTTGAGACTGGGCGTTTCCCTGGGCCCATATGACTCTAGAGTTATTTGAGACTAGGCCCAGAGCACTCTAGAGTTATTTCGGGCTAGGCTCAGATGACTCTAGAGTTTTCTGAGCCCAGCCTGAAATAACTCTAGAGTCATATTTTGCCTAGAGTTATTTGAGGCTGATACACTGGTGTACGGGTTGTCACAGTGTAATGGCAGTTTTCAACGAGTTCAGGGTTTTCAAGTATAAAGATTGATATCAACCACTGCTTTAATTTTTCTCTATTCATTTTATCTACAGTCTGGCTTCAGGACAATTGATTACTTGCATCGTTATTTAAAAACTGTGCATTCTACAGGGTCATCGACATTTCATATAAAGCTCTTGTAAGAATTTCCCTACAATAAGCATGTCTATGCATTGACTGTGTATGTGTATTATTCAACACTTGAACGAATGTATCAGATAATATAATAATAAGTTGTAGGTGTTACCATTACGTGATCACGTTTGATGGTAACGACCGTATTTAACGAACGTTTCACAGACGTTACTTGCCTCTAAACTTTTACAAGGAATTTATTAGCAGGAAGAGTTGTGACTGACTTTCGTATTCTGGTCTGAACATATGAACATATGTGCTGCGCGCAGTAAGACCGTTGGAAGGGGAAACTCCCAATGAAACGAGTTTGTATCCAGATAAAGTAAATGTCAACTCAGAATGAATGAGATTTTTGCTTGATAGTGAATGACTTTAAATAAAATGTTTTATCTATTTTTGTATTTAGCTGCAACTTTATAATAGTATCATTTGACACATTTATGTCATTAAGAGAAATTAATATACCAGTAATATCAACTAGAAGATTGTACAACGAATTTTCTATATGAACTGTTCTTGTAAATTGGATTATCATGTTATCAAATTTATAATCGACATGGCTTGATAAAAGTAGTGATAACATACGCATCTTCGTACATATATATGAAAACGCCAGTAACGGACCTAAGTTATTTTATACTTGCTGTCGACCCTTGACTTCTTCTGCTTACAAACAGCGCCCTCTCCGGCGATCATTTGTTAAATCTAGTTATCTCCCTTTTTACAGCCAATCACCGATGCTGTATTTTGTGTCTGCGGTGTGTGGTTTTGTTGGTGGACCTCGACTATTCAAGTTTGTCAATTTTTTTTCAAAAAAATATCGTCTTGGCTACTGAATTATGGCAAAAGCATTGTGATTTGAACCACCCTTTCCATGTGAGAAGCGTTGTCATTTTATAACGAAATTCAAATGGATTGTGGTGCAGTTTTTTTCCGGAACGGGAAACTACCGTTACCCACGGATTTCGCCATAACAGAACAGCGGCTGTATCAACATTTCATGACTTGATCTGCCTCTGTGGGGAGAGACTGGTTTGGGCTATGACTTTCCTTTAAAATAAGCTAGAGAGCAAGCATAGAAAAGTTAAATGTCGGCAGCAAGGCATCAAATTAATAGGTTTTGAACCTGACGTGTTACGCTTTCTGAGGAATATGACCATTGCGAGACAGATGTAATTATCATTCAGATTTTGAAGCGTCAATAAAATCATTAACAAAATTGCAACAGATCACTACATGTACAGACCCTTGCAGAATTAGTTACCTGAAAACCGCGGTCTGATTGCAGTCTGATCGCGATCAACTGCATTCAGATTGCAGTTTGATCGCGGTCAACCGCGGTCTGACTGCAATCTGATCGCGGTCAACCGCGGTCAACTGCAATCAGATTGCAGTTTGATCGCGGTCAACCGCGGTCTGACTGCAATCTGATCGCGATCAACCGTGATCAGATTGCAGTCAAACTGCGGTCGATCCGATCAGGGGTTGAGAGTGATTATAGACATTGTCTGCATGTCGGCAGTACAGCATAAGTTTAATCATAATAGATTGAGAAACTCAAATCTGCCGTATTCGGTCCAAATTGATTTTACTACATGATTTGTTATTTGTTATTCAAACTTTAACAACGCATACTATTCCTTTGTTCAGATACTTCATGTCTACCTTCTACACTGTCGTAAAACGTATAGCGATTTTTTGCACTGGTTAAAAAATGAAATAATATCCTTTTGCATAAAGTGTTATTTGAATGTACCTTGCTACGACTTTTTGTAGCGTATGTGTGAAGTTATGAACATCGTTAACTCATCATTACTTATATTCCTCATTCATACAAGAGAGATATATCACTTTATGGTGTTATGAAAGCCATTTGACTTCTCTGTAGTTTGTGGGTGTTTAAATTTTAAGACGGCCGAATGAAATCGTGAAAATCTCCATGCCAATACACGTCATAACGTTATACACAAGTTTTAATAACAGATGTAAATTGTTAAAGAATTCGTGATATCATATTTGATTTTGTTGAATTTTGGAGACAATAGGAAGAAGGAATAATTACTGATCATGATATTCTCGGTTTTTGGACAACACTGGGTAATTTAGACAGGACACAATGGGAGAAAGTTGTATTATTGGTATATGACTGTCATTTTCAAATATTTTTTCAAAACTGTACATTTTAATTCTTTGTGTGCATGACCTTTTTTTTAATACATTTGGAGGAAATAAAGATGGCTTATCAATCATCGTGACAATATCACATGCCAGTATGGTAAGGCATAACTGAAACGGTACAACCAGTAGCAGTAGTAATATAAATTTTTTCCATCAAATCAAGTCTAATGCTCTATTTTCAAGGTATAACTGAAATAGAACAAGAACACATATGTAATATTGATTATCTGTGATCAGTTTTGCCGATATATGTGCATTAATTTATATGCGAATTGAGAATTTTGAGAATTTCACCTTCCGGGCCGCATACCTTTAATGAGAAGAGACAACCTCTATGTAGATTTTGTAATTCTGTCATGAATGTAAATATTACAGTGTTTATGTTTTCACGGGTAAGTTTATAATTATGATAACACCCGATAGAAACAGTCAGAGAAAAGTTTATGAATTAATTTTTATGTACAACAGCGACTTCTGACCGATGGTGTCATATACCGCATTGATTTTTCAAAAACGTTCATCTTTTACAGGTTTAACAAGTAGTTTATTGGTCGAGTCATTCAGTGTTGCTGCCAAATTACCAGTTATCAGTATGTCAAAAGTCTTGTACTTTAAAATGGCTCAGGTTCATACACGTGGGATCAACAATTTAAGTTGGATCAACCATGTAAGTACGCGGATTAAAAATCGGCAAAAATCTTGTCGATCCCGCGTGAATGTCACTTCCACTTATCGAGAATAATGCAGAGGAATATATGGATGACAACTTCTTTGGTCATTGAATGCAAAGTTTACAAGAATCTGTGTTGAAAAGCCGCATGCAATGAACAAAGAAGTTGTCATCGATATATTCCTCTGCATTACTGTCATTCCAACTTATATCATGCCTCTCAAATAAGTTAATCGAGAACAGTCGATTGGCTTAGAAGGATTAACGCATGGATAATCCCGATCCTCATGAATACAATTGTCGACAGTAACTTGAGTTACGAGTTAAAACGAGACGTTTTACTAACTTACCATTAGCTGAAATAGTATATGTCTTATATTTGTTTTTACGCTGTTAAAGTTGAGTACCATGTTCTATTGTCCACAGTATACATACCATAGACTAGAGATTTTATCTATTAATGTGGACATTTGTCAAGATTTTGTGCCTTTTAATCTAGCCTTATTATGTTCAGTCCAGAGTTTTTATGTATTGTTGCCAAAAGCTGCAGATTTATTTCAGAAAAAGGAAAATCTTGTTTATGTTATGTTAAATATATTTCATAGTCAATTTTGTTGTATTTATATTTCATAGACAGACAGACAGACAGATAATTTATTACCACATATATACAGCAAAATTACATAAAATATTGTACTGGAGTAAAAATATACGTGCCACTCTAAAAAGAGTTACGAGAGACTTGTATATACCTATAAAGATATATACCGTATTTATGCATAAAAATACAATAAAATAATATGATTAAGTATGTATACATAAAAAGCATAAAGTATATTTAAAAAAGTTAAGAAAATAAAAAGCTAATTATGAATAAAGGAGTTCACGGCGTCGTTTGAGTATGTTAAAACAGGTCTTGGCAGTTTTAAAGATCAAATGGCTATGGCTTAAAATTGTAGAGAACTTGGCATTTAATGGCCACGAATAGAAATCATCCAATATGTCGTAGTCTCTCATAACCCTCATATCAACGGTTGGCTCTAATGTTTTTGTTTTTAGCAAAATATATATGTATGTAATTCATAAGATGCTAATACTGTTTTAATTTGTTTTATCTATTTGTAAATGTTCTATGTAACCCAGCACGTGACTTATTTTCTCTCTCTCTCTCTGTTGATCGGCCCTGTTCGTTTCAGTCAAGGACATTTGAACTTGATTTGGAGAACTCAGCAGCTTCATCTCGTTTACTTTAGGGTGGGAGATTGCCCCTATTTTCCTCTTTATTGTGTATTGATTTGCCTACATACCTGATACAAAGGCCGCCGCCATTACTGCGTTAATTAAACCTTGACCCGATGTACTACCCAACATCTCGCTGTCTTACCGTCTCGCTCTAGGAGACAAATTACCACAAGAAAGGACTTCCGGTTATGTAAAGGGCCATAAAGTCCCGATTGTTTCACGAAGATTAAAAAGGAATCGAAGAATAGTATGTTTTAACGTGTGATGTGTTATTTTGCTGCACTGATTTAATTGGGGGAGAGAGAGGAGAACACTGTTAAACATCCATTATTCAGTGTCGCCTACAGCTCGGCTGTACAATCTGAACGCACATACATCTGTAGATTCAAAGTCGGAAACATCAAAGTCCTATTCAGCGATCAAAGCGGTATATCACATACCCATTTCATATCAACGCCGGTGACCGGATTGGTGGTATTTATTGTCTGATATTGCTAAAGAGGTTATGTAATGTATTTTTCCCAGGAATGATAGATCGTTATTGCCAGTACCGTTATCTATGGGAATGAGCGGTTTTAGAGCGCAGCCGAAATTACCAGGCGAACACTTTGAAAACTCATTAGAGCGTGACCAGGCCTGTCGCCACTTGCGTATCTACCATAATGTCCGGAGATAAACCCCCTTAAAACCTAAACCATTTATGTGTTAAATTCTGATTTATAAAAATGGCAGAAGCAGGTACATTAACATCTAAGAAATACGCTAAACTCGAACTTTATAAAACGGTGAGTCAATTTTGTTTGCGGATTCGCTTTGATGGATGTGACTGTACCATAATGCGGAATGTTATGATCCCAAATATAACATTGGTGCATTTTCAATACGAATCGAAACCTTATATATCATAAATATATCAATCACTGGTAACAATAATGTATGTTTAATTATTCTATTCTTGACATGTGTTGTAAAAATACGGATATTGATCATAACTTACTATAGATTATTCACTGTGGCGTCTATATTTTTCATAAAAATAAAGATATCATAATAAATAACATTTAACCGTCCACACTTTTCCTTTCCATTCATATCACCATGGTACAATTATCCACCGTCTAATGGCTCTTTAGAATAAATCTTTATTTAGCAGTAAACTCAAAAAAATGTAACATTATTTAGGTATTCTTTTTAGAAAATATTCGGTTTGGTCACTGAAAATATAAACAATTTGTTATTTGTCACCGTCAAAAAAAACAGTCAGTGTATGCTATGTAAGATTCAGCAAACAACAGACCATCAGATTATCACTTTAAACAGACAAGTCTAGCCACAACGGTGCCAATATAACAATGAAATTTTATCAAGATGAAGCCTTGTTGCGTCATTTATAGGGTTTTGAAATATACAATGCGACATGTTTAAACAATTAAAAATTAGCTTGAATAAACTATTATTGAGCCGTCGGATATCTATGCTTTCGGAATAAATAAAACTTGAATGTATTTTGTAACTATTTGTATGTAAAATGAACGATGAAAAGGGTGTCATTACACGTTGAAACTACTCCCCTTCTCCTACGTCATAGAAGGTAGATACGCTCGTGACACGCTTCAGTGACCACAGATTCTGTTCGCCGCGGCTAATTAGGCATTGTATTTGAAAAGCTGTATTTAGGCAGGTTACCGTCGTTCTTTCGAAAATTCAAAGTTGAATATAATTCAAATTGCAAGCCCCCTTTCATGAATCCCCAAAGTGGCTATAGACCATTTTAGTCCTCCTTAACGATAAGAACTGATGAGGGATACACATTCCTAATCACTGATGAAAGTGGTATATCACATGATCACTCTATGTTACCGCCGGTGACCAGTTTGTTGGTATGTATTGAGTGACAATGGCGTCATCACTGTGTCTTGTATGTTGTGTCATATATTAAGACTGCTTCAATAAAAAATAATGTCTTTTGAACTCAGGCGATCATTCATTGATATACTTTTAAAAAAGGATGAGTTAGTGTCAGGATTAATTGTGCAAACACTAAACGACGAAAGTTTCTGGTACTGGGCAAAAAGGATTTACTGAACACTTCTCATATTTGATAAAACCTAAATCAAGAATGTCATCTATGATGTTGAAAGAGATTATCATAATACGTTAGACATATATGATAGTAAGAAAATGACATTAACGACTTATCTTATAATTATTCTATTTTTTTGCATTAAATTACAAACTATCCACTGAAAAAAAGATATAAATAATGTAATAATGATTTTTGATATCAAAAAGCAAGAGTCTGATATCAAATAATTCCTAAATTTGATGATAATGATGTTTCTGAATAACATGAACCCGTAATGTAGCATAGCGACACAAACAGTGGTATATTAAAATTCAGTTATTGAAACAGTGTCAATTGTTCAATTGCAGCATTTACAGGAAATTAAAACAGCCAAATGTTAATTCATGACATATTTACATTCAATCATTTCTTATGTTTTCCCGAAATGTTCACTAGAATTACAACCAATCCCGATGTTATGTAACTACGAGACGAGTGACACATGAATAAACTCGTCGGTCTGTCTCTTCTAAGTAAATCCTGATTCACCGAGGGAGCTAGCTAATCACCGAGACATACACATGTACACCTGTTGTATGAACACGATGTCAGACAAACAGACAGACAGAATATTTGTGTCTCACTTGGTTACACAACCAATCTATCAGTACGAATAATTACCACCTGCAGTCGTTTTTTAGATTGTTATATTATTGTGCCAACACCCCAATCTCCCGGAAACACTAAGTCTTCATCTCGAAAATGAAAGGAAACTCTTTTGAAAGTTCTAATAACCACAAACATATTTTTTTCTATTTCTTTGGAATATATGAAAGTCTGATTACAATATTCAAAGGTCAAAGGTCGCTACTCAAATATGTTCAGTTAGTCGCATACCGTTTCGTCGAATTTATAGTTTTAGGATAGAAAAATCCATTCGACGGATCGGTACTGTAGCCTACTTCATTTATTAACTTAGATTCTCCCAGTGTCTCATGCTCGTCAAACTTCGAATGATCGTCACAAAATCACCCAAGCGTTATTCGACGGATAGGTACAGAATCAGTTTTGAAAATTCAAAGGATCAGGCTGTAATTGTTCAGTTTGGTAATGGAAGCCACTTTTGATGGGTCGCTTAGACTTGTCTGGCCACAAACCAGTGAATGCATGACTACACACGCCCCCTTTTTGTGACCGGGCGTCATTAACAGAATCAGCCTCGTTATCTATACATCTATCGCAACAATACCACAGAAAAAAACCCAATAAAAACCGATTTTCAGAAAATGATTCCACTCAGTTAGATAAATCATTTGACGATGTAACACTACTAAGCATTTGGTGTAAAAGGGACATCAATGGTAATTAAACAATTATTTAGGCGGTATATCAGTTGAATTAATGATGCATTACTTTCTATGTTTATTGTGTCACAACCGAGCAAGTTTTATGGCCCCTAACCCAGGTGGGTTTTTCACAGCCGATAATTACGCTGTCTTAATGAAAGGCCAATTAAAGGTGTTTATTTGACAAATAAAAAAAAAATCAAGTTCCTTTTTTATTTTTTGAAAAATCGAAAAGTGGTAAAGTCGAGGTCAATGGATGTTTAACTTAACGATTGACATGTAAAGTTCATTTACGGTAATTAATATGCTCACATGGCAATTTAAAGGACGATTTTCTTACTGAAATAAAGGGATCTTACGAAAAGATAAATACGTGTTAACAATGGCTAAATAAATAGAGATTATTACCCGAGGAAGTGTGTCATATGACTTTTTACGAAACGAGCGTGATTTTTGTAATACCCGAGCGAGAGCGAGGGTTATACACAAATTTGCACGAGTTTCGTAAAAGTCATATGACACACTTCCGAGGGTAATAATTTCTTTATTTCCGATTCTATTTTATTTTATCATCTTAAAAATATCCAAGAAACGGGCCGCTTCCGTTGCGACGGCCGACTACGATGACGTCACAAACAATGGTGTTATGTCGTCCCAGGCGAAAAAATACGGGAACTCGCGCTACAACAATCGTTGCTAGGAAAAATTGATATGTGCACTAGTGCTCATATTGAAAATACGTCACCACTTATTTCCAACCGTATGGGTAATAATACTTTGTATCAATAAAAATAGTTCTAAAACGAATGCACAATGTTCGGTTTCGTCATGTGAGCCGATTTCCATTCGAGCGGCCACATTGTATTCCATAATGTTCACACATTAAAATGGCCGCTCGAATGTTCAAGTTCAAGGGATCTGACTGATATGGCGAAACACAGTGTGTTATAAACATCCAACAAGCAGGTTAATTTCGAATATGGTATAACAACTTGGCCACTAATTCATCAAACCGTTTAGACACCTTTGTGGCACCATTTTGACACAGAATGAGGCACCATTTTGACAATAAAAATGATCGACACACACATATATTCCAGTGCACATATTGTATTATGTATATGTATTATGTGTTATGATAGTGTGAGACAAGAAGGATTGCTAGCGTATCTCATTCCTACAGTTTATTATCTATTTCAACGCCGCTTCAATTCATATTTCTCAAATCTGGATGGAAAACAAATATCAAACTCAATGAATATACTGTATAATTTTCTGCCATATATTTTATGTAGCGTATGAAACTTTATGTTGTTCTGTTAGTGAACGTCACCCATTATTATTTTTGCAAATATATCTTCGAACCGCCTTAGCATAACTTGTTGGCCAAACCGATTCATTTATCTTTAATGAAATGAATATGTTTAAACCAAATCAATGAAATCAAAAATGAAAAGAACAATATGATGTGTTTAAAACATCAAATCAGTGAATACATTATGAAAAGTGTCATGTTGTTGGGTATGCCAAATGAGGAAGAGGGCTGCAGCTCTAAATTAAATTTTTGTCGAAGATACGTTTTGGCAGTGGTTCAAACCAAGTATCGATTGTAATATTGTAATGATTAGTACCAGGATCAGCACCTACATATAATCGACCGAAATATTTGTAATAA